>JAJQKT010000017.1:4115000-4835000 GCA_030512225.1 Rauvolfia tetraphylla
CTCCGCCCTTTCTACTCAATAATTGTCTAAAACGTGTAAAAATATAAATCCCCTTCTTCTTCTACCTTCGGAGAGTCACTAGTGATGTTATTTGTCGGGATCACCACTGTCTTCTCAAGCTCTATCTGCTTTGGACTACACTCCATCTGCTACGGAATTCCATCAACCCCTTATTTATTTACCTTATTCAACATGACATATTCATCAAATATAACATCCCTACTGATTATTGTCTTCTTTGACTCTAGACACCACAAACGATATCGCTTATCAATAGAGCCTTCTTTGCCCGTGGATCCACTTTGATTCATTCACATGATAATATGCAGTAGAACAAAAAACACTCAAAGTATCATAATCAGTAGCAGGTTTTCCGGATCATACCTCTAAAGGAGTTTTTCCATCTATAGCAGATGATGGCAAACGATTGACGAGATGTTGAGCATATGTTATAGTCTCAGCCCAAAATTTTTAGTCTAACACAACATTACACAACATACAACTAACTTTCTCCATCAGTGTCCTGTTCATACACTCTGACACCCCATTCTACTGCGGTATTTTTCTGATCATGAAGTGACGCCTTATGCCACAATCTTGGCATTCCTTCAGGAATAGACCACTATTGTATTCTCCACTGTTGTCTGTTAGGAAAACCTTGATCTTTCTCCCTATCTGGTTTTCAACTTCAGCTTTCCACTTAAGAAAAACTTCAAGCACATCATCCTTGTTATTCATAGTAAATACAAAAACTCTTTTGGAAAAATCATCAACGAAAGTAACAAAATAATGCATATCACTGATTGATGGAGTCTTAGCAGGTCCCTACACATCTGAGTGCACATAATCCAGAATGCCCTTGGTATTGTAGATTGCAGTGCCAAATTTCACCATTCGTTGTTTTCCCATAACACAATACTCACAAATTTTTAATTTACAAGTCTTCATACTATCCAACAATCCCTGCTTGGCAAGAATTTGTAAGGATTTTTCACCAGCATGTCCTAACCACATATGTCACAGCTTTGTTGCATCTGCATCTTTCTTGGTACTTGAAATTGTTGCTGCTACTGCCTCAATCACTGTACTACCTTGTTAGTAATACAGATTGTTCTTCCTCAAGCCTTTCAACATCACCAGTGCCCTTGAAGTTGCTTTAAGAACTCCATCTCGCATTATCACAACTAGGCCTTTTGATTCTAAAGCCCCCAATGAGATGAAATTCTTCAACTTTGGCACGTACCGCACATCTAGTAAAATTCTGATGGATCCATCATAATTCCTTAGCATGATTGAATCTATCTCGGTTGTTATACATGGATTATCATTGCCCATGTAGACAACCCCGCCATCGAGTTCCTGAAATTCAAAGAACCACTCTCGCATAGGACACGTATGATAGGTGCAACCTGAATCCAATATCCATTCATCTGAATGCAATGTTGAAGATGGAACCACGAGAAATTTTTGATTCCGTATCACTCATGCATTCTGCAACATTTGCATCTTGCGGAGTCATCCATTTGTTCTTTAACTTCGGACAGTCTTTCTTCCAGTATCATTTCTCATGACAGAAAGCACACTCATCTTTGGCAACAACTCAACCATTTGATTTGGACATTCCTCTTCTCCCCTTGATGACGACCTCTTGCCACCAATGCTTCTTCTGATGTCGTTGATTTAATTTTCATCTTATCCTAATTTCTCAATTCATGACTATACAAAGCAGAACACACAACATCTAACTACACATTCTCCTTCTCATTAAGTAATGTAGTCTCCAAATGTTCAAATTCATCGGGAAGAAACGATAACAACATCAAAGTCAAATCTTCATCTCCAAATTTCACATCTAAATTCAACAGGTCTGCTACTAATTGATTAAACATAGTGATGTGTTCATTCATAGTTGTACCTGGTCGGTAATCAAATCGAAACATTCTTTTCTTCATAAGGAGCTTATTCTGACCACTCTTCTTCAGAAAATTGTCCTCCAATGTCTTCCACAATTTGTGCGCAGAAGTCTCGTTCTAGAAAGCATACTTTTGCTCCCTGGACAGCCAACCGATTCAAAATATTACAATCCTTATCTTCAATATCTTTCAGTTTCTTTTATACAATGACAATGTCAAGACCCTGCTGGAAAAGGAAGTCCAGGACTTCCCCTTACCACATGCCAAAATGGCTAGTACCATAAAATATTCGACCATGATGAAGAGCAAATTGATGTCTCTGGTACTATATTTGTAGTAGATGCTATTACAGATCTAAAATATAGTATTCAATATTTCAAAACACTGAGTATTACAACAAAAATTATTCTAAGAAAATTTTCAGAAAGGATTGGAGGGTCACAAGTGGACCGCTTAAATACCAACATCCTTAGACAAAATTTTTCTAGATAATTAAAACTACAATACCCAAAAATAACTATTTCAAAAAAAAAAACAAAAAAGCCAAGGATGAACCTTCGGCTCTAGTACTACTGGTTGAAAATTTTGGGTAATAATTCTCTCTAAAAATAAATTTTTAGTGAATTAAAATATACAAAACATTACGAATATACCTGACAAATAATATTGAATACTATAATCGAAAAGAAACAATAATAATAAATAAATGCAGAATAAAAAAACACACTCGAAAAATTTTGATAACGGAGTTCGGAAAAAATTTACTAAGTCTCCAAACAACACTCAAGTAGCCCACTTATATTTATATGTGAAAGAAGAGTACAAATTAGGATGAAACTAATAGGAAGATGATGGGTTAATTTATAACATTTGAAATCCTGCCCCAAACATCAGCCACCGATGTGGGACTTATAATTTAAGCCAAAGTCAAAAGCTATAACGCCACACGAGATGGCATAATTGGGCTATGCTAAATAAAAACGCTCCATGACCTAATGCAAAACCTCTCACCCAATTAAGACAATTTCAATGCATTTTTTAAAAAATAAGGTTAATCTTAGCAAAAATCCGTTATTTTACCAGGGCCATTTAAAGCTCCAAAGAAAGCTTCGCTAAAATATAGTAAAATTTCACTAAATTTAATAAATTATACTATGTTAAAATTACTTCTAAACTTATCAATTTTAGATCAAATGGAGAATCCATCTTGAATTTTTAAATTTTAATAAATTTCAACTCAAAATAGAATAAAGATGAAAACGAATATTTTTTATGAATAAAGAACTATATAAATTTATAGCAAAGATAGAATGTTCACTGCACCTACAAAAACTCACTGCGATTATCAATTCCAAAAGTGCAATTAACTCTAAAGTTCATCAACTGAGCTTAATGACACAAATAGCTTCTATCTATTCCATCACGTGAATATGTTCACAAGTACAAACAAAAAGAATATACATAAGGATCATCATAAAAGAAGTGTCCAACTTCAACATCAGACTAGAAGGCACGAACCTTCTTTTAATATTTTCGAAAGGAGGATTACTCAAAAAGGCATAAAATCTTGAAAACGGAAATAACAAATGAACAAAAACTCAAATCATCTAGGTTGAACATCAGCAGACTGGAAATTTTATGCAAATAAATGCTTTATTGCATATTCATACTACATGCACATGCAAATTATATGGATCCCGTTCAACCTTCTAAACTGCACTACAGGTCTGAATGGAGTTCACGTAAATCATCTGCAGAATTCTTGAGGTCTGTAGCACCTGAGATTCCATTACCAGAAAGTTTTGAGAGAATCAGCCGAGCAATATTCTCTCCTGCAACAGAACTGGTTTCCATGGTGCTTGCCGCATTCTCAAAAGCATTCAAGTAGTACAGATTCCGGTGATCCAGTATTACTGGTGCAAATCTCTCGGGAGATTGATAATGAGGGTATGCACCCCAATCGACTCTGGT
Source organism: Rauvolfia tetraphylla (assembly GCA_030512225.1). Classification (NCBI taxonomy): domain Eukaryota; kingdom Viridiplantae; phylum Streptophyta; class Magnoliopsida; order Gentianales; family Apocynaceae; genus Rauvolfia; species Rauvolfia tetraphylla. The sequence continues at coordinate 4,118,885 of JAJQKT010000017.1, forward strand.
GGTTTCATTCCTCACACTACACAGGGGCCAGAAGCCAAAACAAAGATTGAGAGGGAAAGAACAAAATCACATGAAATTGCAGTTAGCCCTATGCATTACAGAAAACAAAAGGAAATCAAATGAAAAAATAAACGAATCAGCAAGACCAACAGTAAAATGAGAAACAGTCCAGTATTCTTTCGCTCAATTCCATACTAAAGATTCAAGACCTTCATAGGTGGCACTAATGGAAGCATTGGAGATGATTTCAAATCTATGACGACTCAGAAAGCAGAAAAACCAATCATCAAATGCAGTCACCACATGATAAGACAAATTTATGCATAAGTTGTTAAAATGGCAAATATTAATCCAATATGTGGCTACCAGATCACACAATCAACTAGATGCTCAAGATACTTGCAACATAAGCAACATTAAAAAGATTCTAGAAGCACAAATAGCCCATGCAATTGATGGGGAAAAAGACACATTGACAATATACATTGACCAAGAGATTTGCATCCATGCAGAAAAATAAACAATCGTTGATAGAAAATGAGAGTAATGAAATGTCTACTCCAGTTGCAAAATGGAATTTGTTGAAGAACTAGGTCATCCAACTCAAAGATCAACTGATAGAAAGTGGATATCCATAAGCTTTACATATTCTGTTATAAACATTGGTTAACTAATCTTACAGCACTTTGTGCCTCAAACACCTGTGTCTTAATGGCTTAGAATTACCAAAGGGGATCAAAAGCAAAAATGAACTACTAAAGGCATACAACAAAAAGGAGCCTACCACAAAACAGTTGCACAAACAATAATCCAAGAAAGAACCAAGGCCAGGCCATGCGTGAAAGGAGTAAAGTCCAAGGCTGTAGCTCTGATACAATCTTAAGGAACATCCGAAACCTGCTTAAAACTAATTGGCAATAAATCTCTTAATCTGGACTCTGGAGTCACCTATGAGAAGGCTTGTTAAACAAAGAATGCGAGGCCACATGTTGAAGGAGTAAAGCCCAAGGTTCTAGCTCTCATATCATTTTAAAGAACAACCAGAACAACCTAAAAACCAACTGATCGTAAATTTCTTACTCCAAAGTCATCTATAGTAGGGTTATTGGGGGGGAAAAACAAATATGGAGTCTACCAAGGTTTCAATTACTAAATATATAACTCAGCAACCTCTCGACCTCCTGCCAATTGGTCTTGAATTGAACTTTCATACTTCTTAACATAATATCACAGTCAGTGCACTACTATGTCCACACATCGTCTCAGATTCTTTATTAGGGTTTTAGTTGCCTGTTATGGTAGAATGCTGCTTTCTTGGGGTCTTTAGTATATACTTCCAAAGTGAACACATATATTAAATCCCAATTCCCCTGAATATTAGAAAACAATGCCCCATATAGAGTTCCCAAGTTTTCCAAAGTATGTAAAAGCTCACCAATTGGTTGAGTTTGATTCCTGTGTTCTTAACAAAACCAATGCCACTTAATCAAACAGCATACCTAAATATGTGATCTAGTAATGCTTCTGGCATAGGTTCACGTGAGAAAATCTTGTAGGTCATATCTTCTTTGTTATGTTGCTTAATAACAGAGATGCTTGAGAATGGCACATCCAGAGTCTCTGTGGTGCCAATCAATTCTGGGACATCTGATACTCTGTTGAGACCGAAATATTTCTTGCCACAGAAACCACATAAATTAATATTCAAAAATTTGGAAAAAAAAAATCAAGGGGAAAATACAATAGTATGAATGACATAAGCCAGGATCACAATACTCACAGGGTCCAGGAGGCCTCTAACAAATGTTGTATGAGTGTGCTGTAATGTTCTTTTAGGAATCGAAATGCCAGGTCTAAAGTGAATATTCAGCTCATCCAAGGGTGTGGCGATAACTGTGATCTGACAGGTGTAACTCTCTCCTTTTGTTGAATTGAGTTGATATAAACCATCCAAGTGGGAGATGGACTTTATTTCTTCATTGAGATGCAATAAAACATTTGAATGGTTGATCAGTCCAGCAGCCATCTGCCAATTCCCTTCTTTAATAGACCACAGGCCTTCCCCAGATCCTGCCAAAGAAACTGCCCCAGCTAGTCCACTGATACTAACACTTTGCCCATAGTTAACTCTTGTGATCACCTGTACAAGTAATATATATCAGATCTTGTATCACATTAGATATGTGCTCTCCAGTAATACAGCATGTAAATGAACTAAAAACAGACCTAGAAAGAAACAACAAAAACATTTTCCCAGTGTTATGCTTTTGGGGGGAGCAACAGAATATCCTGGAAGTTCTCAAGACTAAGGGCGCCTTTTCTCTCCTGGTAACTGCTAATATACTTAGAACTGAACTGAAATAACTGAAACTGGCAAAAAGAACTAGAAGAAAATAGTTGCTATTACATGCAAGTAGTAATAGCAATAGGTCTGTTCTTCTCCCTGTAATACATGAGAAAAATGGCATAACAAGTGCTCTAGACTAACTAAATTGCAAAAGTAAGGGCAGGCACTAAATGGGGTTTCACACATTAAATGGATATATAAAATGATGTTCACTGAAAATTTGATTTTAATGTCAACCAGAGGATTTCTGTCCACCTTTAAAAGCTTCAGTTAAATAGAAAAAGCCTAGATTCTGACTCGTAAGAGTACAGATCTCTAATCAAAATCTGAGTCTTGAAGGTTTCTAACATAAGCAAATGATAAGAGAAAATTTAAAGAACTCATCAACCCCACCACATTGGAACTAACTAATCATGCTCCAAGAATGTACAGTTCAAATTTCCAGTATGCTTACCAATTGGCAAAGTGAGAGAATAAAACAATAGTTTTGAGAACCAAGCAAGCATAAGTGCTGCAGTTCAGATCCAATGAAGGCTTTGCCAGAGATTTAAATGAACTAATAAACACAGTGGAGCAGAAGACTATGAAAGTTAATATAGCGACGGAAAAAGTTTCTCACAGTTACAAGCTCTTGAATGAGCCTAGGCGATAGTCCAGCATCCGCCAGTTCTTCCTCCAGCGTATGCTGTGTCATATTATATAGCTCTGCCCATTTTAGCATCTCTTCAATTGTCTCAAATGCTGGCCGAGACTCAAATGGTTTATAGTACTTCAGAAAATTATCAAGAAGCCCCTACAGATGTATGTACACAAATCAGAGGAAAACATGTTATACTTCTATGACGGAATCATTACCATCACCTTCAGTCTTCCAGTTTCATATGTTCACCAAAGCAATAAGAGGGAGTATTTTATGCTATTCAGAAGGGTAACAGATGAATGAAATCTATAACCTTCAATTTGTGATCTTTATGCTTTCTGCAGAAAGTCAGAATGGTAATGCAGCAAACAGTTTTATTTCTAACCTGACTGTTAAATAGTTGTACATCAGATGTAGAAGATGTTTATCACTATTTATGCTAGAAGGTGAAGGTATACCAAAAAGTCATCAATCATGCAAAATCCAGATGCAATAGAGAATTGTATTTCCTTTTCTTTTTCCTTTTCTTTTCTTTGTGAAATGTTGTAAATTTCAGGCAGATTATAGTACTCTTTGATTAGTGAACAAAAAAATACTTCATGAAAATTATTTGTATTATGTGATTGATATACTCCAAAAACAGAGCCAAAATGAAGAGAACCCGGATACCTCTACAAAGTTACTCATGCGAAAGAGAGAGAGACCATAACGGAAGAATAGTTTCATTGAGTTCGCAAAGGAAACAAGGCTCTGAATTATCCAAAGCTCCGAATCAGAACTGATAGTTTTAAAAACAAATTCACGACCGTTCCAAATTCCCAAAGATAAACCAGTGGTGGAAGAGGGAGGCTTCTTAATAGTAAGGTTAAGAAATTTAGCAAAATCCAACGCATGGTAATTCTTAGGATGGAGAATGGATGCCCCAGCTTCAAAAGTTTCACCGGCAATGGTAATTGTAGCCATCCTGCCACCAACAACACCATGCCGCTCAAAGATTCTAATTTCACCAATTTGTGCATCTGAATTTGAATACTTGCGCAAGAAATGGGCCACTGAAGAGCCACCAATTCCGCTGCCTACTATGCAGACAGTTGAAGGTAATGCTGATGATTTTGCTGAAGTGATAGATATGAGCAGTGAGCTGAAAATAATAGTGATAGTGATAAAGACAGGAGAGGTGACAGATGAATGTTTGGCCATTTCTTTCTTATTCTTCTTCTTCTCCAGATTGGTTGTGCCCTTACACAATCTGTAGGTTCCACTAGGACTAAGGTATCCACCCTGCCGCTCAGGACAGAAAAAAAAAACACAAAAGTTAGTTCTTCAATTGTTGATAGAACTAAAAATTATTAATGTGTTTAACCAGATCAAACATTAATACACAAGATACATCACTATAGTAAACTTGGATTACATGGCTGCAGAAAATAAAATCAATCTCAAGTAAGCATTACATATTGATTAGACAATTGTACACGCAAACAAATAAGCAGGGCAAGTTCAGTTTCAATATCCAGTATCACTAACCTGAAAATGTTTAATAAAAATTGTGTAAGCTAGACTTGGTGACTTCCTCCCTGCAAATAACATTTTGTCAAATAATTTTAGCAAAGTTATGCAATTCCAGTAAACCTAGAACTAAGATAAATATTTAATAGTTTTAATGCACTAATCATGTTTGTCAAGATCTTTAACATGTAAGTCAGTGTAGGAGTCCAAACTAATTTCACGATTGTAGAACACTTCATGATGTAAAATGAACACTTGAAACTCATGATACACTGAAACATTAAAAATAAACTTCAATTTTCCAACAAGGAAACTTTCGTTAAGAGTCCATTAGAATACGTCTATTCTATTAGAGTCAATAATCCAAACTAGAGCGGTTTATTTTCAACATCTTAGTCTAACCACAGGCATATGGTAATTAGCCATAGTACCAACAACAATGCTGTTAACAAAATGCTTCCTGAACTTACTCTTAATATTACCCAGTACCTCAGCCCTTAAAACCATTTGCAAATGCACCTTGTAAGGTAAAAACTTAAGATAGTGGCAGGTTTACAATAGCATCAGACACTACCAAAATCAGCACTAATATAAGTGACGACCTTATATCAATGGAAATCTACCACTTTGAATGTCAGGTGAACATGAGTGACTATATCCATGTAATCCACTAGACTATCATGTTGAAATGGTGTTTGTTAACAGAAAGAGAGATTCTATAGAAGTGTATTTAATAATAAAGAGATTAATGGGCACCAAGAGTACACTCTTGTATGGGACCACACAATATCTAATAATATCTATAATATCTAAACACACCCAATCCCCAAGAAAAAAGGGGGGAAAAGAAAAAAAAGAAGCTGGAGCATAGAAGTTAAAAGCTCCAAGTTTGTCACAAATAAAATTGACCTTGGACTTTGAAGAGGCTGAATAAAGAAACTGCTGGTGTATCAAAGCCGCAAAGTATGTAAAGATGTCTCCAGAACCTCACAAAACAAATGTCACCTATATCCGCCTGGTATCCATTAAATAGTCACGGCTAAGTTTCATTTATTAATTCCAAAAGCTCTATACAACATAACTTACTACAAGTTCCAAATATATTCACATCAGAACAGCTACAAGGCTCTAAAGATTTGGAAAATCCACAAATCTAAACAAATATCTTCAATTACTCAAGCCACTTAATGAATTCATGATGTCTAACATTTCTATTTAATCAATGCAGAGAAATGCATTAACTAGAATATCTATAATATAATCACAAAATGAACACATATGATACAACACCATAGTTTTTTATTTGAAGTAGTAGCGTTGTTTCAAGTCTAATTTTTTTTCATCTTTAACTTGTGTGAGGCATCATCAATCAGCATCTATCTTGCAAAATTCCATTATATGAGGAAAATGAAGCTACCAACCGAAAAGTTACACGTATCACAGGAAATCATCTAAACTAATTGGTTTGATGAATTTTATATCAAGATCTTAGCAATATATTATAAAAGATATTCATGTAAAAAATAATTTATGTTATCCACTGAAAATGTGGACATAGCAATATTCATGCTATTCAGGTATATGATTCAACGAAAATCTCAAAGTTAAACTTTTGAATTCACGGTTAGACTACTGAACCTTTTCAAGCACCTTATACACAATTCATCCAACAGTAAGAATGAAATCATTCAATATTCGCGTTAAATCAGTGCTATCATGAAGGATAACCAAGTTTGCAGCATTAAGTAAGCTAAGATAATTCACTGTTCAAATAACAGAATGAATTCAGAAAAGCCATGTGCATCTATATTACATTATACAGCGTGAACCAAAGAATGGAACGAAGAACTAGAACATTTACATGGCCAGATTAGTCATTCATCCTATCATTCACAACCTGCAGCTGTATTTCTTAGAATAAAATGCAAGTGTATGCAAAGGATACTATGAAATCCGTGCAACTAGATGAGGCTTAGTTCGTTAAATTTGTTAAGGCATAGCATCAAATGCATTACGGGCATGAGAAGTTCCCAGTACAAAATTAGAATTGTACGCGATAAAGTTGCAAAAATCCTAAGAAATTGCAATCTTCGATCCAATAGACTAACTTCATTCTGAGTTCACTGAGAAAAATTGAACACTTAGCATTATTTGGCATGTATTAACATTGAAATGAAAATTCAAGCCCTCAAAACTAAGTACACAATCAGTTTTATAACATTTTCATGGAAGAGCTTAAATCTAACAATTCCTGGCAGCCTCAAAGTGATAAAAAACAACATCTTACATGAGATATAAACTGCAAGTTCAGAACTTCATGCACTTCAAAAGGCCATCAATCAAGCTGAAATTCCTTACCTTTTGATGAAATATGCGATGTCAGCTTGGAGAGAAACAAGAAATGCCGGAAAGTCTTTGCCAAAGAAGAGCAGAAAGGTTGGGGAGGCTTTAAGAAGAAAGAGAGGATGCCGTAAGGAGTTACGCTGAAAGTCTTATAATAATAAAAAAACAGTACCTAATATTTACCGCAATTCAAACTTTCAAACTAGTTAATATTATAAAATAAGACGTGCTATTTAAAGGGTGAATTTTGGATTGATTTTTAAATTAAAAAATTATTATATTTTATTTTTTATTTTGATTTTTATTTTTTTCTCACGACTAATTTACTTTTACGATTTTAAATACAATTAACTTAAATAAAAACTCAATCAACATATGCCTAATGTTTCTAAGAAACTTTTTCTTTTCTCATTAGTAGTATGCGGGTGAACTTAGACAGGATTTTATTTCAAAATTAAATTTAGGGTGTGATTGGATAGAGTTTGTTTTTGAGATTTTCTGTCTTGGGTTTCGGGAGAGAGAATTTTTTGTAAGAGAAAAAATGAGATGTGAGATGAGAAATTGCATTGGGTTCTGTGTGGAACCCAATCCAAGCACATTTTTAAAATTTTAATTGTGATACTCACATTTCTTCTTATAAATAATTTAATTTTTACGAAACTCAATACAAAAATTTTAAAATAAAATCCTATCCAATCACGACTTACATTAAACTTTCTTTTTCCTATTATCCAATGTAATTAATCTCTCCTTGTTTTCCTCTTTTTCATTTTTCTTTGCTTAAATTCACATTTCCTATTACCCCATGTAATCAAAGATCTTCAACTACTTCACCTTCTACCCATTAGCGGATCCAGCGGCGCCCCCGCTTCAAGATTTTGAATATATTTACTTTTTTAGATTTACTTGTGGATTTTGTCCGTCTCTCCCTCCCCCAATAATTATATTTCGCTACTTTCAAAAAATTTTCTAGGTCGCTAATAAACCTTAAAATGACCAAACAAATTTCTACAATTGATAATTTTTAATTTTTTTAAAAAAAATTTAATTTTCTTATTTTTAGTAAAACTGCTATGTATCGTTATTTTTTTCTGGATTTTATTTTGAATCTCTTTAGTTTGACCTTTGGTTGAATTAGTTTCTTGGATGATAGGCTCTATTTTATTTTTCTTCTTCGAACCAAGTTGAGCTATTGGCTGATTATTCTTATTTTTAAGCTTTGAAAGACCACTCTAAACTTAGTTTGGGTAGAAGGATTTGGAGAGAAGAGAAGAAATTTGGAGAGAATAATAAATCTTTTTCTCTATTTGCCAGTTTTTTAGAGAGAGAAATTGAGAAAAGAGAAAAGAAACAGGAGGATGAAAACCTCCCATTTGCTTTCCAAAACTTTCTTCTGAAAATTGGAAAGAAAGAGATGGATGATGAACATGCTTTAGTAAACAATGAAAATTGTCCAAGTTGCCAATAAACAATTGGATATAAAAATTTTACTGACCAATAAGTCCTATTTAAGATATGTGAGCCCAAAAGGATATTTTTGTAAAATGATGTTTTCTTATAACTTTTCTTCTCACTTCTCTCTAAACTCTCAAATAAAAAAGAAAAGAAAAACAAACTATTCTTTTCTTTTTCATTCAAAAATAATATTTAAAATAATTTATTTTATATTTTTTTCTTTTTTCTAATAACTTAAGATTTCTCTTCTTTTCTCTTCTCTTTGTAGCTCCTAACAATGTCCAAAAGGTATTGAATCAGATATTTTTACAAATATTGACTTATTTAAAGAGGAATTAAAGATATGAAAGTTAAAGTGCAACTAGTTATGTGATAAAACAAAAGATGAAATTAAGTTTGAGTATCAAGCTAATTTTTTCAAATTGAGCTAACTCACCGTAGCATTAGTTTCAATGTCTTAGGAAAATTTTGCTGGACTTAATATGATACTTTCTATTTTTTTGGAGAATGTATATTAGTGAATAGTTAAAATGATCATTGTAGTACAAAAATAGTTTCAGAAAGTTATCAAGCTAATAGACGCTTTAAAAAATAGTTTTTGTGATATTATTTGAATAGAAGTTTCAACATGTCTTTTCATTGTGTGGAGAGTATGCTTCGAACTTGATCATTTTTCTAGTAGATTTGTTTGCAAAACATAAGGTATAACAATAACCCAAGCAAATAGTCAAAGCTAAGTAAGGCAAAAACTAAAAGGTACATGAAGAATTTTATAGTGGTTTAGCAACATGTCTATATCCTGGAGAATCTCATCTCAAGTATTTTTACTAACACAATCTCTTTAATGGTAGAGATCAAATCGTACAACCCTAAGTATTGTACACCTAAGAAACTCTCAAGTTGTACCCACTACATTTGCAAATAGATCTATCAATTATCACCACTAATTTTACAATAGATCTAACAACTAACCATAGATTTTTAATAGATCTAGTAACTATTTTCCACCTAAGAACTTCCTCAACCTTGATGGCACAAGTTTACAACCAGCACTTGTGAACCGTGAAGAGATGAAGATGAAAAGATAGAAGTTTTTACTTGTTTTCAATATCAACTCTCACTTTGCACATTTTCTCTTTGATGATCGATGGTACTCTCTCATTTAGATTTCATTTTAAAGAACTCTCAACTTCTTTGAGAAACACATTCTTCTCTCTTGAAGGCTTAAGGGTGCAAAGGGTTATATTTATAGCAGATACAATATCTTATAAAAAGATAAAAGATAATTTAGTCAAATAATATTTTGGTCAAGTCTTGTTTAAAGGTCAAAAAGTTATTTTTCAAAAAAATTAACTTTTTGTAAAATATAGGTAAACGTGTAAATTCCAATTATCCTAGCTTGATTATTTCACTGAAAGTCAGCTTATTCTTTTTATCCCAAAAATTAGTTCAAAACACTTTTTTGCCATATTTGTGTAAATAAAAAAAGTTAAAACTAGATTACTTTTGCAAAAGTGATTCTAGCTAATTGTAAAGTTAAAAAAGTGATTCTTGTTAGCTATAAAGGCACGCTGTCATATTGTCAGTGATAAGTCACTGTCATGCTAACTTATCTCAAGATTCTACATTTTGGTAACAATAGCTAGATTAAATGAATCTAACTCGATAGTTTTGAAAGTAGATTGATATAAAGACTAGAGCCAAAATTTTTTCTCTTTTTTTTTGAAAGATTTCTAGATGTAGTTTTTGAATAAAAACTTTTGAGGAATATTTTTAAGATTGAAAACTTTGGTTTTGATTAAAGCTCACATTAAGACATATTATCTCAAATCAATTCTTATCAAGAATCTAAAAATATATATCCATAAATGTGTACTACTTGATTCTTGAACTTGTAAATCTTGATCATAATCATTCAAGATACATTATGAAATAATCTCTTTAAATACTTATTAAATTATTTAAAACATATTTTGTTAATTATCAAAATTAAAAGATTGTATCTTTTAGTCAATACTTTCATCTGTTCAATGTCCAAACTAGGCCTTAGCCTTGTTTTTCGCCCAAAACTCTAAAGTCTGCGATCTGCCCCACCCATTACATTTTACATTAATCTAATAGGAAAGATGGTAGACTTGTTCTATGCTGAAATAGGATGTATCGTCATTGAAGTATGACCAAGATGTACGAGAACTTTATAAAATTGCCAAATTAAAACTACCAAAAAATACTCAAACTAGCAGGGGACAGACCAATGAATATCAAAGTTAATATCCCCACCATTTGCTTACGCCAAGTTTTTTTTCAACCCATGTGGAAGGATTCATTTCTGATCTGAAGTGTGTTGATTTGAATTATCTAATACAGAAAGGGTTGTAATAATTTAGTAGGCAAATTGACTACCTCAAAGTAAGATATTTTTTCGTAATATCAATTTTTTTAAACTTTTTTAGTCATTCAACAAAATTCTATTCACAAATTGATGCCAGTCTAGCAACTCTCACAGTGGAATCTGATAAGAAAAAAATATCCAAGTTCCTTATATACTTAAAATTAAGGGGCGAAAATGTTTGAGCACCTCCATTTTCAACCAAACCAACCCAACCTTAATCTTGCTAGATTCCTCCATTTTTAGCCAACCGAAGAAAGAAGTTGCAACGATTGAAATAGAAAGAGGACGGGTTAGGTTAGCTGAAGAAGGAGGTGTTCGAATATTAATATTTTGTCATAAATATTAACCATATAAGGAGTTCGTGTCTTTTATTAGTCGAATTCTATCGTGGGAGGTACCAGGGTGGCATTGACCAAGACTAGAGTTTTATTTCGTGGCAAAATAGTTAAAAATCAACATTAATGGCATGAATCAAAATAGCACCTTACTTTACTTACATGAGTAACCAATTTTCCTAATTTAGTGCTATTAAGTTATCGGAGTTTTGCAATTTAGTCCCTCTTACCGTAAAATGTTACTTGTAGTTGAACCATTAGCGTAAGTTAAGTATGTGCTCAAGGTAGCAACGCGTGCGTATGCGAAATGACTTCTTTGCCCTTTTTCTAACTCTCCATCTTACTACTATAAAGGCCCTATTCCTAATTACTGTTGCTTTCTTTAAGTAGTTAAAAAACAAGTAATTTTTAAAAATTATACTTGAAATTTAAAATAAAAATTTTGCTTTCAACTATTTTAATAAGTAAAAATTGTTTTAAAAAGCATCCACAAGGTAACTTTTCAAAAATAGTTTTTTCATCTTATTTAAGATAAAATTAGCGTAGGCCCCAAACAATGTCCAAAAAGGGGTGAATTAAACATTATAAAAAATTGACATATTTAAACCGCAATTAAAAATTCAAAAGTTGAAGTGCTATTAACTAGCTAATAAAACAAAAATTGAAGTCCATTATGAGTATCAAGCTTTTTCTTCTCAATTCAAGCTAAACACAGAGTGATATTAGCTTGAATATCTTATAAGAGCTTTACTCGACTTAATGTGCAACTTTTAATTATTTTGGAGGATGCACATATGCAAATAGCCAAGCTAATTATTGCTGTAGTAAAATAGTTTCAAAAAGTTATCAAGCTCAATGTTCTTGTTAAATTGTATGAATGACAATTTTAACATGCCTTTTCATTGTGTGGTGAGTATACTTTAAACATCATTCTTGCACAAAATATGTTTGCCATGTAACGGGTAAATAAAAAATAAAGCAAGCAAACAACCAAAGCAAGGTAAAGCAATAAATGAACAAGGCACAGAGAATTTTTATAGTAGTTCTGCAACATGCCAACATCCACTTCTTGAGAATCCTATCTCAAGTATTTTCACTAAAAATAACCTCTTTAATGGTAGAGATTAAACCATACAACCCTAAGTAACTTACACCTAAGATACTCTCAAGTTGTATGTATTAGTTTTACAAATAGATTTAACAACTATATCACCACTAGTTTTCAATATATCTAATTATTATTTCCTCCCCAAGAACTTCCTCGGCCTCGGTGGCACAAGTGTAAACAAGTACTTGTGAATTTTGAAGAGATGAAGATAAAAGGATTGAAACTTTCACTTGCTTCCAATATTAGCTCACACTTTGCACATTTTCTCTTTTCTGCCCAGATGAGTTTCTCTCACTGTTTTTAGCTTTGTGCTCTCTACTCTTGAGAAACCCTCGTCTCTTGGAAAGTTTTGTGTTAAAATTTACATATGTAAAGGATATACAAATCCCATGAATAGATGAGAGATGGTGTGGAAAGATATCTCTTTTACCAACTTGAAGTCCGAAGAAAAATATGATTTGTTTCTTTTATAAACCCTCACTTTTTGCAAAGAGCAAAAGTCTTCCTTTTCCCAATGCCCACATGAAGAGCAATCTTTCTTTCTTATCAAATTCTTCTTTTTACAAGATGAAGGTCTCCAACCATCAGCCCATGTGAAAGTGTAGAAATTCTTTCGGTAATTCTCCTTTTCGCAAGACCACAATTCAAACCTTCTAATTGGTCATTACTGATGAAAAGGACTAGAAATCTTCTGGGTAATTCTCCTTTTTACAACCTTCCAATTGGTCATTACTCATGAAAAGGTCTAGAAATCTTTTGAGTAATTTTCCCTTTTACAAATACAATAAAAATGCACATCTTGTTTGACTTTGGACAAAATGTTTTTTGATGAAATAGTTACAAAATGTTTTTTGTGTTCCAAAGTTCTAAAGATCTACCAAATGAACTTTTCAAAAAAAATTATTTTTGAGAAGAGAATTTTGATTGGCATATCACACATAATGCTTACATTATCTCTCCTACTTTTTTTTAACACAAGTATTTAAGACTTAACTAAAAACAAAAAATCTAGTCTTGAACCTTGCATTTGGTGACTTGATCATGATCATTTCTTCAAGATTTATTTTGAAACCACTTGGCATATTTCATTAGATTAATTAAACTTGTTTTGTTAATCGTCAACATTGAGAGGTTGTAACATTGAGTTAACATTATCCCCTTTTTACGAATGATAAAAATTGTTTAATTTATATAAAAACCACAAGATATCAAAATAATAAGAACATTGAGTTGTTGGATCATACAAAATGCTAGATATGCAAAAATGAAACAATAGATATGCAAAATGGAAAATTATTTTGTAATTTTTGACAATAGGTTTTCAGCTCCCTGAATCCATGCATAACACAAGTTATAAACACTTCTGAACTTAAATCAATAGTAATCAAAATATCTATCATGTCAGACATTTGATGAACAAAGGATTAGCTTGACAAGTAAGGAAATTTAGCACGATGGGTTTAGATAGCTTAAATAGTGGCTTGACAACCAGAAAGCTACCATGACTAAAGAATTAGGTTTATATATCAAGAAAAAGTTCTAATATCGAGTATAAGTATCGAATATAAGTCAAGAAGAGAAGTATCAACTAGAACAAGAAGAGATAATCATAATAACAAGCTAAATAACTAGTTCAAAGCAAGCAAACACAAGTAAACACAAGCAAGCACTACTAGTATTACTCTCCCTTTTTTGTCAGACATCAAAAAGGGATTCAGAAAGATAAAAACTAAAAGACAAGTACTCTTACAAGATAAATCTTCAGAAGATAAAAAGTAGACCATTACTCATGAGTACCAACTTGATTAAAGATAAAGAATAGTAATAAAATAAGAAGTTCCTAACAATTAGACTTCGAGAAACTGAGTAGACCTTTCTGGAGTAGAAAGTGCAATAGATTGAACAGATATAGCTCAAGTAGGCACTACTGCAAGAAAAAGTCCTAGGGAAACTTAGGGGAATAATTCGAAGAAGTGGAATGATAAGTGGAACAAATATTGACACACTATTAAGAATAGATACGTGAGCATAAGATATTCAAGAAGAAAAAGTTGAAGTAGGCAAAAGTTGTTAAGCTACTCATGGAGATTATGAGGATTGTAAGAAATCATTTGTTAAGGCAATATAATGCAAAATGAAAATGCTCCCTTAAAGTTTTTTTTAAAAAAATGAAGAGAGAGAAGAAGAGGGGCTTAAATAGATTGTGATGGAGTTGTAAAAATGGAGAAGTGCAATAGCTTGAGCAGATATAGCTTAAGTAGGCACTACTGCAAGAAAAGTTTTCGGTAAAGATCTCAGGGAAATAATTTGAAGAAGTGGAATGATGAGTGGAACAAAGATTGACACACTAGTAAGAATAGATATATGAGAATAAGATATAGGAGTTGAAGAATCTAAGTTAAGAGTAGTTATCAACCGAGGAATGGTTTGAATTTGGAAAGAAATTAGAATAGCATCATATTAGGGCTTACCTTTCAAGCTAGGTTGACCATCAGTCCTAGTTTCAGCTTGAGTTTCAACCTCCTCTTTTTTCTGCTTCTCCATTTTTGCAACTGTGGCACATTCTATTTAAGCCTCTATTCTTCTCTCTCTTCCTTTTGTTTTAAACTTTTAAGGGAGCATTTTCAATATGCATTCTACTACCTTAACAAATCATTTCTAACAATCTTCATAATCTTCATGAGTAGCTTAACTACTTTCACCTATTTCAGCTTTTGCTTTTTAAGTTCTCATGTTTTTTAGCTTATCTTCAGATAGATTGAATAACAAATTGGCTTACTTCATATCCGTAACTAGATTCCTTATCAATCCAATGTTTGAGCTAACTTCTTTAACTCTTTTAACTTCAACCTTCTCAACATTAGCTACTGGTACACTTTATGTACTTTTCTCTTCCTCAGGCTAAACTGCCTCCTTTTTCTGAATTCTTGCCTTTTTCAACTCATCTGATATTTTTGTTTCAACCTTTTCCTCTTACTATAGCCTCCTTTAGCTGTTTTAGATTTAGCTTCATGACTCACCTTCTCCTTTCCATTGTCCTCCATCACACCAGTTTTCATTTCTTCTTCAATACTCTCTTCCTTCAAATTTTTATAGATCTCATATTCTAATTTGGGCCTTTCCAATCCTGTTTCTTTTTCATCGGTTCTTATTTCATCATCATCACTGTTTCAAATTCATCCTTTTTTCCCTCCAACTTGATAATCTTTCTCATCTTAAGATTCATTCTCAAATTATTTTTCCTTCTCACTCTTTTCACCTTCATATTCCTCATTATCTTCTTCATCTATTTTTTTTCTCTATCATAGTCATGCAATCTTTAGATTCTAACTCCAAGTTCAAGAACTCAAACAACAAAGCTAGTATCATTCCATAAGGCAACCCATTGCTTAGCTTCAGACCATAAGGAACAATTCTTTGAGTAGAAAGATGGAGTCTTTGGTTGAATAAGAAGAATATGAGTGATAAATACCAATAAAGGAAGATGAGAGGTTTTCTTTGAGGAGAAAATGATATATAGAGAGAAAGAATAACTATGCAAAAAAAGGAGAAGTGGAGGATTAATGGTGAAATCTAAAATGTCTAAAGATGTTGTTATCCTATTGAGATGAAAAGAGAGAAAAGGATGGAATGATTTATTTGAAATCTAATTGTCTCTTTTGTCACATTACGATCTTTTTTCTCTATCTCTATCTCTATCACTATCTCTCCAAGTTGCCTGTAAACTATTTGAAAGACCTAAGAGAGGGGTGAATTAGGTCTTTGGCTAATTATCCAAATTTTTTCCCTTTTTGCAAATCCTTTGGCTTAATAAAAGCTCTTCTTTAAATCCACAAACTTCAAGTTTATATGTGATTTGATGGTTAAGACAAGATTATCAAACTATAAGACCACAACCAATCAATCAACAACTATGAACAAATAATAATAACATAAGTATGTAAACAAGTAAAGCTATAAGGAAATGAATACACGATTTATAGTGGTTTGATCTATCCAAGATCACTACCTTGAGTCCACACTCAAGGATTTCAACCAATTCACTATATGCTCAATTACTTAAAGAATAGTTCCTTGTGGTCTGAAGCTAAGCAATGGGTTGCCTTATCGAATAATACAAGTTTTGTTGTTTGAGTTCTTGAATCTGGAGTTACAATTTGAGGATTGTAGAGCTATGATTGAGAAAAGAAAAAAGAAGATGAAGAAGATAGAATGTGAAGGTAAAAAGTGTGAGAAGGAAAAATAATTTAAGGGTGAATCTGAAGAAAACAATGATTATCAAGCTAGTTAGAAAAATGATGAATATGAAATGGTGATGATGATGAAAGAAAAATAGAAGTAAAAGAAACGGGGTTGGAAAGGTCCAAATTAGAAGATGAGAGCTATAAAAATTTAGAGGAAGAGAGCGTTGAAGAAGAAAATAAAACTAGTGTGATGAAAGATAAGGGGAGAAAGAAGGTGAATGGTGAAGCTAAATCGAAAACAATTGAAGAACGCCAAAGTAAGAGAAAAATGTTGAAACAAAAAATTAGATGAGCTAGAAAAGGCAAGAATTTTGAAAAAAGGAGACAGTTTTGCTTGAGAAAGAGAGAAAAGTAGGAAGTGTGCTAGTAGCTAATGTTGAGAATGTTAAAGCTAAAAGAGTTAACTAAGTTAGTTCAAACACTGGAGTGGATAAGGAAACTAGTTGAGGATATGAAGCATGTTGATTTGTTATTCAAGCTATCTAAAGATGAGCTCAAAAGTATGAGAGCTCAGGAAACAAAAGTTGAAGCAGGTGAAAGTAGTCAGGATACTCGGGGAAATTATGAGGATCATTAGAAAATATTTGCTAAGACAGTAGAATGCAGACTGAAAATGCTCCCTCAAAAAAATGGAGAGAGGGAAGAAGAATGGCTTAAATAGATTGTGATGGAGTTGTAAAAATGGTGAAGAAAAAGTAAAGGAGAAGGTTGAAACTCAAGTCAGAGCTAGCCAAACTGAAACTAGGACTGATTGTTAGCCTCGCCTAGAAGATTCTTCAACTCCTACATCTTATAATTCTGTATCTATCCTTACTAGTATGTCAATCTTTATTCCACTCATCATTCCACCTCTTCAAATTATTCCCCTGAGATCTTTCTCCAAGATTTTTGTTGCAATAATGCCTACTCAAGCTATATATGTTCAAGCCACAACTCTTTGCACTCCAACGAGGTCTGCTCAGTTTCTTGAATTCTAACTGTTGGGAACTTCTTAGTTTATTATGATACTTTATCTTTAATCGAACTGGTGTTTGTGAACAATGTTCTACTTTTATCTTTTGAAGATTATATTGTGAGAGTACCAATCTTTTGATTTTTTATCTTTCTGAACCCCTCTTTGATATATGACAACAAAAGGGGTGTACTGGTATTATTTGCTTGTTTACAAAATTGCTTGCTTTGAGCTTATTCTTTAGCTTGGTATTCTTATTCTGATTATCTCTTCTTGTTATGTTTGATACTTCTAGACTTATACTCGATACTAGAAGTTTTTCTTGATATATCAAGCTAATCCTTCTATCATGGCAGCTTTTTGGTTGTCAAGCCACAATTTACTTTTGAAGCTATCTAAACCTATCGTGCTAAATTTTCTTACTTGTCAAGCTAATCCTTTGTTCATCAAATCTTTGACATGATAGATATTTTGATTACTAATTATTTAAGTTAAGAAGTGTTCATAACTTGTGGTATGCATGGATTCAGGGGATGCTAAAAATTTGTTGTCAAAAATTCCAAAAAGATTTTCCATTTTGCATGTCTATTATTTCATTTTGCATACATATCATTTGGCATTATCAAGCAACTTGATGTTCTTATTATTTTGATATCTTGATATTTTTATATAAATTAAACAAGTTTTGTCATACATCAAAAAGGGGGAGAATGTTTACTTAAGGTTACAACCTCTCAATTTTGATGAGAATGTTTACTTAAGTTTACAACCTCTCAATTTTGATGACCAACAAAACATGTTTAATTAATCTAATAAAATTTGCTAAGTGATTTCAAAATAAATCTTGAAGAAATGATCATAATCAAGTCACCGAAATGCAAGGTTCAAGACTAGATTTTTTATTTTTTAGTTACGTCTCAAATACTTGTGTTAAGAATAGTAGGAGGGATAATGTGAGCTTTATGTTCTATACCAATCCAAATTCTCTTCTAAAAATAATTTTTTAAAAAAGTGTATTTGGTAAATCTTAGAACTTTAGAACACAAAAAGCATTTTCTTATGACTATTTAATAAAAGAAAACTTTTTACCCAAAGTAAACAAATATACACCTTTTTCTTGTACTTGTAAATAGAGAATTACCTAAAAGATTTATAGAAATTTTCTTGGGTAATGACCGACTAGAAAATTTGAATTATGGTCTTGTGAAAAGG
Source organism: Rauvolfia tetraphylla (assembly GCA_030512225.1). NCBI lineage: Eukaryota > Viridiplantae > Streptophyta > Magnoliopsida > Gentianales > Apocynaceae > Rauvolfia > Rauvolfia tetraphylla. Next base: position 4,137,422 of record JAJQKT010000017.1, read on the forward strand.
AGAATTGCCCTTTACATGGGAATGACGGATTGAAAGTAATGGGCTTGTGAAATGGATTCCTACACTTTCACATAGGCAATGATGGTTGGATACCTTAGTCTTGTAAAAAGAAGATTTGACAAAAAGAAAGGCTCCATCTTCACACGGGCTTGACAAAATGAAGACTTGAGCTCTTTGCAAAAGTGATGGTTCATGCAAGAAACAAAATTACATTTTTCTTGAAACTTCAAGTTGGAAAAAGAGATCTTTTCACACCATCTCTTATCATTTCAAAGGCTTTGTATATCTTTGCGATATGTAAACTTCAGCACAAAAACTTTCAAAGAGATGAGTGTGTTTCTCAAAGAGGTTGAGAGTTCTTCAAGGTGAGAGCAGAGAGTTGAAATTTGTAAGAGAAACACTACCGAGCAGCAAAGAGCGAATGTACGAAGTGTGACGCTGATATTGGAAGCAAGTAAAAGCTTCGATCTTTTCATCTTCATCTTTGAACAGTTCACAAGTATTGGTTGTAAACTTGTGCCACCAAGGCTAAGGAGTGATGAGATTATATTTTAACCAAAGTTTCTCACTTATTTAGGGGCTAATTGATAGAATTTTATGACTTTGATTGGTTTTGGCGAATTAAATATTTATGTACTTAGTATGAAATAATTAAGATAATTTTATTTGCAAAGTTAAATTTAATTCATTAATTTTACTAATTATTGATGTAGGGGTGAAATAGTAATTTCAAGAAAAGAAAAGGTGAAAGAAGAATTGGTTACGAAAAGAAAAAATAGAAAATAAAAATTCACCATGTCATTTCAAAATTGGCAAGGATTCAATTTAAAGAAGAAAAAGGAAGATCCTAAAATTAACTTTAACTTGAACGATGATTTGGAATCCAAATTGGATTTGAATTCTAAAGATATATATATATATATATATATATATATATATATATATATATATATATATATATATATATATATATATATATGTATGTATATATATATATATATATATATATATATATGTATATATATATGTATGTATATATATATATATATATATATATATATATATATATATATATATATATATATATATATATATATATATATATATATATATATATATATATATATATATATATGTATGTATATATATATATACACGCCAATTAGTCTTGCTGCAAAAATGTGGATCGAGAGAATGAAAAAAAGAGAAGGAAAAGACAAGAGAAGAAACAAGGGTTGACCGAGAGGGGCAGCAAGTTTGGACATCCAATCATACTCTTTTTTTCTATTTTCTTTCTTTATTCTTTTATTATTTTATGTTCGTTAAATTCATGACTTTGAATATTTAGACTATGAGTAGCTAAATATTTTGTGATTAAGATATTCGATGAAGGCAGAAACCCTTATAAATTTAATTAATTTTAATTAAAGATTATTTTTTATCTCAATTTTGATTAATTGTTAGTATTGTTCTTAATGCTTACAATTCTCTGGCCAATTTTTGCATGCCTATAAAAATTTATTCTAATTGCTAAGAAATATTAGTTTAAATTGGAGCATGGTAATAATAACACATCGTAAAACTAACTAGAGATAGATTTGATTTCTTTGTGTGGTTTCAAGTGAGTAAGAAACAAAAGTTAGAGAATTCCATAAAAGTTTTTGTGGCTTTGATAATTAAAAGCACGTAGAGATACGGTTTGTTTATTAATTAAAGTTAGGAGCTTTTCACCAGAAGATTGGATCTATCTTATAATTAAAAATTCTACCATTAACCAAGTTGAGAATTTATTTAAAGAAATTAATTATTTTTCATGAGCGGAGTAAGCTGGATTTGGAGTGTCTTAGTCTATTCGTTGTCATTAATTTTTAATTAATATAATTATTAATTTTTGTGTTTATTATTATTGTTAGTTATTTTTATTAGTAATTAGATTTTAAATAAAATCACATTTATTTTGGTTTAAGTTGGGTTATAAGTAAAAGAATTTTGCAGTTGGATAGCAATACTCGTTGGGATAACTTGTATTCACTACTTTATTACTTGTTTGACATTTTTGCGCTTACAAATTTCACATCAAGGATGTTCTTAGGTGAAAATTAGTTGTTAGATCTATTAAAAATCTAAGAATAGTTGCTAGGTCTATTTGTAAAACTAGTGTGTACAACTTGAGAGTTTCTTGGATGTAAGATACTTAGGGTTAGATGGTTTGATCTCTACCGTTAAAGATGTTGGGTTAGTAAAAATACTTTAGTTGAGATTATGAAAGAGCAGATGTAGGTATGTTGGCGGACCACTATAAAAATCCTCATGTCTCTTTTCATTTCTTGCATTATGGAGCTTTGGTTGTTTGCTATTTTAATATTTTTTTCCTTTCTATTTGGCTAACATATTTTTCTAGGAAAAAGATCAAATTCGAAGGATACTCTCCACAGAATGGAAAGACATGTTAAACCTATTATCACAAAAACTGTCCTTCAAGTTGTCTGTTAAAACAATTAGCTTGATAATTTTTTGAAATTATTTTTGTACTGCAATGATTAGCTTGATTATTTGCATCTATGCATCTATGCATCCTCCAAAATAATGAAAAGTTGTATATTGAGTCTAACAAAGCTCTTATAAGATATTTAAGTTAATATTACTCTTAGTTAGCTCAATTCGAGAAAAATAGCTTGATAATTAGTTTGAACTTTAACTTTTGTTTTAGTATGTAGTTAATAATACTTCAACATTTGTAATTTTAATTTCATTTTAAATAAGTCAATTTTTTATATAGTCCAATTCACCCGCTCTCTTGACATTCTTTGATACCTGCACTATCTATTATTGTATTGATGTGCATACATATATTCTCAGATTGTATTCATATTTAAGAAAATTAAATTAGTAAAAAAAAGGGATTTACAGACAATTGTGTGCTAAAAAAGAAGAAGTTGTGTAGTTAGTTGACATAATTGACTAAAGTAGATATAATAATTGTCTTTCAATTAGAGTCTTTGCATGAGTTGCTTAATTACAGGAGAAAAATGCAATAAAAATTTATATTTGAAATAAAAAATACAACAACAACATATAGAGAGAACAAAAGAATAGTCATGTAGACTTTTGATTTGCAATTTATTTGAAGTTTTACTCTTCAATAAATTTAATGTTCACAAACTATCAAATGATTCTTAGAACATTCATGAGGTTGATATTTTTATACAAAAATAATATTTTGAATTTTCTTACGAATTCCTTTTTGTTTAAGACTTCTTAAATGTATATAGTTTATAGTTATGAATTGCAATAAATTTTATTTATTATTTATTTATGTCTTTGTTCTTCAATAAATCTAATATTCATGAACCATCAAATAATAAATTTAACATTAGTAATGAACTTTTCATTTTTTTCCTTTAGTTCAATAATTTATTAAATTCTAATTTTATTTCCTATCAATAGATAAATTCTATTTCAAAAAAGAGCATGCATCCCCATAAAACAGTACTATTAATTTTGGTATCCCTCATAACTTCATAAGTGAAAAATAAAAAAATAAATAAAAACTATTCTTCTGAAATTCTAAAAACTATCTTCTTAAAGCGAAGATATTGACATGTCCAACCATGTTACAGAAAAGAAAGATTTTTCTTAATGTAATAATAGTAAAGAAGAAATTAGTACGATTTCTTGTAATAATTCAGACACGCCATTCTCTACGTCTGTGAAGGAGAAAAGCAATGTAGAGAAGAGATCAATTAAGGTCATCACACGACCTTTCTTCTGTCGAGCCGTTCCTCGTAACGTTCGCAAAGCACCCCGGCCACCGGCAAGAATACGCAATAGCTTCGGAAAATTTTGCCATGCACGCCTGCTTTTTGCATTTGTCCTTGAGGCAGATGAGCCTGGGAGAAACTGCAGTCCTTTTACCACTGCCGCATAAGAAAGTATTTGGGAGTTAGGAAAAGATGTTATCAATGGGTTCTTAGGAGGTGCTGGAAGTGGAGGCTGAAGCTCTGCAGGTTTTGGCGGGGATGCTCTAGGAGGCGGAGGAGGAGGTGGCGGTGGTGGTGATGCAGGTATTAGAGCAGGAAATAGGATCTGTTGGTTTTTGGGGCAGTTTCCTATATGAAAAGATGACTGTGGATTCCCTTGTGGCTTGTATTTTTGCGTACCGCTTTTTTTCATAGGGTTGCGCAGCTGATTATGACGTGGGCAGTCGGCCAAGTCCCAGTTAGCATCGAAACAGAATCTTATCTCGGCTAGTTGGGATACCCCATCCCTGTTGACGTTACACTGCATTTGACCAATAAATCCTGTCTCCACCATGATGCGGCTCAAGAAATAGTCGGCAAGATAGCGTTTGATCTCATCTGGGGGAAGTCCTGATATGACGGGAATCAGAAGAGAGGGGAGGGGGGAGCATCAGTTTGTGAAGAAGTGTTTTCTTGTGATATTAATTTGCTGGTGGGAAAGAGTAGCGATGCAGATATGAATATACCTTTGTCTTTGAAGAATTGCGCCAGGCTCCTCCTGCCTATCAGATTCTCAATTTGTTTCATTAGATGATTAGCTTTTCGAAAGTACTGCTCAGGTGGCAAGCTTAACCATTGACCATGTTTCCGCCACTGTCGATTCCAGAAGATAATGTTGGATTCGCCCGCAAGGAGATTGGGCCAGTTCTCATTTATCCCTGGAATGCGTTGCACCTGAGACTAAAACATAAGGGTAGAATAAAGACACTTTTCTCAGTCATTTTTGAAACCAGTGATAAACTAAGTTGACCCACAATGAAAATGAGTCGGTTGATCCAATAGATATGGGTCTGGTTGAAATTGGACCTAACACAATGGACAACAATACATCAAGGGGATATGGAATCAATTGAAAGATTAAGGCGGGAGTTCAACAAGTTCAAGCGGGCTTTAATAGAATTTACCCAAAAAAAGCGACTTATAGTTATTGGATTCAATATGAAAAGGTAGGATGGTCCTGTCTCCCTTTCCAAATTCTAAACATAAGGGTAAATATGTCTTTTAAGACCTGGCTTAACGAAGATCATACGTGACAGAAAGTGGGAACAAGTATTAAAATTGGAGACAGTTGTTAAATCAATTCAAAGATTACAGGCATAGTGTGCTCATCACAAGAAGTTTAAGAATAATACTATAAAGTTTAGATTTAATTCAATATGAAAAGGTAGATTACAGGCATAGTGTGTTCATCACAAGAAGTTTAAAAATAATATTTCAGAAGTCCATCCAGTTAACAAAAATGATTTAATTCAATTCTTCCATTTCCACTCATCAATACACTGAGCCAAGTTCAAATGGACTCCTAAATACTTGATGGTAGAATAGATTCAATATGAAAAGGTAGGATGGTCCTGTCTCCCTTTCCAAATTCTAAACATAAGGGTAAATATGTCTTTTAAAAACCTGGCTTAAGCAAGATCGTACGCGACAGAAAGTGGGAACAAGTATGAAAATTGGAGATAGTTGTTAAATCAATTCAAACATTACAGGCATAGGCATAGTGTGTTCATCACAAGAAGTTTAAGAATAATACTATAAAGTTTAAAAAGCCAATTTTGAGTTAATCTTCTAATTATCTCCATATCAAGATCTTAATGACTAAATTGATGTATTTAGATTAAATTTTATTACAAAATCAAATACAAAATTTTTTTCTTTAAATATTATCACATAATAATTCTTTTCTATAAAAATCAAAATAAAAATTTTAAACCTCTACCAAATCATCTTCTTCCTAATCTTCTTCTCCAAAATTTTCTTAGAAAAAAAGAAAAAAAAAAACACCCTCACCCCCCATGTACAATCTTTCTATATTCCCTCAGCCAAGTCGCCGTCACACCGCTGCTATCTTCAAATTTCTGTCTAGCCATCTTTCTTGGTTTTACTCTCAAGAAAAATCATATTGATTTCCCTACCATTACAATTTGGAAATGCAATTTATTCCATGAATTAGAAATAGAATACCAAATCTTAATAAGCCCATCCTCTTCCATAGTCCATAGCCCGTATCTTTCTTTACTCTTTCCTTCCCCAAACCCGAGTCACAGCCACTTGCGGGCGGAACAACCACCTGCAACTTCTTGTCCAAAAGTCTCAAAATTCAACTACTCCCACAGCTCACTGGCAGACACACAACCATACATTAGCGTGAATGGTGAAAATCTCTTCAATCAAGCCATCATCTCAGTGTGATAGCTTTTCTTCTTTATGGTTCATCATCTCAGGTGGGGTCGTAAACGGCTTCGGCTACGATTCTCTCCCCAGATCGAGTCACCTGTAAAAACAATGTTTTCCTACGCTTCAACCAACAATGTTTTACTGGCCGGACTTTTATTTATGGAGAAGGCTTTGATCTACTGTTTTCTAGGCTCGGGATATTTAAACCGGTGTGAAAGGTACCGAGTATATCCTATAATAGAATACAGAAAGTGTACTTACCCGAACTCTGTTGCTACGGAGGTCGATGACCGCCGTGTAAGGTGGTAACATAGCCCCGTTGTCCTGATCATACCGCCAAAGACCATGTATGGTAAAGTTCTGCAGCACCTGTCGCCGGCAAACAACTCCACTTTGTCGGCAAAAAGATATACCCCATTGCAGGGCTATGACGTACAAATTTGGTGCCGGTGAGGCTTGAATCGGAGTCTTATGGCAAGCTAGGACAAGAATTATGAAACTGATGGTGGGGCTGAAGAGCAAACGCTCTGCAAGTGACATGGTCAATATGGAGAGAAGAGATGCAAGGCTTGATGGGGCAGGTCTTGCCTAAGTAATATATAGAGGGCGAAGTTCGACCTTTCCCGGTCGTTGAATGAGCTGTGGAACAGATCATATTTTATTTGAAGTACAATTTATTGAATAAGTTACCTTTATTAAAAGGCGGGAAACAAATTACACAGACAGAAAAACATACATATTTGTATGTGAAATGAACCAATTAAAAAATTTGTAGACTAAAATATTATTCAATTTTACATTTTAATAATAATTAAGGATTAATTTAAATTTAATTTTAAATTAACAATTTTTATTTTTTTATTTTTTATTTTAAATTTTACTTTTTTTTATAATAATTTATTTTTAAATTTTATAATATAACTTGACTTAAAAAAAAATTTAATCCAAATTGGCCCTACGACACTGAAAATTTTTACGATACACCTAAAGGAAGAACAGAAAATTATCCACCAAATAATTCTAAGGCAAATTATGTGTCTATCATTTCTATTATATTTTCCCAAAGCTGGCGTCCCTAGTGTGAACTTATGTTAGGCAGGAAAATATTAAAAAAGAGAGAGAGAGAGAGAGAGAGCGAACCGTAATTACCGCTTAATGACATGTTTTCTCATAATTTAGAGAACAAATTCTAACCATTTAAAAAATGTAACAAAGTTGTATTGATTTTGCTTTATACAACTTTGTTACCTTTCAAAGATAAGTGCCTTTTGAGCTGCAGACAATTTGGTTGAGGTGCTGCACGTCGGTTTTTGCAGCACTTGTAGCACCCTAATTTGGTCCGTTGGATCTACATGAAATATGATCCAACGGACCATACCCATACATGTATTTTGTTTTTAAAAAATTGATAAATTTTCGTAGCCGTCAGATCCGATCTCGGATTTGATCCCACGGATTAGGATCAGTCTTATATCTCCTGCAAAAAAGGATGCACAGTACAGTAACTAGACCCGCAAATGAGGGCTAAAGTTACGTATTGCACATTCTTTTTTTCTGGACGTGCAGTATTAAATCTGATTCGTAAGATCAAATTTAAAATCTGATCGAACATATTATATTTTTTAAAAAATTAATTTATTATTTTATTATAAAAATTTATAAATTTTTGTAACCGTTAAATCAGAATATGATCGGACAGATCAGATCTTAGGCTGCACGTGTAGAGAAATCATACGTGCATTGCAGTAAACGAGCCCGCAAATGAGAGCCAGAACATGTGATGATCAATTTGTACATCTTATTCAACATTGTGTTTCCACTACATTTTTGTCTATTTTGATTAATAGATCTCCCGTTGTCTTTTTCTTCCCTTCCTGAGGGGCAAAAAGCTCCGTCCAGCACCCTACGAATGGCCTTCCTGAGGTCTTAGACAAGACTTTATGGTATTCGTCCGAGTAATTAGATTTCATTTTTAAAAAAATATAAAAAATTATTTTTACAAAATTTTTTAAAAAATTCAAATCTAAACTCAATCCATTTACAACCCCATGTATCTCTCTCTTTTCACACTTTACTTTGACTTGTTTTCTAGAATTTATACTCACAGTGAAGTGGAAAACTAAATTCATAGTATCAAAATCAGTAGGTATAGCTTTGTAATTTCCCATTTAATGTTTGCCGATGACTTAACTATCTTTTGAGGGTTAATTAAGAGAAATCAAGAAAATTTTGGACCAATTCTGTCAATGGTCAGGCCAAACTGTGAATAACACAAAATCTGCAATCCAACTTTGGTTTCAGTATACCAACCAGTGAAGAATTATATTTTCTACAATTAAAATTAAAGAACCCACTACTATAACAAAAGGCCGAGGCCTTTAATAGTAGCCACGACTCTATCATTAAGGTCATATTTGGATTGAAATTGAACGAAAAAAATTTTACTTTTCTTTTACTTTTTTTTATTTTGAGTCACACTTTTCCTCTTACAAATAATTTAATTTTATTTTTATAATTTTTAATACAACTTAGCTCTAGAAAAAAAAACTATTCCAATTACTCCCTAATTATATTTGTTTAATCTAAGTGATATCTTAAACATGAGTTTTTATCGTTGTTCAACGCACTTTTATCATGCATTCTCATTTTTTTTATTTCTACTACATAAGAACATATTATTGTAATGCGTCCAAAATGTGTCTATATTGGTTACATTATTGTAATGCGTTCAATTGTTAACCTTTACTGCATTCTAGAATCCAAAAGCAAAGTAAGATGGCTAATTATAGAATTAAAAAAAAGGTTAATTCTAGAATCTAAAAAAGATTATGGCTAATCTAATTCGAGCATCCAATAAATTATTTTACCAAGTCACTTTTACTATAAAATATACACAATATATTAGAAGAACGTAACTTTTCTTTTTTGAAAGAGTAATTTTATTTTTTTCTTTCATTGATATGTAAATTATTAACAAATTGAAATAATAAATAATTTAATAAAATTTTGATTTGATTTCCTCTTTGTGGTAAATAGTTTTATTTTAACAACTTTTTTGTAGCCATAATTAAACTTGATTGTACATGATATTATTTTGTCTTGCTCTTTGTTTCATTTAGAAAAGAGCAAATAAAATTTATTCTAATATTTGATTTCATTTGATCATATTATATATAAAAATTTTAACCATATGCTCATTAGATCACTGATTTGATCACTGATTAATCCTTTCACATGAAGAAGGTTGGCATCAATGAATGTGAAGAATAATTAGATTAATTACTAAGTTCTTGCTACTGCATTCAATTTATCACTTGTAAAATTAAAATCTAATATTCTAAAACATTTTTACATATCATCCCATTATTCAAATATAAACAACACATTATATTAAAATTTAATATTAAATTTATAATTTCAATATATTTTCTTCAATTTATTATTATTTTATTTTATTTCTAAAATTTGTAAAAGGCCAAACATTTTGAGAAGAGAGAAATGACCCAAAAAATCTTACATTTTGAAATAGAGAGAGTATATGTCTTACTTTTTTTTTTCTATTTTGAGAAAAGAAAGGGTCCAAAAGACCTTATATTTTAAAACTAAGGGAGCATATATCTTATTTTTTTAATTTATTTTAAAATGTATGTCCTCTTTTTATATACAAACTTTATTTATTATTTTATTTTTAACTTTACCCTTATCTATAATATTTACTTTACCTTTTAGTTTATTTCAAAATATACATCATCTTTCTATATAAAAATTTTATTTATTATTTTATTTCCAACTTTATTATTGTTTCTAACTGACTATTTAAATATTTTATTTATTAAAAACTATTAATTTTTTTCAATCAATCACTAAACACTAATCTTTAATATTAAATGTAAATTTAGTATACTAATCAATCACTTTTAAATATGAGCAATTTTAGGCATCTATAAATTGTTATTATAAAATTTACTAAAATTTTGATTTGTTAATAAAAAAATAGATCATATATATAGAAACGGAAAGAATACACTCAGGAAGTAAACTTTGAAGGAAAAAAGAAAAAAAAAAGACAGAGGTGATCAGCTGGAGACAAATGGCCAAGATCTGATAAGGACAGCAGATATGATGTCTGATTATGTTTGCCTTGGCTTTGGTTACAGCAGCTTGGGAAAACGAAAATCGGCGGGATAATTGTGCCCCAAGTAAACGGCCAATACTAGGATGCTTCATGGGTTTTTGAAACACGTGAAGAACTCAATCGGATCTGTTAGATTAGATCTGAAATCTGATCTAACGAATTATATTTTTGATCTTTGTATTTATTTTTTTAAAAAAATTAATGAATTTTTGCAGCCATCAGATTAGATCTCGACGGCTGCATGGCCTGTGCTGCAAAAAGGGACGTGCAGCACAGTAGAAAATCCCCAAGTAAACACAGCTACTTGGACTCAGTTGTTTCTCAGTCAAGTTACGGTGCTGGACTCAATTTCTCCAGCACGTGCAGGATGGAATCCTGCCCGTTGGATCACACTGCCCTTGATCCAACGGCCAGGAAACATCAGGGGCAAGATTGGCAACCGAAAAAAAAAAAAACTCAAAATTTCAAAAACCCCGCCCCAACCCGTCTGACTCTACAGTTGCATCGGTTTTGTAACCGATGCAACTGTTGGACATGACCTCTACAGCAGGTAGCCGTCTTCTTCACTTCACTTTTTTCATTTCTACGATGCGGCTACATGCCTCGCTCATAATCTTTTCTTCGACTATTTCTCCATCTTCCGGCCACTGCCGCCGTCTCAACTGGCCGTTGCTTTACCCCCTTCTCGCCGTTCGCAGCGGTTTGTACGTCCCTCGGCTCCAGCGGTTTAGGTGAACAATTGTTCGTCCGATACTCGACTGGTGAAAGGCTGCAACTTTTTGTCCGCCATGCCTTCCGCCATCGCCGCCGTCTCAATCGGCCGTTGCCTTACTCCTTCTCGCCGTTCGCAGCGGTTTGTACGACCTCTCGCTCCAGCTGGTTTAGGTGAACAATTGTTCGTCCGATACTCGACCGGTGAAAGGCTACAACTTTTTGTCTGCCACAACTTCCGCCATCGCCGCCATCTCAATCGGCCGTTGCTTTACCCCCTTCTCGCCGTTCGCAGCGGTTTGTACGTCCCTCGGCTCCAGCGGTTTAGGTGAACAATTGTTCCAGCAATGAGGAGGTTTCAGTTTAGGTGTAAAACTTCCCCTGTGGTAAGAGTGAACGAGATGTTGGAGGAACATCCTGCCCGTCAAATCTATCTGGATGCTCTGGCCTCAACAGGCTTCGCGGCCTAACAGAGCTCCGATTGACAAACCTAATGACAGACGTGGTTGAGACAATCATCAAGAGGTACGACGCAAAAGGACAGGCATTTGTGCTCGACGATGACCACTCCTTCAAAATATCAGAAAAGGATGTTCACAGAGTTTATGGCATTCCTAGGGGAACAAACCCAATTGTTCAGCCAACAGGCGGAAACGCAGAGAAAAGAGAGGCCACTGCAATTGCAGAGAGCCTTGGCTTGCAGCCTTCATCGAAGGGCTATGTTGATGTGGATGAGCTAGAGGATAGACTGTTGGAATATCGGGGTGACAGCCGCTCATTTGCAAGGCTGTATGTTCTGCTGGCTATTAGCACAATGCTAGCCCCGCGGAACTCAATGAAGATAAACATGGCGTATTACGGGAAATATGTGAATGATGTAGATACTATCGCAAGCTATAACTGGGCGGGACATGTTCGTGATTTCCTGCATGAAGGGGTAGCTGCATTTCGCGTAAAAAACAAGAAGAACACGGGTAGATGGCCGGAAGGGAACATGCACCTTTTGCTGGTATGTGAACAATTGTTCTTGCAATTTCTTCAGTGTGAGTAGTTTTGCATATTTCTGTGAACAGTTGTGGTGTTATGTTGCTCGTGAACAATTGTTCCTGTCATTGCTTCAGTGTGAGTAGTTTTGCATATTTCTGTGAACAGTTGTGGTGTTATGTTGTCCGTTAACAACTGTTCTCCTACGTTGCGTTGGTAGCGAACAATTGTTCTGAGCAGCGCTGGTTGTTATGAACAATTGTTCATTAGTTATTTCTTCAGTTTGAACAATTGTCCAGCTGGATATGAAGAATCATGCTAAACTGATTTCTGCTTGGGAGTAACGAAGAGTTCATCGTCACCGATAGTCAAGTACATCCGTCAAGTATTTGTTGCACGTGAACAATTGTTCTCGTCATTGCTTCGATGTGAGTAGTTTTGCATATTTCTGTGAACAGTTGTGGTGTTATGTTGCTCGTGAACAATTGTTCCTGTCATTGCTCCAGTGGGAGTAGTTTTGCATATTTCTGTGAACAGTTGTGGTGTTATGTTGTCCGTGAACAACTGTTCTCCTACGTTGTGTTGGTAGAGAACAATTGTTCTGCGCAGCGCGGGTTCTCATGAACAATTGTTCATTAGTTTTTTTATTCGAGTTTGAACAATTTTGCAATTCAGTGTGTTTTGGACAAGTGTTATGTTTTTCATAAACAATTGTTGAACTGAACAAATGCAGGTTCGGTATGTAGAAGCCGTTGGTGGAAGAGTCAAGGGCAAGTTACCCTGTTCGTGGTGGGATGTTGACGAGGGTTGCGAGAGGTTTGTACTCGCCAATCCCTTTGCTTCGATCCCGGGAGAAATTTCGGATATGTCGAGTTTTGAAGCCAAATGCTTGAAGGAACGAGAAGGGCTAGAGGCTAAGAAGCGCAAATACCAGAGAAAGTTGGAAAAGATCAACAAGCAGCTTGAGGAGCTTGACGAAGAGGGCCAGCCGATTGGAGTTGCATACGGCCATCTGATTCCCCAGCGGTTTAAACGGGGCGAGGCAAGCCCGAAGAGTCCACAACCTAGTGCAGAGGTGAACCCCGATCCTTATCCAGATCACAACCCCTCCACTGAGCCAAATGAAGCCCAACAGTATGATCTGATTGCGAGAGAGAGGGTTATGGATGATATGGGAGTCCTTGAGATCGCCCAGGCCTATGCTGAAGGTACGTAAGAACAATTGTTCTCTAACTGTGGTGTTACGTAAGAATAATTGTTCACCCGAAATATCCATTCATGAATAGTCGTTGATTATTAGGATAATTGATAGATTTTAAAAACATCGAAAGGGCGTGATGAGGACCAACCCATTGACACGAACGCCGTGCCTAAGGGAATGTGATCTCGATGCCTTAGCCACCGAGCGCTCGGTCTTTGAAGAAACAAATCAGGGGTGAACCAGTCCCAGCCTCAAACGCATTCAGAACGAGTGCCCGAAACACGAGGTCAACCCCATTTCCTTTAACTTAAATGTAGCAATTTACCTTGTGAACAATTGTTCGGATCAACTTGTAACAATTGTTCATGATTGGTACATGACCTTTGTGGACAGAGGGTTATAGCTCTTTGGGTTTCGTTCTTGCGCTGGAAGCCCAGACTGACCAGGGACAATGTCCCGTCCCAATCACTGTACTGCCTGCTCCTAGATCAACCAAGAAGAGACGGCTAATAAAGGCAAGCGCAAGGGTCAGGTCACCCTATGTTGTCCCAAAGGCTGCACCGCAATCGCTGGCGGAACATGAGGAAACCCTGGTTGACTATGGCCTATTGATGAACCCACCAGATGGGAGGGAGTAAGATGTTATACTTATTTGCGTTGAAGTGAACAATTGTTCATGTTGTTTAAGGTACCGGGGCTGAACATTCATTGTCCCTCTGCAGTGCAATGACCATGCTGGACGACGGGGTTCAACCGCTACTCGGCTGATCCGGAGGGTAACCCGACCCCGTGGATTCTTATGCACGCTTCGTCGTTGATGCCTTTGCACATTTCATGAATAGGGAGCAGATTAAACGCGGGGATTTTAACAGGTTCTGTTTCACTACAACCTTAGCGGTGAGTCTGTGGCTCATGTACAAATTTTCAGCTGGAGTTTACGTACCATGAACAATTGTTCATTAGTTCCCGCCCATTTGTTTTTGCTGATTAACATTTGTTTTCGGTTTAGGCATGGGCCATTCAGGACGTGGAAAAAAACGTTAAGCACACTGCGGATGCTATGGCATTCAAAGTGCAGGAGCTGCTCACCGGGTGGAACTATGTCAGCTCGGGTGACTTGTTTAGTCCCGGCAAGCCTGGATTTGTAAGCTGCCCATTCTCGTTGTCGGAAAAAAGAACAATTGTTCGTTAATGGAAGAACAATTGTTCTTTGAGATCTAACTTAATTTGTTACTTTTTTTTTCGTGCGACGCAGCTTTCTTTTTTCCCCATATGCCGTGCGGCGCATTTTTTCCTCTTTGCTGTCGACTTGCCTGCCAGGAAGTTTTTATGCCTAAATAGCCTGCCTTGCGCAGAAGTCTTTGACGACGTCCATCGAGTCGTTGGGGACGTTGTGATGAGGTACTTTATCGCTTGGTTCAATCAAAGCAGCGGTTCCCATGTCGACTTTGGAGAGTTTAGTTGGGAAGTCCCAACTGTTCCAATTCAGCCCGACACGTCCAGCTGTGGCATGTTCGTTATATGGATGATGGAAACATGGGCCGGACATATACCGCAGGAGTGTTTTGCTGCTTGGGTGAAACCGGACTACGTCTATAGCGGGAGAAGGAAGGTCGTTGCACGACTTCTGCTTCAAAAGGAGAATGCAGTTCTGGATCACGTTTTGTCATCTGCCATAATCTGGAAAGGGGATACTGTTAAGGGGAAAGGGGGAAAGAGGGTTCATTAAAAATTATCTCGAGAACAATTGTTACTTGTAGATATCTTTTATTTTATTTTGTATATTCATTTCTCAGTCGATCAATATAACACTCAGATGCTTCATCCCAAAAGGCATTGAGATGAGTCTCAAACAAATCTTCTTCCAAGTATAAACTAACAAAAGCGCGTGGGTGAACAATAAGCGTGGCGATTGTTCTCCTATAACAATTGTTCTCCTATTATAAGTCCGCACGATTTGTTCGTCACAACGTCGACCGCAAGTCCGAAGTGTTCATATCTACGATCATTTGTTGAGTGCTAAGCCGTCACGCTGCCTTCGCAACTGCGCCTTCTTTCGTTGTCTGACACGTTCCACGATGCTCTTCAGCCGCTCCGCGATCGGTTGGGATTCTCTCTCAGTTTAACAGTCTTTGCCGGAAATAACTGTCCATCCGAACTCGGCAGGGTAAAGGCTGGGCAAATGTTTCAGAACAATTGTTACTGGTTCATCATATTGAACACTAACTATTGTTCAGTGATATATAGCGAAGGAAAAAAAAGTACGGGCTGCACTACTCGGCCGAGTTCCAACATTTCTTTCCCGGGAGAGGAGAGCATCAGCTTAACACGCTCACAGATCCTATTCAGCTCATCGTCTACAACGTCATACACGTCATCGTTCATGCAAACGCTTGTTGCCAACAAAACCATCCTACTAGTCAGATGACGATATCGCTCGCCATATGCAGAGGGCTTATCCCTGAAATTGCTTGGATCTGGGAACTGCAAGCCACTTTTTGCATTCTTAGTCCATCTCCGGAGAACGTATTGCTCCGGGAGAGTCCTCATTTTGCTGTTCCCTAGTGATCCGAGTACGTCCAGAACCTTTAGAGCATGCCGACAGAGGATTCCTACTGCCCCGAACATGCGGCATGAGCAGATCCCACGACGGGGATGGCCGAGTCCACATGGGACGCACCGCTCATCGAGCTTTTCCACCACCCGATGCTTCATGGTGTTTGAATACACTCATGCGTTACCTTTCCTTCACCTTCGAAGAGACAACCTCTATCATGTACTCGAAAAATTTATCTGATGCTGGTCTTGAAACATGGAAAACACGTTGGGTGTATATACTTCTGCAGACTCTACGAGCCAATGGGATCGCACGCAAAACCCTTCGGGTTAGGAAGCTCGCAAGATTCGTAATAGCAACGATTACTTGAAAGCTCGGATCGGATGTATTAAAAACTCACAATAGAAAAATTGTTCGATGGATGTGAACAATTGTTCACGTCCCTGTCGAACGCATCGACAAATTTAGTGAGAACAATTGTTACGCCACCTATCAAGCGCATGGAAATTTTGCAATTTCTCGTTCTCGCGTCGGCTATCAACCATCCTGTTGAAGTGGCCAAAGAACTGTAATAGGTTGTGATCTGATTGGAGGTAGCCCCTGATGATGGCATTGCATGATTCCCCAAGCTGGGTAGTTGCCATTCCAGCGGTGAAATGCTCCTTAACCCAAGCGGCAGACCACTGCCTACGCAAAACATGGATCCGTTCTAGCCATTTGTGCGGCCCATTGGGGAAGCACTGCTTCATCATTTGGTCCCACACAAAGTCAAACTCTTCCTCGTCATCAACATCGTACATTAAATAGTGGAACTTATCAGCGAACTGGGGGGTATACATTTGTGACAAATTTTTCTGGGCATTCTGGTTTATGTGCCATTTGCAAAGGGCATGAAATGTTAATGGTAAAACTGATCTAATTGCAGCAGCCATAGCAGCGTCTTGATCCGTGAATATAGTTTGAGGAGCCTTCCCGGACATGCACCTCAAGAATGTCCTAAATAACCACTCAAAGGACTCTCGTCGTTTAGCACGTACGTAAGAAGTGACTCGAATATGCAGCTTTGATGATGGTGGTTGAAACCAACAAATAGAAGCTGCATGAACAAACACTTATCTGTCATGGAAGAACAATTGTTCAAGACTTCATTAACAATTGTTCAAGTACTATTGGAGGCAAAAGCAGAGAAACGAACAATTGTTCTATTATTCTGCCATTACCTGCTGGCCGATAGTTTTTGTTCGTCCGATAGGTTGTATCGAACGTGATTGAATCACCGAAGAGCGCGTAATCCAACTTCATTCTTCCGTCTGCCCAGAATATATTGGCAATTCTCTCCTCACTATCAACCTCGATATCATAATAAAATGATGGACTGTGATATGCCTCATGACGAAAATATTCTTGCAGTGCCGTGGCTTCCCCAACAGCCATTGCCCTTTGTCGCCTCCTAACGAGATGGTTCTTAAGATCTATGGCAAGGAAACCAAGCTCTTCTCTGCCCCCCGCACCTAATGCCATAACTTCGAATGAAGATCTCAACCGAATACCAGCCTTTTCATTCTGTTCCGCCACTAAACCTTTTCAATAGGTAAGAGTATTCTGTTTGGTGTAGCTCGTGATTATGACTTGTAACCCAATCAATGATTACGTAAACACCCCTCCTCTCATCAAACCTTAGTCGTATGTATGCACCGCAACCCGTTCTCTCCTCGCTTCTTGAACGCTCAACCGAAGGCCGTGGTTGGATGTGCCGGCTGGCTGTTTTGTTGTTCTTTGCTCCGAGTAAGCTGCTTCCCTTCCGGAATCCTTCTTTGTTGCATACGTATTTGGCGTAGTGCACTTTATTTGTTTTCGCTCGCCTCCTCTCATACATGATTCTTGTGGCGAATCCCTTCCGATGAGCATAGCTATTGTAGAATTCATGGGCTTCCTCCAATGTTTTAAACTCCATCCTCTTCATTTCTTCCAAATTTTCTGCACCATCATAAAAATCTTAAGCCACTGATCAAAAAAATTCTGGTCGAACAATCGTTCAGTCATGTATGAACAAGTGTTCAGTGCAACATGAACAATTGTTCCATACGTTGCGAACTTTTGTTTAGTCAACTGTCAACAGCTGTTCACAACAATCATTCTCCAGCGCACTTTTCTTTCTTTTGAGGGTCGTTCTCCTTACCTTTCTCCTCACCTTTCTCCTCAATATCGGTGGTCGCAGTATCAAGGCAACTATCTGCTGCCTGCATGCTTCTCGCATCGGAATCCTCGCGTGCGGGCTACAATGCAACAATGGACCATTAGTTACAGTTGCGCCAAGTTCTTTGAAGAAAACCTCGCTTCATTTGGCCGCAGGCATGCAATAAAGGATGAATGCAGGCCTACAACGAAGGAGGCAGTCCAAAGAAATTTAAAAAAACAAAAGACAAAAACAAGGAAAATAAGGAAAATGACTGAAATACATTACCTCAGTTGTGGGTGTTATTGTACTGGCCATTGGAGAAGCTTGTCGCGAGAAAGAGAATGATAAGAAGAAAGCCGGAAGAGAGAAAGAGAAGGTTGTTGACAGAAAGTGAAATTGGGAAGCTTCTTCTTCTTCCCCAAGCCAGTTCGAAAGCTCAGTTTGATGGCTGACATTTTGCAGCTTTAAGGTTGGACAAGACGGGTTGGGGCGGGGTTTTTGAAATTTTGAGTTTTTTTTTTTTTTTTTTTTTTCGGTTGCCAATCTTGCCCCTGATGTTTCCTGGCCGTTGGATCAGGGGCAGTGTGATCCAACGGGCAGGATTCCATCCTGCACGTGCTGGAGAAATCGAGTCCAGCACTAGAACCTGACTGGTTGTTTCTTGGTTGAGGCGGTGGGGAGCCAAGGTGGGTGGCTGGGGTGGTTTCAAAAGCCCTAACTGAAAGCATCAGTCATCGACATAAGAGAATGTAGCGTGCTTGACTTGTGCGTGTGCGTACGAATAACGCTCTGGACTTAGCAATTATTTTTTGAGTTTTGTAATTCCTTTTGTTGTAGCAATTATTCTCCCATAGCTGAGGTAGGGGGTCATGCTGCCACATTTGACTAATGTGTAACGGGGAAAGGGCCTCATCAAAAAGGACAAAGAAAAGGAAGAAAGGGAGAGAAAGAGGGGTATGGTTACTGTGATGCACAGCTTTGTTGCAGGACATATAGGACTCATTTTTAGTTGTCGATTCAATTTCAAATTTGATTCGACGATTACTAAAATTTATTAAATATTTTTTAAAAATGCATACAGAGCTTAAATATCTGATTCGTTGGATCAGATTTGATATCTGATGCAACGGATCAGATTTGGTCCTGCATGTCCTGTAAAAAAGGACGTGCAGGACCTAAACCAAATTGGAGAAAGAGAGGCGGCATTGCTTGAAAATCGCTCTCTCTTTCGTTAGCGCCTTCACGTACTCATTTTTTAAAAAAAGGTGAAAAAAAGTTGTTTTTCGAAAATTGACAAAGTTATTTTAAAAAAATGCGAGTTTATATTGAGTTTTGAGCTAAATACATTCTTAGAGTCTAATTAGATAGAAGGGTTAATTCCATTTTAATACCTCAAAGTAGAAGGGGTTTGTCAATTGAGTGTCACTTCTTATAGAATTGTCAATTAAGAGATTAAAAGTAGAGGGGATGTGTCAATTGAATACCACTTCTTATAGAATTGTCAATCAAGGGACCAATTTGGTCAACAGTGAAATAATTTGACCAAAAAATAATTAAATGTCTAATATACCTTTCAAAATTAAAATCTAAAATCTAAAATTTCTTATTATTTATCTAATAATTAAAAGAAAAAAATTATCATTTTAACTCATTTTCTTAATTTTCTTTAAAAAAACTCTTTCTAACTTTTTTTTTAAAAAAAAAAACTCTTTCTAACTTTTTCTTTAAAATTATCATATTTTATCAGGGTTAATTCATGTTCTCCTTTTAACGTTGTTGTTTTGTCAACAATTTGATGAATCTTCTTCAAAGACCACACAGATTTTGGCTCAAATTCAAGAACTGAAAAGTTTACTCAAAACATATGAAATAACAGCGAAGAAAATGAGTTAAAATAATATTTTTTTCTTTTAAGTATTAGATAAATAATAAGAAATTTTATATTTTATATTTTAATTTTGAAGGGTATATTAGATATTTAATTATTTTCTGGTCAAATTGTTTCACTGTTGACCAAATTGGTCCCTTGATTGATAATTCTATAAGAAGTGGTACTCAATTGACACATCCCCTCTACTTTTGATCCCTTGATTGACAATTCTATAAGAAGTAGTACTCAATTGACAAACCCCATTTACTTTGAGGTATTAAAATGGAATTAACCCTAGATAGAACTATATAATTTTGGATATTTTAGTATACACTAATAATTATAGTATTTAATAGTTAAGATTTGTTTTTAAAAATTAAAATTTATATCTTATTTTGTTTAAAATATACTAATAAAAATTGCTATTTAAGAATGTTATAAAGAGTGTAGCATAAAAGTGTTGTGGGAATCCAAATCTAAATTTGACTTTGAGATATGCTTTAATTTTTTTTATAAAAAGAGATAAAGAGACTAAAATTTTAAAATTTTGTATTTTGCCATAAATAATTGAAAAAAGAATAAAGCAGAAATAAATAAATTTAGTTCAACAATTTTATTTGAATGATAGTTTTAAAAGAAAGTAATTATTATGAGCTTATAATTAATTGAATGGACACTTTAATAGGGTATTAAGTGAAAAACAAAGCTTTTTTTTTAAAAAAAAAACAATTGTCTACTTTCGGAAGCATTAACTTTTTTCTTAATAGTTTTAGGGTTAAGAGTACTTATATCACCACACAAAGGAGGGAGTGGGGGGGGGCAAAAGATGATATTGGGGATGGGTTAGAAGTTTTTTGTTTTCTACCAATGTCCTTACATCTTTTGCCTGTTGGTGTGGTTCTATTCGCTTCCTGAAACATGTAATGAGGTCTAGGTAGGAATTTGAGCTATGAGGGATCAGCAAAATGAGTGCATATAGCAATTAACACCTCGAGTAAAATAAAAGCATGAGGCAGTTTGATTTGCAATCCAAAAATGCAATTACCTTCATGATTTCCAAGATTTTTCCTAACTTAACAATCAGTGTTAATCCCAACAAAATCATCTCGTGGAGGGATCTTGTAAGCCCTAAGGGCAAATCATGTAATTTTGATTCATGACAAATATTGATGAGAACTAATATGTTTATAATGTGTAGGATTTGTGAAGAAAGAAGTTTGAAGTCTCATTGCCTTCAAGAGGAAGAGCAAAGAACAACCTCATTAAGCTATGAGTCTTTTGAGGTGTATTCAAAGATAAACTCAAGGCATTGAAGACTTGAAGTGTAGAGTAGGTATGATGAGAGGTAATACCTATGTGAACTCTACACTTGTATGTCTTGGAGTCTATTGAATGCATAAGAGAGCATAAAATTGGTTTCTTAAGTTTAAAAAGACTTTGAATGAATCTTTAGCAAATGTGGTTTTGTGTTCTAAAAGTTTTTAAGTAAACTTTAAATGATCAAATGAGTTTGATTGTGATTTTCAAACTTATATTTGTCTAAATAAGTTATCTATATATATCAAATGTATTTCAAATACTTGGAAGATTGATTTCAAATGATTTTATAAAGTTTGAACACAATTCCATGAAATTCGGTCGTCCGAATTTTGTAGCAAAAGTTTACTACTCTTCTTCCAAAGAAATTCGGAAGAAGATTCGGACGCAGCCAAAAAATTCGGTCGTCCGAATTTTGGCCTTCAGCATGGTCACTGTTCTTCCAGAGAAATTCGGAAGAAGATTCGGACGCAGCATGAAAAATTCGGTCGTCCGAAAAATTCGGACGCAGAATTCGGTCGTCCGAATTTCCTGAAAATAGCCGTTAACTAGCCGTTTTATAGCTGTTTCAACTGATTTTCAAATTCTATAAAAGCTATAAACGTGCAATCTTTTGTATGTTCTGAATCCTTGAATATTCTAAGCTTTCTAAAGTCTATTATAAACATTTCTCAAGCTCTCTTATGTCTTGTGCATTCAATTGATCAATCCAAAGACATCAAAGTGTGAAGGGACAACTTTGTGTAAATTCTACCAACAAGTGGTAACATCTACACACTCTTCTTTACTTATTCAATTGTGTTGATCTACTAGCTCTAGCAAGGTTATCTTGATAACATAAAACTCTTTAGATAAGGGTGATCCTTGAAGTTGTGATTCAAGGTTGTTTGAGATATAAAACCATAGGTTGGTGAGCCTTGTTTGTAAAAATTACTAGAAGAGGTTGTATGCGTAAAACCAAAGTGTGGTGAGCCTCTCTTGTAATCTGTGAACTTGAGCACATAGTAGAGTTATTGAAATCCTTAAGTGTATACTTAAGGTAGTGGAGGTAGATCTTGAGGATCGAACCACTATAAATAGTTTGTGTTCATTTGTTTACATTTCTTATACTGCTTTGCCATAATTTGTTTCTCTCTTATTCATATCATCTGTAATTGGTCTATACATATAAAAGATTTGAATTTGTGAAAATTAGCCAAATACCTAATTCACCCCCCCTCTTAGGTATTTCAGATCCATTCAATGAGGATATTTTGACTATTATTACTAGTTTTAATTCATTCATGGGTGACAAATTGTATAGCTATACACTTATTATTTTGCACATATCAGGGTGCATCTGAGTTGTGTTTCTGAAAACTCTATTATTTCTGTTGATTTATAAATGCCAACATGTGAATAAAAGAGGGTATAGGCCAAGTTAGATTGAGTAAAACAGTTGTGTTTAATTTATAGTCGTATCTTAATTAATATTACATATTGATTTCTTTGAGAATAAAGCTTTGACTATAACATCAGTTATAAAATTTTTTATTATATTATATTTGTAAACTATAACATCTCGCCCTTAAATATTTTACATGTGTCTGTTTTGAGTTAGTGGATTGCACTGTATATGGTTAGTCAGTACTAAGGTCTATTCCGTAGGCATAAAATGGCTAGACTCTAGATTGTGGATTCTTTACCTTAAAGCATTAATTTGATGAGAGAAAGTCTAGTGAATAACGAAATCCGTTTAATTACATGTTTGCTGCAAGAATAGATAGTTTAGGAAAAAGTATATAACTTACTCTTGATTAATCAAAACAATTTCGCTACACGTGTTTATTGATTCTTTCAGTCAAACACATTACAAGCAATGGCAACTACATCTGTTTGTTGAAGGCAAAAAATTTTAGCGTGGGATAAAAATCGTGAAAAGAGATAATTCTTGGTGAAGTTTACATATTGAATCAGAAAGTGTGGAGTTTACTGAATGGTGTACAGTATGAGCTCTGTGTGAGCGTTTGTAACATGTTTTCTTGGGTTTCGTCAATGATTGATCTTCTGGATATGCTCCATTGCCATTCAATATAAAATGGTTTGTTCATGCCTCTCTCTTCAACTTCTATTAAGCCTTGTGGACCAGCCATGGTCTCAAAAGGATTCCTTTGAAAAAAAATGAATGGCCTTTTTCAAAGACTATGCAAGGAATATCTTTCACACGCTGTAAATTTTGTAAACACGATCGATTATACCTTCATACCCATTGGCTATACACACATCTCTCAGGTCATTTTCGTCAACATTCAAAGGCTCTAAAGACTTATCATGACAACAAAAAGAGCCTAACAAGTGCAAACACAACAAATCACTTCCTTGTTTTTTTCTGTATGACTTTACCCTAAAACTCTACTTCCTGCAAAACGATTTGGCATTCAATAAAACAAGAACAAAAATGCTGAATCTTCTGTAGATTTCTATACAGAATAAACATGGAGCCAAACAAAGGGCTGAACAACTTAGAATTTTAAAAATGTAAAAAGAATGCTAAAACACAGATATTATTTGACATAAAACTTATTAAACTTTGGCTCAGCTCGGAAGAGAGGCAAGAAGCCACTTTCGTCCTCCAAGATTTTTTTTTCGTCCGTGTTGACAATAGTGTCGTAGTAAGGAAAACCAAAAACCACATCTAACACCATGCTTAGAACATTCATCATGAGAATCAAAAGAATCCCAGAAATGCAAGCATAGGAAACAACTTCCTTGTTTTTTCTGGGCTCGCTTACTGTGCTGCACGTACGGTTTAGCCGCAGGTGCAGCACAGAATCTGGTCCGTCCAACGGCTGCAAATATTTATAAAATTTTGTAAAAACAAATATTAAAAAAGAAAAAAATATGATTCGTCGGATCAAATTTGAAATCTGATTCGATCTTGTATGTCCTCTGA
This sequence comes from Rauvolfia tetraphylla, assembly GCA_030512225.1. Classification (NCBI taxonomy): domain Eukaryota; kingdom Viridiplantae; phylum Streptophyta; class Magnoliopsida; order Gentianales; family Apocynaceae; genus Rauvolfia; species Rauvolfia tetraphylla. The sequence continues at coordinate 4,161,505 of JAJQKT010000017.1, forward strand.
AAAAATGTGCAAAACAGTAACTTTAGCCGTTTTTTTCTATTAAAAATTAAATCTTTAGTAGTATGCAGAAGAATGCTAAAAGATAGATACCATCTCACCTCAAAGTTAAAGTCAACTGAAGAAAGACCTAACTTTTCTTCAAGAATCCATTTATCGTTCTCACCACAGCATCACTGTCAGAACTATCCACACTCTTGAACGACGATCAGCAGCAGCTGATGAACAGAGAAATTCTTTTTTCCGTACTGTCAAGGAGAATCCTTATTTACCAAAGAACGACAACGCTTAGCTAGAATGAGCTCAAGAATTCAATTCTCTTTGCGCTACACACAACACTCAAAGATTGGTCCTATTCTATCCTTTCAAAGAAGTTGTTAATATGGCAGCCTGTTAAACTTCAACAGCCATCTTCTTTGATGCCTAATTTTCTTTACTCCTACTTTCCAATGAAGGCGGCCGAATGCCTATTTACAAAATAAAATATGCATTCGGAAGAGTACAAGCTCGGTTGAATATTCACAATTCCGAAGTGGGGAAGCTAAACAAATTTTCATCCTTTTGACTGCCATTGCCAAAAAACCCAAAAACTCAAAATAAAGCAATACGGAGTGATATTCTGTGCATTTGAACCAATTAAAATGAACCGTCTGCCAAATGTCATTTACAACCAGAAATTGACATTGGTGATCAAATACGGGCCATCATCGCCGGGTTGAGAACAAAAAATTCATCCCATCAGGACCCGCTGTCCCGCAAAATTGGTCCCACTAATGAAAGAATGAATGCCTAAGATGCCAAAAAGACCTATATCCTCTTAATTCTCTATATTCCTCAGCTGGAGCTGTACTAAGATGTCATAAAAACCAAATGCAACCCTAAGCAACTGCAGTTAGTCCTCCTTCCACTTGTTTTCATATTTGAGGAACGCTAGAGCAGGGTTGTCCCTCGGAGGAGCACGGACACGAGTTGACCTCCGTAGTACGGCCTCATCCATTGCAATCCTTTGAGCAAGCTCCTTTGATCTCTTTTGGAGTTCAGCACTGCAATATTAGAACTAACACTAATAAATGGCATGTTTTAAGAAACTAAACATGAGAAGCTAAAGACATAGGCACAAGAAAGTTAAAAAAAGTATGGAGGTTGACACGGTGTTTATGTACCATAAACATTTATGAGCTTCAATATGAGAACTTTCAAGAAAAATTGATAAATAATGATACCAGTTTAGAAGAAAATATAGTTGGCTTTCTTTTAATCATGTCATGAACCTGCCTAAGATAATAGAGAAGCTAGATAATGACATAGGAAAGCATCGAATGATATAACAGTAACTCTGGCAAGATCCCATTTTCCCACCACCAGAAGGAAAAAAGAAAACGGGGTAAAAACTCATTGCCAACTCACCATATCTTATCGTAGAACTTTTCAAATTGTTTCTTGAGAGCCCTTTCTCTTTCACCTTTACTATTCAGTGAGCCCATGAAAGCATCAACCTGCCATAAGCAGGACACTGAGAAACATAAAGAAACACAACAGAGCATCACGAAACCAATGTAACAGAAATACCTGTTCCTTGCTGCTGTAATAGCCCCACTGCGTGCAGTCAGAACTCTCAACGAAGATTCTTCCATCACGTCGGAAAAACCAATACCTATTGTAATTCCTATCTGACCCCAAAGGATTGGTGCGTATAAACCTTTTCTCTATCTCCCGTTCTAGATACTCTTTCTGCAGAAAAAGGAGAACAGAGAACTTCTAAAACATGGTATACTGACGTTTACAGTATCTCATTGTATCACAAGAGGAGAAAAAGAAGTGTAGTTATAGTGTATCTTTGGAAAGGGGAAAATTGGATAAATAAAGGTGAGGACAGGCATATGCATGCAGTAGTTTGTATACTAATATATTCAGAAGGCTGGCAGAGAAAGTTCACCCTCTGTTCTATACTCTTCTTGTCATTTATTCCCTTTTTCTCATCCTTCATTAATTTCTGGTTCTTCTTCCTTGATGAGTCACTTGTGATCTCAGGAGTTCCTTTTGAATCTTCTCCTTGCTTCTTAACATTGTTCTTCAATGTGCCATCTGATTGCTCCGCCTCACTGGTGGATATTGGGGTGGGGTGGGGTGGGAACAGATGAAATATTTTACTCAGAAACATCCTCAGTTGTGAACCAACTTCAGCATATAAAGAGTGAAGTATTTATGTAAATTAATTAAAAAAACCTGTTATCTGATGATTGGTTTTGCTGAGTTATAGAATTTTCTTCCTTCACTTTCTTCAGAATATTTCCATTCAGTCTATCAGGATTATGGTTCTGAGCTTCTACTGAATCCTTTCCAACAGTTTCTGCAGTAACCCTTTCTGTTTCCTTGCCAATGGATTGTGTCTTCCGCAGTTCCTTCTCTTCTCTCCTCTTTCTACCTTGCTCTATAGCTTCACCTCTTTTTGTTGCAGCCAATGTTTGCCGCTCCTCTATATACTCATCCAACTTCTCCCTGAACAAGTCCGTTTCAAGCACTTGAGCAACCAGCTCCCTAAATATTTCCAATTTAACATGGATGTCCAAAAGACCATAGTGACCTCGCTTGATTGTCGAAATGTGACTAGATATTTCAGTGATACCAGTAGTTTCAAGAAAATCACATAAATAGTCTGCCCAAGTGACTAGTGTAATCTGCAATAAAACAGAAAAAGGAGATTTAATCAATATTAACATTTCCCCCTGGTACAAAGACGTGTCACAGAAGTTCATGAATGGTGCATCTCAAGTTATTCAGCAAGATGAAATAGCCAATCAAAAACATCATTCTTCATGATGACAAGATTTATACCAATGAACTAACCTTTGGCTTTCGTTTTTTACTTTGTATAGAAGCTGAAAATGCCCCATCATGTTTTAGAAGCATGCGAAGAAGAGCCGAATGAGATTCCACAACAAGAACCACATTGCTTTCCTTGTGACATAGAGCACTTTCAAAATCTTCAAGGGAAAAAGGAAACAAGTTCAATAGCCTGCCAAAAGAGGTACAAAAATCCCACACCATTAAAAGATCCCCCAAACAATCCATTGGAACATTAAAATCTCTGCATGGGGAAGGTCGTTGGGCCAAATGCTGATCCTCATCCTGATCCAGAAGCAGATCATCGATTGGATATTTGATTAGCTGTGCTTTTCGCTTCTTTTCTGCAGACATCCACAGACAGTCAATTGAACACATTAAGCCTTCTCCCAGATGATGGAAAGCACAGAACAGTGGAAAGACAGCAAATCCAACAGAGATTACACAAAATGGAAAGTCTTACTGAACCTCCAGGATAATCCTCAGGACCATTATAATATGAGTTAGCTAAGGTAGAAAACAAATCGAAATAATGGAGCTGATATAGATAGTAAAATATTACCGTGTATATACTCTCGTATTTAAACCCAAATGTAAATGTTTGCCCTTATATCATTAGAGATAATAAACCACAAAGGAAGCAGGTTTGAGCTCAATATTTCTTTTTTCTTAAATTTAATTTTCGATTCTTTATTCTACTATTACCTGGAGAAGTTGAGGTTTCATTTCAAGAAAGCTACCAATCATTAATACTTTCCTTAGGCTAATAATAAATTAACATATTTATAAAGTAGATAAGAGAAGAGAAGCATGGCATACCTCCCACCGCCATGAGATCACCACTCAATTAGGGCTGCAGGTATGCATGTTTATGTCTTTTTGTGTGTGTGTGTTGGGGGGGGGGGGGGGGGGTGAGTGAAGAGATAGAGACCTAACCCGAACAAGAAATATACTATCACACAACTAAAATGTTCTTGGAGAACCAAATTGAAAGGAGAATAAAGCAAGAGAATGTTATGCAATGTGCAGAAAACCATTTATAGAAGTTGATGGCATTAATGGAACACCCTAGATACAAAATGCTTTGGCACGCTACAAATTGCACAATCAAATGCTATATTCAAATACACATTTTCAGGCCAGTGAAAAGAATAAGGTAGCCAACAATCACAGTTCACACAAGTTCCTAAATGTTTGAGCACCACATAACAGCTGAACAGCCATTTGCCAGAAAGCATATTACTCTAGAAACTTGCCTGCACGTTGCCCAGATTCAAGCACCCCAGATTTGTCCCTTGCCTTCAAAATTTTGCCAAAACAACAGGAAGGAAACATTATTATCAAGAAGATGGTTCATTTTTAGAGGAATAAAAGCTGAAGAAAGAGGGGACAAAAATAAGGAAAAAAGAGGTGGCATGTAATTCTTCTGGAGAGTATTCTGAAGCCTGATCAGTTACCTTAGCATCCTCTTCATTCTCACCCTTCTTTCTCTTCCTAGTACAAATTACAATTCCATTACATATTGATATCCTTCCTTTTAGGTTATCTGGAGTGTCAGTTGAGATTCCATGCTTTTTTGACAGCTTGTCATGCAACACCCAAGGAGCATTACGGTATGTAGACTCCTTGATAAAAGATTTTAGGACCTCTCTAGTAAATGGCAGCTTCTTTATCAAATCATCTCCATTTACTAACGAATTTCCAGTTATTTTTTTATCTTTGTCCAGCCATAAAACTTCATATTTAGTCTCATCATCATCCTCTACAACTTTCATGATTTTACATGGATAGACACGGTTGTTCTTCCTCCCATACAGTTCAATGCCTTCTAATAAGCGTTCCTGCAACTTCTCAACAATTGCATTTGCAAGATCCCGCAACGTAAGCATGCCTGCCAAGAAAAAGATGCTCAATAATTGCAAAATTACATCAAAGATCCTACAGCATAGATAGGTAAAGAAGCACAAACCAACTAATGATGGAAAAGAAACAAGAAAAAAAAATCCATAATGTATGCAGTACGAAATCTCCAATATACGTTTAATGACTTCAGAATTATGCATCTAACCTGGGTTCAGAATGTGCACCCATGCATGTAGAGAAAGCAGACTTCGCTGAAAAAATTCTATTAGAAATGCAGTGCACTAGATCAAGAGAAGACTCCAGCCATGATGAAAGGCCTATATGGGCAGGAAAGAGGAAGCAAGGGACAAAGACACTTCAGAAGCTGAATTGCTACCAGCAAACAGGTGGAAGTGGAGAAGATTAGGCAACTCAAAGAGTTTGGTAATGGTTTGACTAAAGAGGAGGGGGTTAAATATGGAAACATGTGAGCACGACAAGCAAAAATTACTCTAAAAGTTTAAGATTCTAAGATAAGTACACGGCTAAGGGAAAAAAACAAAAGATAGTGTTTGAGATCCATCAAGCCCTGATTGGCTCAAATGCATTACACACATCTTAATGTGTAACAAAAGAGAAATCTGCTTCCAAAGAAATATGCGGATAAATGTCCAATGTTGAAGCTAAAAAGTAGGAGAGATTTAGAAGGGAAAAAGAAGAAAAATTAAAAAAGAAGTGGTGTACATTGTAGAGTTCCACCAACTTCAATCAGAAAAGCAAGAATCTTGAAATCATTATAGTAACAGCACAATCTGCTCACATATATATCAAGGCATCAAAACATTCCATACAAAGAAATAGTGAAGAACCAACAGTTATTAGATTACTCTATCAGATGCACATAGTCAAATAAGATCTCATAGAGGCAGCAGTCAAAACCAATGCCCGAAGGTATCGAGCCCAAAGGATCAACTTTCAATTGCAAACCCATCTCCCCACCCAACCACACCCCCCTTTCTTCAATCTAAAGGCAACTAAAATTGTCCATCTTTATTTGCAATCCAAGATCAGACTCAATTTTGCCACAAGCTTCTTAAAGAATTCTCCTATATTACTTTTCACGATAAGAAAGGGATAAGAAAAGCAGTTACTGTAGTCAGGCTCTCCATGTTTAATAGCTTCAAATGTTCTACCTATCAGCCAAATTATGTTGAAAACTCAGAAATAGTAATGCATTAATTCATCAGATAAACCAATGTGAACGAACTATCATGTCCTAAGGATAATAAGGACGGCATGCCAAGAAAAGGTGCAATACCTAAGGCATGCTAAGAAAATGTAATATAGATCCATTGGAAAACCAGTCCGGTCTTTTTTTAAGGTAATAATTACATTAACACCATATACTATCTGATGGACAATCTTGATTCATTTCTTTGATCTAGTGCACATTATGAAATAAAATAATGTTATGCAAATTTGAAATGAATCCTGCTACTGTAGGCTCTTCAACTTTGGAAATAAGCAGAATTTAAGGGACAGTTGCAGTCATTCCTCACCAAGACAAAGCAATGAGGTTACCTTTACCATTACTTGAATAAAATTGGAATAAAAGTATAGGAAAAGTCAAGGTAAAGGAAAATCAAATTCTTATATGCATTTTGTTTGAAGGAAAAAATTGATCGAAAATAGCTAGTTATTGGGTTATTATTAAACTTTGTAAGAGCATAAACTTTCCTGCAAAATCCTTCCAGTCTTGGAAGAAACAATGGAGAAAGGTGTTTCCTGCACAAAAGTTTATCCTGCTGTTTTTCTTTAGAACAAAAAAACACATGTAAGAACCATAACCAACTTTCATGCAATTTGTTGCATTTTTCTTTCATCCAAACAGAATCTTAGTGGTTCTACATTAATTCCCAGATTCCTTATAGGAAACCAAGGAAATGCATTAAAGAGTGCACCAGTAAATGCAGCAGATCTTGGTCTGTTGAGGGTGGAAGGCAATATCATAAATGAAAACAAAAGAACATTAACCTAGTCAGAGTGAATACCAACAAACAGTAAGAATGCACAAATATAACCATATTATGTTAAATCCAGCCGCACCTACATTCAGTATAGCAGCCATGTACTAGTTGCTAAAAAAAAGGAACATTAACCTAGTCAGAGTGAATACCAACAAACAGTAAGAATGCACAAATATAACCATATTATGTTAAATCCAGCCACACCTACATTCAGTATAGCAGCCATGTACTAGTTGCTAAAAAAACTATCACCGAGCCCTAAAGAATAGGGTCATTTGATGCAAGAGCTAATTGTTAGTGATGTTGCACCTAAGACTACTTTAGAATAGTTGATCATGCATTAATTGAAGAGCATGCACAGACATACAACTATTGGCAAGTCAAGCATTGTATAACAACAAACCCATAATAGGTTACATATCATGTCAATACAATAGCTAACCAAACATTACAGGTCAGGAACAACGCATTTCACCTCTTCAATTTCTTGTTGTAGAAGCAAACTAGCAGTTATGTTAGATAAGGTCTACCGAGGCCAACAGTGTACATTGTTCAAAAGGATATCTCTACCATTGTTCAGGAACTAAGAACAGCTACACTATTTGTACACTCTGAATTAAACACCTGTTAGTGCTTAACCAAAGCTCAACATGCTTCCTGTTTGCTTTTGCCAAGTTAATGTGCATTAGATATGGCTGAATACAGAATTGTAAGATTTTACCTGACTGATTTCAAGTCACTGTACCATGACAATCAATTAGATATTGCAGAGTTCGAAAAATTCTCTTGACTACTTGCAACAGCAGAAGAAGCATTACACTAATCAAATGACCAAGACCCAATGAGAAAGTTAAAATACATGAGATTAGTATTCGGATCTTAGCAAACAAAAGACAACAAAATAATTCAATAATGTGACTAAGCAATCCAAACTCATTTAGATATTGCATTGAGTTTGAAAACATTTCTTCACTACTTCTAACATTACAAGAAGCATACCACTAATCAAATGACCAAGACCCAAGAAGAAAGTTCTAAATAAAATGAGAATAATACTTCAGAGCTTTGCAAACAAAAGAATCACCAAAAGAATCCAATAAAATCTATTACTTCAGATACTCTAAATCACTATCTAGTTATGACGTAATTTTTGTATACGGCAATCAGCTTTTAGCAAGTTATTAAGAATAACTCTTCCCATAAATGGCTATCCTGGTTAAGATCTCCTGTAACTATTTTTACATTCTACTTTGGACTAGATCTGAATTTTTTTGGTAAACAGCAACTCTTAAAAGGTTTGCCATTTATACGGGAAATAACTGCAGTTCCCATCACACAGCTCAGGCTCAATTATTTCCATCAAAATACCCGTGCAGTAATGGTGACAAATTGCTCATTACTCCCATCTTTACAATTGACAAATCTCCCAACATATACAGAAAAAAATTTACACTCATCCCAGCTTAGAAGTTCACAAGGATCTACGTTGAGATTACAAAATCCAGTACTACACCACAATCTTCAAATCCAAGTCCCAAGTCTAAGGACCTCCATTTCATCTCTTTCCAGGAGGATCATGTAACCTCAGCATTGCTTAATTCTGGAGATCAGTCCTCCTTTTCTTTTTTGTTCTCGTAATCAAATGCATATCATAAAGCAAAAAATAAAATAAAATAACAAAACAAAATGTGAACATGCATGCCTTAACAAATATTCATTGACAAAACCTTAGGAACCAAAGACAGAAACTAAGGACCAGAAACAAGGCTGACATCAGTAAACTAAATGTTCCCTTCTTCTGTTAAATAACCCACACAGTAAGCCTCGATAACTCCAATGGACTGCAATTCAATTACCCTTTGAAGTAGTGGCTTGCTAAAATGAATGAACTCTTATAAATTAGTTGCGGAGATAGCTCAACAAATTCTCCCTATTTGAAGCATTAATAATCATTCTCGAAATCTACAAGTTCCAGAGATAATCACAGATCCATTGTTAACTTTTCCCTCCCCTCATCCCCCATTGACAATCTACTGTCCTCATACTGATGAACACTGGATTCAGTGCATATAACAATGAAATCAGGAAAAGAAGAGAACCAGGTGCTCCAATATTGGACACAGAAATTCAAAATGCACACAGCAAGACCCTCTAAGTTACACAGAAGGCCCAACTGAAACTACCAAGTTCTAACATCACTATAATTAGCACATATCAAAATGCATAAATAAACAAAGAAATAAAGGAATAAGTTAGCAAAATTACTGAATTGGACTTCACGGAGCACGGGGGCAATGAACTCTTTAGGAAATTGTTTAATTCTTTGAGCCGACTTTTTCTCAGAGACCAAAGCCTCCTCATAAGTCAAGTTACTCTTCCCAGAAGCCTTGCACGTCCAAACTCTCTGACGGTATAGATTGATCCGATTCAAATAATCACTGGGCAGTAGAAAGGTAAATAACAAACATAAGCATGTGAATCAATCAAGGAAATCCATTTCACATTTGTTAATAAAGAATGCAGGGGGAAAAATTTACCCGTAGTCCCTAAAGATCTCTTTGGTGAAACGAACTTGAAAAACTTGCTCTTGAGGCTTCAAATCCTTGGGCTTTCCAGCCAATGGGAATGGCTTTCTTTTGTATAGAGGCATTTCTCCCTATCCCGCTCCAATTCTGGAAAAACCCTAGAAATAGTTCAACAGATAAATGAGAAAATAGGAACCCTAGACCCCAAAATACAAAAATAAATAAAACCCAGATTAATTTACATGCATGTCAACGGCACTCGAAAGAAAAACAAAAAATAAACCCAATACCAATAAACACATATAGGAAGCAATCGCGCCATTGATAAATGGAAACGAGGTAAGAGACAAAGCAGCATTAAAATCAGCAAATTCTTCCGAAATTAATACATGCAGAATAATTTCCCGCCAGAAATTTGATTCTTTTTTCTATTTTTACAGCTAAGGAGAAGTGATTACCGAGGAAAATTCGTACCAGTTAAGTGTGAGGTAAAAATTGTGAGAGAGAGAGAGAGAGAGAATGAGGGAGTCGGGGAATGGGGTGAAGTGGGCGGAGTTTGAGAAGAGACGAGTAATGGAAGCGGTGGTGAAACGTTTTGGTGGTCTCTGACTTACGTGTAGGAGAGGAGAGTTTCTCTCTCTCCTCTCTGTCGCGCTCTTTCCCCTCTCTCTCTCTTCTCGAATTTCCTCGTTTTAGGGAAAGATTTTCGCTATTCAGCCCTTGGCTAAAGAACAACGGGATGCTGTCAAATTATAAATTTAAAATATTTTTGTTTATGAGACTAAAATTAAATTGTGTAGTGATAAGAGTTGAGACTTGAGAATTAATAATACAAAATTATTTTTTTTATTAATATTAATTTTTTATTTAATAGAATTTGTAATTTTATGTAAATATTTGATATTTATAATTTTTATCAATAATATTATATTTATATATCTATAGAAAATTAAAAATTTTATATTCTTTTTTATATTATATTTTTTTATATTTTATCCATAAATTACTTTCACTTTTCTCTTTTTATCTAAAAACTTTTAGACAAATGTAACAAACTCCATACCAATAGACAAAAATACCCTTAAAAACTATTAGAATCTATCACATGTTTCACCAGATATTAGATCTACAAGCACAAAAGTAATTTCAATATATAAAAAATAAAGCAAAAGTCTCTGATATAAAGAGAAACGTAAAAATAGTTTGGCAATAAAGATAGTCAACCCTTTTTCATTGTTAACTTTTCCTAAGTAGGGATTTATATTGAAAAGGACATGCAAAATTTTTTAAGTAAAAATTAATTCAAATATATCGTATTATCTTAAAAATTAAAAGTTTATTGATTCAGTGTTTTGTAATGTAAAAGCTAAAGGTAAAATTATGCACTAATAAATATATTCTTAATTTTAGAAATTGACAAATAATTATGAATAACAAAAATGTTAAAAACGACAATTATTTATGAACAAGGGGAGTATACTTCTTTTGGAGATATGAGTAATATTTGAGATAAGAGAGAGTAGGAAAAAAGGGTCATATATTGTGAATTTGGTATATAACAAGAACATAAACTACATGAAATAAAGAGAGAAGAAGAGAATAGTAGAAAGTGAATCTTTTATTATTTTTTTCTTTAGTTTTCTCATTTTCATATGGCCAATATATAAAGTCATAGAATTCATGAAACGCAATTAATAAAGATAACACATAATCTTATATTAAAGAAGGACATTAAGGGAGAAAAGATAAGGAATTTATTGTTTAGAAAACGGAAGGACATCTACTTTTAATTCTTTAGATGGAGTCCTTAACATAAAAACTATACCTTTTTAAAATCTTACTAGATAAAAAAATTTAGTGGGAGAAAACATCTGCTGGAAGAAAAATAGTACACTATTCTTGATATTCTATTCTTATTGTTAACATGATCTCTTAAGATTCTTGAACCGGCTCAAGCCAATCTTATGAATCATCTTATTAAAACTTATAGTCTAGAGTGTCTTGGTAAATAAATCCGTTGAATTTTATTTGACCGAATATATTGCACATCAATTTCACTCTTCTTGTAAAGTTCATGAGTAAAGAAGAATTTAGTAGAAATATGTTTAGTCCTATCTCCTTCGATATATCATCCTTTTAGTTTAATTATACAAGTTGCATAATTCTTATACAATATAATAGGAATCTCTTTATCAAAGGATAAATTGTAATTCTTGTAATTCTCTTATATGTAATGAATTGTTGATCTTAACTACATATTCTCAGTTTGTTTCATGAATAGCTATTAATTCAACATAATTCAAAGATGTGGTGTTATAGATTGTTTTGTAGATCACTATGATATAGCAAAATTGCCACATGTAAATAAATAGTCTTTTTGAAAAAGTGCATTGTAGGGATCGAATAAATAACTGGCGACAACATATCCAACTAATGCAAATTTTGATTCTCTTGAATAAAACTATCCAAGACCAATTGTCCCCTAAAGATATTGAATGATGACAAGTTTAGTACCATTCCAATGTCGTTGAGTAAGAGAAAAACTATATATTGCTAACAAATTTATTGTAAATGATATATCAAAATAAGTGTTATTTGTAAGATACATCAATTCTCCAATTGCACTAAGATAGTACTTGACGTTCTAGTAGTTCTTTGTTTTGTTCTCGTAGTCAGAAGGGATCTTAAGAAACATGTAACTATTGGACTACTTAAAGGATGTGTTTGTCTATATAAAGCTTTTTAGGACTTTATTAGAATATGTTGATTGATGAATAAGGATTCTATTTTCCAAATGTTCAATTTGTAAACCAAGACAAAAATTTCTTCTTTCAAAACCTATAATTGCAAATTCCTTTTTCAAATAACCTCATACATAGAACTCTTAAGAGTCTCAATGAGATCAATATCATCAACATATATTATAATTATAATGAAGTATGATTTAAACTTCGTGCAAAAACACATGGACAAATCAAATCATCTTTATATTCAACTTGCAACAAGTTCTTCGCTAAGACAAATTATACTACATTCTTCCAAATTGCTTCAACAAATATAGCAATTTCTGTAATTTAAAGAAATAATTTTCTCAAGTACTTGATATACATGTTTCAAGCATGCAAAATCCTATAGAGATTGTATATCAAGTTTTTTCATGTATTGCCAGACTTACAAGATATTGGAATGTGATTGTATCAATTACAAGAGAACATGTCTCATCATAATCAACATATGGTATTTGTAAAAATAATTGTGCTACAAGTTGTGGTTTATATCTCATGAATTCATTTTGTTCTTTTTGTTTTTTGCACAAATACCAATTTATAACCTACTAGAATTACATCATTTGGTTTCTGAAGTCCAAATACTTCACATTTCATATTTCGCAAGTGAGCTCAATTTTAACCAAATTATTTCTTTCCATTTATATCAATCAGATCTATGTCAATATTCTTCAACTAACCTTTCGTCAGAATCATGTTTATCACTTAAAACATTAAGTGCTATATTATATACAAAAATATAATCAAGAATCATAGTCATTTGATTCCAATTTTCCCTTGTAGTAATAAATTTTATGGAGTTTTCTATATTTCAATTATATCCAATATCCTTAACATTCTAACATAATTTCTTGGTTCTTCTACTCTAACTCTTAGGGAGGAAGAATTTGATTATTTATTCCTCTTCTTATTTTGATGAATTTTGTCCTTAGAACTAACACTACAAGAAAATAGGTGTTTTGCGAAGGCAATTAGAGACAAACAAATTCGTTGCAAAATTTGTGATGGCATAGTGAGAGAAAAGCTACCAATGTCAAATGATTGCCAACGATAGTAATTCGTCACTAATACGTCCCAAATTTGTGGGAGATTAGCAATGACAACTTCATTTACAAATTAATATGTATTTTTTTATTTTTCCTCATGTAGACATCGCCTATCCATCACAGATTTACGAGAGATTAGCTACAGTCTCTTAATTTACAATTAATATGTCTTTTTATTTTTTCTCCACATATTTGTCTTGTGAGATATTAGTGACGATCACTTAATTTGTAAATTAATATGTATTTTTTATTTCTTTTCCACATGACAACTGTTTATTTTTTAATGCATATCTAATGCCAATTGGCTACAAATTTGCAGCAAATTTTGTTCATCAGCTTACAATAAAGTATTATAACATTAATTATATGTAGTAATAATGAATAAATATAACATATAGTATATTATATATTTACATAAGGAGATAATAAAATATAACTATATGTATCTAGATTTAGCTAATTTAATAACAAAGATAGGTGATTTAAATTTCAAAGATAATAATTTTATAAATATTAAACCAAACATCAAGGAAGAGATAAATTGGAATCCAAACATAACTAATATAACAAGTAGTAGTCAAAATCCACAATAGATAAGATTAGCATGATTTAATAAACCTATTAAAGGATATGAAGGACTATGTAATGTATTGAAACAAGATAATTATACTCCTATAGGATCTATGAAAAATGAACAAATTAATCTAATTGGATTAAATTATGTAAGCAATACATAAGAAGTTATTGATAAATTGAAAACTATTACAAGAATAATAGTAACTATAAATAAAATGGATTATAATATGAATAAATGTTTCTTAGAAAGAAGCCTTGTAAATAGTACACTTATACTTTGACAGAATTTAAACGAAAATTCTAAATGAACTGTTTTTTATGCCGATAATTTTATAAATAATTTGATTACTAGAGCCACATAAGCATTACAATTAGAATTTTCTAGAGAATGTTGCTTCATAAAAGATTCAAAAACGATAAAGAAATATTAAATAGCATCATTATGATTACACTTTATATATATATATATATATATATATATATATATATATATATATGTGTGTGTGTGTGTGTGTGTGTGTGTGTGTGTGTGTGTGTGTGCGTGTGCGCGCGCGTGCGTGTGTGTGTGAAATTATTAATATAGCTAATTAATATATATGTGAAATTGACAAATATATATACATTTTTCAAGGTTATTATTATCATATTTACAACAGAATAGATAATATGCAAAACTTTTTACCTATGTTTTATACAATGATTTCAGATCCTTGAATAAAAAAGTTAATTGAAACTTATTATCCGAAACTACAGATACTTTAGCGAAAAGAATAACTTATTTAAAAGATAAACTAAGTTAATAGTGCGCATATGTTATATTTACTAAGACTATGGGAGGATTAAAGAAAAGAAATTGTTTATATTGTAATTATCCTAAAATGTCATTAATGATAGGATGTGATAATCTTTATTATTACAACAAGATAAAATGTAAATATAAAAAGAAGAAACAGTATAATAATAGATATTTCAAGAAAAGAAAAGCTAGATATTATAAAAAAGGGATATGAAAACCATATTATATTATATATAAAATAAAAAGACATGATAAGTCTCCCAAAAAATGTCAATGTTATTATTTCCATGAGACAAGAAAATATGCAAATACATGTCCTAACAATTTTCATAAAAGTAATAGAAGATAGAAATTGATGAAGATATAGAAAACATGATATAACATGGATAATTTATTCCAATAAATGAATTTAAAGCAGTAGCTTATAATGAAAATATTTTTATATTAGCAGAGAATGAGTATATATGAATCATTTTGTGAAGATGAATAATCAACAAATAAGTGAAGCTAATACCTCATAATCAATTATACATAAGTCTGTTGAACAAACATAAGAGTGTAAATAATAAATATTAATAGATAAAAGAAAATTACAACAAATTCAAAATGAAAGATTAAACAAACAAGGAAGTAGTAAAGCAACAAGAAACATGCTCATATTTAGCCAAAAAAAGAAAAAAGACATCCAATTGAGCCTCTGGTCCATCCGAAATTTGGAATGGGCCTCAAAGGTACAAAGTTATAAAACAACGAAGATATAAATAAACCTTCTTTTCTCGAAACTCTTTCGAAAATATGGAGAGAAAGAGATGGATATTTTGGTCAATCCGGGTTTGCTTAAATGGCTGTCATGGAAATGACCAAATGTCGCTATAAACATTAAAAGAAAACACAAGTTCTTACCCAAAAAAAAAAAAAGCACACACAAGTTCTTCAACGGGGAATGATATACTTGTAAATTACATTTTAAAAAAAAATACCATACCTCTCTTTTGAAAAATTTAATATGATGTACTGTACCATTTATATTATCAAAATACTTAATCAATATATGGTATATTTTGATCGATATATGAAATATTAATTAGTTACAACAATTGTTTCCATTAGCAATGATCTCTATGACTTCTTGCAAGTCAAATTCTTCTTGTTTTCCTTTTTTTTCTTTTAAGTTTTCCTCCTCTCTTGACTAAAAGTGTATTTATACATCCTAAAATTGATTTATAGTTTATAGTAAAAAATACAAATACACGAATAAAGAAGTAACATCAAATGAGTATGAACCTCAATAGTAAGAATGCACTGAGGCAAAATTCTTATTCAAACCCTTTGAGAAGTGAATTGTATAATCAAATAACCAGCAAGGATGCAAGTTGCATCAAATTTGCATTGTGGTTCACACTTATAATGTGGAAAAGGCCGAAATTGGTGTAAAAATAATTTGTTTCCAAATTGCCTTGTAAAATGGGGTGCAATTATTCTAGCAAGTTAGAAAGTCTGATTTGATCTCTCTTAGGGAACCTCCCCTTTAGGTCTTGCCAGACCTCAAAAGCTGTTGGCTTTGGGCAATTCTATTGCATTAAGGATTCAGGAAAGGACCAGTATTTCATTGACTCCATGTAAAATGCATAGGATCTACCAAATCAAGGCGTTTGAGGGTAGCATAAAAAAATCCTAATTTGTTCTTTGATTCAAGAGGTAATATCATCATAGCTCTTGACTATCATGAACAATATTTCGCGAAAGTTAAAGCTGGTGCGACAAGTTTCATGGAAGGATTTTTATTGGTGTTTAAAAAATAAGCACAGGTGGAATCCAGCTCAATTTTGTTTATCTAGAGATGAAAATGGAAAAAGAACGCAACACTACGAAACCCTGGTGTGCTCTGATTCTACGTAAAAATTTGAGCTTCAATACTTTAGGGGGTTATTGATATCAGCTATAACACGTATATACACAATCTGTATGTACAAGATGGGAAGGGAAAAATAGAAAACTGAGCCTTTGAAATACAATAGGAATAGAAGTCCTAATCTCTCTCCTAATGATACATCTACACAATACATAATAAGATATACATGCCAGAGATAATAAATTAAGGGAATTGCTCAATACATAATGATCTTACTGACAAAAGATAATTTTTTAATAATATTTACATTTTTTCCTTCAAATATCTTATAAGATCTCAAAATTTATTATCTGATATTTATTTAATTTGTTTTCTAATAATTGCTATATAGTGAAGTCTAATGGACAATCAAAATTTATCGTTTCGTCCAAATTATATCAATATTGAGTTCATTACTTATTTAAAATTTTTAAAAATTTAAGAGAGAAAAATTAAATTTTAAAAATTATAATTGATTATAATCAAATTGTCCCCCCGCTCTCAGTTTTTTCCTTTTGTTTCTTCTTGTTTATGTTTAATTTTTTAAAAAATAATAATTAGTAAAATTATTCTCCGTTTAGTATTTCTGTAAATTAATTGCCCCACCCAAAGCGTTTATCACTGCTGTTGGAGAGTTTGGTCTTCCTGAGATGATTCAGCTGCAATTTTATGATTTGTAAAAGAGTTTTCCTTCCAAGAAGACTCCTTTCTCCGGGTATTACATTCCATGTTGCTGAAATGCCTGTCATATGATGAAGAGCTTGTTACAACCAGCAGTAATCACGGCAAGGCCATTAATCATGGCAAGATTAATGCTCATGCAAAGACTAAGTGATTGAAGGCAAAATTTGTGTGCCCAAATTACTGTAATGATCATTATTTATGAAAATAGTCAAGATTACAGTTTATATCCTTTTATAGAATATGATATGCTGTATAAAAAATGATGTTGTAGGCATTATTAGAGATACATAAAGGAAACCTCTCTTTTCTATATTCTAGTTTTCAAATCCTTGTTTATCTTTTTATGGTATTAGAGCAAGTCAACTAGGATTTGCATTTCTCTATCTATTACTTCCGATCTTTGAAAAAATTCTGCAGCTGATAATGGCCAGACAAGATTCAATTTCTCTCTCAAGCCCATACTACCTTCATCCTAATGAGAACCCTTCATTGGCACTTGTGACACTTTTGCTAACTACATATAACTATCATTCTTGGGCTCACTCCATGGAGATGGCATTGTTTTTCAAGAATAAGATTGGCTTTGTTGATGGAAGCCTTGTTAAACCAACGTCTGATGACAGCAATCTCTATGTTCGGAAATAGTGCGATAATATGGTGCTTTCATGGTTACTCAATGCAGTTTCGCCAACAATAGCACAGAGTGTGCTATGGATGAATTCAGCAAAAGAGGTATAGGATGACCTCATGATTGGTTCTCCAAGGGAACAATTTACATCTCTCAGATCTTTTGGAAATGTTCCATGCTTCCAAGCAAGGAAGTCTCGATGTCACGGGATATTATACCAAATTGAAAACAATTTGGGAAGAAATGATGAATCTTCGACCATTTCCAACCTGCACTTGTGGTGCCCTTAATTTGGTCAAGAAGTATATGGATACATATCATGTTATTTGATTCCTAAAGGGCCTAAATGAAGGCTACGCAGGAGTTCGCTCTCAAATCTTGTTGATGGATCCACTTTCAGAGATCAACCAAGTTTTCTCTATGATTATCCAACACGAAAGGCAGATGCAGTATGGTGGAATTCCGCCTACAAATGAGCTAATTTCACTTAAATCGACCATTGCAACACAAACACCCATTCTGGTGCTCCAAGCTGGTGAAATAAGAAATCTAAAGAAAGAAAGAAACAATTGTTCTGCAATTTTTGCAGAAAATAGGGACACATGGAGAAAACCTGCTATAGAAAACATGACTACCCCCCAAAGCATAAGGGGCACTTTCAGGTTCAAACTAATCCTGTGGGAAGCGAAGGAATTCTGCCTACTCCGAATAACATGAAAAGGATGATTGTGACTGCTCCGAACATTATCACCACAACACAATATCAACAATTGCTCAAGCTTTTACAAGGCTTGCAGACTGCTCCAAATCCCATTGAGCCAATCCCGGTTGTTGATCAAGCTTTCCAAAATTCAATGGCTACTGCATATGGAGTGAACCATGCGACTACTTTAAGTGTCGATTTTCCATCACCTTCAAATATTGATGCTTTCAAGTAATACTGTAAAAGTTTGCTGATTAGAGTGGATTGTGGATACGGGAGCAATTAATCATATAACATGTTCTTTGTCAAATTCCACTTCCTTCACAAAGATTGACAATACTCATATCCAATTGCCAAATGGCTCCGTGGTTGCAGTAACTCACAAGGGGACAATGATGATTAATTCTCTTTTGACTTTACATGATATTTTCTTTGTTCCATCTTTTCAGCTTAATCTTTTGTTAGTTAGTCAGTTACTTTTCCAATCACACTGATCTGTTATCTTCCTTTCTAATATTTGACTTATCCAGGATCTCTCAACTCGGAGGATGATTGGATTAGCTAGAAAGTACCAAGGTCTCTACATTCTAGAAGAAAATTTATCCAGACTATATAAAATTTCTTCTCTATTTCCTAGCATTTCAAAAATAAATTATGTAGCTTTGGAAAAGTTTGATAAATCTCTCATTTGGCACTATAGATTGGGGCATTTGTCCTTTAATCGTCTTCAAATAATAAAGTCCAAAGATTCTTCTATTAAATTGCCAACACATTCTCATTGCAGCATTTGTCTTTTAGCTAAGCAAAGAAAGAATCTTTTTCTACTTCGTGAATCAACTTCTAAAGACTTATTTAATCTTATTCACATTGACATTTGGGACCCTCACAAAGTACAAACTATTCATGGTCATTCTTATTTTCTCACAATTGTAGATGATTATAGTAGATTCACTTAGATTTTTCTCATGAAGCTTAAATCAGAAGCAAGAACCATTGTTCAAAAATTTTGTACCTTTGTTGAAAATCAATTTTGATGGATCATTAAAGTTATTAGAAGTGATAATGGTCTTAAATTTAATATGCCTACTTTCTACATTTCTAAAGGCATAATTCATCAGAAAACTTGTATTGAAACACTCCAACAAAATGGGGTAGTCGAGAGAAAGCACCAACATATTCTTAATGTTGCTAGAAGTCTAAAATTTCAAGCTTCATTGCCTTCTACCTATTGGTGTCATTGCATTCAACATGCAACATTCTTAGTAAATATTACCCCCACTCCTGTTCTTTCTAATAAAACACCTCATGAAATACTTTATTCCACTCCACCACCTTATTATTGTCTTAAAGTTTTGGTTGTTTAGCTTATGCATGCACTACTAAACAAAATTGGCATAATTTCGATCCTCGAAGCTAAGCATCTATTTTTCTTGGTTTTCCAGTACACACCAAAGGGTATTTACTTTTAGATCTACATACTAGGGAATTATTTATTTCCCATAATGTCCAGTTTTATGAGTCTATTTTCTCTATTTCTTCTCGATCGATTTCCTCTCCTATTTCTTCACCTCCACTTCCTATTCCATCTCTCATGATGACTCCTATTTATTCTCCATCAAATTCTACAAACCCTAAAAATTCTCCAAGGAATCCTCCCTCTGTAACTAATCCTTCTAGCACAACCATCTTTCGGGATACAAACCCTATTCTTCTCTTCCTTCACTGTGTCGATCTACTAGAATTAGGCATTCTTCTTCTTACTTACAGTAGTATGCTTGTAATCTACTTTCTGATAGGACACTGTTCTCCAGAGGCTCAACTCCTCATACACTAGATAAAGTTCACTCTTGTGATGCATTGTCCCTTATGCACAAATCTTTTGCTTTGAACATTCTCGCTGCAGTTGAACCTAGTTGTTATCAAGATGCTGTGAAGCAAGCCAAATGGAGACAAGAAATGCAGGAAGAAATTCATGCTCTCAAAGCCAACCATACTTGGACTCTGGTTTCTCTCCCGAATGGCAAAAAGGCAAGCAGTTGTAAATGGATATACAAGATCAAACATAAGGCAAGATTTTTTGCGAAAGGATATAATCAGAATTCTGGGCTTGATTATATTGATACATTCTCTCCCATTGTGAAGATGACAACAATTCGTACATTATTAGTCGTCGTAGCAGTGAACGGCTGGCACTTAGAGCAGTTGGATGTCAATAATGCGTTCCTTCATGAGGATCTCCATGAAGATGTCTACATGTTTATTCCTGAAGGTTTCAACACTCCTGGTACTCATCTTGTTTGTAAATTAAATAAATCGCTCTATGGCCTGAAGCAAGCAAGTCGATAATGGAACCATAAATTAACCAGCAGGCCTTCAGTGATCATACTCTCTTTATATATTGTCATGATTCAGTTTTTCTTGCTCTTTTGGTATATGCGGATGACGTTATTTTGGCAAGGAATAATTAGCAACTTATTCATTTTGTCATGCAATTTCTTGGATTGAGATTGCTAGGAATCACACTGGCATTCATTTTAGTCAACGAAAATACAAATTGGAATTGTTGGAATCTCTCGGTTTTCTTGGATGCAAGCCTTCAGCTACTCCTATGGATTCAACCTATACTCCGTCAGCCAAGGATTCATCACCTCTCATAGAAATCACTCAATACCAAAGACCTATTGGACAACTCCTCTACCTGATCAACTCATGGCCGGACATTACTCATGCCGTCCAGGGGCTTAGCCAGTTTCTTGACTGCCCTACTCAACTTCATTTACAAGCATGTCATCGTATTCTTCGATATCTAAAGGGTGCTCCTGGTCTAGGCTTATTCTTCTCGTCCTCAACTTCTCTTGATCTTACTGCTTATTTCGATTCGGATTGGGGAAGCTATCCTGATACTCGAGGTCAATAACTGGCTATTGTTTGTTTCTTGGCCACTCTCTAATTTCATAGAAATCAAAGAAACAGCCTACAATCTCCAAGAGTTCCTCTGAAGCAGAATACCGAGTACTAGCAACCACAACATGTGAGATTTTATGACTCTCTTACCTTCTTCATGACTTAAAGGTACCTAATGCCTGAGCCATTCCATTATTTTGTGATAATAATAGTGCTCTTCATATCGTTGCTTACCCGGTCTTCCATGACTAAGCTCTTGGAAATTGATTGTCACTTGGTATGTGAGAAAGCTCAAGCTGGGCTTATCCAGCCTTTACCTATTCCTTCATACTCTAGACTTGCCGATCTTTTCACCAAAGCATTGCCCTCCCCTAACTTTAAATATCTCATCGAATCCCTTGGTCTTTCCAACATTTTCAACATGCCCCATTTGCGGGGGATGCTACAACCAACAGTAGTCACGTCAAGGCCACTGATCATGGCAAGATTAATGTTCATGCAAAGACTCAGTGATTGAAGGCAAAATTTGTGTGTCCAAATTACTATAATGATCATTATTTATGGAAATAGCCAAGATTACCGTTTATGTCCTTGTATAGAATATGATATGCTGTATAAAAAGGAATGTTGCAGGCATTATTAGAGATATATAAAGGAAACCTCTCTTTTGTATATTCTAGTTTTCAAATCCTTGTTTATCTTTTTTTGAGCTTGTGAACAAATGGGATCCCGACAACCTTGAGAGATTGACCAGATCCACTAAAAGTGCCTCCTGCTCTTATTCCCCAACATCTACTCAATCTTTGATCAATTTGAGATTTGAAGTTAATTTCATAGATATTTTTGTTATTCAGAAGAATTCCTTTTATCTTAATGTTGAATGCTACGTGGTTGGACCTTAGGTGTTATTTATTATTTTTATAATATAAAAAAGTTCTTAAGGGAATTAAATTATTCTAAAGAATCTAACTCTCTTAACTATAAAAACATCCCTCAAGAAAAAGATAAAATCAAATAGAAGGGTTAGAATTGATACATTCTTATAGTTTGAGGTTATCGTACATTCAATTTTGAATTTTAGTGGTAAAAGTTAAAATTTGAGTAAAATTTAGAATCAAACCAAATTGTTAATAGTTCGAATTATATATATTACTTCTAACCTTTTAAAAGATGAATTTTACTTATAGAGGAGATTTGTATTTGAAAACTCTTATTTACTTTCTCGTTTCCATTGCAAAATCTCTCAATCCAAATAAGAAAAATTTCCTTTTTGAGAATCATTCTTCACTGTCATAATATTTTTCATAGTTAACCTAACAACATTTGAATTTTCAATTTCCTAAAGATTTTCCTTTTCTTTTTCTCATTTAATTTTTCGCACAAAATTCTTGAACCAAGCAGGGGCTTAGGCAACTAAGGCATGATGCATCAACAAAAATAGCAGTAGATATCTACTTAAGCAAATCACATTTATATCGAAACAAGATATCGTGACCCATTTAAAAAAAAGGAAGACCGTGACATTTCTTGTACGCATACTTTTTAAATCATTTTCATGCTTATTTTTTAAACCCTATCCTAGCATTTTCATAGTTGTGACCAAAAGAAAATTATAAATCATATAATATTCAAAGCTACCAAACATGTCCAACACTTTCTTTGATCTTTTTCGCTAGAAAAAATTTGGCCACTTATTTTGCATACCATATATGTAACATCCCGTCTTATAACAATTTTTGTGTGTTTAGTGTCTAATAGAATATATAATTTTTTGTAACATTAAATTTGATAGTTTAATTTTTTTATTATATTTTGAGTCTTTAAAAAAATAAAAATAATAAAATATGAAATCATCAATTCAAGTGACACTTGGCCACTTGAATTGATGATTCATCAATTCTTCACTCGGTGACCGACCATTGAAGATCCTAGAGTTAATATATATACATTTGGTGGTCTTGTTTGCTGATCATTTCATTTGGCTTGGTTGCTGACCATTCCTTTCTTTTCTTCTTTCTTTTCTTTGCTCTCGGCTTTCCTTTCTTTTCTTTTCTTCTTTGTTGCTCTAGGCTTGTTCAATTTGCTCTTCTTCTTAGTCTGAATTTACTTTGCAATTAAGGTACGAATTCCTTCCATTTTCTTCAATGTGAAAGTTTCCTTGTTTTTTTATAATTTCTTTACATTTATAGTATAAATTGTTTATTTAGTAAAAATTGTTTATTTTATATATTTTTTATTGTCACAATATAAAAATCTCTATGTTTTAGAATTTGAAATAGATTAGATATTTGTGACATTTAATATTTAAGAAAAAATTGATATTCGTGATATTTGTGAGATTTTATTAAATATATAAACATTGGAATAAATTTAGTACTTTTAAAATTATGATATTTGATATTTGAGAAAATTTAAGAAAACTTGATATTTATGATGTTTATGAGATTTTATTAACTACACCATATATGTGAAGATATAACAAATAAAATAAATAAATACTATTTTATTAGTTTGTTATAATAAATAATTATTTTAGTATGGTTTATATATAAAAAATAATAATAATAGATAAATAACATCTTAAGATATTTATATTAATTTTATCATTTTATTATAATAATGATAAATAATTATTTTATTATGATATATATATATATATATATATATATATATATAATATACCTAAGTAAATTACATATTTGATTATATTTTGACTTTAAATATATAGATATATTTTTTGTAAGCTATCCGATAATTGTGTGTTTTATTTAGGCATAGATTTACTATTAGATTATTTTATTATAATATAATGCTATTGATATATATATATATATATATATATATATGACTATTTATAAAAATATATATTTATACAGTATTTAATAATTGAGTGTTTTTATAGTTGTAAGTTTATGCTTAAACTTACACCTAGAATATCTGAGGGATGCTCGTTAGATAACTTAGAATTTACCATCTTCAGGGTTTTCGATCAAGGGTTAGTTATTTGGATTTGTAGGAAATTTGCATTTTTCGTAAGATAGCAAGTAACTTTAACACTTGCTACAAGGTGAGTTTACAAATCCCAAACTCAATATATGTTTAGTGTTGTCAAATTTTACTATTCACAAGTGGAAATATATCATTTTATTTTGAGAATTTCTTTTACTACTTGTTTAAATTGGAGAGGTTCTACGCGATAATTACTTTAATTATTTATTTTAAATTAGAGAGATTATCCACAAGAATTACTTTAATTATTTATTTTAAATTGAAGAGATTCTCCACCATATGTTTTTACTGGTGCCTTAGAAATATCTTGAAGCGGTGCTCCAAATAAGTATTTATTTAATTTGAAATTTTATAGTATTTGAACATGATATATAAATGCAAGTAATCTTCGAGAAATATTTTCTTAGTGAATTGATAGGTATAATTTCATGTATAATGTAACTTTATTCAAACTTTTGGCAGTAATGTAATTGAGTACAATTGATTGTATCAAATAGTTTTTATTTTATATCTCTAAATAGATATTAATTCGTCTTATCCGTTTCAAAATATAAGTTTTTTTATCAATTTTTTCTTTCTCAAAATAAATACTAAGATATTCAAGGATATTTGGCAATCAAATTTAAATAATAATGTTAAACATATATATTGGTAAGATATTTAGGCTGGAAACTACACGATCCATCTAGGGGTGTTCAAACCGATTTTGGTTCGATTTCGATTTTACTATTCAGTTTTCGATTCAATTTTTTATTTTTTTAAAAACCGAACCGAACCGTTTTACTATTTAGATTTACGATTCGGTTCGGTTCAAATCGAAATAAATACAAGAACACATTATGGTAATAAGTTCTTATATTTATTTTTAAAAATAAATATAAGAACGCATTATGGTAATGCGTTCTTATATTTATTTTTAAATACAAGAACGTATTATAGTAATGAGCTCTTGTATTTATTTTTTAAAATTTTAGTTTTTCGGTTCATTTTTCGGTTCGATAACCTAAACAAAAAACTGAACCGAAACATATATAATTTTAAAAATCAAACCAAATTGAAAATTACAAAAATCAAACCGAACTAAAAAATTCGATTCAATTCGATTTGGTTATTCGATCCGGTTCGATTTTTTAACACCCCTAGATCCATCACAAAATTTAACAACAACAACAATAATAATTGTAGCATTAATAATGAAGACTTTTGTCCCTAACGAGTCACACGTGGCTGTCCGTTTCAGTTTTCAAGTGGCCTAAGTTAACGTATTTTTACACTCAACTAAGAATCATGTTGACTTAGTGGAGCAAATCGGAGGAGACTATCACTGTCAAAACGCGCTCCAGCACGCGGGCTAGCCCCTTTATGCGGGCTTGGGCTTAGTATGCCCAAGCCCGTTTAAACACGGGCCAGTCCTTTTTTCTTTTTATTTTTTTTAAAAAAATTCCTTCAAAACGACTTCGTTTTAATTTAAAAAAAAAAATTTCAAAACGATGTCGTTTTGCTGTTTTTTGCAAAACGACATCGTTTTTGTATAGCCCGCGGGCTGAGGGGTTTCAGCCCGCGGGCCAGACGGGGCCAGCCCGTTTCGGTTCGTTTTCAAGGCCAGCTCGCGCGGGCTGGGCAAGGCCGGAGCGGGTTGGCCCGCTTGACAGCACTAGATGAGACGAATTACTATAATATGATAAACATGTGATGGAATGGAAATTTTCTACTGTATTTTTATCAAAATATTTCTCATCAGTCCGTCAATAATACTTCTATCTTTGAAGCTAAGGAATAAAAGAACTTAACAATATATATATATATATATATATATATATATATATATATATATATATATATATATATATATATATATATATATATATATATATATATATATATATACTTGGAACCTTATAAAAATAATGATGCTTTCCCCTTAGGCCTAAGGAGTATTTTTTCTATTATATCATTAATTAATTATATTAATATAATAAAAATGAAGAATTATATTTTGTGTGATTATAATTTAAAAAAATAATATTTAACATTTTAAAAAAGTTAAACCTTTTTAATAAAATAAAAAAAGGTCAAAAGAAGTAGTAACAAAGGTTAGATGAGTTGCACAAAAAATTTTAATCATAATAATAAAGTAAAAATATAAAAATCCTCGCATTTGCAACCTAGATTCTGCATGACAGGATGATAACTAAGGGATTCATTTGAATAGTGTTTGGCCTAATTAAACGCACAATTAGATTTTACGTCTCTTTTTATAAAAAATTTATTTTCACGAAATTCAAAATTGAAACTCTCATAATCAAATACAATCTAAATATACCATAAAGGGTAAATTACTTGAAAGATTATATTCGTAATTAAATATCAAACTCCCATATTAACAAAAAAATTACATTTTTGATCACTTTGATATTTTTTTCTGCATTTTCTTTTAAATTACAGAATCAACTATAAATTTATTTATTAGGAAGCAAGGAACTAATCCAGTTTGATTAAAAAATAAAATGAAAGTTGAGTTGACCTTAAAAGGGAAAACCAAAATTACAGCATTACTATATAAAAGTGAAAAGGACTATTCACATTCAACTACTCAAGGTTGGACTGAAAATTAACAACAGGAGCGGTACTCCAAGTGATTAGAGCTATGTATTTCACTTTAAACATCGAGGGTTCAAACCTCACTGAGAATATAGAACCTTTCCCGTGAAAGGGGTGCTATGGGATTGTATTTGAATTGCCGGTCCATAGCGTTGATCCGACGGGGCAGACATATTCTCAAGTGGCCTTTGGTGGTACTATTCTGACGGGACTAGTGCTTGGACTGATTGTTCAGCTTGTCTGATATGTTCGCGAGATGAACACGCAAGCCTGAATATTTGATAGTAAAGAAGCTATTGGTATGCTATCTCTAGGTCCACCCTTTTATTCAGAAAAAAAGAAAAAAATAAAGGCTCGACTGAAAATTAGTTTTCAATCGGGTTTTGACTCGAGAAGCGTTTTGAAACTGAAAAACTTTTCGGCAATGGAAAAATCCGAATGCAACTTATAAAAAGCAACCAGCAGTAGCACATCTTTCTTTATATCTATCAACAGAGGCCTTAGCTTTCTGCTGAAAAATCACTCCATAAAAATGATGCCATCTTTAATGCTTGTTGTTCTTCTAGTACTGATAGGACATTCTTCTGTGGAAGCCAGTGAGCATCGAGCTCGTTTCCTCTGTTCAACACTAAAGTCTCCAAGAAGTGAGGCAGAATGTACTGTCACAGATATCAACTTGTTTCCTAAAGAATACTCATCAAGAATTGTTGAAAAGCGTCTGACGTTTTCTCCCATCGGTGATTCTGGGTCTACTGTTGAGGATCTGACTCACCATATTGGCTACTATCGACTTCCACACAGTACAGATGCCAAGTAAAAGATCCTTTGTACTCAAGGAATCAAATATTTCTTTCTAAAGCTTGTAATATGTTCGAGTGCTATTTCTGTTTCCTAGGTTGTTCTATTATTTCTTTAAATCACGAAAGAGTAACAATGATCCATTTTTGATATGGTTAACTGGAGGACCAGGATGTGACAGTGAAATAGCCTTGTTTTATGAAAACAGACCTTTCCATGTGGCAAACAACCTCTCCCTTGTATGGAATGACTTTGGTTGGGATAAGGTACTAATAATCTAATTTCCACCTGTTCCATTTTAATTTTTCTTAATTTCTCTTATGTATGCTCTATCACGAGTTCTCGATCACTCTGCAGGAATCCAATATCATATTTCTCGATCAGCCAACTGGAACCGGCTTTAGTTATAGCTCCGATGTTGATGATCCAATCAGTAGTGACCTTTAATATTTATTACAGGTATCTCAATGTAGGAGTTAAATGTTCTATTTATAAGTTATTTGGTCACCCCCTTAAATGTCATCATTCTTGCATACATGCCTTTTTCAAGGAGCATCCTAAAGACATTAACAATGACTTCTATATTATTGGAGAATCGTATGCTGGATATTACATTCCTGCTGCTTTTGCCACCAAAATTAGCCAGGGAAATAAGAACAAGGAAGGTATACACATAAACCTGAAGGTATTAGTTAAATGGGCAGTGAATTAGGCAAAATTCTCCTAGTAAATGCTGATTATCCCAGTTATTTTAGTTACACTGGTACCAACTTATAATGCTGTAATAGGGCATGGCCATTGGTAATGGACTTACAAATCCAGAAATCCAGTATAAAGCACTTCCTGATTACGCTTTGAGTATGAATTTGATCAATCAATCGGAATACGATGCGATATTGAGCCCGTTGACTTCAAAATGTGTTCAGGCAGCAAAAATTTATGGTAATTGATTTTTATCTCCAACTAATTGTAGGTTAGCTGTCACTTTCTTGAGCCTGAACTTTCCGTTTATCATCAGTAAGAGTTCTTTCGGCAGGGACTTAGCATATAACACCTGCATTTCCATCTTTCAGCAAATAATAGCGCTGAATCCAGGCCTAAATGTAAGGAAAAATAAAACTTTTTTATTTTTTTCAGAACACAAGCTTGATGAATAAGGCGTAATTTCTGATTTTTTAGCATTTCTTGATGAATAATTGAGCTACAGTACTATGATATCCGCAGGAAATGCTACGTTGTTCGACAGTGCTATGACTTCTCAGCAATGCTGACTTTCCTGGACTAGGAACAAGTTAGACAAGCTCTAGGTGTTGGCACAATTCCGTATGTTCGCTGCAGTAACTTAGTGTTCAATGCTCTAATCCCAGACTGGATGAGGAATCTTTAAGTTGGGATTCCAGCACTCCTAGAAGATGGCATAAGGTTACTGATTTATGTTGGGGAGTATGATCTTGCTTTCCCTTGGCTGGGTAAGCTTCGCTTATTATTCAGTCAAGAGTTTAACTTGTGTACCCGTTTAGTGTCTGAAAAATGTTTTTGGATTGATCATAATATGTGCAACTTTACCAATACTAGAGCTGCCAACTAAACTGTACCAATGGATTTTGACATGGGCAGGAAACTTGAGATGGATGGAAGCTATGGAATGGTCCGGACAGGAGAACTTTCTGGCGGCTCCAACGGTTCCATTTACTGTGGAAGGTGCAAATGTAGGACTGAAGAAGAGCCACAGACCATTAACATTTCTTAAGGTATATAATGCCGGTCACTTGGTTCCAATAGATCAGCAGCAAGTAGCATTCAAAATGCTGCAAAGGTGGTTGCAAGGAAACCTTTGAAATGAGAAGAATTTGACCCAAGAAGAAGGTGATGAAGAAGGACTGGTCAAAATAAAGAAGTATGAGAATGAACATTACATTCTGGCAATTCATGTAAGTTTCAATGGGTACAACTGACAGATTTTACTCATGGCCCAGAAAATCAGAGTTAGATATTCGAAGTATTATCTTACGTTTAGTATACTAAAATAAAATAAAATAAAATATCTTTTCACCTACAATGTCTTTTCACTTAGAATGTGTTTGAAATATTCTTTCCATTCTGTTATCTAGAAGTAAAATACATAATGGAATGATAATTTCTTTTCTGTGTTTGATAAAATTATTATTTAATATCATAATGGATTAAAATCTCACAAGAAATGACTCAAAATCCTCACTTGAAATATAATCCAATATTACTGCTTCGTTGGATGGTTCATGGAAAGTAGTTCGTTGAACCTCCTTTCTGACCTCGAACACGTCCCTAAATGTGGAGTAATCCTACTCTCCAAACACTTCATACTTCTCAACAAAGGGAAAAACCTCATGAATGAAAATCAAAGATCCCATTGAGATTGGAAAAATATTATTGAAAAAGCAAATGATATTGTAAAGAGATGCAGTTGATTTCACTTTTCGAATTAGCATTGATGTCCGGTATTCATTTTTAATAGAACATATCTGATATACCCTGATAAAGTTTTCCCACACCTCCTGATCAAGACTAATGCTAACACGATTTGTGGAGATATCCCAAGTGTTTCATTCAATAACTGTTATTTATTGCCTTTGCCAATAGTTGTACTTCTCTGAAGATATTATTTGATTCCCTAATGGAAAAAGACAAACCCTTTGCTGTGCGGCAGGTGGAAAGAGCAAGACCATGGTTCAGAGGCGCTCATCTCTTCATGTGACAATTTTTCACTATTAACTGACGGAATGTCGAATATAAGCTACGTCACTGATCAACAGATTTATAACCAACATTTATATGAAAACACAAGAAGGAAAGATAACACCTTTCTCTCTCAGGGTTTACTTCCAATTTCACTTCTATCGTGACCCTTGCAATAGACCATTTTATTGAGATGGACAAAGGTAAAACAATGCAATATTCTGACTCTTCTTCAGAAGAAGGCACTAATGATGACAAATTCGAGATGGTTGGATGCCGAACGGCTCTAATGGTGGCTATCGTTAGCAGCAAAATGCAGGCAAACATTTATTGACAGCGTATTCCTTGTCGAACGTTAGGGTAAAGAGGCCAGGCACTGGTGGAGGAGATACTCCAAGGACCTCTGGCTCGAATATGGGAGAACTTGCATACAGAGAAGAAAACTTTCAAGAAGCTTTGTAATGCATTGGTTTAAAACAATTGCTGGGTTGATGAAGCGCAATAACGAATAGATGTATGTGAAAGCTTGGCTATCTTTCTCTACATTGTTACTTGCGACAACAAGCACATTGATGGTGTTGAACATTTCTAACATTCTAATGAGACAATTTCTAGACATGTCACAAAAATGTCTAGAGTTCTTTACAAGCTAGCAGAAAAGTACATTAAACCAAAACATTTTGACACACCACATGTGAATATTATCATCAATGATTGATTTTTTTATGGTTCATTGTAATCGCTTACGTTTGTGAGCTAAGATATTAGTTAGAATCTTGGTATCTAGTCAATATGTTCATAAGGATAATTTATAATGCCAATTTTTAATGGCAATGAACATGCACCTCAACAAGAAATCACACACTCAGGGAACCAGGAACCTTTTCTGTGGTTTGTTTAGAATTTACACTTTTTTCTTTCAATATAATTTTACCACAAAATATATTATTGATATTAATTTTTTTGAGACCGTTCGACTGTCATGCAGGACTACGTTGGGGCAATCAACGACACACACATGGCAGCTCATATTCAAGGGTCCTCAATGGAGACATTTAGGAACCAAAAGTCCTCTATATCACAGAATATTATTGCAGCATGTGACCATGACACGAGGTTAACATAAATTTATAATGGATAGTAGGGAAGCGCCCATGATGCACGTGTGCTATTCGATGCATTAACACAGGAGGAATAGGATTCCCTAAACCTCCAAAAGGTTTTGGTTTCGTTGTATGATATTTCTTCTTGAATCCCATTCCCCTCTTCTTTTTGCCATCGTTATATACTTTGTTAGGGACCTTTTTTTTTGTATTTCAAGGCTTGGTCATTTTTAGAAAATACTATTTGGTAGATGTTGGTTTCACAAATCAACCAGAATTTCTCACTCCATATAAAGGTGAACCATATCACAAGAGTGACTTTGCTAGAGTTAGGCAATATATGAGTCCTCGAGAATTGTTCAATCGCCGCCATTCCTCTATTTGTAATGTTATTTAAATGAACCTTCGGTGCACTAAAGAAGAGGTACCCCATATTAGACGGAAAGATGCTACCATATAATTCACAGCAGATAACAATCTTGGTTGCCTGTTGTGTTGTCCATAATTTTATTCGTAAGAATGATTTGGGTGACATGTACTTCAAAGAGTTTGAGTCCGAGAACTAGAATGGTGGAATGCAGTATACTACGAATGGAGAAGAGTACTATCTAAATCTAGGATTCATGATCGAGGAGCTTAAAAATTGGTCTAACTTCCGTGATGCCATGACAAACTACTTGTGGAACCATTACCGAACATAGATGAGGAAAACTAATGTATTTTTATTTCATAGCTTACAGTTGATTAGTATTTTTTTTGGATAGTATCAATTACGGTTCATGCTTTTATCAAAATGAAAAATGATAAGCCTCAAAACATCACTAATGAGCTTACATAAGAACAATGAACAATGAAGGAGGATAATATTTTTTTTATTTTGAAAGAAAAAAAGATCACTAGCAAATGATGGTTAAAGCAATTTATTGACCAAAGTCAATTGCTTTATTTTTGCAGTAGAAATGTTTGGTACATTTGAAGAGATATATTTGGTAAAGTTGAAGAAATGTGTAAGCTTTTGCTTGGTGCATATCCTCTTCTGTCAGGGGCCATCTATTGCAAGAAACTTTTTTTGGGCTTTCTTTTTCTTTTTTATTAGAGAACTCATGTGAACACAATCCATTAAACTGAGCCGCCAAATGCATCTGCCAACCAAAACAGGTTGCCATTCCATTCGAGTTTCTCAAGTACAAACGGGTATTTCAAGAAGAGATGCATGCAATTCATTTTGACCCTAATTATTTTCTTAATGATTATCTCTCCCCCTCTCTTTCTCTCTCTCTCTCTCATGGTACACTTGCACCTCTTCTTGGTGCAAGTTGAAGTATTGGTGTAAGTGTATGTCAACTTGCAACAAGAAGTAGTGAAAGTCACTATTTTTTAAAAATCTAATTATATTTTTAATAATCTTGAGCTAAAATTATTTAACTACACAAGTTATTTTATTAATAATATTTAAAAAATAATATTTTAAAAATAAAAAATTTCAGATGACTTTTGCCTGCAACTGGCAGAAGGCAGAAGTACATGGTGGAAGTACACATGGACTTTCGCCATTTACTGGCGAAAGTCCACATGGGAGAGGGAGAGAGATGAGAGAGAAAATTCTTAAGAAAATAATTAATTTTTATAGTATATAGTTTATGTGTAACAAAAATACCCTTATACGTTAAGTTTAACGGTAAAAACTAATAAAAGTGTCATTTTTTATAACTTTTTATAATTTAAATGCTCAAATATCATTTTTTTAATTTGAGTGTCAAAATGGATAATCGATAAAAGTTTAAATATTTGCGACACTTTTTGCTCTAACTTATTTACCTTTATTGAATGTGCAATTCATATGAAAAGAGTTGTTATGTTTTATTGTAGATTAGGTGATTGAGACTATCAAGTATTAAAAAAATAATTTAAAAAGTAAAAAATAAAATTAAAAAATAATTATAATTGTAAGATAAATAAAATAGTTATGGACTAAACTTATTAATTTCTTTCATTAATACTTTTTAATTAATAAATTTAATATTGTTGCCATTTTCCCTTTCATTAAATTTAAAAATAAAGGGAAAACATTGGAAGCGGATAATCGAGGAACACGTGGTCCTTTTAGAAACCCAAATTCCGAGTACTGTACATGTGGAAGAACGGACGCTTGACTTCTCCACTCACTCCAACTGCGGGGAGATTTTCGTGCAAACCTGGGAAGTTGCTCAGCGCAGCCGCTCACTGATTCACGTGCATTTCGAAGATAGACTACTTAGTTTTACTGAATTAATCCATGGATATCCGAATTCAAGCATCCTCTCCGTCTCTGTGAGCTCTTTAATTCTATTGAATTTTAAAATTTTTGCTTCCATGCACATTTTACGATCTTGTATTTGTGCATAGGTGTGGGATGCATTGTGAAATTTTAGCGTTTTTGTTTTCTTATAGAATTATCCTGAAATTCTGAGATGTAATTTCTGGCATTGAGCTTAGTTTGATGTAAAATCTTTTTACGTATTTATTTAGTTTTCTTCTTCTGCACCAACAAACTTGGAGGAGATTCCGTGAATTTTGATAGACCCACAATGTATCCTTGAAAAAAATGACTGCCGGTTAGGCAGAGGAGATGAAAGTGGATTACTTCTCAAAGCCTGGATGGCAGTAATTTGGGAGGAAATGAAGTTTGATGGTGGGAAATTCTAACGTTTGGTTATCAAAGTGATGTTAAATCTTGGCCAATTAGATAATAAAATTATGAATTTTCGCAGACATGGGGTAATTTTTTTCTTGAATGAGCTGGTTCATCCAATTCCGAACAAGAAATAACAGCTTTCCAGATTTCATTAAAAAAAAAGAGTTCCAGCGGTTGCTGAGTAGGGGTCAAAGGAGAGGACATTAGGGGTTGCTGTGAAGAAGTAAACAGAGGAAGATTTATCTACTTGTAGAAAAGAGAAAGTAATACCCTCAAGCAAGCTTGCTGGAGAAGAAAAGGGGCTTTCTTGAGTTTAACTGAATTTTGAAATTGACTTCTTGTTCTAACTGTTGATACTTGTGCAAGGTGAGTTTCAGCTTAGGAAGAAATAGGCATATGCAGTTTTGTGAAGGATTTGAACAAGATGACTTCACCAAACAAGCTTGTTGCATTGTACTGAACTTCAACATAATTTTATTTTTTCTTTTGATCCACGGGTTTTCTACTTTTCACCTATAAGCGGCTATATTGGAATTTTGTTTGATGTGCAACAAATATAGGCCTTGAAACTTTTCTACAGCATAGAATTGCTTCAAGTAGAAGATATATACAACTGATATGGCTGGGTGCACCCAAGAAAGTGAAAATGAATAAAATGAACACAGAAGATGGAAGGATCCAATGACTATTGCTTCCCTATAGTTCCATGACATTCTTTTGATGTGCTTGCTGCCTGAAACTCTATCTTCTATTGATTTCCTATTGATGCTGCACTATTTGATAGGCAAATAATCTTATGTAGAGCATAATCCTACATGTATCATCTCGTAAGGCACATAGAAAGGAGAAAAATGCACAAAGAGTTTCAAATGATTTACTTTTTGATGTTTTGTTTTGGATATTTGTTTCTCTGACTCAGGTTTGAGAGAAGAAGCATCTATTTCACCATAATCTACCTATTTGCTCGTGATTGTGTTTTGACACAAGAATATCAAGAAGAGGCAGTAACTTTAAAGTAGGAGTGCCTCTATGAACTCCATCAATTTGAGAAAACCGGTTATCCAAGAGCTTGTAAAATCTTCTTGTATGGAGGAAGGAAATGTTAAACAAACAGTGTTGTTTAAGTAAAATCCTTCTTATTAGTCTACGATTGGGGGGTGGGGGAGATGCTGATTTGCTATGTGCAAGTGAGGGACTTATGTAATTGGCAGATGCCAAAAGCGTCATCTTATGCCAATTGGAGAAAAAACGTTCGCAATTGTATTATCAGTTGTTGAAAAATGAGTATAAATATTTTCAATTCAGCTGTAACTTTGCACCATAAAATGATTTTTACAGGTAAAAGATTGTAAGAAGATTTTACCGATAGAGATAGGCTGAGGGAGCGATATGCACTTGAATAATTGACTCTAGCAGTGAGTTCAATGAGTTACAAACAAGCTTCATCTCCGCCAAGAAGTTTTCCTTACTGCCACCTCTGCACCTATAAAATAGTCACTTTTGGGCTATGCAATTAGATTAAGGAAATGATTTGATAGCCATTATTGTGAAGACAAAGGACTAAATTACCCCGATCGAATGACTCAGAAGGGTACACTCTCTATTCTTATTAACTCTAATATGTTACTCCTAGTAACTCTACTAGTACATGTATAATAGTTGTATCTTGAAAGTTTAGAAATTAGTTTATTAACAGTAGTAGTAGTAAATAGGGTTAAGGTTGGAGGAAAGACAAAAAGTACTTCGTTGATGTTCTCAGGTGACAAATTTTTTTAAACAGAAAATTTTCTTCAAAAGTTATTATTTTTCGGGAAAGGAGGTGGTATGATCTACTTCTTTTAGTTTTGTCTTTAGCAGTGTACATCTTTTGTTGTTTTAGAGTAAACTTGTACCCTGTTCTGCAATGAATAAGAACTGTCATTGCTTCATGCAACTGCAATCTAGTTATACTGTACACAAGATGTGGAAGACATTTTCATTTGCATAATCCAAGTATGAGATATTTCTCTGGTTTATAAATATACACTATAAAACATTAGCTAACTTATCAAAACAAATTATTGAAAATTTTATTAATGAGATTGAAAGATGTTAATATTGTATTCCTTTGAAGTATCCATACACTGAATAGAAGTACTTTGTTCTTAAGATTTTTCTTTTGTTCTTACAGTAAGCTGGAGCATTGAAAGTTGTTTGTTCATCACTACAAATAAGTGGAACATCTTCTCTCCCTCTTACACACACACACACCCACACGTCGAAAAGAGAATAAGCTCTGTGATGGCTTTCGCATTCTTAAAATAAGGAAAAATAAAAGTTTGAGGCAATAAATCAAGAGGTTATTGGTGGTAATGAAAATTTGCCTTATTCCTTCCCACGTTGACAAGCAGAAAGCAATTTTAGAGCAGGAAGGTGATACCACAATGTGGACAAAGCTTATACTGTGCAACCAGTTACACTGTTGGTGCTTCCCAGCCTGCATGTATTTGTTATCTTTTGCCATTGTTGGCTTCTGATATATTGTTAGATCTTACCCATCATCAGGAATCTATGAATTACATATCTTTGGAAATTTTTTTGTGAGTTGTCTTATGAGAAAACAAGGATCTAGTGCCATGTTTAATAAGAATTACCAAAAGTCATTCTTCAAGTGCATATGTCAGCTTCGGGCAATTCAGGTTACCTAAGGTTCCTAGGTTGTACCTTTATCTGAATCAAATTTCTGTGCATGTTTATTTTGTCAATCAGCATGAAATTGTAAAATATATTAGATGATATGTTTGCTTAGCAGTATTGATTCTAATTACAGGTTATTGCCCCGGGCTAGCTGCTCATCTCAGAAGACATGTCCTTGCTTCAGAGTTCAAATGGAGGCTAGATTGGGTTCTAATTTGTCAAGAGCGTCTCTAGTCACAAAATGTTTCTTCGGATGGTCCAAGAAGCAATCCTTTTTAGTTCAGCAGAAACTGAACAAATGTACTTCACAGATGGGAGCATTAGTTACCTCCAGAACTACAGTAGTACCAGATATACCTATAGTTGGCAATGAAAAGATAGGAGTATTGCTGTTGAACCTTGGGGGCCCAGAGACACTCGATGATGTGCAGCCATTTTTGTTCAACCTCTTTGCAGACCCAGTAAGTTTGAAACTCTAGATAGTACATCATAAATGCATTAGCCTATCATTTATGTAGGAATTGTGTTGCTTTTGTTGAAAGTTTGAAATGCTTTCTGCTTGTTTTGCTATATTTAGGATATTATTCGATTGCCAAGACTGTTTCGCTTTCTACAAAAGCCCTTAGCACAATTCATCTCTGTTGCTAGAGCGCCCAAGAGCAAAGAAGGTTATGCTTCAATTGGTGGTGGTTCTCCTCTTCGACAAATAACTGATGCTCAGGCATGATTTCTTATATCAAACTTGTTCACTTAAGAATAACTTTCTGCAAATGTTTATGGCAACTCAGATAAATGCGAAAAACAACACCGGGCAATTGAAAGCAATAATTGCTATATAATTCCTACTAAAAAGTTTGAATAAATATTCCATGTAATCATCTATGATGCCAAAGGTGTCATTTCTCTTGTAGAATCTATTACTGAATGGTCAACGAATAAATTTTAGATAGTGGAAGACATTTTTTTTTCTGCATACAACTGATTCCTTTGTAGTGTATTTCTCTTCTTTGAGAATCTGCAATCTGCATGGTTTTGATGCTGGCTATTTAAACATTGTTCTAGCGCTGCCTTGTTCTCAGAAACTAACCATCTTTTCAAACCCACATGCACAAGGCACATGAATTACATGCATAATCTGCTCACTTTCTATTGTTAGCGAGCTGTGATTTTCTATGAAACATAGAGAGAGAGGATTTAACACTTAACGTTCCAATCTACGGTTATTTTTCTTGGGTATTTTTAGTATCTACTCGTCTATTCCGAATGCATGCTATATTTGGATTAATTTTTCTCCTCTAATTATTTGATACATTTGTGATATCTAGAGAATTTTATTAACTTTTTCCAATTTTACCCTTCCTCTAACTACACTTAGTGGAGTAATATTGCTCCAATTTGAAAGCTAATATTACCTTTATCAAAGAGTTCATTAGTCTTTCAAACTAACTCCCATTAATAACACGTAAGAAGTAGGATTACAAGAAAAGATGCACTAGTCTTGTTATTTTGAATTCTGTAGGATTTAGAGATGCCTTAATTTGTGTGAAGAGTCAGAAATGCAGCCTGAATTTTTTTTTTTTTTGGGGGGGGGGGGAGGAGGGGTGGGGGAGGTGCATATACATTTTGGAATATTTTAACATTCTGTTGGCTGAAAATGAGTGTAATCTGAATATTATTATTAGCAATGTAAGTGCACAAAGTTCTTTAGATGTCTAACATGGCAGTTAAGAATCTAATCGAGTAGGGATGGATTTTCCATTCCTCCAAAATGAGAAGAAAAAGACACATGATCAGTCACTCTTGATTCTGCATTATTTTCTTCACTTCTAATCCTGATTCTTTGATATCCTTGTAGAGTTTGTTCATGAATGCTATCCACTTTACCAAAGATGGAAACAATCCCTTGAGATTTAGCAGTATTGCTAATTAATTAAATAATTGTTGATCTTTAATCTAGAACCAGAAATAAGTCATTTATGCCTAGCAATTTGTCTGGAGCAAAAGAAAAATAGGTAACTGTGCTTATCCTCGTGTTCTAGTTGTTGTAAGGAAGCAAGCAATTACAGCAATACATTTGTTGTTACAGCATGAGCCTTACGCTTCCCTGGTCACAAAACCTTTCTGGACATTTTGTGCTCCAGTTGACTGACTATGCAATTTATCTGCTGCTGTAAACTGGACTGACTAATAGATTCTTTGTTGGGCACTATAAGGTGCTTCATTACCATTATACTTTCCCATTGTCAAGATCTGCCAGGTTTTGCAATACAAAGCTTCCAGCTAATTTCTTGCCGTATCCTGTGGGCATATGCATTTACATGATTTTATATTTAGTTATCATTTATGATCATTGACTTATAAATAATCAACTGTCTTTCTTGGTGAAAGTTGGGAGGTTGCTTCACTGTGGTTCTTCCTTTGGTGAAAAGCTGCATGGTTTAAGTGTTGTTTTAAATCCCGTTACATGTACTCTTTAACACAAACTCTTGACTAGTGTTTTAATTTGGCTATTGTTTACTTTGTAGGCTGAAGAATTAAGAAAAGCACTCTGTGCAAAAAATGTCCCAGCAAAGGTGTATGTAGGTATGAGATATTGGCACCCATTCACTGAAGAAGCTATTGAGCAGGTATCACTCAGCACTTTCAGTTTGGGTGTTGGTTTATATTAGCTTTCTTGTCCACCATGTAATTTCTGTGCTCTTCCGAAGTACATGAGGTAACTTAGTTTGATCTATTGCGTAAGAAAACATAAGATATGGTATATGTGATTTATTTGTCTAAGGTCTTGTAGAGATAAGGACAGTGATGTGAAAAGTATAAATTTATTGATAAAAGAATATATTTGAATTGACATTAGAGTGGATTTAAAGACAAGAACAGTCTGAAGAAGCCTTGTTGAGAAAATGTGTCCATTAAGACTGGTCTTAGAGCTGTTTTCTGTTTGAAGGACAAAAGATACTCAAAACATTTTCGTTTCTGGTTCTGACATCTTGATGAGTAGAAACATAAGGTAGGGAGTTTGAGAACAGCGCCAGTGTGTGTATGTGTGTGTGTTGATGTTGTTGTTGTTGTGTCTTTTTTTTTTTTTTTTGGGGTGCTGGATCCTATGTGTTTTCATTTTCTCTCATCAACTGCAGATGCTAGTATTACCTTTTGACTATAATCTACCTGCTTACAGAACAAATTGGTTCATTTCTTTCATTTCTTCCTTCTGCCTCTCTCTACTCGTTGAGGCAGTCTCTCTTCTTGACTCCACCCTCCCCATTCTTGTTACCTGTCTGTTCCTGTCTCTTCCTCTATATTCTGCTCAGCCCCTCCTTTGCAAGCAGGCTCTCTCCTCTCTCTTTTCTTTCCCCTTCTTTAAATACTGATTCATTCCTTTCTATGCTTCTTTCTCTTCTCGTCACCCTTCCCATCTGCTTGTAACCATCAGGATCCGACAACCATGCACTTTGAAAAATTTTGTATGATTCATTGGCTGATAAGCAATGGCAGTACTGGTAGGGGAAAAACCAAAAATCTGGATTGAACAGATTTGTTTGCTTTGGTGATTTCCTTTGTATTTTCCAATTTTATGAACTTAGTTGGTGAGAGACTGTATTCTTGGTTGGATTTGGTAGTGAATATAGAAGTTGTTTATGCGTTCTTTGGATACTCTCAAATTTGTGGAATAATGCAGGGAATGGGTTTAACTTGAAAGTTACTTTTTAGGAGGGATGGATCGGATTTGAAGGGATGGCGGTTTGACTGTGAGGAGACTCTTGTCGTGATGGTGGCAGGCTGACGTGATTATATGCATTCAACTTGAGAAGGGCAGTAATCTTGAGTTATAATAGTAAGGATGTTGATTACTGCTATTAGGTCCCACCGATCCAAAAAGAGAAAATAGGATAAAGAAAAGATCTTTTTGGTGATGGCTGCTCCTTAATTATAA
Source organism: Rauvolfia tetraphylla (assembly GCA_030512225.1). NCBI lineage: Eukaryota > Viridiplantae > Streptophyta > Magnoliopsida > Gentianales > Apocynaceae > Rauvolfia > Rauvolfia tetraphylla. Next base: position 4,202,264 of record JAJQKT010000017.1, read on the forward strand.
GGAAACTAAAAAAGTTTACTAGTTTTAGAGAACAATGTTGCCATTCCAGAAATACATGAGAGAATCAATTTTTTTGTTTGGAGGGGGGGGGGGGGGATGGGAAGAATCCAAATGAACTTGCTGAAGCTGGAGGAGACAGATAGGACATTTGATGTCTTATGAGGTATTTTGTATTTATCATCTACAGTTCTATTTGCGTGTAACCAATTAAATTAACAATAACACCGAGGAATGTTTCCTAAATAAATTTGAATATTTGTGAGTATTCTATTCTGTTATCTTATAACAACAAATAAACAAAATATACATGTGTGCTAAGCATATATCTGACCGTGTTAAATGTCAGAGAGGGATGGAGGAAATTACTCTTCTTAAGTGTGAATGAAAAAGGAAGAGAATGGTAAGTCATCTGTAGCATGTGGTTCTCAAGAAATTTTGATGGCAAAGAAGTTTTCTGTCTATTCAGAGAGAGAAACAGAGAAAAGGGTGCCCCGGGGGGGGGGGGTGTTTGGGGTGGAGGAATGTGAGGTCCATTAATTTATGTAACCGGAGCTTTTCCAGAAATTTGGGATTAGGCAGTCTTTAATTTGCTAAATAGCAGAAACTTTTTGGAAATTTAGTTTTCACTTTTGTCTCATTTTATTGGAGCTGCTGGCCACGATTTAGGTAGACAACCTTTTCTTTGTTTATTTGCCCTGTCCAGTTCAGTATGTTATATCTTGTTCCTTTATGAAGAAGTATTTCCCTTTCTAGAGGCTTTCCTTGTGAATATAGCAACGTCTTCCTTAGATGACCTGTCTAAGTGTTGGCTTAGGTTGTGTATTATTATGTCATCTTGCTGATTGATGCTGAATTGTTGCTGATATATGTTTCTGGTTGAGTTATCAGAGCACAAGGATAAACATCTACTTTATTTTTTCTAAGTCAATATTAAACTTGGTTTATTTGTTTCCCATTCACTTCTTTGATGTTCTGAAGCCGTGCATTTCATGGAAAATTTTCCTGCTCAAGTATTTTATGTTTTTGAGAATTAATATATTTTATGTTTTCTGCTAAATTAGATTGGAGTGGTTTCACATAATTTGTTTGTTTATTCCTAAAATGGCATTTGCTGGAGTAAGATTTGTTTTTGGTTATCTTAAGTGGCATTAGTTAGTGGGGAGCATCTTTGTGTGCTCTATAGTTTTAAATGTAAGCATAGTTGTTGTGAATATATCTTTTTCTACTATGATGTATGAAATCTATGCTTTTTGTTCATTTGATATTTCCAATGAGTAAACTAGAAAAGACCCTTTCAAAGAGCAGAAAAAAAGAACAATCATATTAAGTGCAGCTAGCAAACTTTATGGTTCAATAATCAAAGATTTGATATTTTTGAATATGAAGGTTGGGGTGGCATTTGGAAACAGAAAGAATTGCAAGGTGAAGAATCAATCTTGAGAATTTATTCTGATGTTTGAATTCTTACTGCTATATTTTTGAGTAATCAGATAAAAACATGATGTTTTGGTTTTCCTTCTTTCTAGTTTGGAAATATTCAATTCACTTCATTTGTCCTATTGTCTTGTATTGCCTACCCCTTTAAGATTTTATGTCTTGGTATATTCCAAAATATAGAATTTGTTGTCACAAATTTCTTGTCATCTTTGCAGAATTTTATTTGTAATGCTTTTTTCCTTCCTCTTGATATGCTAATCTGCATTTATGATTGTTAAAGTTGTAAAACTCTTAGGACTGCTGTAAATTTGAATTGCTAATGATGCCAAGTTTCCGCTACTTGCCATTTCTTAGATCAAACGGGATAACATCACAAAGCTTGTTGTGCTTCCACTTTATCCTCAATTCTCTATTTCAACAAGCGGTTCAAGTCTCCGGCTATTGGAGAGTCTATTCAGGTCAGAACATACCAATGTTTCTTTTGAGGAACTGTGTCATCCTACTGCCAAGAAGTCAATGGCTATGACAATATCTTTCAATTTTTAGGGAGGATGAATATCTAATTAATATGCAACACACTGTAATTCCTTCCTGGTACCAGCGTGAAGGATATATAAAAGCAATGGCAAGTCTGATTGAAAAGGAGCTAGACAAATTTGACTGCCCTCAGGAGGTAATCTTTTTTGTGCAAATGAATATTAAATTTCCACAAACAGGATATTAATTTGCTGCGCTGGTTTCATTTACCTGTGATGTTTAATGATAGATTAACAGGCAGCAGGTTGCTTAAAAATCATAGGCAAGAGGTTACAACCTGTGTTATGTGTTGAATCTAATGGATACAAGGTTTATTTCATGCTAATGGGTAGATTGAGATATCAATATATAGTTTTTTGGTATTTTGGGGGATTTTCCCTTTAGATAAAATATATAACTATTTTGAGAAAATGGACATTCAATTGTAGACATCTTTAAATGGAAATGTGGACATTCAATCGTGGACGTAGTAAGTATTTTTTTTTCTCTTTTTCATGAATCAAAAGTCATAGTAATTTCTTCCGTTCTTTGAGCCTTAATAACACTTCTGCCACATTCTATATAATGCTTTAACTTCTCTCATGCATGAAGTGTCTTGAGGCACAATCTTTTCAGCTTGAGTTGCTGATCTTTCTATTATGTCAAGATATTCATTCATCTCAGAATGCTAGAAATGTCCTGGCCCACTGTCTTTTTATAATAATTCACTTTTTTTATGTTTCATCTCTTGTCTAGCTTATGCCTTGTTTTTTCATTGTTTTCTAAACTTAACTGTATTTGGTTCCTTTGCCAATATGCTTTTCCCAGAGTATTTGCAAACAGTTGACTTAGAAATCTGTGTTATGTTGCTTGTCATCTTCTTTCACTGATTAATCGTGAAAATCTTTTGATGAATTATAGGTGATGCTTTTCTTCAGTGCTCATGGTGTACCACTTGCCTATGTTGAGGAAGCTGGTGATCCATACAAGGCTGAGATGGAGGAATGTGTGGACCTAATAATGGAAGAACTGGAGAAGAGGCAAATAAACAATGCATACACGCTTGCCTATCAGGTGGATGATCTTATTGACTACATTTTGCGCTTTTCTGACTCTGTTGAATCATATTTTTCCCATCAACAGTATGGTTTAATGTATAACAAATTTGATTTTCATGACATTTTGAAATTTGAGAAGTCTTAGTGCTCTGAAAGGTATGATCTTGAAGATTCTTTTTTCCCTTGGAGAAGATTATGATCAATCACTCCCGAGTACCATTTCTTGTGCCTTGGTTATTGTTCTTAAAACCTATTATTATGAAGGTTTGTGGTGAATCTAATGGATACAAGGTTTATTTCATGCTGGGATATTTGGAATATGTTGGTCCTTTTTAATATTGCAGATGTGGGTTTTCCCCCCCTCTAATGTACGTCTCCTGGTTTTACCTTGTCTATTTAGGCTTTTGTGGTATTTTTGCCGTAACTTGGTACGTTGTCCTGTCTTGTTGCAGAGTAGGGTTGGTCCTGTTGAGTGGTTAAAACCTTATACGGATGAGACAATAATTGAGCTTGGTCAGAAAGGAGTCAAGAGTTTACTTGCTGTTCCTATTAGGTATGACTGACTGCAGTTTTACGGTACTGTTAACCCCCCATAATCTCAGGATTATGCTATAGTTATCATATCTCTGGTCTTTTGAGAATTATGCCTCTCATTAAGTATTTCACGCTTAAGGAGATTTTCTGTAATTACACTTCATCCTTTTCGTAATTCATTACAGTTTCGTCAGCGAACATATAGAGACTTTAGAGGAAATTGATGTTGAATACAAGGAGTTGGCTCTAAAATCTGGCATACAAAATTGGGGACGAGTTCCTGCCTTAGGTTGTGAACCAACTTTCATTGCAGATTTGGCAGACGCTGTGATTGAAAGTCTCCCATATGTAGGAGCTATGGCAGTCTCGAACCTTGAAGCCCGACAGGTAAGCTACCCTGCATGCATCATTCAAGTAGAGTGGTTAGAGAGGTCCTGGTATGGATGCTGAAAACTATAATGACTACTGGGGAAAGATGGGCACCAACCACGAATTTAGAATGTATTTTGTGAATTCAAGCTGTTTTCATATCTTTAATCAAATAATTACTACTAAAAAGTTGAACAAGTGCGGGGTAGAACAAAGGACACCAACCACAATATTTATTTAGTTTTTATTTTTAACTAATATGTATCAGTGCATTAATTGGGGTTTTTACCCACTTTGGACCCTTTTATTGAAAAATTGACTAAGGTGGACCGAGGTGGTGGGGGTTTGGACTGAAGTGGACATAACGCCAAAAGGAACGGCGGTATGTCCACTGCTATAACGCCATCCGAGATGGCGTTATAGCTTTTTCTATAACGTCATCTCAGATGGCGTTATACTGGTGTATAACGCATTCCGGGATGGCGTTATAGAAAAAGCTTTCCGTCCAACAGTATTTTCATCCGTGAGCCAGCATTTGTCAGCTTTTTTTTATGCCATCTCAGACTTTTCTGTTTTCATTTCAAAATTATTGCGTCCTTTCAATAGCTTTTTATCCTGTTGAATTCGTCTGGAAGATACGCCACAAATAAATCGCCGCAATTTTCTGGCCCTGAACTGTACACTACTGTATTAATATTGTTAACATATGAACAACCTCAACTATATAAAGCCGTCTCTGAAGATTAATTTCACTTACAATCTCTCCTTCTCTTTCTCCTTTTCCTTCTGCTTATCATTCCGCAAAACTCTCAAAATTTTAGTCACTAAATTTTCCTAACTCAATGGCTCTCCCGAATCCAATTACAATATTTTTATTCTGGGATACCGAAATACAGCACGATGATCACGAAGCATACTTTCCTGGAGCAGCACAGAAAAGTTGGATCCTTAGGCGCAAAGTCCCCTACAATGAGTTGGTGCAAAAGATACGTGGCATTAGAAATATGGACCCGGCTTCACGGTGTGTGCGTATGATTCTACGGTGGCCATATTTTTCGCTAGAATTCAATCAAGTGTTCTACAGCGCTATTGCCTTGGATGATGAAGATCAAATGGATCTAGTATGGATATTCAACTAGAGTTTAGTCGAGCTGGTGTGCACATTCTTGTAGATTTTCAACCGACGCCGGTTCAAGATCAACAGCACGGGGAAATTGGTGCCAACACGGATAGATGGAGGGGACCGCTGAAAAAGGGTGCTATAACGCCATCTCGGAATGCATTATACACCAGTATAACACCATCCGAGATGGCGTTATAGAAAAAGCTATAACGCCATCTCGGATGAGATGGCGTTATAGCAGTGGACATAACGCCATTCCTTTTGGCGTTATGTCCACTTTAGTCCAGACCCCACCACCTCGGTCCACCTTAGTCAAATTTTCAGTAAAAGGGTACAAAATGGGTAAAAATCCCATTAATTAAGATTAGTACTTAAATGAGAAGAATACGCTTTTATTGGTTCCTAATACAAGCTGATGATGTTTGCTATCTGGGCAAAGAAACTGGTGAAAGATTATATGACCTTCCCGTAGATTTGATCCCGATATGTTGAGGATGTACAGATCATTGCTATCCCACTTTGGTTTTATAGAGAGTAGGTGCTTAGCTTGTAATAGCTATAGATGGAGGGGACCGCTGAAAAAAGGGTGCTATAACGTCATCCCGGAATGCGTTATACACTGTGAATAACGCCATCCGAGATGGCATTATAAAAAAAAAGCTATAACGCCATCTCGGATGAGATGGCGTTATAGCGATGGACATAACGCCATTCCTTTTGGCGTTATGTCCACTTCAGTCCAGACCCCACCACCTCGGTCCACCTTAGTCAATTTTTCAGTAAAAGGGTCCAAAATGGGTAAAAATCACATTAATTGAGATTAGTACTTAAATGAGAAGAATACGCTTTTATTGTTTCCTAATACAAGCTGATGATGTTTGCTATCTGGGCAAAGAAACTGGTGAAAGATTATATGACCTTCTGTAGATTTGATCCTGATATGTTGAGGATGTACAGTCATTGCTATCCCACTTTGGTTTTATAGAGAGTAGGTGCTTAGCTTGTAATAGCTATAGATGGAGGGGACCGCTGAAAAAGGGTGCTATAACGTCATCCCGGAATGCGTTATACACCAGAATAACGCCATCCGAGATGGCGTTATAAAAAAAGCTATAACGCCATCTCGGATGAGATGGCGTTATAGCAGTGGACATAACGCCATTCCTTTTGGCGTTATGTCCACTTCAGTCCAGGCCCCACCACCTCGGTCCACCTTAGTCAAATTTTCAGTAAAAGGGTCCAAAATGGGTAAAAATCACATTAATTAAGATTAGTACTTAAATGAGAAGAATACGCTTTTATTGGTTCCTAATACAAGCTGATGATGTTTGCTATCTGGGCAAAGAAACTGGTGAAAGATTATATGACCTTCTGTAGATTTGATCCTGATATGTTGAGGATGTACAGTCATTGCTATCCCACTTTGGTTTTATAGAGAGTAGGTGCTTAGCTTGTAATAGCTATATGTTATAATGTTGCTGTTCCCCTTAGGTCATGCTTAGGAGCCAGGCAAGATCTACCATTGAGAGATTTCAAGTGTGAAGAAACAGATATTGTTGGGGGCAGGGTTCAACTGATTGGTTAGATTGGTCTTTTTTTTTTGGTGATGCGGGATAGTTTATGAGGAACTCATTTTTGATCTATTTGTTTTCATGTAATCAGGGTTCTTTGTTTCTTTATTAGCTACAAAATACTTAGGATTAGTTGCTACATAATCCTGTTTTTCCTATTTCCAGCTTCAACAATCATTTTCTTTTGTCAACTCTAGTATGAAGAGTATAAACTATGCTTTGTGTTTTTCCATAAGAAACTAGGGTTTGATAAATTAGCTCTAAACTAAGATTTAAAAGCCATTAGCTCTCCTTCCCGCATTTTTTCTGGAATCAACTGGCAAAGATCCTTGATGTGGCAATGGTATCTGAAGAAGATTGAGATATAACTTAAAGTGTATAGCTGCTCTTCATTTTTTCTTTTGGTGCTGAAGTATGTTTCTTGTAAGTTCTTTGAAGTCTAACTGAAGGTATCTGTTATTTGACCTTTGCAGTCGTTAGTTCCACTTGGCAGTGTAGAAGAATTATTGGCAACATATGATTCACAGCGTAGGGAGCTGCCACCGCCTGTAACAGTTTGGGAATGGGGTTGGACAAAAAGTGCTGAAACATGGAATGGAAGAGCAGCTATGCTAGCAGTGCTTGCTCTTCTAGTCCTAGAAGTGACCACGGGGGAAGGATTTCTACACCAATGGGGTATATTTCCCCTGTTCCATTGACAAAATCTCGTTCTGTCTCTGTGGGGGAAAAGTTTAGAAAATCAATTAACATAAGATCCCACCACCAGCACTCCAACATAGGCATCCACAACCCAGAAATCTTGGCGCTAAGTTGACTGGAATTCTGTTCTTGTGTGGAGACTAAGGAATTTCCACCTTTTCAATCCTGTAGCACATTGGCAATGGTAAGTTGGTTTAGAATGGAATAGTTTGAATTCCTCAATCCCACCTAGGGGCAGGGGGGTGAAGAGGGGGTGGTGAAGGAAGGGGGAGGGGGATTGGTACCTAGGAAGCAGGGAGAGTGTTGTATTAGGCAATGATAAAACTAGCAAGGAAGAAGTCATTCACTGTTCTAATACTATTGGGTTTTTCGGTACAGTGATGTGGTTGGTTGTATCTTTCAGAATTTTATTAGCCTCCACCATTTTCTACCTGTAAAATTTTCTTTCTTTTCAAAATTTTGCAAGGAGGTTCCTAGTTCACGCTATTCAATTCCCTGTATACTTCTCTTACAGTTGTCAAGGTCGTGCACCGTCCTTGAAGCAAGTATCCTGTGTATTGGAGGAGAACACTATCGTGTGTTTTAGAAGCTTATGTTCTGAGAAGTTGTCTATTTTTGTCTTCATACTGACTCTGTTGGTTCAGTTGATATGACTTTTTACAGCTGATCTCCTTATTTATAAAAAAGCATGATCAATGCAGCTTTCCCTTATTATAACTATAGTTATTGAACTGAACTACTTTACTGAGGAGTTTGATCATTTTCAAGTTCTTTTGTTACAAGTCAATGACAAGCATTATGTTCCTAGTTTGATAAATGAATTTTTTACCAGTGGAGTTTGATTAATGAATTTGTTACCTTCCAAGGCCTCCAACCAGCATTCCCATTTCCTTGCCTCCTCAGGTTGCATATTATGGTTATACTCGTTATTGAAATTGCTGTTAGTTAGTTGACTTCATTTTGTAGTTATTCTATCCCTTTCTCTGCGGGACGCAAATGCTTCTTTCTTTTGTTTTCCTGAGACTATTTTTCTGAAGGCAGCTGCGTTTGATCGCCAAAGTTAAGGTGCCGACGTCCTTTTTTGTCAGCACATGCTGAACGCGTCTCTAGCTGTCGGATCGGCATCTCCTTGATCCAATGGCAAGGAAGGTTTACAACAGTGGATAATTATTTTACGAATGGTGCACGGTTATTTGTTTTGTTGTGAATAATTTTATGGTGTGAATAATTATTGACTCTATTATGAATAATAATTCTTTGTTGTTGTGCATGTCCAACCCTTGAATCAACAAGATACTGGTCCGACGTCGTTGGTACTTGTTGACAAAAGGGGATGTCGTCGAGTCTGCCTTTGATCTTCCAAGTTCTGAGAATATCCAGTTTGTAGCAGCCTATAGGTGGACATGTTCAACCTCAAGGGGAGCTCAAGGGTGTATTGGCATACGCAAATCGCCTAAAATGCTATCAGCCTAAAAAAACATTTATTCTGGTGCGAAGAGGCCTTAAACACTTTAACTGAGGAAGTAGTTCAAGGGAAAAGTTCTGATTCTTTTCCAAAAGTTTAGCCTCAGCCTCTTAATTCTACTTGCCCTCGTGTTTGAACGGTGCTCATGATTAATCATTCGGAACTTCTACTCATGACAGCTTCCAAGAAAACTGATCTTATCTCAGCTTAAAAGTCGTCCAGAAAACACAAGTTCTTGCGATTCTATCTAGAATTGACCATTTATTTCGGCAAGTCCGTTTTCGTCTTGGTGCTGCAGATGAACAAATCATTCAACAGTACCACATGGGTGTAAGATCTCACTTCAACTTTGAAGCACAAGTTACAATTAATGTGTATTTAGATTGTGTTTGAATTTGAGAATTTTATTTTGAGAAGAGTAAAAGGTAATTGCGTTGTACAAAAAAGATAAGTCAAGAAGAAAATTTTGATAGTTCTTTTTCAAATGAAACATAAACCAAACAAAGTTTGATCTCTCTAGTCTATAGGATTTCAGGATTCACCACATGAAGCAATAGGTAAAAGAGATTGAAACTCCTAATACTCAACTGGCTAATTTGAAGGAAAGAAGCTAAGATGACTCCACCACCAGTTTCAGAGTGTGGAAGAGGAAACGTTTTGAGATCATGTTCAACTTCTTCCTTCTCCTATTGAAGTCAACTTGAAGCGCAAGAAACTCTTTTTGGAGTTTTTTCGACCTTCAAATCTGCTCCTGCCTTTGCTATGTTCTCCACTGTGAATATATCCTCTAAGGCATCATTTGATTGGTAGGAAAAAAAAATAATGTGAAGAAATCTGAATTCTAGAAAAGTAAATCTGTAGTTGTATTCCAAATACATTAAATTTCAATGTTAAAAATAAAAAAGGGATTTGTTGAAAAATAAAGTCTCTTTCTTAACGTAATTGCTTGATTAATTTAAAAAGAAAATCACAGTATTGAAAATTACGATTAATTTGACATTTAACTAACAATAACATATATTTATACCTGAAATGATTAATTATGATCTATTGCTATAGTACAGTCACGAAAGTTCACTTCAAGACTAAGTCCTAAAACTTAAATATGACCATATCTAAAAGAGAAGGGTGAAAAAGAAGAAAGAAGAGTAAGAAAGAACATTTGAATGCATTTTTAGTTGATGTGAAATTCACCACTTTCATGGACCACTCTAACTTGCTTTTCATACTCATCTTCTTCTTCTTCTTCTTCTACCTCTTCTTCTAGCCCTTCAATGTCTTCCTTGCTTTCATCATCCTCCTCCATCCCCCACCCAAACCCGCCAATAGGCCTTGAACACGATGGCGGCATTCTGGCTTCTCCTACAATTCTCATGATCTCGTCAATGCTTTGAAGGGAGAAGCTTGGGTTATCTTTTTGATAGTAAATGGCTTGAGCAGATTCAGAGAGCTCCCTTGGCAGGTTCTTTAGAAACCATGGATGGTTCTTAATTTCCTTTATTGTTATCCTCTGCAGATGGAACCAGAAATGAGTGTGTGAGCACAGCTACTCAGCGGGTAAGCTTGCATTCATTACATGACTTGAGATGTAAAACATCCACATTTCCGCACAGTTTTATTCAGGGTGGGATATTTGGATACTATTTAATTTCAAAATCAAAATCAAACTCAAACTCAAAATTGTAAGTGTAAGACCCACATTTCTTCTCACAAATAATTTTACTTTTACGAAACTCAAGGCTAAAATATCAAAATCAAACCCTATTCAATCACACCGCATGAGTAAATTAAGATAGAAACATATCCGTTTAATCGCTTTCATATTTTGACCAGTTGAATATCACTCAAATAAAAGTTGTAGATACGTACCCTCATAGGATTTGCAACAAATATTCGGGAAAGTAAGTGTCGACAATCTTGAGATATATGAACGTAGTCTGGGATTCTGTATTGGACAGCCATTATTCTCTGCATGAGAAAAGAAAAAGCATTATGAGTAAGTGATTTGGCAATTAATTAAAGGCTTTTCTAAATAACAATTTCTAGAAAAATCTGAATGGATCGAAGCCGAGAGAATAAAAGTTTTACTTACACTAATTGTTTTCCTGAAATTCTTAGGGTCGTCTGGATCTTCAAAAGGGTAACCTCCCACCAACATAACATAAAGAGTCACTCCACAGGACCATACGTCTGCCAACTATTCCATTGAATTTTCATATTTCATTATTTCAGACAAACAATTTTTTTAATAAAAAAAGTACAGTCAGTCACGCAGGGAAACAGAATTCATTATAATAAATCGACAGTTTCTTCTTACATGGGATATTATTTACCCTTCAGAAAACAAATATTAAAGTAATTAATATTAATTTTAAATATATATTATAATAAATTTTTGTGCATATAAATGGGTTTTGTTTTTCTTGAAAAAAAAGAGAGAATCATATTGAAATACTTTTTTTTGTTGTTGTTATAGTACTTTATTTTTTTTTTCATTTCATGTAATAGGTGATATATAATTAATTGCCTTCTTTTATGATGATCACTCTTTTATAATTGGTTGGATTACAAAGTAAAGTAAGTTTGTTTTTATTTGTTTAATTAATTACTTCCTTTGCTCCACAAAGATAGGCTAAATTTTTTATTTTTATTTTTGGTCCTTTTATCTCAAATTATTAGCCTATTTCCCTTTATAAAGGATAGTTAAATTTTAAATTTTATTGTAAGTCCCTAATAGTTATGCACGAATATTATTTAACATTTCCTATTTCTAATGGTTATTAAAACTTACACTATCTCATAATATTGAATTAAATGCATATGGAGATGTCTGAGTATTGGAAAATTTAAAAAGTAATAGTTTAAAAAATGATTAATTAATTTAATACTTAGCAAATATTATTAATTTAACCTTATTAACTAACTTCTTTAATATGTGAATAGAAGTATGTATATCTTGTGGGATGGAGGGAGTCGCACCTTTTGGTAATTCAAGCCCACGATAGAGTATTAAATTCTATAAATTTCATTTTACAGTTAAAATGGAGAATGCTCTTTATTTTGAGAAATCTCTTGTTTTTGGGACAATTTTGATATAAATCAAGGAAATAACGAGTGTAAAGAATAATCCAATCTTATTTTGCTTAAATTTGAAGCCAAATAAACTAAATCCGAGTTGTTAGTATAGAGATGTAGTGTTAAAGAGAAAAAAGAAATGATAAAAATGAGGGTGTTCGGGATAACAAGTAGCCAAGAAAGAAGTTATTAGGACTGACAATTGGGCCAGAGTGGTCCGAACCCGACTCGTTCGGCCAGTTTAATTTCGGATTCGAGCTCATGTTTTCAGTTCGAATAACGTTTCGGGCTGAGTTAGGCTAAGGTAAGCTCAATCCGATTTTAATCCAGTCCATAATATATATATAAAAATATATTTATATGTATATATATATATATATTTATTTATACAATAATATTATTATTATATTATTAAAAAAGTATTATTATTATACAAAAAATTAAAAAAAAGTTGAGTTAGGGCCGGCCCGAGTCTGAGCCCGAAAGAGCTGAGCTCGGGCTCATATTTCCCAGTTCGAAAACAATCGGGCCAAGTTTGAGCTTAGCAAAACTTGACTTACTTAGCCCGATTGACACCCCTAAGAGTTACATTTAGTAATAGGTCTTGGTCTGTTAGTTATTGGAAATAATAGATTCAATTTTAAACATGACATACTAATAAATATGATTGTTTGGTATCTCAATGAAGAATAAGGGTAAAGTTGGAAGATAGTTGTTAAGATATTCTTGAAGTTACACAATGACAAGTAAAAATAAGGGGGAAAACAGTCATTTTTTCTTGTTTAGTTTAAAATTTTTTAAAGTTTTTGTAATTTGAGTTATTCAACTGCAAATCCAGCCAAAAAAAAATATATATATATTCAACTGCAAAGGCACTTAAGGCACATAGCACGTGCAGAGTAACGTGCATATGGGCCAAAATTTTTGCACGTGCTTTTACAACTAGCATTTATAATTCAAACATAATTATGAAAAGAATAATATAAATAGTCATACCATATGATGAAGCAACCATCATTCCCCCCACCCCCACCCCTCCCCCTCAAAATAGAGAAAACGAAATTAACAATATTTAACTCTGGTTAGAAATATAAATTCTTTCAGATTTATACGCATATATAGATAAATATTTTTAAAATTTAAAAAAATCGAGACAAAAATTTTAAAAAATCTTAATGATATACTTTCATTCTAAAAAAAGTAGACATCAAATTTTAAACAACAAGAATATAAAAAATTGAATATCTAATGGTATTCGACTATCTCAACTATTATTAAAAAATAATAAAATTGTTAAAAAATCATCTTAAAATATAATTATTATTTTTATTTTTTAGATATGTTAGAGTAAGATAAATTGATAAAAATGAAAAAAGAAGGAAGAAATTATACGTACCTTGCCATCATATTCTCGGCGAGAGAGAACCTCAGGTGCAATATATGCGGGGGTTCCCACTGTAGACTTTGGCCGCGAGTGCAGCACAGACGACTGTAAAATAATATGTTTTTGGAAAAAATAATGAAGACTGGCAAATAAATCAAGAAAACAATACTAAACTTAATTATTAGGACAGCATATTGGATTTTTTTAATGTCATTGGAATTCCATTCGTCTTAAATAGAGTGCATCAATTGAGTGGCTCAGCGGCTCGATTGCAGCACTCGCTAATTGCTGACTCAGGCTAATCTTTTTAACCTGGATAACGTTACGGGCTGAGGTAAGCTCTATTCGATTTCAGTCCGGCCCGTAAAATATATATATATAAATATATTTATATATATATATATATATATATATATATATATATATATATATATAATAACAATATTATTAAAAAATATTATTATAATATAAAAATTTTAAAAAATCAAATTAGGGCTGGTCCGAGCCCGAATTCGTCCCGAAAAGATAAATCCCGGGCTCTCATTTTCCTAACCCGATGTCAATCGAGCCGAGCTCGGGCTTAACAAAGCCCGGCTCAATGAACCTGATTGACACCCCTAGTCTTAAAGGATCATTTTGTCTCTTTTCTCTAGCTCATTAATTAATTACCAAATTTGCCCTTTTGTAATAAAAGTTAATATCCATTTTCAGCTAAAATTGATATTATGATAAAATGGTACCCCTCTTTTTTTTTATAATTGTCTAGATTTGATTTAAATTTTTGTTCGAGAATAATTGTCAGTTTAGAATACCACAAAAGCAGTTGCTGTTTTTTTTTTTAATTTCAATTCTTATTCTTTGTTACTCTACTAAAATGTATTAACCGATTTTTCAGGTTCATCTAACCTAATAATTTAACTAGTTTTATTTAGGGTAAATGATTAAGAGAATTGTTGAAGAAACTCTTTAATAAAATGATCAACTTCATATCGTTTAAAAATAAGGTAAATATTGTTAATCTTTAAGAGAAGAAATAGTTGCATGTTACCTCCTAATTAATAACAAAAAAGAAAACAAAAGTAGTAAAGTGTAAATTAATATATCTACTTTAGAATGTATTTAAGCGCTCTTTGTCTTGCTAACCTTTTCTCATTAGGAGGTGCTCCCTTCTGTTAGAATAGGCTCTTTTCGAGTCAAAATATAATTTATTTCACACATTTATTTCGTGTTTTTCAATGTTGTCTATCTCTTATTCTATTTATTTCACTCTTCCCTATATTTGTTAAAGATATAGAAAATATTTTTACTTGGGTTTTAATGCAAATTTCTCACTTGGGTCCCACTTTTTTCTCTCACAAAAAAATTTCTTTTTCGAAACTCAAGACAGAAAATCTAAAAACAAAACACTATCCAATCTCACCCTTAATTCTTTCTTGAAGTTGGTGTACCAATGCGTTTTTTAAAGTGTGCATAAGGATTAGTAGTATATATGAAAAAGAAAGTTAAAGGAAACCTTGGAATAACCAAAATCACAAATCTTGAGGCGTGGTGCTGGACTTCCATCTAACAGTGTGTTTTCCAGCTTCAAATCCCTATGGCATATTTGCTGCAAAAATCATCAGTAAAAGATTAAGCAGATGAATTTATTTATATTAAATTATTAAATTGCTTTGTTGATTGATCAAAGCAAAGAAGAAATGAACCATGGCATGGCAGTAGCACACTCCTGATATCAACTGCTGGAAGAAGTATCTTGCCTGAATCACATATACATGGAAAATGAAAGCATGACATTTGGTTAGCTTAACAGTGATGAAACAGAAAGCGGGACAGCAGACCCGACTCTTGTTTTACCGATGGATGTGCAGGTAGTATGACAAATGACCAACCTCATCCTCGCTAAATCTACCGGCAGTACAGATCCGATCAAAGAGCTCTCCTCCAGCGGCATAATCCATCACAATCCCCAAATGCGTTGGTGTCAAAATAACCTAATTAAATTCACAAGAACAAAATCAACCCTCTGCGTTATTAATAATTAACCTCTCATCATATCATCATTAACGCATTGATATTACCTCTTTGAACCGAATTATATTCGGGTGTCGTAGAGATCTGTGGTTGATAATTTCTCTCGCAACATTTTCATCAATCTGCAATAATATTAAAATCAAATCGTCAAAATGAAATCGCCATGCACATTATGGAACTACTGCTAGTAATAATTAACCTTACGACCACGTTCTATATGTTTCATGGCGACGAGCTCTTTGGTTTCCTTGTGCCTCATAAGCTTGGCCACTGCAAAATTTCCCGATCCCAGATCTTTTACCGCCTCGTACTTCTCCATCTTTGATCTCTCTCTATCGCGAAGAAATGATAGATTCTACGTGGGATAGATTCGGATAGGCGATTTATAACGAACGCATGCAAGGGCAATTTCTGAACGCAGTTATGGCCTCGCGCGCAGAGATCATTATCGATTGAGACCTATAAATACTACTGCATAGAGATTCAATGGATCACAAAGTGATCATATAATAATAACTCATACATCTCTGAGCTATGTATGAGTTGTCATTATGTGTGTATGTATTGGAATATACATTACACAAAGTTCACTCAAAGAGAAGAAAGTGTGAAAAGAGAGCACGTGGGGTGGTTGAAGAGAGAAGTGGACAGAGGTATGGCATTCCATTGGCAGAAAATATATCTCTCTCTCTCTCTCTCTTTATATATATAATTTTTTTTGGGGGGGGGGGGGGGGGGAGAGGGTGGATTCTGCTGCTTCTGCAGTAGTAGTGTATCAGTTTATTGAATAGTTGGATTATTTATTGTTGTGCTACGGCTTTTTTTCTTGGATTAACTTTGGATCTCCAAAATCGCCGCCTTCCCAGGAGAGACACGCTATAGTGGTACCAGTGTTGATCTTCCAAGTTCTCAATTGCAGCCTATAGGTGCACATGTTCAACCTCAAGGGGAGTTCAAGGGTGTATTGGCATCCGCAAAAGGCCACCGCCTAAAATGCTATCAGCCAAAACACATTTATTCTGGTGCGAAGAGGCCTTGAATGCTTTAACTGAGGAAGTAGCTAAAGGGAAAAGTTGTTCGGATTCTTTTCTAAAAGTTTAACCTCAGCCTCTTAATTCTACTTGCCCTCGTGTTTCGACGGCACTCGTGATTAATCGTTCCGAACTTCTACTCATGATAGCTTCCAAGAAAACTGAACTTATCCCAGGTTAAAGTCGTCCAGAAAACACAAGTTCTTGCAATTCTATCTAGAATTGACTATTCACATCGGCAAGTCCGTTTTCATCTTGGTGCTGCAGATGAACAAGTCATTCAACAGTACCCAGATGGGTGTAAGATCTCGCATCAACTTTGAAGCACAATTTACAAATTAATGTGTATTTAGATTTGAGAATTTTATTTTGGATTGAGTAAAAAGTAATTGCGTTGTACAAAAAAGATAAGTCAAGAAGAAAATTTTGATAGTTCTTTTTCAAATGAAACATAAACCAAATAAAGTTTGATCTCTCTAGTCTATAGGATTTCAGGATTCACCACATTAAGCAATAGGTAAAAGAGATTGAAACTCCTAATACTCAACTGGCTAATTTGAAGGTAAGAAGCTAGATGACTCCACCACCAGTTCAGCATGTGGAAGAGGAAACGTTTTGAGATCATGTTCAACTTCTTCCTTCTCGTATTGAAGTCAATTTGAGGCGCAAGAAACTCCTTTTGGAGTTTTTTCGACCTTCAAATCTGCTACTGCCTTTGCTATGTTCCCCACTATGAATATATCCTTTAAGGCATCTTTTGATTGGAAGGAGAAAAAAAAATGTGAAGAAATCTGAATTCTAGAAAAGAAAATCTGTAAGTTGTATTCCAAATACATTGTATTTCAATGTTAAAAGAGAAAAGGGTTTGTTGAAAAACAAAGCCTCTTTCTTAACGTGACTGCTTGATTAATTAAAAAGGAAATTACAGTATTACAAATTACGTTTAATTTGACTTTTAACTAAGGGTGCATATATTTTTTTTTTTAAAAAGTGTATAATGAAAATAGATTTTTAAAAAGAAAAATTTATTCTAAATGTCATTAAAAGAATTCTAAATAGCACAACCATGAGTAAGTCATTTCTTTTAGTGAAAGAGTCAATTTTTTATTAAAAAATGCTATAAAGAAAAATTAATATGGGTAATTATATAAATAGTTATTAGAGTTATTACAAAAAATGAAGCAAATTTATGTATTTAATTAAAAAAATGTGTACTAATGGTTATTCATAAGAAAATTAGGATGAAAAGAAAAGAAATAAAAAAATACATTGTAAGTTGTACTTTTTTATATTTTTAAATAAATTAACTTTACGACATAGTCATTTAATTATTTTACCGTATTCACCTTCTACTTTCATTATGTGTAAGAAAAAAGAGAATTTTTTATCATTGAATTATTTGTTTTGACTCTTAAAAATAGAATATATTTGCAATAAAATCATTGTGAAAATTAAAATTTCCCTCCCCTTACTTGTCTCTCTCCATTCCTAAAAAATAAATAACATAAAAATAAAAAGTATTAGTATTTTATATTAAAAACCTCAAAGAAATGTTTTTTTTAAAATGAAATGATTCTCTGGTCATTGCTCAATTTTTTCAAAAGAATCGTGTTCATGATCCATCACAAAGAATACATAGTGTTAATGTACTTTACAAAATCATTCATTTCTTTTATATTTACTTGGTAAAAATACAAAAATAAAAAAAATAAAAATCATCGACTATTACATTTCATGCCAAATATATTACAAAATTATACATATTATTGTGCAAAATATTTTAATAGGCAATTAGATACTTTATCCTTAAAATTTTACAAATGAAGGATCAAATTATAAAGTAATAGATATTGATCTAATTGGTGTAATAGATCCCAAGAACCAAACAGATAAATATTCCTGAACTCATCTTCTCAAACAAACGAAAAAAAAGGATTGAATCTTCAAAACATATCAAAGAAAATGAAAACTCAATAATTTTCTATTAAAACAACTAAAAATATAAAATAGATTATATCATTTAATCAAAAAAACGTCATGAAAGATGTAAAAAGAAAACATCAATAATGCTAAAAATAAAACTAAAAAAAATAAGCTAGCAAAAAGGGATAAAGGAACAACTACATATGAAAGTTATGTACAACTTGCAGACTTGTTGATAATAAAAAAATTCAAAAAGTTTCAAAAAAATATATTTTATTTCTAAAAAAGATTACACGGACTCATATTAAAGAAGAAAAACATAAATAAAATTTTTTTAAAAAAATGTATACATCTTATTTTATAAGATTTAACTGAAGAAGCCTCTAACATATATTTTAAAAATTTTAAATAGTAATGCTAAAATACTTATTTTGAATAAAAAATTAAAATATCCTAAATGTGTCTGATGCCTATAATATGTATAATACTCATGCATTTTTCTCTATTTTAAAAGAAAAAGCATGGGATAGTTTTTCTATTTTGACCTCTATCTCAAAAAGTTATAGATAAAAAATCTTCTCTAAAACTAAATAAATTCATAACATCTCACATGTACACAAAGAAATTCTCAACAAATTAAAGAAAAATAAATATATTTTAAAAAATAATTAATTTGTAAACTTCTTTTGAACAATAAGAGATGCATTGAGCATTGATAAGCCCTCAAGAAAATCAAATCTATAATACTATTTATCAAATTAAAAGGTCAAACATTAAAGTGAAAGAGAAAAAAAGAAGAGAATAAGAGCAATATGTATTAAAAAGGAATTGAAAAGATATTCTCTTCAATCTAAAATAAGAAGACCATAATCAGAGAAAAATAAGAGGATCTGACGATAAAAAACCTTATGAAGAAAAGTTTGTGAAGAAATAAAATGTTTGTGGAGAAAGTGGTAGTGGATGAAATTATGTGGAGATAGTGAAAAATTATTAAAAATTTGACTTAAATTAAAATATTTGTATAGGATAAACTAAAGTGTTTATATTATTTTATATCTTAACTAATGACAACTCTTCTAACTAATAAAAAAATTAAAATTCTAGAAATTAGCATTAGAGATTTGAGAGTTTTAGAGGAGGAAAGAGAGTAAAAGTGTTTTGTATGTATAGATATTGTATGTATAGATAAACTTTGGTGCATATACATGGGTTTTATTTTTTTTGAAAAAAAAAGAGAGAAGCGATATTGAAATATTTTTTTTGTTATTATAGTACTTTATTTTTTTTCATTTCATGCAATAGATGATATATAATTGCCTTCTTTTATGATGACCATTGTTAACTTACTTAGTGTTTGCTTGGATTACAACGTAATATAAGTTTGTTTTTATTATTGTTTAATTAATTATTTCCTTTGCTCCACAAAGATAGGCTCAATTTTTTTTTCTTTTGGTCCTTTTATCTCAAATTATTGGCCTATTTCCCTTTATAAAGGATAGTTAAATTTTTAATTTTCTTGTAAGTCCCTAATTGTTATGCACGAGTATTATTTACATTTCCTATTTCCAATGGATATTAAAACATACACTATCTTCTAATATTGAATTAAATGCATATAGAGACATCTTAGTATTAGAAAGTATTAGAAAATTTAAAGAGTAGTGGTTTCAAAAATGATTAATTAATTTAATAGTTAGCAAATATTATTAATTAATTATATTAACTAACTTCCTCAATATGTGAATAGAAGTATGTATATCTTGTGGGATGGAGGGAGTCGTATTTTTTGGTGATGCAAGCCCGTGATAGAGTATTAAATTCTATAAATTTCATTTTATAGTCAAATGGAGAATGTTTTTTCTTCAAGCTTCTTTGGTAGTTTTACTACTTAGCAAAAATATACAAAAAAGAAACTTGACAGGAGGAAAATAGAAGAAATAAATTTTTATCATTGTAAATAAAAATAGGTAATGGTTCCTTTTACCTTTTCTTTAAAAGAAAATTAATAACTTGAATATCCAAGAAAAAATATAATATAAAAAAGTACTATAATAAGCCAAACAATGTCTATCTTATGAATGAACGCTATATTTGATATTTAGATTTTCTCGTATATTGATTGATATATTAATTAAATTATATCACATATATTTATAATATTTGACAAATAAAATGACATGACTCGTGTCATCACACACACACACAAAAAGAGGAAGCATGACTCTTGAGTGTACTACCTCTCGTGATTTCTACTTGTAAAAAATGATCAAAGCAAGTCCCGAATTTCCAAAAAGAAAAAGAAAAGTACTAATAGACTATACCACGCTTATATATATATATATAGATATAAGAGTGGTATGGTCTATTAGTACTTTTCCATATATATATATGAAAATAAAATCGTTTTTTTTCTTTCTTGTATGGGAAAGGTGGAGTCAGAAAATTTAATCAAAGCTGGAGTAATATCTATAAATAACTTTTGGTATTTGTGCGGGGTTGCTAAATGTAACTCCTGTCTTTTTTAATTCTTAATTTTTTTTCTTCAAAATATTATATGGGAGCTATTAAAAGAATTTAGGGCTCATATGGCTTTTTTTCTTTATTTTTGGATGTAAATTAAGGAAATAACGAGTGTAATGACTAATCTAATCTTATTTTGCACAAATTTGAAGCCAAATAACCTAAATCTGAGTTGTTAGTATAGAGATGTAGTGTTAAAGAGAAAAAAGAAATGATAAAAATAAGGGTGTTTGGGAATATACAATACACAAAGTTCACTCAAAGAGAAGAAATTGTGAAAGGAGACCACGTGGGGAGGTTGAAGAGAGAAGTGGACAGAGGTATAGCATTCCATCTACACAAAATAGATTATATATCTCGGCATTTTTTTCCTTTTGGGGGGAGGGGGATGGGGGGTTTCTGCTGCTTCAGCAGTAGTAGTGTACAAGTTTCTTGAATATTTGGATTATTTATTGCTGTGCTACCGGCTTTTCTTCTTGGATTAACTTTGGAACTCCAAAAACGCCGTCTTCCGAGGAGAGACACGGCACTATAGTGGTACCAGTGTTGACTTTTTGCATGCAATTTGGAAAGGGAGCCCATCAAGGATATAAATAAGGGCATGTTTTGACAAAGCCGAAATATGAGTCTTCTCTAAATTCTAAATTTTGAAGTTTAAAAATTGAATTTTAAAGTTAAAGAGTGTATTTGACTTGTGTTTATTTTCTCACAAACACAATTACCTTTTATGCAATCCAAAGTAAAAGCCTCAAAACGAAGCACAATCTGAATATATCCTTGTAGATTTACAGCCAGTGAATAGTATCAACTCAGTTTATTTCCAAGTCTTTTCCACTTCATGATTTTTTATTACTAAGTATTTTACTAGTTATATAAAGTTAGTTAATTAGTGGCGTATCAGCTATTGTCATGCATATATATGTTTTTGTACAACATTTTACAATTGAGTGAATAAAATTCAGAACTTTCCTAAAATTAGCTTCTCACTTTTACACTTCCTCTATATCTTCTTACCACCTGACTTCAAATCAAAGAAAATTTCATAGTTTCATTATGGTATTAGAGCAAAAACACATTGTGTTTGAGTCTATTCTCTTGTTGCTTGGTCGAAGAGCATGGTGAATACAGATGTTGAACCTTCACATTCATTTTATTTGCATAATGAGAGTCGTCGTTGTTGTTGTGGTGGGTGTGTTGATGTTGCGGAGTAGTGCAATTTTATCAAACAAATTAAATGCCAAGGTACTATTCGAAAAAAATTAAAAAAACACCAAATCATTAAAAACCTCAAACCGCTAATTGTTTGACGTGATCTGATGAAATTTTGTATGGTAGAATATATATATATATATATATATATATATATATATATATATATATATATATATATATATATATATATATATATAGGTTTCGATTATCCTGAATAGTCTTAGGTTCTGGTACAACCAGTATTGACGGGTCCAGACTACCATTCTTGGTTTAGCGCAGCTTGTATGGCCTTATTATCAAAAAGTAAGCTTTGTCTCATTGACGACTCAGCGGATGCAGTTATGGCTATGAAAGTTGGAGCTTTGTATCTAGCTTGGGAGAAAGAGAATAATATGGTATTATATATATCATGCTTAATCAATTTGGTCTCCTCTATGATTGCATAGAGTGTGCTATGACTGAATACAACATGAGAAGTTAGCTTTAATCTTTATATATGAACGAACGCTATTCTCATGACGATGCATACAAATTTCCAGAATTAGTTGAACAAATACATTCACTGAACAAAGTAATCTCTTTGTGGATGAATAGTTTACACATCTCAAAATCACATGGATGAAATGTTGATTCCTAGGCTAATTCCAAGTTGTTCTTTTGATGCTTCTGAGACAGTAAGATCAGAAATTGTTGAACCAAATTATGCATGTAATTAAGGGTGTTTAAAAATCGAACCGGACCGAATAACCGAACCGAACAGAACTGAATTTTCTGGTTTGGTTCGGTTATTGTAGTTTTTCGGTTCGATTTTTGAAATTATAAAAATTTCGATTCGGTTTAGGTGATTGAACCGAAAATCGAACCAAAAACTAAAATTTTAAAAAATAAATAAAAGAACGCATTATAGTAACTTGTATTTATTTTTTAAAAAATAATACAAGAACGCATTACTATAATGCATTCTTAAATTTATTTCGGTTTAAATCGAACCGAACCGTAAAACCGAATAGTGAACGGTTCGGTTTCGATTTTCAAAAAAATGAAAAAAAATAGAATTGAAAAATGAATAGTAAAATCGAAACCGAATCAAAATCCGGTTTGAGCACTCCTACATGTAATCCGTTCATTGAAGGCCTTAATGATAGTTTTGAAAGCGTTCACTCAAAATGGATGGTATCAAGGCCAATTTCAGCAAACTTTTTAACATGCTTGAGACTAATAATGTTGAACCACGAGCTACCATGCTTCCCAGCCCTGTGGGTAGAACGAATGGACTGAGCGACCGGGAAGGGGATAATAGATCTCACTGTTCTAGAACTCGGTATAGCCTTGTGTGTGAGGGCATAACAAGTCCCATGAGGCCTAGAATGGAGTTTCCAACATTCGAAAAAGGAGATCCCACAGAATAGTTCTCCTAGGCAGAATACTTCTTTGCCGAACAAAGAATTCTATGCAACTAGCATGTGAAATATGCCTCCTACTACATCTATGGCAAGGCTAACTAGTGCTAGCACTGGTTGAAAGTTTCCTATGAATTGGACTAGAGACAGTTTTGGTAGACGTGGTTCACCAAAGAAATGTATATTAGGTTTGGTCTCTCTAACATTGTGAACTATAATGGCCAATTGGCTAAACTCTACCAAGAAGGCACCCTTAAGGAGTATTTAGAGGAGCTTGAATACCTGACTGAAGTAGTAGATAGGTAGTCAAAAAGTAATCTCATGGGCACATTTCTCGAAGGGCTCATACTAGCCTTGGGACAAAGTTAAAATCCGAGACCCTCAGTCCTTATCTCAATGTATTAAACTTGTCTCAATCTATGAATGATGATGGGTGGAACTTTGAGAAAGGGACGCTAAAACCCTTCAAGAAGGACCCAAAGGTTTGGAAAGGTAAGGAACTAGAAAAGAAAGACCCTCAAAGGCATAGCCCAATATTGAAGTTGTCCTTAGAAAAAAGTAATAAAAGGAGGAAAAAGGGTTGTGTTTGAAGTGCTATATAAAGTGGCAGCCTGGCCATTGTTGCAAGAAAGGGCAGGCTTAAAAGTTGAGCTTGGTCCTTCTCCAACTAGTTGGTGCTAGCCTTGCCAGATTTCACTAATCCATTTGAAGTGCGCACAAAATTGGCACTGTATTAACTCAATATAGCAAACTCATTGTGTACATGTCAAAAAAGTTGTGGCTGATGAAAGAGATTTCGTTAGTGTACGCTAAGGAGATGTTGGTCAGTATACATGCTGTCAAAATCTGGAAACCATACTTGCTAGGTAGAAAGTTTATGATTTTGACTGACTAGCAGTCGCTGAAAAATCTGATAGAGCAAATAATAATGACACCAGAGTAACAGAAGTTCTTGATAAAGTTGATGGGGTATAAATGTAAGATTGTATATAAGTCAAGTCAGGGAAACAAAGCTACTAATGTCTTGTCTAGAAATGAAGAGAACTAGGTGTTATGGGGTGATTTTTGAGCAAAATGATGCTCGACTTTGGGCTTTGAGTAGTGTGGAATGGTAGATTTAGGATGAGATCAAAGAGACGATAGCCGTAAATGTCCACTATCAAGGCATCCTTGCAAAAAATGGAGGTACGGGACATTACAGTCTCAAGTTATTCTCTTAAGAATAGCCTTCTGTTTTTTGATTAAAAAAAGGTCTAAATTCCAAATGTGTCTGAGTTGAGGTTTGAGATCCTGAAACACCTCCATAATTTAAAGGAAAGAGGACATTTTGGTTGGCTGGGAGTTTCATCCAGAATCTTCTAGTTGGAAAGACTCAAAAAGGATATCAAAGTGATAGTGAGGGAATATGATGTGTACCGGCTGAATAAATAGGAATTCGGCTAAGGCCTCTACATCATGCCATGCCTTTGAATAATGGTTACATTGTGCTGTTGATAGTGATAGACCCGCTAACAAAAAGAGTCCAATTTATTCCTTTGAAGACCCCTTTCTTTGCAAAAAAATATGGGAAGAGATTTTATGAAACATATGGTTAAGCTCAATGGTATGCCAAGGAGCATCCTGATCGATCATGATAACACCTTCATGAGCTAGTTCTAGAAAGAGTTATTTACTCTATAAGGCAGCAACATGATCGCCACTTCATCATATTATCCTCAGACGGACTACCAGAGTGAGTGAACTAACAGATCATTGAGATGTACTTACGCAGTTTCTGTTGTGATGGCAAACAAAATGGGAGAACTATCTTCCCTAAGCAGAACTGTGGTACAACACCACCTATCATGCGACAATCAACATGAGTCCATTCCAAGTCTTAGGATTTGATGACGGCACATTTGCCACCAATTGACACTACTTTTTTGTAGCTACTAATTAAACAGGGAAGGCAACAAAATTATGTATCAAAGGATGCAGTTGGTGACGCATGATCTACATAATCAATGTTTGTTGTATATTATGCTCAATTAGTGGCAGCTGATACAAATTTCAGAAGAGGTAGATTTTCAGAATTCGAAATATATTATGGTTTGTACCATTTGGTTGTGGTTATAATAAAAAAACATGGGTATCCACCCAATTTCAAGCTCAAAGGCAAGGGAACAAATGGTACAGGAAATCAATATAAAGTAGTGCTAATCAAGTTTCTTTTTATACTGATTATTGTGTTGGTATTGCTTACGGAGTTGTTCTGTTGTTGTTAATTAATGGCCGACCTCGACTCATCTGAGCTCATTGAAAATAATAATATTGCTTCTCTCTAGAATCATCTGCAGCTCTTGCTTCACTCATGAACAATGGTGAGCATCATCCAATGGTGCAAGGTTTTACTGCAGAACAATATATCAAAAGCCGATGCATCTCATGTTGAACAATACTTAGCTTGGAGGAAATCTACAAGGCTCAAATGGTTTTGGCAGGTTCAATGCCTATGGCTAATCAGACCATAGTTCTATCTGCAAATTCTAATAAGCTTAATATAAAAAGCAAAAGGTGAACATTTCTGCGCTGCTTCATATCGCTGTACCTATTCTTGATTCAAGTACTACAGATCACGTCATATTTTTGTTCTTATAAGCTTAATGTAATTCTTCATGATGTGCTTCTGGTTTCAGCTTTTACCTATAATCTGTTTTTGTCCAAAAATTGTTTTTCATGCTTCTGCTTTTACCAAGGACCTATACTAACTTGAAGAATCTACTATTTTTTAGTATGTGGTTTCTAGACAAATCACGAACCTAGCACATGTGATATCTTTTGAGAGTAAAATCGAAAGAGTAAATATTTTCTTCCAAAAAAGGCAAGACGAGAAAAAAAGAAGGAACTTTTGTTACAATTGGAGCATCAATACTGATTTTCAGGTAAGCACCCAAATAACATGCAAATTAGGGGTGTGTTTGGACAAGGTTTCGCACGGAATCCAATACAATTTTTCATCTCAAATCTCATTTTTTCTCTCACAAAAAATTCTCTCTCCCGAAACCCAAGACAAAAAATCTCAAAACCAAACTCTATCCAATCACTCACATTGAAAGTTAACTACTAGAAGAATCGTTTAGAACGTTAAGTAATAGTGATAAAAAATAATTTAATCTGCGTCTAATTTGAGTGGGCACTCGAAAATTAGTTTGATGTTCCAATCATAACATGTTTTTTCCATTTTTTTCTTTTGTTATTCAGTAGGAAATAATTCTCTTTTGATTTTATAGTTAGAAAACATCATATGCGCTAGGTCTATGTGTTATTTATTTGGCCAGAAACTACAACTAAAGTGGTTTGAAGGATTTATTATTCAATTTGAAAATACATTGGAAACTTAAAATAAAAACAATAAATAGGGATTTATACGGGTAACTAAAAATAAATTGGAGTCTTAAAATTGTTTTTTAAAAAAATCAATATGAACTTACAGGAATAATAAAAATGCTTTGGAAATTTAAAAATAATCAACATCATGAGACAAAATAATTGAATTTTCCTAATGGATTTTCATGTTATTACTATACAAAAATTATAAATAAATACCTATAGACATGTCACTCATTATAAGCATAAACAACATCCATAAATACCATATTAATAATTTGGATACTCAATTAAAAAATAAAAGTATGATAAAATAGCTTTAAATAATAAAAATAGTTTGAAATCTTTGAATAATTATCGTTAAGTAATTTTACGAAATAAAAATATTATATATATATATATATATATATATATATATATATATATATTCGGCTAGGACCTAGCCTTAGCTCGCAAGAGCGGGGCTCAGACTCATGAATATGTAGCTCCACCCATGTGGATGAAGTGGCAGAAACATGACTAGTGGTCTATGCCGCCAGGCCCAGAACACTTGACCACTAAACTGGTCCTGAACTTGAGCATGGGACTGAGCTGTGGGCTTAGTAGGCTATGCTCATGTTTTCGCTCCATAACATAGAGCTTTAGAGAAAGCTTGGATTGATTTTTAGAATGAAAAAAATTATTTTTTTTCTTTTTAAGTCTCATTTTTTTATAAATAATTTATTTTTACGATCTTCAACATAACTTAATTTAAAAAAAATTTCAATTCAATTTGGACCTTAGTCTTATAATTAAAATACAAAGATACTATAATCTTCAATTTATGTCTTTGTTAAAAGTCCCGATACAAAATCTTAACAAAATAAAATTGTATATGATTTGAAAGTCTTTCTTTTTATCTATTTCTCTCTTAAAATACTCAAATTACATGTAAATTGAATAAATATGAATATTTTACAATAAAAATATGCCAAAATGTGTTAAATTATCGTTCTTACCATTTTCACTTGAAAAATACTTCAAAAGTGGTCAAATAGATCAATTTTTCCTGAAAAAGGCCTTTTTACATTTGATAAATATACTGTCAAATCTTTTGAAAAGATCCAATATGTCAAAATTGTTACAGCATTTAGAAAACAACAACCTAAATAAGAAGAAACTGTAGGGACCTGTATACTACGCAATATCCCACCTCGCACCCACCGCATATACCCCACAGCTGTGTGTGTGTCTCTCTCCATAGATAGATATATATATATATACAGTCGTGGTAAATGACTTAAGCAGGAGTTGAAGTCGAAAGGAATGAAAGGAACACAAAAGTATAAAAGCACAAAATCGCATGCTTAGGATATTCAAGAAATGGTTTTAAAGGAGTAGAATAGGCGCAATATAAAACATAAAGCCACTTTGGTCCACAGAATGAGGCATGCAGGCAAGCAAAGGTGGGTTACCAGACTAAAAAGAATCTCTCCAACTCGAGATATGCATACATCGCTCAAAGGTGTTGCAGAAGCCACACCCTTTTCTTTTTTTTTTTTTTTTTGGGAAGGGTTCTAGAAGCCACACTTTTTTCTTTTTTCTTTTTTTTTCTTTTTGATGGGTTCTAGAAGCCACACTTGTTATAATAGTTTGTTTAGTTTAATAGAGGATGACCAAACATTACCATAAGATTAGAAAAACATATTGTCGGCTTAAGTGACATGTACTTGCTTGTCTGGAATTGACGGGGTTAGGAGAATCTTTGATGGGCTTTGGAGTCAAGAATTTGGATTATTTTATGGACCTTTGACAAAGACACTACAAGGGCAACTTGAGTAGAAATTTGTAAATGTATTTACATATTTTATTTGATAGTGTTTGATCAAATATAAAATTTTATAAAAAAGTTTAAATTATATTATAAAAATAATATATTATAATAAAAAATAAAAAATATGTGAGTCAGCAAATACTTTATATAAAAATTAAATATATAAAAGTAATATATAATAATGTTAGAAGTTAATTGATAGTATAAAATATATTAAAATATTTTTTTAATAAAAATATCAATTATTTTGGGACATCTCAATATAGTAAAAATATCAAATAAAATAAGACAAAGAAAGTATTATGTATAATTTTTTAATAGTAGGCAGTGTGGTAACTTATTTACAGTGACACTAATTTTTGCATTATTATATTGTAAATTCATACTTTGTGTTCTATTTTCCTGAACTTTTAATTATAGCCAATTCAGATTTTGGCCCCTTCTCAACTTTTTCTCTCTCTGTTAAGTGATTTTCAGTTAATTCACCCAAAGTCTTCTAAATGATTGTACAAGAAATGAGATGAGATCAAAATTTTTATACTTGTAGAGTTCGAGGATGTCAAAAATAGTGCATCAAACAAAGCTTTAGCATATTTTATTTTATTTTATTTTATTTTTGTATATTTTACCTTATTTTAGATTGACAGAGTGTAGTATGTATTTTGAAGAAGAAAATAAGAGTAAACATTAAAAAAGAAAAAAAATATAGATTGACAAAGATACCCTCATAAGAAGTCACGGAACAGCATGTGATGGACACACATTATGACTTACAGTAGGGTTGGATCACCTCCTCAGGAAGAGTTAATGCACTTCTTCAAGACAACATTAAGGGCAATTTTGGATGAAACGGCAGAAGCTGATAAAATTTTGTAGGGGGGAACAACGTGAACGAAAATAATTCAAATGGCAAAAGCTGAATTTAGAAAAAATTTAAGGGCTTGCAAGATTTTTCCTTCCTTCCTTCCTCTATATTTATTTTTCTTTCTAATTTACCCCAACTACAATGATTGGCTTGAGAAAACCCTCCGCCATTTTTTGATCAAGAGAAACCCCTACTATCTTATTAGGAAAGAAAATGTGGTATGAATCTAAAAACTTAATCTGATAAAAATACTAATTTTGGGACTAAACTACTATCTTATAACACACCTATCCATTGGTAGCTAAACAGCATAAGTTGATTAGGGAAGAAAAGAATACGAAAGTTTGGTCAAAGCTGTCTCCTACCTCCCCATTAACTTTGAAGGCGAAGTCTACACTTTGTTTTTGACCTTTCACCATCTCTTGCACAACAAACGCCTACAATAATTGCAATCCGATGATGATACCGATGGCAATTTTTTTTCAACACTTGCTGGCTTCACTATAGTAATTAAATTAGAATCTTTTTTATCTAATGATTGAGATTTATCAAGGATATTTTCGGGATAAAAAATTTTTATTTCCTGCTTAAAGAATGTCTAAGTCCAAAAGTAATTCAAAATCATAATATTCTTTAATCTCTTCTATCAAATTCTCTCTTTCTCTTTGCTATTGCTTTGAAACTCTTAAAATATTAAAAACCAAAATGATTCATTCTCCTCAAGTACTTCACATTGTGTCTAATGGTTTCCACGAGCCTTATAATTTTTCTGATTAGTTTAAAACCTATTTTCTCATATCTACTTATCCAACATGAAGTTAGATATTATGAGTTTTTGTTGGGTTGTTTAGAGACTTCGAAGTTATAGAAATTTTTATTTTTTAAAAAAAATATTTATCTAGATATTCAATGATCAACTTGCGAAGGTAAAGGAAACATTGTATTGATTTTCATGATTTGAGGAACGATTTCGGTAGTGGAGTATTCTAATGTCTTGAGAGAACAATTTTGAAGGTGTAGAATTTCAGTGATAGATTTTTCTTGTTTTTTTAGTTTTAGAAAAACTGATATCCGTTTTAACTTCTTATTAATGATTCTTATTATTTTAAGTAATAATTGTAATAGTTTTAAAAATTAATTACTCAAAAGAGAAATCTATGCGTTGAATAATTATTCACCATACATATTTTAATAATAATTTTTACTACTTTAAAGATTAATTATTCAAGAGAAATTATTGTGTAGAATATATACTAGTTACATAAAGTTAAACTTTATTTTTGTTGTATAAAAAATTTTATTCTGTACATAAATTTTTAAGAAAAATAAATATAAATTCGAAACAAAAATATAAAAATTTAAATTAAAAATAAAAAAAATGATCACGAGACTACTTTTATGAATTACTCAATAGCGTATAAGAGGAAGTAAAGTTGTTGACGAACTTCTAGAAGCTTTAAAACAAAAATTAAGTGGAAAGGCCGAAAAGGCCGAGAAAAGGAGAAGACCAACAAAGGTGCTACCCATAGAGTGGAGTGGATGTTGGCAGTTTCCATATTTTTGTTTGAATAGAAGTTTGGTGGGACAAATTCTAGATGTGTGAAAGAATGCGATCGCAGTCACACTGTTTTCATAATGGGAGAAATAAGTCTCCTACAAGATGACGCATGATTCTAAGTGAGCAACGATATTGATTTTTTTAAAAAATATATATTGAGAAAAATGAAATTAAAAAATAATTATTTGATTAGGTCCCTTAAAAGTTTTGTACAATGCTTCAAAGTAATAGATACGGCCTCAGTGCAATTTGTGGAGCGTACGGAAGCTCTTCAATTATACACTAAAAATCATAGGGTTCTAAAGCATGACGTCCTAATTAGGGCTGTTAATTTTGCCCGTTTATTCGGACCCAGTCCAGGACCCGACCCGATAACTCCGAGTCCGGAACAATGGTCATACACATTTATTCAGATTCGGACCCGGACCCGATAATATATCTTCTAATAGGGTTCGAGTCCGGGAGAGGGTATTCCGGACCCGATTATCCGATTTAAATTTTAAATAATAAATATTTTATATATTTAAATTTTTTATAACCGTTAGATGTGTTTGATCAACGGTCAATTATTTATAAATTTATATTAAAAAATTTTACCGGGTCTACCCGGACCCGGCCCGAGACCCTATAGGGTAGGGTCCGGGTCCATCTTATTTGGACCCGTCGGGTAATCGGGTCCGGGTCCGGAACCATTAATGTCAATCGGGTCCGGGTCCGGGTCCGGGACAGGTCCCGAACCCATTTGGACCCGTTGACAGCCCTAGTCCTAATGCTGAAATCCATTTCTACTTCACTGCTGCTGCTGATTTTTGTGTTAATCCCTCCCTTCATTGTCCGAATAGTTAAAGAACTCTTAGGGTGAGATAGTATAGTGTTTTAATTTAAGATTTTTTGTCTTGAATTTTGTGATAGAGAATTTTTTGTAAGAGAAAAATGTGATTCAAAGTGAAAAATTTATATTGGACTCCGTAGTGAAACACAATCCGAATATACCCATATTGTGCTGAAGTTAAAAGGGAACTGCATTCGCATAGATCGTTTTTCTTTTTTGCTAAATGAAAGAGTTACCCATTGATATTAAAATAGTTTAAGTTATTACAATCAAAGCAATTCTCCTACCCTTTCTCTAAAAGAAGAAATTGAAGAATTGAGATAACTTAATACAAAATGTTACACAATAGTTGAAAAACCATAGCAATAGATAATAACCCACTTCCATAGGTAAAATAGACTAATATTATAACTAGTAGTAATAAAGTAAACAAATACATAATAAATTTTTTCATAATACATTTTTTATAGATCTTCGACTATAGCAGTAAGAAGAAGTCAGCTCCAATATCTTCCTTTAACGGCACCAATTAAAAAGAACATGGGCATATCAACGATCTTAAAAGTTGCCTCAGAGAGAAGTCGAAGACTGAACAAGGGCCCAGATCAAGTCCGAGTTCAAAGATTTCTCTAGAAAGATTAGAGAAAATATTTCGATCTAAAATGATCAGAAGAAAATCTTACTTCTGAGTCTTGAATCTTGAAAAAAATACTCTTGAAAAGAAGTCTATAATAATTTGTGGTAAAAAAAGAGTGAGAAGGCTTAAAGGAAGTACAATGCTGGCCAAGATCTGGCCAAAAGCAGAAAGCTTTTGGCCAGATCTGACCGGCGATGCCGGCGGAAGAGGAGAAGAGGCGCGGGGCTAGGTTTAGAGAGAAGGAGGTGAAAATGGGTTTTAGAGAAAGAGGATTCGCGTAGATGGCTTGTTTGGTCTGATGACGCTCCTTCCAATGTTCTCTTTGCTATTATGCATATTGGCTAGTTAAATAAAATGTTATTATTTACCTAGAAAATATTCACATCTTTATTTAACATAAAAATATTGACTTTAAAATTATAATTTTCACCTCTTTTCATCAATAAAGATGAGTTAATATTCATTCATTTCTTTTAAAAACACATTTGTTACATTATATTTGAATAAAAATATTAAAATGATGGTGAATGCAGTTACAATTTTGTTAATTAAGCTCAATGTTGCTACTGAGTATGCAATGTGGCTAGAATGCAACAATTGATCATGCAGTGGGATGCAAGATCGTGCAGTGGAAAGAAGTGCAACTTCAGATTAGGCAGTGACATTGCAAGGGTTCTCAGTTGACATGGCAGACAGTTGTGCCACCTGGATGCATAACATTGCCAACTGGAATAAGTTAAAGTTGGTGTTGACATGCAACAAGGAGAAAGAGAAATTCAATTTGTCCAGTATTAACATGGAGGAGGAGAAATTCAATTTGTCTAGTTAGTTGTTATTTATACAGCTTTGGCTGTTGACTTTTGTATATATAAATAACTCATTCGTGTACATTTTGGTGTAATGAAACATTCCAGAAACTTTCCACATTTTGATTGTTTTTCTCTATCTAGAATTTGCTCTCTCTGGTTTATCTTGTCCTTCGTTTTGGTTGTTGTTCTCATTCTGCAAATGATATTACAGACTTGATCTTTGTGTCATTTGTTGAAATCATTCTGCAAATGACATTGCGGAACAAAATTTAACATTGTATCAGAGCAAAACCATTGCGTTCTCTGATAACTTTGGTTTTCTTTTGTTGATTCAATTGCCTTCTTGAGTGTTCTTCTAGTTTTCTGGAAATTGGAAGTATTTTTTGTTGTGGAGTTGATAATGTCAGCACCGGTGAAACCAATTCCTACACTTCCTAGAAATCCTTTACATCTGAATCCAAACGATAGCTCAGTTCAGCCTTTGGTGCAACCAATCCTTACCGAGAAAAACTATCATTCCTGGAACCGTGCAATGAAGATAGTATTAATCTCAAGGAATAAAATAGGTTTT
This sequence comes from Rauvolfia tetraphylla, assembly GCA_030512225.1. NCBI lineage: Eukaryota > Viridiplantae > Streptophyta > Magnoliopsida > Gentianales > Apocynaceae > Rauvolfia > Rauvolfia tetraphylla. The sequence continues at coordinate 4,236,063 of JAJQKT010000017.1, forward strand.
GTTGATGGAACAATTGAAGCTCTACAACGAGGTACAAGACATTATACTCTCTGGCAGCAGGTAAACACCACTGTCTTATTATAGATGATTAACTCTATGGATTCCACAATGGCACAGAGTGTAATGTGGCTTGATACTGCTAAAGAAGTGTGGGATGATTTGTTTGATCGTTATTCTAGTGGTGATTCCTATCATTTGTCTGATTTAATTGAGGAAATTCATTCAGTAAAGCAAGGTAGTAAATATGTGAATGAATACTATACACAACTAAAAATTCTATGGGATGAACTACGAGTGCTGAGGCCTTTGCCTAAATGTGCATGTGATCCTAGTTGTACATGTGGAGCAATTAGACAGATGAGATAATATTATGATGAAGATTGTGTCATACGGTTTTTGAAAGGCTTAAATGAACAATTCAACAGTGTAAAATCTCAAGTGTTGATGATGTCTCCTCTACCTTTGGTTAATCAAGTTTTTTCCATGGCAATCAAATATGAGAGGCAATTGAACTATACTTTTAATCAAAGTCCAGACCTGCAAGTAATGATGGCTAAACCAGTGAATGAAGTAGATATGAATAACATGCACAGAGTGCCTACTAGGGAAATGCATTCTAGTTTACAATCAGAGAGAAATGCAGTGAATGTTTTAACAGGCAACCAGAGAAGAGGTTTTGGTCAAAAGAGTATGATCTGTACATTCTATGGAAAGAATGGTCACATAGTAGATAAATGTTATAAGAAGCATGGTTATCCACCAAATTTCAAGTTCAGAAACAAAGATAGTGGATATACTAGTGGTACAAAACCAGGAATAGGTTTCCATTCGGTTATGAGAGGAAATATGGTTATAAATCCTACTAATAATTCATCAGTTCAAGAATTTTCAGGTCCTCAGCATTCAAATACCGCAGCAGGGGCAGGAATCACTCAAGATCAGTATTACAATTTAGTGAGGATGCTTCAAGCTACACAAATCCAGAATTCAGGATTTGCTGTACCTCAATCAATCCAAGTACATCAAGCAACTACTTTAGCAGCAAAATTTGATACACCCTCTGACTACACAGGTACACATCTTTCTGAAACAACAAAACATTGGATATTGGATTCAGGAGCAACTGATCATATTGTGTGCTCTTTAAACTTATTCACTTCCTTTAATCCAGTTAGTAACCTTCTCGTTCATTTTCCAAATAATAGTTATGTGCTTGTTACACAGAAAGGCCACATTGTTCTTTCTGAACAACTTCAATTGCATGAAGTTCTTTATATACCTTCTTTCAGCTATAATCTTGTCTCAGTTGATAAACTCATTCAGCAGAATCATTGCAACGTGATTTTTCATTCTACTGGATGTTTGATATAGGACAGTGTAACCCTGAGAAGGATTGGATCAGCTAACTACTATCATGGCCTTTATCATCTTGATGTTCCTTTAGTCAATAGTGTTCCTGCATTCAATCTTTTGTTGTCTTCAATTCTTCTGCTGATATTCCTTCTTGTACTAAACTTGTTTCCAATTCTATTGCTGCTGTCTATTGGCATATGAGCTTAGGACATCCCTTTGATCAAAGATTGCAGTTACTTAAAGGCATTTGGCCAGATATCTGTATTCCTACTGATTGCAAGTGTACTATATGTCCTTTATCAAAACAGAAAAAACTTCCCCTTCCTTTGAAACAATCCAGTACTTCCAGATGCTTTGAACTCATTCATATGGATATATGGGGATCTTATAAGTATTCAACTATTCATAATCATAAGTATTTCTTGAGTATTGTAGATGATTTTAGTAGATATGTTTGGATATCTTGATGAAAGAAAAATAGAAGTTAGAAAACTTGTTCAAGATTTTTGTTGTTTTGTTGAAACTCAATTTTCAAAGACTATTCAGAAAATCAGAACAGACAATGGTTCTGAGTTTCAGATGTCTTCTTTCTATCAATCCAAAGGCATCATACATGAAACTTCTCGTGTTGGAACTCATCAACAAAATGGCATAGTGGAACGAAAATATCAACACATTCTTAATGTAGGAAGAGCTTTGAAACTACAATCTAATGTCCCTATTTTTAATTGGGGATATTGTGTCCAACATGCAGTTTATTTGATAAACAGACTTCCTAGTCCTGTTCTGCATAATCAAACTAATTATTCTGTTCTTTATAGAAGAGAGCCTTCTTTTACTAATCTAAGAGTGTTTGGATGTCTTGTTTTTGCATCTACTTTAGAACAAGGCAGATTAAAATTTGATCCCAGAGCTAGAAAAACTGTGATGTTAGGAATTTCACAAACCAGTAAAGGATACATTCTGTTGGATTGGACTTCCAGAGCTATTTTTGTGTCTAGAAATGTTGTCTGTTATGATGAAATGTTTCCTTTCCATCTTACTTCTACTTCTTCTAGTCCATATGCTCCTTTCAATACATCATCTCAAAATACTCAACCAGTTTTTTCTACACAAGATAGTTCATCAGTGGAGATTTCCTCAAATAATGAATCAGGTCCAGCTACTTTTGTTCCAAATATACCTGTTTCAGTTTCACTTCCAGTTAATGATCCTCCTTCATCAGTTGTTACACCACTCAGAAAATCCTCTAGATTAAAAGCTACACCTACTTATCTTTCTGTTTACGTCTATAACAATATACAGACTACTCCTCACACTTTATCCATAGTAATGTCACATGATCTTCTATCTCATGCATACAAAACTTTTTCTTTGAATGTTTGATAAAATGTTGAACCAAAGTGTTATGAAGAGGCAGCCCGGATTCCTGCTTGGCAAGAAGCTATGAAGAAAGAAATAGAGGCTCTTGAAAGTACTAAAACATGGACTCTGGTGTCTTTGCCACCTGGAAAACAACCCATAGGCTGCAAATGAGTATATAAAGTGAAATATAATTTAGATGGTACTGTGGAATGATACAAAGCTAGATTAGTGGCAAAAGGTTACACTTAGCAATTGAGAGTAGATTACATAGATGCATTTTCACCAGTAGCCAAAATGACTACTATCAGAACAGTTCTTGCTGTTGCAGTGGCTAAGGGATGGTATCTGCATCAATGTGATGTGAACAATGCTTTTCTGCATGGTGACTTGGAAGAAGAGGTTTACATGGTTCCTCCACCAGGTTTTCAGAGTCAGTCATTGGTTTGTAAGTTGAATAAATCTCTTTATGAACTTAGGCAAGCCAGTAGGCAATGGAATGCCAAGCTGACTGCACCATTAACTGGCCTTGATTTTCAGCAGTCAAAGAGTGATTTTTTATTGTTTGTTAAGGCTGTTGATAATACTTTCATTGCTGTGCTCGTTTATGTGGATGATGTGGTTCTTGCTAGCAATAGCTTGACAACAATTGAAGAAGTGAAAGTGTTTTTACATGGTCAATTCAAGATCAAATATTTAGGGGACTTGAAGTATTTTTTAGGATTGGAAGTGTCCAGAAACAAGACAGGTTTAAACCTGTCACAAAGAAAATATATACTTGATTTGCTTACTACTTTTGGATTCTTGGGATGTAAACCATCTGATACTCCTATGGAAGCCAATACAAAATTTGAACATTTTGATTCACGTACACTGCCTCATTTAACTAGTTACATAAGTTTGATTGGAAAGCTTTTGTACTTGACTATCACCAGACCAGATATAAGTTTTGCTATTCAGCAACTTAGTCAATTTCTTGATAATCCTACAGAACATCATGTTAAAACAGCTCATCAGATTCTTAGGTATCTTAAGAAAGCTCCAGGTCAAGGCCTATTTTTCCCTGCTCAGTCAGATTTGAAGCTCACAGCCTTTGCAGATTCAGATTGGGCAGGATGTTCTGAAACTAGGAGATCAGTAACAGGTTATTGTTTTTTCTTGGAAAGTGCTTTGATTTATTGGAAGTTTAAGAAACAAACTACTGTCTCTAGAAGCTCTGCTGAGGCAGAATATAGAGCTGGCTCATGCTGTTTGTGAATTGCAGTGGTTGTCATATGTTTTACAAGATCTTCATTTGCCTATTTCAACAGCAGTCCCTCTTTATTGTGATAATCAAGCATCACTTCATATGGTGGAAAATTCAGTTTTTCATGAGAGGACAAAGCACATTAAATTGATTGTCATTTTATTCGAGAGAAATATCAAGTTGGACTAGTGAAGCCTCTGCCTGTTTCTTCAAATTTGCAAGTTGTAAACATTTTTACTAAAGCATTGCCTGCACCCCAGTTTTCTTTTCTGATGCAGCATCTTGGTATTTACAATATTTTCTCCAGTCCAACTTGAGGGGGGCTATTAAAATGATGGTTAATGCAGTTACAGTTTTGTTAATTAAACTCAATGTTGCAACTGAGTATGCAATGTGGCTGGAATGCAACAATTGATCATGCAGTGGGATGCAAGATCGTGCAGTGGAAAGCAGTGCAACTTCAGATTAGGCAGTGACATTGCAAGGGTTCTCAGTTGACATGGCAGACAATTGTGGCACCTGGATGCATAACATTGCCAGCTGGAATAAGTTGAAGTCGGTGTTGACATGCAACAAGGAGAAAGAGAAATTCAATTTGTCCAGTGCTGACATGGTTATGTTTGGCATTATCAACTAATTTAATTCTTTTTGCTGAAGATATACCAAAATAAATTTGGCTTTAAATGCCCATTAAAAATGAATCACTAGCTAATTGTATCCCAAATTTACATACTTCGTGCTAGAGATTCTATGCTAAGACAAATTGTGGTTTAATCTCCTGCGAGAGCCAAAAATAAGTCAAGTCAGTATTACAAAACATCAAGAAAAAGGTTGAAAGACCTAGAAACAAAAAATAAAACCGCCAAATTAGGGTGTAGTTTGTTTGGTTTGATTTTGAGATTTTTTATTGAGAATTTAATAAAATTAATTTTTTTGTAAAAAATAAAATTGAACCTAATTATATTTAGGGTGTATTTAGATTGTAATTGATGTGAGAATTTCTGTCTTGAATTTTGTGTAAATAAATTTTTTATTAAAAAAATAAAATACAATTATATATTTAATTAAATTAAATACTATCTAAATGAATCCTTAGTTTCGTCCATCCTAATAAGCCTTCAATGTTGAGTAAAAATAAAACATTCTCTTCCGGACACGAAGAATATAAATTTAAAGAAAGAAGTTGGGTAGCCAAGCAAGGAAAAGGAAGAGAAAAAAAGGGAAAAAAAAAGAGAAAAGAAGAAGGTGATGGGAGAGGACAGGAAATTAGGTGCATCAAATGCGGATTAAAAACATAGAACAGCAAATAACTCCAACTACATGAAAAGTAGAGCTACCTACCAAATCCAGCACTAACTTAATTGCAACCACTCGTCCCTCTTACCAACTTGGTCAAATACCCCTTTGCAAACTTGAGGCCAGAGTGAATTGCACCACTGGTGTCCGAATTTCCTTCCCCCCTCAATTTAAATTCCCTCCTCTTTCTTACCACTTTTTGTCTTCAACAAACCATTCTTGTCCCAAGGATTCCCCTTCCCTTTCTCCTGAATTCTCTTCTTTTTTTTCTCCACTTCTTGAAGGAAAAGCAACATGGGAAGATCTCCATGCTGTGAGAAAGAGCACACCAATAAAGGGGCATGGACCAAGGAAGAAGATGAACGACTCATTAAGCACATCAAAGAGCACGGCGAGGGCTGTTGGAGGTCTCTTCCAAAAGCTGCTGGTAATCCCAGTTTAGGTCTTTGATGATCTTCTTCTTCTTGTTCTTTCTCGCAAGAAATTATGAGTTTAGGGTTGTGGAAAAGAGTGACCTTCATGGGTTATTTTCCTGATATTTTTACGTGTTTCCTTGATTTAGGATTAAAAAGATGCGGCAAGAGTTGCAGATTAAGATGGATAAATTACCTCAGGCCGGATTTGAAAAGAGGAAATTTCACTGAAGAAGAAGATGAACTCATCATCAACCTTCACAGTTTACTCGGCAACAAGTAATTATAATCTTCTTCTGTTCCACCATCTTCCACCTCATATATTTCTCTTTATAGCATAGAGCTTCTTGATGTCTTTTAATGGCATTTTTGTTTAGAGAGACTGAGAGTTGGGTATTCATTGGTAGTTCCTTTTGAGGGCTCTCCTGTTCCTCTCTCATACACAGAAGTAAAAGATAAGGACATTTATTCTTCATCCTGGATCATTTGTTCATATCCACTAAAACCCACTTTTCATTTATGTTAGAGGGATCTCACCTACACTTTGTCCTTTGCCAAGATGCCTTAACCAACCCCCCCGCCCCCGTCTCTGTCTCACAGAAGTTTTCTGGTTCTTTCTTTTCTCTCACTGCTTTAGGGCAATGTTACTATGGGGATCATGATTTTCTTCCCTTATGAACACCGTCCGGATCCTGTCCCATGGCAACCTTTCTTTTCAAGAAAAAAAAAGAACTAAATATATAAAACTCTTGTAGAAATAGGAGAACCTTAATAGAGTCAGGGTCATGTCAAGATACTGGAGGATGGAGTAGGAAATGGGGAGAGGATCTTGAGTGTAATAATTTTTTTTCGTTTTTCTTTGGGACATATTTGCTTGTGAGATCCTTCTGAATATCCTATTGACTCTGCGGTGTGACTGTGTATTGATGATCTATCTCAGATGGTCTCTTATTGCTGCTCGTTTGCCCGGAAGAACAGACAATGAAATCAAGAACTACTGGAATACTCACATCAAGAGAAAGCTCCTCAGCAGTGGAATTGATCCCCAAACACACCGTCCTCTCAACTCGAAGACGGTAATAACAACGACAACACCAGCAACAACAATAATAACAAGCGACTACGACGGAAGCACTAACAACTACGGCGGCAAAACACTCCAATTCCAAGAACGTTGTGTCCCGACGACGAGGATTAAATCAAAGGACGAACAACAAATTATGAATAACATGACTCCAAGCTTAAAGGGCATAATTGATTCAGCAGAAGATTCCAATAGCAGTGTTTTGAGTGAGGAATATTCGCATTCTCAAATCAATCTTGAGCTCACAATTAGTCCACCCCACCACCCACCTGAGACGTGCGGAATCAACACAATTGGGTTCAAGAAGCAGCATAAAGAAGATCATCAAGAGCATTTCTACCTGAATTTTGGGTCATCGATTCCTAGTGCTGTGGATCAAACTGTGTGTTTGTGTTACAATCTAGGGTTCCAAAGCAACACTGTTTGCCACTGCTCAAGAATCACACATGTAAACAATGATACTGTGCATAGATATCAAAGAGCCCTAAGTTTTTAATGCTATGCAAAATGTAATCTGCCTTCTTAATGTTCTTGAAGTTCATTGGATCCCTTTTTGAGTTTGCGAAACGGGTTCCAAACGTTAAAGGGATTTGACCATGAGAGCAGAGGGGATTAGTTGTATATTATATTTATATTATTACTTAACGTTATATATATATATATATATATATATATATATATATATATATATATATATATATATTACTCCACTTGATTAATATATGCACACATACACATTCATATATATGCTATCACTCTATTAAAAATTTATTAATACATTAATTTATATAACAATTATTTATTACTATGTATTTTAAATATATAAATATTTACTAAAATATTATACTAATAATTACCACTGTATATGATTGACATTGAGATTTTCTTTATACAAACTAATTAGAAATTTTATGAAAATAAAAATGTATTGAAACATGTCATGTACGGATATAACCATATTTAAGGTATTAATTGAAGATAAGCAGCAAAGGGGTGGGTGGGGTATAGTGTTTGTGTACATATACACATCTATTCAAACTATAAGACATTATGGTACTTTTATATAAATTGAAGAAAAATAAAATAAGGGATAACATAAGCAATACAAAAAATATATGTTATATAGTTGTTTATTTGACTACACACACATACATACATACATACATACGTAATCAAAATATATACATAATACTAATTATATATTGATAACGATAATTCATCTAAATCCATGAAATGTGAAGGATGTCACATTATAAACATTAAGTATAATCTACGAATCTTAATATTAAATATTGTGTTTGTAACCGATTAGAAACAGATTTGGAATTTGTCCACAAAAAACCGCTTTTGGGTTTTTGAACTATATAGACACTGATTTACAACCGCTCTAGGGTATAAATTTAGAAACAAAATTGAAACTAGTAAGTTTAGAAACCAAATTGAAATAGGTAAATTTAGAAATCGAATTGAAACAGGTTTGAAAACCCCCTTAGTTTTATTATGGTCACTGAATAACTTATAAATATTACATAAGTTATATTTATGTCAATGAGAGTAAAATATGTGGACAAAAAAAATCACATGAGGTAGTTCATTTTTTTAATGATGTGACTTCTTTTGTCCAAATATTTTATTTTTATTGGTATGTATATAACTTATGTGATACTTATACATTACTCAGTAACCATAAAGTTACTCAACAAAAAAGTATAAAAACAGAATTAATTTTAAACCGATTCTTTTCAAAACATAATCTTTAGAAACCAATATTTGATAATGCGATTCATACTAAGTATGCAGATAGAATTGATTTCTTGAAATTGATTAGAAATCAAAAGCTATTGGATGCAATTTTGAAATTGAATTAAAATCGGTAAATTTAGAAACTGATTTAAAATAAAAAAATTTAAAAAACAGTTTTAAATCGATAAATTTAGAAATCAAATTGAAACCAATTTAAAATCCTCTCCAAAAAAACATAAAAAAGAATTGATTTCGAAACCTATTCCTTCTTAAATTGATTTGAAACCGAATCTATAGAAATTGAGATCTGATAACTTGACTCATACGGAGTATCCGGATATAATTGAACCCTTCTTGAAAGTAATTAGAAATTGAAATGTGTTGAAACTGATTTTACAATTACTTTATTTGAAATCAAATAGAAACTAATTTTATTTATTTAATTACTTTCTTTAAAAAAAGTTTTGAAACCAATATGGCCGTTTCAAAACGGTTCTAATATTGCGTGGCTGTCCTTCGCACATTACTTAGCAACTGATTAAAATTGATCTGAAACCGTTTTATATGCGATTTTAAAGTGGTTTCAAATTGATTTCTAATTAAAAACTAATTTTTTTGAATTTCAAATGTCGATTTAAAATATGTTATTTTCTTTAGTGTGTTGTTTATCATATAGTGTTAAAATAGGTTGAGTTTAAGTTGCAACAAAACGAAGACATTTTTAAGAGAATTTCTTTTCTAAATATTTTAAGAATTATTAACATCTTCAATAATATTTCTAAACTATTGAGGAGGGGTGGATCCAGGAGTTTGGTCATGGGAAGGCAAAATCTATTGTGAACCAGTTTAGGCTATAAAGTTCAGAGACTTTTTTTTTTACTTGGAATACATACACACACACACACACACACACACACACACACACACACACACACACACACACACATATATATATATATATATATATATATATATATATATATATATATATATATATATATATATATATATATATATATATATATATATATATATATATATATATATATATATATATATATATATATATATATATATATATATATATGTGTGTGTGTGTGTGTGTGTACTCTATTCTAAATTTATATAACTAACATATTATTATCATTTGCATCTCCAAGAGCTAACATATTTCTTCTCTTTTGCTTGTGTGTGGATGGCTAGTTTAAAAATATACTTTTAGTTTCTCTAATGAATTTTTTTTCCTCAAGATTTCTTCATATTAGTATCACTCTAATCCCATATCTAGTAGAAGAGTAGAAATCTTGCTAAAATTTTGGATATACTAGAGTGAAACTACTTAAATCAAAACTAAAGTTGTCCAAATCGGAGCTTAATCTAAGAAATAAGATGCCAAATTCTACCATGGGCAAGGCTAAAGAATTTCAACATAGAGTTCAAAAAATAAAAATAAAGAAGACATAATACCTTAACCAATGTAAGAGAACTAAACTTAGAAATATAAAAAAAATTACTAACTCTTAATTTTGTTTTGTAAGGCTAACTAAGAAAATAGGAAAAAAAAATTGGAGGGGCAACATTATTTTTGTGGGGTGTGTGTGTGTGTGGTGGGGTGGGGGGGGTGGAGGGGGGCGAAAGCTACTTTTGAAAGGGTAAAATTCTTAATTAGGTATAGAAAACTAAAAATTTTTAAAATTGTTGGGGGGCGACGACCACCCCCGCCCGCCCCCTAGATCCGGCCTTGCAGGCATTGAGCCTCTTCAATGAAACTATGTTTTTTTAGTTAGAGTTTTTTATTGTATATATTTAGGATTATTCTTAGAGTTTTTCATTGTTTCTATATCATGAAATATTTTGTTCATATTCTTAATGCAATATCATATTCTTAATGAGGATAAGGAAAAGACATAAATACATAATTGGGGATAAGGAGAAGAAGGTACATGTTGAATCTCTAATCCACACTTAGACTGATTCCTTGTACTCTTTGCATCTCTTTTCATAACATGAAGGGGAAAATGAATGGTGGAGTGGAGTAGAAGGAAAAGGAGTGTATACATTGTCACTCCTAATTTTCTATTAACAAGCTATATTGGTATCAATATTTTGTAATCATTAAGAAAAGGAAGGTTGTAAACTCAAAAATCCACCTTGATTTGAAGATAACAGAATATCAAGATGATTATCTCATGCCGGCCCTGTCATGTTGTTGGTCTTGAGTACTATCATGTTCGTGAGTTTCACTTGAGGGGGGCTGAAATTTCATATTAGAGCATGCAACCAGCTGGAAAAATAGGAATATGTTCTACAATGTGACCAACAAGAATCAATCCTAGTTTGCTATAGGTTAAGATGCTAGGCCTTAAGAGAAGTGAATATGTACCGCATCCTACGTAGGGTCTGTTCACAATTACTTAAAATGAGCTACTTATAATTTTTTTAAACTAAAAGCTACTTTTGAACTGTTTTCAACTGTTTATTCACTTCTGATTTTAGTTTAAATAAGTTGTAAAAAGTCTTTTTTGAGAAATTATTCTGGAGATTCTTTTTTAAAAAAATTTTGCTTATTGAAATTGTTAAAAATAAAAATTTTACTTAAGTATAAAATTTTAAAATAACTTATTTTTCAACTATTTAAAAAAATGTTCAGCAATCGAGAATAGGGCCATCGGAGATATGTTAGAATGATGAATATATTGTAAAATTCAGTCACTGTAGACAAGACTAACTATAAAATAATAAAAAAAAAGATTTTAAACTATAGTAAAAGAGAGAAAGAGAGAATTATAAAAACTAGAAGTTTATTAAGAACTTTTCACAATATAAACACACATACAAACTAGCATATGGTATCTATTATCAACTTTAAATATCTACTTTTTAAATACTAAGGACAGTTTCCAAGTAATTTGACATGTTTGCTTTCCAAGCTCATGATCATATTACTGAGCTCACCAATAAGAGCCATTCCTAGAGTTTCACACTCCTAATGTGGTCCTTATTTCCTAATGGATTAGGTCTCTAGTTCTATATTCCCAAGAGAAGATAAATTTAATACCACGTCCCACGTGAGACATGTCTGAGAATGACAAATGGTTCATGTGACACTACCAGAAATCACGCTTTTAGGAATCCATGTGGCGCTTTTGGTTTAAATCTAAATGAGGTTTATGCGATCAAAGGTAGCTTTTGATCTTAGTCCGCATTTTCCATATTTCGGGTGATTCAACAATTTAATGGTAAGTAAGGCAGCAGTTTTGTCCCACAGCCACACACAATTGGGAAATTGCCAAGAATGGCTCCATTTTCAAACATCAACACTGGAATGGCCCTTATTGGAATTGGACTTGCGTAAATGGCTATGACTCCATTCGGAGTGGCGTTATAGGGGACTATGATGCCATTCCGTTTGGCGTTATAGAGATGTTGGCTATAACACCAAATTGATTGGCATTATAGCCCCCAATCCATTTCGCCACCATTTAAAAAAAATTTGAATACAACCCAAAATATTAGATTTTGAAATTATTTTAATTAATTATCATTTTTTACATATAAAATTTTTTAGAAGTACTTAAATATTTAAAAAAAGATATAAGACAATACTAAGAATGTCATAAATAAGTACTAAAATTTTATAGAATTTAAATTTTTTATTTATTTTACATCAGACAAGAAGTCGCGAAAGCATTATATAATAATGAAATAAAATAAGAATGCATATAACGTGAATTAGAACTAAGAGCAACTTGGCCCTCCAGAGTCGATAAGGCCACAATTCTTTCTGTTATGGCCATGCATGTGGTAGTTGCTGCATCTTGGAGAAGAGTCTGAATTATGGTAATTCATGTCGAAATGATACCTCGTGCTTTGTAGCCGCCCTCGATTGTTCTTCATGCTCGCAAGATAAAAGGTCATATGAAATGGTACCTCTCGCCACAAACTTTTGTTGGCAATCAAAACTACACTCGTAGGTCTCTCTGTAAGATTCTTTGAGTATATATCCAACACAAATTGTGCATTATTCCATCCTTTTTATCTTCCAAACATAAAGAACAATCGAGGGTGACTATGAAGCACGATGTATCGTTCCGACATGGATTACCATAATCTGGACTCTCTTCTAATATGCAGCAACTTCCACATGCATGGTCATAACAGAAGGAATTGTGGCCTTATCGACTCCGCTGAGCCAAGTTGCTCTTAGTTGCAATTCACGTTATATGTATTTATACATTTCATTATTATGTAACGCTTTCACGACTACTTGTCTGATGTAAAACAAATAAAAATTTTAAATTTTATAAAATTTTAATACTTATTTATGACATTCTTATTATTGTCTTATATTTTTTTTAATATTTAAGTGCTTCTAATAAAATTTATACGTTAAAAATAATAATTAATTAAAATAATTTCAAATTTAATATTTTGGCGTGTATTCGATTTTTTTTAAATGGTGACGAAATGAATTGGAAGCTATAACGTCAATCAATTTGACGTTGTAGCCAACGTCTCTATAACGCTATACGGAGTGGCGTCATAGCCATTTACGCAAGTTCAATTCCAATCAAGGCCATTCCAGTGCTGACGTTTGAAAATGGAGCCATTCTTGGCAATTACCCCGCACAATCGGTTCAAAGGTGGAAAACCAGAAACGGAAAAATCCCAAAACTGGCAGAAGGCAGAAGGCAGAAGCCCAGAGGTAAGCAAAGAAAGGTAAGAGATCGCCCACGTAGCACTTGTCAGTGAAAACAGTCCAATTTGGGCATGTCATTTCTGCTACCATATGGAATAACGCTTAAGCAGCAAGTGTCTCAAAAATAATCCCCTCGTCCCGAATTATTTTATCAAACTAGAAAATTTCACATTAAGAAAATAGTTAATTCAATTTAATTTGTTGAATATTAAATTCAAGGACCAAAAAACAATCTGCAAACTTCAGATCTAATTAATATTATATTTAGTGAACTAATAAACGTTATTAATTTAAAATAATCGTATTCGTAAAAGTGAATTTAAAAAAAATTAAAAAATATTTTCTTGAATTGATTAATTGACAAATATTTTGAAATAAAAAATCGATAGTTATTACAAATAACTTGCGATGAGAGGAGTACTCCTAGAGTCTGCTAGTGATGGAAAAGTTATTTGGATGGGATAAACGAATGGCCTCACTTAAAATATTGATGTTTTCTTTTCAAGGCATATTAAACGACCCCTCACTCAACCGTCCAACCAATATCTTATTAATCCAACCAAAAACAGATCATAACAAAAAAATAATTATTCATCACTTACAAAATAATTATTCTTTATTACGAATCCCCAACGGCGAGATCAATACTAGTGCTGTCAAAACAGATTCTAACTCGTGAACTGACCTGTATAAGTGGACTTAGACTTAATATGCCCAAACCTGATTAAACGCAAATTTTTTTTAACCCGTTCTGTCTGACTCACAGGTCGGACGCATGCTAACTCATTTTTTCTTTTAAATTTTTTTAAAATTTTTATTTTAAAACGACGTCGTTTTGTTTTTTTAAAAATACTTTTTTTAAAACGACGTCGTTTTACTGCGTTTTTACAAAACATTGTTTTGTACAACTCGCGAGCCAATCAGACCATCCCGTTTTGATCTGTTTTCAAGGCCAGCCTGGGCAGGTCGAGCCGGAACAGACTGGCCCGTTTGACAGCACTAATCAATACCCATCCCGCGACTACAAGGCAGTTCAACATGGGCTGAACAAAAAAAGTATCAGCACCGTAACTCGGCGCAATAGGACACCCGCCATGTGTGAATATCAGCTGCAAAAGGTCAATGCTCACGGTTGAGGCCCCAAGCCCGTCATAACCTTTTGCTGCTCTATGCAGCACTTCAAAATCACAAGAGAGACATTTAATCAAAGATGAAGACATTCATTCTAAGTAGAAATGCAAGCAATAACACCAAGCATTTTTCTAAATTCTTTGCTTTTGATGATTTCAACACCTTGCACTTTTTTTCCTCAGAACGAACCAAGTTATGACATGCGACTACCCCTTGTTGGACGACACACGTGATTTCTCTTTCGTGCATGTTCTTCGCTACGGTGTTGCGTTCTGCATGCGTATCCGTACCAGCAATCTTCCCTTTGAGATGCTTCTGGAGGGAGATACTAGAAGAAAACACAGGAATATAAAATTTTTGTAAATTGAATATTGTATCCGTAAAAAAACACAAGGACAGTTTAAATGCAGAGACCATCGAAAGGAACATGTAAACTTGATTTCCCAGCAATATGAGAAATAAGTAATCCCACAGCAGTGTTTTTATACCAAGGAATAGTTAACACACGTTAAATCATATCGTCCTGACGCGCATATTCATTGTTAGACATGGTGATCACTCACATCATCAACAAAAGACCTATGAAGCTACCGTTCTAATGATGTTGACTCGAACCGTAGGACAATATATGTTAAAGCTTAGTTTGATAGTCATCCATGGAGAGATTCATAGCAAGAAATTCAACAAAATAGCTCTCATCAAGTACCAACTAGCTCTTAACAATACCCTCCAACCCTTTTTCCATTATATGGAATTCCCTAACACTTCAAAAACCTACTAACCTCTGAATGACATTACCTTCATGAGTGGCCCTTAGAATCTTCATCTTCAAAATTCAGCAGTGCAATATGACAACCAAGATATGAAGAATTAAAGTTGGCGTACAGGAGGGAATGAATTATTTGCAAGTTTATCTTGAAGTAATGACTTGAAATACTTGTATTAACAGATTTTTTGACATAGTGATGCATTATTAGGTGATGTTTGTAATGTTACTGGCAGTCCTGAAGAGAACTTTGTTCTTGCATGACTACCCGAAACATGTGGTAATTATTCTTTGGCTAAAAGGGGTTGAGTGATATCAAGACTTTGTGCACTCTAGTACCCCCAACCTTTTCTATACCTAGTAATTCTCCCATGCAAAGGTACTCTAGATTCCCAGGTGAATCACATTTTGGCTGACCATGGAGTTGAGCAAGATTAATACTCTATACACCTTAAACAGCCCTCCCCCTTTTTTCCTGTACCTATTATTTCTGATGCAGGGGTAGCCCAGGTCCACAGAACAACTAACCTGATGTGCCTTGGTTACTTTTCCAACCAAACAGAAAACAAGCTTCATAATCTAGCATTTGTCTGTTTGTTTTTGCGGTACCAGTATCAGAAAAAATAAACTAATACATTCTAATATTTGGCATAACACAAAGAAGACAAACTAGAATACTTGCAGGAAAACGAGGACAGAAACCATTAGCTTTAAAAGATATAATGCATAGGTAGAAGAAACTCACAGTTTTTGGCAGTGTAACTCGAAACCAGTACAAGAGGAATGACACTAGTTTTCCATAGCAATCACTGCATATAAATAAAGTAAGTTAAGAGAAGAACACATAACTGCATCATGTTAGAAAACCAGGAAAAGAGGATAAAAATTTTTTCTGAAAGATTATTGCTGAATAAGACGAACAGATTTTTCAATTACCATTCTATTGCATCAATTAATCAAAAGTAGCAAAAAGTGTGGGCATGATTTTATATATACTCCCTCTATATCAATTTACAAATACCTATATTTACTTAACAAGTTAACATGAAGATTTTGGGAGAAAATTTTACTCTACGACTTAACATGAATATTCTGGGAGAAAATTTTACCACCTTCCTGTAATGAGCTCTCATGGGACTGAAGGCAATAATTTCATAACCATCCATTTCCTTTAGAAAGAAACAGATGGTCAAACTAGGTTGAAAAAGATGCCAATATATCTAACCTATATGATATTAGAAGCATTAATGGATGAAACTTGATCTAGACAACATGTTTCCTCTTTTTATTAATGGCCTAATATGCCATTGGATATAATTAGCCATAGCCAAATTAGTTAATGAAAATTAAATCTAAACCAAAGTGAGTGTTATAATGATTAGCAATAGAAAGAAACATCATTCTAACAAATTCATATATCAAATGCAACCAATGCACAAGAAGAAAGCTGAACCACGTGGTAGTAACTAAATGTATAACTGCAAATATTTCCAGACCCCATATGTAGTGGCATGAAATATAATGAACTTTGTAACCACCAAGGAAATAGTTAATATGATTAATAGAAAAATGAGTAATTGTGTAAACAGTCCCAACTATTTTATTTGCATCAACTTTGTTCTGAAACTTTAACATCAATCCCGGAAAAAAGGGCCTTGATTCACCCTCTTCCAACTCCTTTGAAGGGCTTTACTTTGGCCCAAATCTCGTGCTTTTTGCAATACTGATTTTGGGATTGATCTTTCTGTTTCGTCTTTGTTATTTTCGTTTGAAAAAAAGTACGGCTTTCACCTTGTCTTGTTATATATCAATTCATTTTTTCATCTCTTTCTTTTTCTATTTTCTACGAATCTACTTAGTATCTCGCTTCGGTCTTTTTTGTTCTGATCTTTTCTCCTCTGTTTTGGTTTTGAGTGTTCTTTCGGGGGAAGCACTTCCTCTTCCGGCCCCTTCCAGCCAATCGAGCTCAGCCTCGTGGGATGGGGATTCGTTCGCCATTGATGTGCTCTTAGAATCGTGGCCTAAGACTTCGGAAACGGAGTCAGGCACATCAGTGAATCAACCAGAAGCAGGACTTGGGCCTCCTGCTAATCCAGTCGCTTCCCCAAGGCAGGAAGCTGTTCCATATCTTGATCCTTTTAGCCCCAACTCTGAAGAAAGCGTAACTAGTCCCAAAATCTATTTGTTTGTTTAACTTTGCCCTGGACTTTATTTCCAACTGTGTTTGTCCTAAACTAATTGAATTTACTTAAAACCATCCTAGCTGCCATACCTATTAGGGGTGAGCAAATGCATAGGGTAAAACCTGATGTACCTTGTACTAAGGTAGGGTAGGATAGGGTAAGAGAAATCTTGAGGATAGGATAAGGGAACACATTCTTTACCCTGTACATATTAGGATTAGGAACAACAAGGTAAAGGCGTCAAGATACAAGATATTACCTTGTTGACCATGTGAAGGGTGGTCGCATAAGATGGGGATGAAGGGAAATTACAAATTAGCCTTAGTTTATATCTGAAAAATAAGATGTAAAAGAAAATAATAACTAAACCTCCATCCTCTCCTACAAGGCTGGTAAGGGTGATGGTTAGCATAGGTATGTGAGAAAGGATGATGAATTTTAAGAATAAACATTTTTCCCACACAATGTTATTTAGATTGGCTTGAATTTGCTGCAAGTATGGTGATTGGGAATATTTTAACTGAATATAATAATTCTTAGGACCAAAATGGTTAAAAACAAAATTTTGACAAAGTTAATAGAAACAAAATACTTACCAGGCTATTTAAGCAAATTTATCTAGACCCAGGTCTGAAAGGTTAAAAATAATCTTTGCATATAAAGTTGACATAAAAGAGAAAAAGAAAGTTTTCCAACTATTTATGCAACTTACCTAAGAGTTAGGACTAAAATACTTAACAATAAAGTTTTAGGTCAGTTTATACAACAAAATTCTTTTGGAATCATTTATGAAATTGCTCAAGTATTTATCCTATTAATATATCTTCAACGATGCTCCGTTGCAATAAAATAAACGGGAATTAAAAAGGCACTCTTCATCATGCTAAAGAAGAGGGGGAAAAGAACAGTTTTAATCCACAAAATATAAACTAGAAAGCCTACGACAATATAATTTATCTAAGTTATAACATGCACAGAAGGTAGTTTCAAGAATGTGAACATTCAGCTTGGGTCAACCTAAAATGGATACATGGACATTTAACCACCGATGGAGGCAGTATAATACTTTTAATCGGATGAGGGACATCTTAAGGCTCAATACACTGTTGAAGCAGATTACCAAGATTCAAAAACTAAAAAAAAAAAAAAACTAGCAAATTATTCTTTGAACGAAGTCACTGAAAAATTTCCAGAAATATACTTCTAATGCAAAATCATCACCTACCAATTTGCACAGTTTTCACAAGATCTAATTTTCCAAAATCAGCATTGTGTTAAACTGTAAACTATGATCCAGACATTTGCATCAAATTTACTAAGATCCTAAATTTCAAAATTCAGCACATTTTCTATGGCTGTAAAGTAATGCCCTAAATGAAGCCTTGACATTCTCATCACTCTCACAAAGATTAAACAGGACCTGAAAAGACAAAATAGCAAAACAATCAGACAGTATAGCCATAGCTCCGCAAGATTTCCACTGGAGGAGATAGCAAGCACAGTGTGCACAAACACCTCCACACCCCACCCCCTACCAAAAAAGATTTCAATGTGGCAAAAGATAGAAGATGAACACAGGTGCACAAAATAGCAAGTTTTGTCAAAGTTTTAATATCTATGAAAAAATCAATTATGCTATAATTATAGTGGCTCAGAAATTTCTGACGCGTATAAATCCTAGTACAAAAATATATGTACATTTCCAAACCATGAAGATTCATAATTGTTCCCCATGAAAGGAAAGTCAACAGTGTCAACTTGAAAAAGGTTTGCGAACCCAATTCATTGTAAGACCTCTCGTACTATTATAAGATAGAAGATTCAAATCAATGTGGACTTTGAAACTAAAACCTTCCCAACTATACTAAAGGTATCATCAAGAAAAACAGATGAGAGGACAGTGAAGCCAAGCAGACCGATGTGAGACAATACATTTAAATTCACGGGGAAATTGAATGGCAACTCACTTGCAAGTATGTGTTTGACCAGTTATCATCTCAGCATGATTCAGCGGCATCCTTATTCGATCTACAGATAAATAAAAAGAATCTCAAAGTGAATCAGATCAGTCCTAAAGAAGAAATTGTGATTCCACTCTGGCAAGACATTCATCTGGCCATTTGAGGAGCCAAGCGTATCTCCTCCATTCAAAAAGGTATGACTTCATCCTATAGTAGATTTTTTCCAAAATAATGTCTTCTATTCTAAATTAAAAATCAATCTTAACAGAAAATCCGATTACTACCTTCAACTTTAAACCACATCCACAAAGCCCTCACAGATGCCACATTTTTCATGTTTATCACTAATTTTGTAACTTGGGAGCCCCTTAGAAGTGCCAGCCTATTTATGTTCCTAATGATTCATGATGTTGCAACTTGTACCTCATGCAGATGACAAAATGTGTTCTGTTTTTAACCAAGATAAAAATACTTGCATTCTTTTAGTCAAAGTTAAAAGAAGGTACATTTTAAAATGTTACATGGTCACTCTTTCTTGGAGCTTCATGCCAATCGAAATGAATCCATTCCTTTCAAAATAGAGGGAGTACACATTATGCACCACATCAAATGGAAACGATAGTAAACAATATCAGTTAAACATTTCAATAAATTTGTACACTACCTATTTCTCGGTTGTCCAACTTCACAGCCCATTCAGTGATCACATCCTGCAATGTCCTGCCCATCCTCCTGAGACAGCTTTCAGTGATCTGATAAAATAAATATAACAGAAAATTGAGAGTTAATCAAACACTTTAATAAGTAAGTCCACATAGACCATCGCAAGAAAAGTACTTAAACATGACACAAGAAAATTATAGTGCTGTACATCTTGCTCATGACGATTTTTCTCATGTACCCAAAATGGGATTCTAGTGATTGTACGTTCAGCAATCTGCAAAAGAATACATAATTTAAGTTAAACCCAAAAGTGGGTAAAGAGGAATCTTTTGAACCCATAACACAAAGCATATAAATGCCTTTCCCTTTTGTAGGAATATTTGCACCAAAACCAAGGACACAAGTTTAAACTTGGCCGACCAAACATTAAAGAAACCAATAGAAACTCATATTTCGATCGAGAATTCAACGTTCCAACTGATAGGCAATGTATATCATTCACAAAGATTTTGAACTAAATCCATTATAGTGAGTCACATGGCTTAAAAGTAAATTGAATACATGAGCATATCGATGCTCGCAGCCTTCTTAAAATAATAAAAGCAGATCCTGAATAATTTTCTGCAGGAAGTTGGATTGCATGGAAATGCAGAGGGATGCATAAAGCTTTCAACAGAAAAAAGGACAAGCTAGATAGCTAAAGTTCATGGTAATTGGCCAGACTTTGAAATGTCCAACAAAGTACCATATGAAGGGGAACTAGAGTTATTATGGATTTTTCACTGAAAAACCAAATGAGGTATATTTCATAGGCACAAAATTTGATACTACAGAACTTTGTCCTACAAAAAAAGTTACATCTCTTAGGCAATGAATTTGGCACTAGAAAACTCTGTCCTATGACTAACTGATTCCTAGTCAACTCCCTTGTCAACTGTCTTTTTCATTTCCAACAGAACTAATATTTTACAGGAAAGTATCGTAATAGGTTTTAGCAGATATCAGCCCAAAGCATTAAATTAATCTCAAGAAGAAAAAGTTATAACAAAACTGGTGATAGGCTAAATTCAGGGTAGAATTTTTTCTCTTGTCAATCAACAAGGAGACGGCACCACTAAATTGTTTACTCTCTTCTCTTGAGGCAGGACCAACTTACATGGTTGGAATAATAAGACTTACATAGGGTATTTCACCGATTTGGATTATCTTGTACAAAGTGTTTGAGACCCTGTACAAACACTACTAAATTTTAATTATTGGCACACCGTTTTTGTCAGATTAAAGGAAAGCAAACGTGGTTAATAGTTACCAAGTAATTTTCTCACGATAGCAACATATGTCTTATATCTGATAAAAATTTAACCAGTTTTCTGTCCTCTGCTATTCAAACATATGTAGAAGTTATCGGTAGAATGGAGGTTCAAAAACTTGCAGAAATTGCAAAGCGTGTTCAACAATTCTTGACATGTTGAAATTGTTGGTGGGAAACTTCAGAAAACACTCGATGCAAAGAAAAGAAAATGAACCATGACACTTTTATTGGGAACTAAATCAAAGTTTTGACAGGTTAAAACATTGTAAACAGACTAAAGCTAAATAGTGTTTTGTGCAACTTCACAATATTCATCAAGGATAGTTTTGGCCATATAGTAACTAAAGTTACAATTTAGCTTAACTTTACTGTATTGCCGACAGAAACATCAAGAAGCAGAATTTTATTAACTCCACAATACGAGTCCCTGAGTTGACTCCAAAAAATTTAACAGACATGAGCTTGGCCTATATCCAAATACATTAGACGTATAGAAAGTTCAACAGATTTTTTAGGAAGTTAAGATCCTTCATCTCATCCCACATTTACCATGCAATTAAAGAACTAGGATATTACGAATTTTGGTTATAGAAAGTTAAGATTTATTCATAATGGTTTTAAAAATCAAATTAACTGATGATATTACAAATAAGGGAACCCTAGGCATCACACCCAGATAAGGTAAACAAGGCATTACAGCTAGAAATGAAAGATGTCGCACCTTATGATTGATAGCGTCGCACAACCAGATTTACACACACACTGTAGACCCTTGTCATTGAATAACCATACCATACCATACCATACCATTATTGAATAGAGAACTCTATTTATAGACTCAAAAACTATATCCTAAATTATCTACAACAAGACTAAAGGTTTGGATTGGTTTTCTTTTGAGAATTCTTGTTTTGAAAATGAAAAAAAGTAAATCAGTTTGTGAGATGAGAGGTGGAACCCAAAGAGAAAAAGGTCAAGAAGAGTGCAATCGTTTGCGTTTTAAGGTCCAATTCAAATGCACCTAACTAAACCAACTCAAGTTTAAGAATCCCAATCAGAAATAAAGACTATTAAAATTACTGAAATTTGAAAACTACTAAAACACCTAGAATTCTGGAACTCTTTTCAGCTCTGCATCAGCAAGGCCAACCCGATGATTCTTCCCAACCCAGCCGTCCTCCCAAAATTGAATACAATAACTAGCTCCAACCCAAGAATAGATTAGAGCCCTCACAAATGAATTTCCAAGGACTCACATGTGTTACATAGACACTATCTCCGGCATCCCATCCGTTTACTTTGTAAACCAAACTTACTCTTTGTAACCTCATGCCATAAGGAATCTAACAAGAAAGGCAGCCCCATAATCATTTACCAACCGGAGGAATGTTTTTAGAGAGCCCAAAAAAATCTAAGGACTTGGGTTTAAAAACTACTTCTCAACCAAGGGGTTTATTTCACCATCCCAAGTCCCCACATATCCCAAATTTCTTTCAGGTTACTAGTGATCCCCACTGGCATCCTGAACAAAGATGTAATATAAAGGAATGCTAGAGACACAAAAACCAATGGAAGTAACCCGCTAAAGCAAACTAAGCCTATCTCCAACCATCTAAACAATACCATCAATTTCACTTTTACTTTTGATCATTAGTCCAGCAAGTTATAAAAATAAGACATGCACGCTTCCCCTTTCTACTTATACCCTAAATTAGCAGAAATTATGCGGATCTTCACCAATTCTTGCTCACAGACTCCATACTCCATTCCACAGCACTAGTTAATCAACAATGGACCATTTTCAACAGATACTTTAGTTGGAAAGAATGGGTTAAGTACGGGAAAGACACTATTTTCCAACTAGGTATGCATCACTAGAAGGAGGCACATTAGAGAAAGGGGATGCGAAGGACCCTAGACAGTTATTAGAGGTCTTTTGAATAGATAAGAAATTGCTAGAGAGCCCAGAAGTATTTTAAATTTTTTTAAAAAAAAAACTAATTGATATCTTTCTTGTAACCAGTTTTATAGCAGATTCCACTTTATATTGAAATAACAATGAATAATGTAGTACTCAAATTTTCCGATCTTGCACTCATAATCCCATACTTATGCTATTCAACCTGTTTCTAATCCTACTTTTGAAATAAAATCGTAATTGATCATCCATCATTTTTCAAGCTATATATGTACCATATATATAAGAATAATCAAAGAGTGATTTTCCACAAGACCATCAGAAGAATAAGAAAAAAGAAAAAGCCCAAAAGAACTATTTCTTACTGGTTTGAGAGTCTCTGGGCAGCATATTGGATGCGAATCACTTTGAGTGACACCCTGTGCATGCCAATAAGCCCCACAAAATGCTTTATCACATCCTAAGCCTGCAAAAGAGAAATATGAAAGTTACACAGGAAGTACAAATCCCCAGAATCCACTGATACATGCAAAAATACTCAGGAGATAAAGCAGGCATGTGGCAATACAGGAAAAGTACGAGTTTTTACAAAATGAACATTAACAGTTCCAACTCCTCCTATCTTGGGTATTGATAGAAATTTAAGTTTTAATCATTTTAACCATACAGCATATCAAGATGTATCAATAAGCTTAATGCCTATGGTATGCTAGGGTACTGAATTTTTTATGTTGAACTGGACAGGCAAGGATCTGAAGAACTGAGAACTAAAAGTTTTAAATGCTTAGCTGAACAAGCAGATTAACAGATTCACATAATCTATAATCACAAAATCTTCTGGATGATTTACAAAGCAAGAACAATCAAACATATATAACTTCTCAGCTGAAGCAAATAAGTTCTAATAACAAAATAATTGAACAAACAGTAAAAGCATGAAAACCGGATTTACAGTGCTGTGGGACAGCTAGATTCATTCTTGAAGGCATCATTCCACCACATGCATGGCATTGCAGGTGAACTGTACTTCGGTTGCAACGATAACCGGAAAATTCAGCACCTGATTGATCCAGATTAAGTGAAAGAACATCAAAGAAAACGAGAAAGAACAATCTATGCTATTAAAGAAAGAAGGCAGAAGTGGCTAAATGAGTATTAACCAACTTTCATATTGACGAATGCAAGTCCAAGTGGATATCAGTTATCACAAATCATACCATAAACTAGAACTTATACAATATATTAGGAATATCATTATTGTTTAACTATTGGTGACAAGATCTAGCTGCGCACTTGGATTGGTTTTTTCTTGGAAAAAGTTTTGTTTTCTGTGGGATATGGGTTAGTTGTTGTGAGAGAGAATGTATGGTTCAAAGTACACTTTTGAGAAAAAATTGAGAATTTTTGGGGGAAAAAACCAATCCAAGTGCAACTTAGATATTAAAAATTTCTAATTGGAACTGCAAGACTCATGATTGAGAAAATATGGAGTACCACACTGAGGACAAGCTAGCTCCCAGCTATTTTCCTCATCTGATGGAGATTGTGTCCTCTTCCGCCGACGTTTATTTCCACAAGTAACGACCTGAGAATGGATATAGGGAATTGCCCAAGAAAAAGTTATAACAGATTGTAAAATGAATTAAAGGTTGCTAAAGAAGTTGTGGTTCTATAACTTCACGACATTTTGAGACAGCTCTTTCCCCATCTGTTATTGCATTTGCACATCCCCTAGTTCGCCTCAGCTAAAGAAAAACTAGGTGTCTCACCCAAAAAAATGTTGTAATTACTATTTGAGAGTGGGGGGAGAGAGAGAATTAGCAATGCGGGTAGCATGATAATTGAAATAGAAATGTCCACATACAAAAGTCAAGCATGTGAATAGGCCTAATTAGATATACACAACAGCTTCCACAGAAACTCCCATTCTTGAATTTCATGCAATTTTCAATAAACTTTTATGAAATAAGAACGCCATTCCCAACTTTCTAATCACTTTGTGCATGTGCTTGGCATATTTAACAAGAGGTTGCCAGCATGATACCTATCATACTAAAGATTTACAGGTTAATTGTATAAGCCTTCCTAAGCAAAAAGAGTATCAAAGAAATATGTTCTCCATAAGTTCACACAGTGGGAACTCATCAGTCATTGAAAATGCTCCCCCATGAAATGAAGGATAGAGTATCTTCTTGCACAGTTTCCACTTTGAGCATCCATTATACATCTTCTTAGACTCTGCTTCTGTTGTGTTTATATATTAAGCATGTTCCATGTAGCCCAGCAATAAAGTTCTACTACTACGTATCCTGCAAACTAATTTTTCTGAGGTTCCTTCATTTTTCCCTTTTCCGTATGTTCTTAGAAGTTCATTTTCACTTGACTCAGGACCAAAGCCAGAACAGTTTATAAATTATCCATGATTTTCAAAAAATTTTTACCAGTTCAATTTCAGATTTCACTCTGGATCAAAATTGGAGAGTTGACGAACTATCCATTCTTCTCAACAATTTTAAAAAATTCAATCAAAGTCCACCATTATCAATCTGTCAATATTACCCATTCCTGATTAACAACTCCTTATATGTCTGTTTGACATTCTCTAACCAAATAGACCACCGGACAATGTCAGAAATTGTTCAGGAAAAAAACATGGAACAAAGGTAGAACTAAGCATAAATGAAAACAAAGACACCTCAAAGTAAGCACATTCCAATGCGTTAAACATCTAGTATGAGGAATAACTTACAAGAGGAGACTTAATTGATGCATAGGAATCTACGGTTGCAATTTCTTCAGTTGAACGTTTCAGAGAATGATCAGCTTGCAATAAATCCTGAAAAGTAACAGAACGCACTCTAAAGCATGCCAACTTACAACCAGATCGACTAATAAAAAGAACATCCTC
The DNA here is from genome assembly GCA_030512225.1 of Rauvolfia tetraphylla. Lineage (NCBI taxonomy): Eukaryota > Viridiplantae > Streptophyta > Magnoliopsida > Gentianales > Apocynaceae > Rauvolfia > Rauvolfia tetraphylla. The sequence goes on from JAJQKT010000017.1 coordinate 4,262,101, forward strand.
TCATGACTGCATAAAAAGTGTGTATATACACACACAAGGCATCTGACACTATACTGTGGCTTAAAAGAATCAGAAGAAAAGCTAGCATTAGTAAAAAGAAAGCAGAGGAAGATAAGTATTTTGCCTGCCAGAAGGAAAATAAAAGAACAGAAGAGAAAAAGTACTATTTTCTTCTTGACCTATGTTTAAATAAAGACTTTTATATCAATAGAAAAATGTTTATTAAAGTTGATCTCCTTCTCTTTGTTTCAGTCCACATTTGGACAAAAAGCAAATTGGACCTTCTTAACCTATCTTGATCCCTCTCCATGGCCCTCCCTTCCCTCCAAAAAGCAATCTAAATGCAGTACATCAGTTCCGTTCCTTGCAATTCCTTCAATACAATCATGTTGCTGGGCTTTAGTTTAGTTCAGTTCAGTTTAGTTTATTCGTTATTATAGAAAAAGGGAAATGCCTCTACCTGAAAATTGAAAGGGAGAGAGGGAGGAGACAACTTAGAAGCCATAACAACAAGGCAATTAGGGATGCTACCTCCTCAATACCATGAAGAAAATGGTTTCTTCCAACAAACTGTACAACTGCTCTACACTGAGGGCATAGAACACTTGAACGCTTTTCTTGGGACCTTTTTAGCCACTCTGAGAAGCACCCGTTGCTGAAGAGGACATGAGAAAAGAAAACAATAAGAATCTAAATATTTGCTTTGCTTAAATTCTCCTAGCAACTTACCAGAAATTGTGAAGACATGGAGCTACTGTGACGACATCATGCCAAATATTAAGACAAATACAGCACTTTGCATGTTCAGCATCCAGAAAAATCTACGAGAAGTGTTATTTCACATTTAGCAATGAAATACACAACACCATTCACTCTGAACATTCTTTTAAGTGTGATCAAATGTTATTCACCTTTAACTTTTTCTTACATGGTTCCTCGTTAGGCATCAGTTTGAATCTGTAACTCAAAAGTCCTGAAGATTAACAATTATCAGATAGAAAGTTAATCTTAAGAACATGAGAGGCAAAAATCTGATAGTGGAAACCAGAAAGTTAAATACACACCATCAAAAGCTCAGCTTCCAGGATTCCAGAATAAAAGAAATACAAGTTCAGCCAAAGTAAAGACAAATTAAAATGATAAAATAAATCAACTGGTATAACTAAAACACGCATAACTATGACATGGGACTGAAACAGTCTGAAATACTCTGAAGCATAGAATGGTCAGAATTGTTTTGCAAGTGATATATAAAACAAAACCAATTTAAAAAGAAAATACTACAAACTGATACCAAGATGGACCCAAGAAATGGGGGTAAACTACATCGATCTCCCTTAGAGCAATCTCTCCTCTTGTTTCAGAAATTACATTAACCTCCCTTGAGGTTTTGACAATTATCTTAAATTACCTCCCCTACTATCTACATTTTGCTAAAGTAAGCTAACAGAATATATTGTTTTCCATCTTTACTCAGTGGTTAGGCGAATTGACTTTTTTGCGCTCATTTATATTGCATAATATGATGAAAAAGTAAAGCTTTGATCTAGCACAGCAGCATGCAACACACTCTTATTTGGGATAACAATTGAGAAGATGAAAGCAAATGAATTTTAAAACTCTAAACCAAAAATAAACAAACAAAATAAATAAGAGAAACTGAGAGAAAGAAACAACATATTGGACAGGATTGATAAACATCAAGGCATGACTGTTGAGTTACAGTAGAGTAAAGCTTTGATCTAGCACAGCAGCATGCAACACACTCTTATTTGGGATAACAATTGAGAAGATGAAAGCAAATGAATTTTAAAACTCTAAAACGAAAATAAACAAACAAAATAAATAAGAGAAACTGAGAGAAAGAAACAACATATTGGACAGGATTGATAAACATCAAGGCATGACTGTTGAGTTACAGTAGAGTAAAGCTTTGATCTAGCACAGCAGCATGCAACACACTCTTATTTGGGATAACAATTGAGAAGATGAAAGCAAATGAATTTTAGAACTCTAAAACGAAAATAAACAAACAAAATAAATAAGAGAAACTGAGAGAAAGAAACAACATATTGGACAGGATTGATAAACATCAAGGCATGACTGTTGAGTTACAGTAGAGTAAAGCTTTGATCTAGCACAGCAGCATGCAACACACTCTTATTTGGGATAACAATTGAGAAGATGAAAGCAAATGAATTTTAGAACTCTAAAAACGAAAATAAACAAACAAAATAAATAAGAGAAACTGAGAGAAAGAAACAACATATTGGACAGGATTGATAAACATCAAGGCATGACTGTTGAGTTACAGTAGAGTAAAGCTTTGATCTAGCACAGCGGCATGCAACACACTCTTATTTGGGATAACAATTGAGAAGATGAAAGCAAATGAATTTTAGAACTCTAAAAAGAAAATAAACAAACAAAATAAATAAGAGAAACTGAGAGAAAGAAACAACATATTGGACAGGATTGATAAACATCAAGGCATGACTGTTGAGTTACAGTAGAGTAAAGCTTTGATCTAGCACAGCGGCATGCAACACACTTTTATTTGGGATAACAATTGAGAAGATGAAAGCAAATGAATTTTAGAACTCTAAACCGAAAATAAAAAAACAAAATAAATAAGAGAAACTGAGAGAAAGAAACAACATATTGGACAGGATTGATAAACATCAAGGCATGACTGTTGAGTTACAGTAGAGGATAAAGTTGGTGAATACATATGTTACCAAAAGTTTGTATTCAATTTTGGTCTTTGATAGCACAAAATAAATGCCATATGCCAAAAATTTTGATTATAGTAGTCCTTGAGTAAATTGGAAAACTAATAATAACTTTTATCCTATAAGAGTGTTTCCTTCACTAAGAAATAGCAAGCTTTGTATAAAAATTATATAAATATAAAAGTTCGTATTCAATTTCGGTCTTTGATAGAGCAGAATAACTTCCATGAGCCAAAAATTTTGATTGTAGTAGTACTTGAGTAAATTGGTAAACTAATAATAACTTTATCCTATAAGAGTATGCTTCCTTCACTAGGAAATAGCAAGCTTTGTATTAAAAGTATGTAAATATAAATTGGATATAGTGATCATATTATAAGTCAACGTCAATGTTCCTGGTCACAGGAGGTCGAGGTAATTTACCCAGGAAATAAATACCATGAAACAAGTAAGCATGGGGATTACAGATTATAAACGATATTGGCAAATAAAGAGAATCACAAAAAGTAGTTATTCTTTAAATGCTTTTCATCATTTTGCTTGTTGGTATTACAATAAGTGACTCAAAGAGATGCAAATCATATGCTATGAAACTTCAAAATAAAAGATAAAAATATAAGAGTGACCCATTATTTACGCTTAACTTCATAATGCAACATATCCATCCAAAAATCAGTATTCGAGTAAATCATCCACAACAAACATGTCATTTGCACGTACACATAGCTTTCTTCTTTTGCCTCATGCTTGTTTTCCAAAATGCAAACCCACAAGATTGTGTGAAGCAGGAAACACAACTTCTCAGCCAATGTTTTCATAGGAATAGGATGTACAAATGATGATATATCGCAGTTGCATTATTTCATTTCAAATTCTTATCTGACTTAGCAGGCTAAGCTTCAGTAGTCTAAAAAGACCACCCATTTACATTTGACCATATCTGAACAATTATAAGAAACCTTCAGTTCTTTCCTTTCTATTTTGTTTTCAGTGCTTCAAAGTTAGGTTATGAGTTTTTTCCCTCCTATCATCAGCCAAATTTTTAGTTAAGGAACTCTTTTAGCAAAAAAAAGAGTGCCGATGCCCAATCTTAAAATTTCTGTACAAGATTCCTTCATTATGAACCAAAAACATTTAGGACAAAGAAAACAGTCGTCAGTGATTGTTACTACCCAAAATTGTACGTACAGACTAATGGACCATTCATTTATAATACAGAAAATAGTTTGTGGACCAGTTTTACTTCTTTGGAATGGGAGATATTTACAGGGAACACAATCTCTAACAATTTAGCAAATATAATAGTCCTAATGATATTATTTCACAACAAAAGCCCATTTGTTGATGAAAGCATTTTCACACCTTGATGTTTTCTTTCTCAAACACTTAGCCTTCAAGCAAATGTACAAGTCATTTTGCTCTTTATAATTAGTAAGAGTTTCCCTATTCCTTTAACAAATGCCCTCAGTATACCATATGTTAACCATCAAACCCAAGTTCAAGATATACGACACTCAAACATTGAGAACTACAAGATAAATAATTACCACAGAGGTACCAGTGTAGCACAAGTCAACGCAACCAGACTCAGGAAACGTTGATAATAAGGTAAGGATTTAGACTTCTGCCAATTTTTTTACTGATATCAAACTTAAGAACGGCAATTTTAACAAATATAAAGGTGCTTGCATATTTAAATAAGATATCCCAACAAGTCATCAACATCATTTATACAAAGCCCACCAAGAGATCCACAAATAGAGATTTTAGAGCATTATAACATACCATATTATTCAAGTATGTTTGTAACTTGAAAATAGTATAAATTGACTGAAAATGAATCCATGTCCACTTAGAACTGAATATAATCTTCACCTTTGCCATCAGGACCTGGAATAATTTCACTGCCACAATGGATGATAGCAGTATCTCCATCCTGAACAACAATGTCATCCACAAGTATTGCCATTTTACTAGTGCATCATGGAAGACAACAAAAACGTACTAATCATTATGTGTCCTGAAATCGTAAGTTCAAGTGGAAGGATATATAAAAGAAACATTTACGTAGCCCAAAGGAATAGTATGAATAAATAACTAATTAGAGAGGTATGAGCTTGATAATCTACCAGAAATATGCGACTCTTAAGAAACTAGCACTCAGAAGAAACACTAGTATGGTAGAAAAGAAAACAGGCCTGAGTACCAAGGGAAAGAATATATATGAATAGAAAGAAAAGAAAAAGAAAAAATATAAGGGCCTCCACCAACAGTAATATCCTAATCAATTTATGACACTGATAATTCATCAAATTTGGCAGTCAAAACCATTGGCCTCATGTGTTTCTTGACCTGACATAATTGACATCACGATCAAAGTAAATTATGACACTATGTAACCATACGTTTACGAAAAGATCATCACATATGAAGCATCAAAAGTGTCAGACGGTGGAAGCACCAAAAATTATTGCACCTTGTGCATCTTTTATGTCTTGTCTATTGGTCTAGGATTCTACTTTGAAAGTCAAAAGTTGGCTTCATTTCATGCTAGTGTTCTTAGGCCTTAGGTACTGCAATGTCAAATCCCTTTCAAAAACATGGTGAGTAGGCCACTGACTGCACCTTCCTTTGATTAGATGAGCCTCTAGCTCATTGCTTGAGGCACTAGGACATTTGAGCCTCAAGACACCTCAACAAATGTTTCCAACTACTTTAGAGTATTGAAACTAAAAACAAATAGGGGAAAGATGAATTCTAGTTGAACTAAAGAACTAGTGGTTTTTCCTACAAAAATCAAATTTACCACAAAACAATAATGAAACCAAGAAAGGTTCGAGAAATTTTGAGCAGTAAAACTAGCATGGGTTTTACGTGAAAAGAAGTTGCATCTTTCTTAGAAGATTCTTTACTTACTAATCTCCTCAACTTTTCAACAGGGATAAGAGATGTAAGATCACTCCATTCCAGTTCCCTAAGCATACTGACCAACTAACGGCAACACCAACCATTGAACCAGGCACATTCTAAATGTTGAACAATCAAGACAACAATGAAATTGATTCAAATTTTAAGAATAAATAGCCTCTGCTAAAAGGAATTGCTATGCATACTTAAGACAGAGAGATACATATCTCCGCATTGCAAATCATTTTTAGTATCCAAAATCAAATTCAATATTTTTACTTTATTCTAAAATTAATACAGTTAGAAGAAGGATTATAATAATGTTCCATTTTCATGGAGGAATAATTGTAGGCAGTGAAAACAACTACGACAAGTAAAAGTTGCTTCCAAATTGAGTATTCAGTCCAATAGCCAACCTTTTACAGAAAACTTTCATCTTAACTAATAGTTCATTTGTTTTTTACAATAAAATCACTTTCACAATATTAATTGCTACTACTTAAAAACCCATATGAAAGTGAAAGTGAATTCCTGACGTTGCAATGCTTCAACAATTAACTTCCAATAACTGAGTAGATATGTAACTTCAGATTAAAGGAATATATTGATTACAAAACTGAATTAACAAATACTTATAACAAAATATTGGAAAAGGACCTCCTATTCTGTAATGTGGCAGAAACGAGATCCATATTCCTTGAAATTTTGCACCACTCTTGCTTTCCAGATGATGAGACACAGACTTCAGAGCACATTACTGCTTCAATCAACCCCAATTCAATATCTGGATACCGTGAATCTGAAGGTACTACAAGAGAAGAAGACAATTTTGTCTAAGCAGGTGAGCCCTTAAAACATATTTACTCTTGTAAGATGAAGATTGATACATTTGATAATAAATTCAAGTACAGATAACATAGAAGAACCGGGGCATGAATTTCTCCAAAGTTGTTGACAATAGCATCTAGAAATGGCATCAATGTAGTAGATATTCAACAGAAGTTCCGTGCTTTATGAACTGTGAATCGGAAATTAAATTGCACCGCCTAAAACATCAGTTGAACTATTAAATCATTATTCTTTTCAAAGATTAAGGACTCAGTTTTTTTTTCCCCCTTTTTTCCTTCTGCTGGATGGATCTCAGCTACATAATCATATTAATTAGTTCAAAGCTAAATTATCCAATGAGAAATGAATTAAGATGCAAATACATAAGCAAAGGAAAGAATTTCTGAAAAACGAGCACTGCATTATCCAATTTAAAGACGTGCATAATAATTTTCCAAATGGTTCACTAATTAAAGTTCAAATTCCCCTCCAGTTTCCCCAAAAAAAAAACTCTCCAGTTTTTGCATTCTCTTCCAACCTGATATTTTTCTTTGCTTGTCTAAGAATTCAGGAAAAAAACACAAAGAATTCTCTAATTCTTTGTAAAGTAAGTAAATTAGAGAAAGGGACAAAATCAAGCAATACACCGTTGTTTAAAATACTACAACCCGCAGAGGAAAATTAAAACCCAACTTAAAAATGGGAGTTCAAGAAATTGAAATCACTCTTAAGCATTTTCAGAAATTCAAGAACGGGATTTTCCTATACTGCAATAGAAAAAGACTTGAATAACAAGAACAAGAATCACACAGAAACAAAGGAGGCACTTACCAAGCTTGGCCCAGACATCCCTGACGAAGGATTTAGACTGAGGAGAATCAGAACTTTCTCCTCTTTCCATCATGATCAAGATTATTCTAGTTAAAGAAGTATGTAGAGAGAGTTCTTGCATGCGTTTATATGCAGAAGTTTCTTCACGAAATGAAGCCAATGATTGCAGAGGAAGGCTGAGCTTGGGATCTTTTTTTCTATGCCCTCAAGAGAAAAATTAATGTAATTTAATTTTAAAATTTTTATTAATTTTTATAAAAAAATAGGTTATTTATAAAAAAAGAAGTTAGTTTTATATTTAAAAATTTATGTTTGATTTTAAAATAAATGGTATTTAAATTGAATCACCTAGTTAAGTTCTTATTCTAGTAGGGGGGTGCAAAACGGTTTTCGATTCGATTTATGTTTTACTATTTAGTTTTCGATTTGATTTTTTTATTTTTTTGAAAATCAAAACCGAACCGTTCACTATTCGATTTTACTATTCGGTTTTACAGTTCGATTTGATTCGGTTCGGTTCGATTTAAACCGAAATAAATACAATAACGCATTATGGTAATGCGTTCTTATATTTATTTTTTAAATTTTTAGTTTTCAGTTCGATTTTTGATTTGATAATCTAAATCGAAAACCGAATCGAAATGTATATAAACCCTAAAAATCGAACCGAACCAAACCGTATAATTAGAAAACCTAACCGAAATGTAAAAAATAGTTCGATTTCGGTTCGATTTTCGGTCCGGTTCGATTTTTGCACACTCCTATATGTGAGGTTGTACTAATAATCGTGTTAATATTTAGAAAATAATATAGTATTAATTATTAATAAAATATGTCCTAATAATTTTGAAAAAAATAGATATTAATGTTTTAATGCTTAAAATATATTAATATTAAATATTGTATTGCTTAAAACATACTATTACTTAGTATGTTTTATTACTAAATACTTTATTATATAAATTAAATTAAATAATAGAGCAACAAAATGTTAAATGTTTTAAGCAACATATCACAAGAACATCATAGGTGGAGCATAGTACAAGTAGTAAAACACAACAATAAATGATATTATATTACAAGGCAAAAAATCATTAGCAAAAGATGTGTGTGCGATCACCTAATAGCGAATCATAAGGGGCTCAATATTGAGGTTGGTCACTAGGTAGGGGCTGGTAAGTGCCCTAGAATTTCGTAATCTGATTTTTAATTTGGAGAGGCATAAGGTAGTTTTTGAAATCAAACATTCGCTCTGGTGTGTGGATAGTTTTGACTACGAGATACCCAGACTTGATTCCTAATGACCTCACTATTGATTCTGGTAGTTTTACCATTGAATTAGTATTCGAATATTTATCATATTTAAGAAATTCAGTTTGATGAACTATGTTGATATGTCTTGATTCACTTAGACTATCCAGCTACTCTCAAACTCCATCACTAATTTTGTACATTTTTGCGAAGAAAAGAAATTTATTTTCATGAAAAGAACTTTGAGAAATGCCACACATGTGCTTTTACCTTTACAATTTTGAAAACCACAAGCACACACGTAAACTCACTGAGATTTCTGACTCACACATATCTTAATACTTGTTTCATATGGCATGAACCAAAAGATCGAGATGAAATCTTCCTGTTAACCATGACAATTAGTCGTGGGAGAACTTTATCTATGTATATAGTAGTGTGCTATTATGGAGTCTTGTAACTTTTGTTCTTTCTTGCTAACTTGAGAGAAAAGATTGTATTAAAGAACTACATATATATGTACATAACTTTATGCACTTTGGTTGAGTTGTTTTATATATGTTTATTCTTTATTTTTCTCCAGACATGCTTCACATTTGCATTTGTCAGTGTTGAAAGGCATGTTGATACTTTAATCAGCTGTAGTGGAACCTAGCGCAGGAGTTTGAGGTATCACAGCTGGTATCATAGCTCTAGGTTCGTTCCTAGGTTCAAATTGGTAAATCCTAAATAAGCATAAGAGTTTATTATGTAGGTTTTAGCTGTTTGAAAGTGGCTAGTTATTATTAGTATTGACGGTGTAATTATTTTGTAGGTTAGCAGTATGGCTCAGCGAAACATTGCATCACATAGAGATCGTAAATGGGTTTATCAACCAAGCAACATTATTAATGCAGCGGATGGATCGATGTCGTCTTCATTTATTCCATACGGGATATAGTTCCAGAGAAACCGGTATCACCGCTAGTAGATGTCTATGAGGATGAGTCAGTGGATGGGCCTACTGCGAGAACCTCTATGATAGGAGGATCTATTGAGGAGGAACCCTAGCGACTTACCCTCTGAGCATGTACTTGTCGAGGCAATCAGGGATACCTTTGTGGGAGAGACTATTGTTGGAGAGAGGTTACTATATTTTTCCATTCTTGCTAACTCTATTAACGTTGTTCTCACAACATTTTTTATATCTGTCAAATCAGCCTCTTCATTCCCAATTTTGTCACCATTGCGTGAGTTAGCTAACCATATTTTTACCCTCAGTGTGTGCTATATGAGCATTGTATCCATGTAGAGGGAGAACGTATTAGGGATTAGAGAGGGAGTTTAGACGATCAGATTGTTTACTATATTCTTTATGTCACAATAGAGAGCATGAGATTACAAGAATTGACATGCTAGAGGAGCATCTAGATAGGATGGTCGAAGTTCATGCTGCTCATATTCGTGAGATTGATAAGGTGACACATGATCGTAATAGTTTGATTCGGTGGTTTGATGAGACCTTAGCGTCTGCTAAAGTTTGGTCTCAGGGGATTCGAGAGTAGTTGAGAGCTCGAGTAGGATCCTCAGAGAGTCACGACCCTTAGATAGATATCTTAATTTGACTAATTGTATATATTCTATTTTGTTATGTGTATATGTGTGTAGAATTGTCTAATTTATGACTGTATTCCATTAGGGTTTAGGTCATATAGGATTTTAAATTTTATAGTGTAGCAGCCCATTGTTTTGTATTTTGTATATCTTGGGTAAGATGGCCTAGTAGGTCATCTATCTTTTGTGTCTGACTCTACTTTTGACTTGAGGATATATGCATATACAACATCACTCTTTCTGGACATAATGCTTTCCTATTTGATATTATGTTTGGATATGTGATATTGGATTAATTTACTTTTTTTGTTGCTCTATTTATATATTTGAGTGTGGTTATATGTTTCATTAGCTTTAGGCTTTCTATATGCATAGAATGGCATCACAATCACATTCTATAGCACCTAGTGCTAAGGCTCAAGTTGAAAATCTGCTCATAGTCAGAACAATTTGAGAGGCAATCATCATATATAGTGCAAACAACTAGAGATATAATTGAGCAATTTATGATTAGAATGACTGTATTTTTAGAGACAGCTATTGCAACTCGAAGGATTGCTGTATCAATCCCTGAAACTGATAAAGTTTTGAAGCGATTTCTAAAATTTTGACATTCATAATTCTTTAAGGAGGCGGAGCAAGAAATTAAAGCTAAAGTTTTCTTGGAACAACTGACAGACATCTATGACACTCTGGGATATAATGATATTAAGAAGGTAACATTTGCAGCTTTTTGTCTGAGAGGAGTTACCCGTGATTTATGGTTAATAATGTCTGAAGCTCGTACTTTAAAAGGTGAGCCATAGACTTGGGTTGACTTTCAAGAGGAATTCAATAAAGAATTTATCCCGTAGCTTGGCTACGGTGCAAAAAGGGGGCAAGTTTTTATCTTAGAGCAATCCAGTAGCGATGAGGCAAACTCCGAGCTGTCAAAGACTAAGAATAGTGAGAATGAATAGAGGGAAGGAGAGGTGGAAGGCGAGCTAGCCTTGAACACCCTCAATGGTACTTCTAGACCCTCGTCCATGTGGCTGAAAGGAGTGATGTCTGGAAAGAAAATTTATGTACTTGTTGACGATAGTGCGTCCAAAACTTCATCAACTCCAAACTTGTGCGAAAGTTGAAGTTGAGTTTCAAGCCTATTGACTCGTTTGATGTGAAAGTTGCTAACGACCATAAGTTGCTCTACTCGAAGTGGTTCGGGATGTTGAAATGGCAATCTAAGGGGTAACAATGAAGGCTACATTGCACGTTTTGAACTAGCAAGTCTGGACATTATCTTGGGCAACGCTTGGTTTCGAGAAATCAGTATGATCTATTTCGATTATGCCTATGACAATGGAATTCAAGCTAGAAGGCAAGAAGTGTTCTTGGCAGGCCCTACATTCTCAAGAACTCAAATGGTGTTATACAAATAGCTTGGAGAAGCTGCGACAGGTTGATGCACTGCTAATGTTGGTTGTCCCAGTTGCAAAACTAGAGAAATCTACTTGTTGGGAAGGCCAGGAGCAACCTATCTCTTGGGAAATTCGTATAATACTAGAGGACTTTGAAAAGGTGCTGCAGGAACCCAAGAGGCTATCCCGGCAAGGACATTTGATCACATGATCACATTTCCAGAAGGATGAGACTGAACGACAGGTAGACAAAATGATGAAAGCGGGCATTTTACGGCCCAATAACTCACTTTTTTGGTCCCCAGTATACTTGGTGAGGAAGGAAGGTGAGACTTGGAAATTTTGTAATGACTAGCGAGCCCTTAACAAGGCCACACTCAAGGACACGTTCCCCATTCCTATCATTGATGATATGCTGGACAAGTTGCATAGTGTGACAATTTTCACTAAATTGGATCTTTGGGTTGGCTATCACCATATTCAAATGGTAGCTGAAGACAGACACAAAACAACATTTCTAACTTATAGTAGCCACTATGAGTATATGGTAATACCCTTCGGTTTGTGCAACGCCTCATCTACTTTCTAGTCCATCATGAACGAGATCTTTAAGTCCAATTTGAGGAAGTTTGTGCTAGTGTTCTTTGATGAAATTTTAGTATACTCAAAGAATTTGCAGGAACATATGGAGCACTTGAAACTAGCCTTGGATGTACTCAGGTAGTACCAGTTCTATATCAAGCAGTCCAAGTGTGCCTTTGCCCAGAGAGAGCTGGAATACTTGAGCTATATTATTTTGGGAGAAGGTGTCAAAGTGGACCAACGGAAGATACAAGCCATGCTTGATTGGCCGGTGCCTAAGGATGTTATTGTCTTGAGGGGATTTCTTGGTCTCACTAGATACTATCGTCGATTCATTAAAGGGTACGACATCATAGCCTGCCCATTGACTAATTTGTTAATAAAGATGGTTGCGCTTGGAGCTCAGCCAATGACTAAGCTTTCGCTGCTCTTAAGGATGTAATGAGTAAAACACCAGTATTGGCCTTGCTAAACTTCACCAAACTATTCAAGGTACACACAGATGCTTGCAAAGATGGAATTGGGGTCCTGCTGAACCAAAATGACAAACCCATCACTTTCATGTCCAAACGATTGGGACCGACGAAAAAGTCATGATTAATATATGTAAAGGAAATGCTAACCATTACACATGCTATCAAAGTCTTGCGGCCATACATTTTAGGAAGAAAATATATGATTTTGACTGACTTGTAGTCGTTGAAAGGTCTGATAGAGCAAAAGATAACTTCATCGAAACCATAAATTCTTGATAAAGCTATTGGGATATGAGTACGAGATTTTATACAAGCCTGGTCGGGAAAACAAAGTTACTGATGCCTTATCGAGAAAGGAAGGTGGTCAATTACTATGTGTTATTTATTAGTAGAATGATGCTCAGCTAATAGCTTTGAGTGGCGATTGGCTTAGATCCTCACTGCCAAGATATTCTAGCAAAAATGAAACTACAAGACCCTACAGTCTCAAGCTTTTCTCTAAGCAATAACCTTCTATTTTATGGTGTGAAGCAAGTTATGATCCAAATGTGTTCGAGCTAAGGAACCAACTGGCTGCGAACTTACATTTGGGTAAATATGTTCTTCTAGTGGGAAGGACTCAAAAAAGAGATCAAAATGCTAGTGTGAATTAGGGTTCGATTCTAGAGAAGGAGCTTGAGAAACAGCTACCACAAATAAGAAAGGCTGTAGGCATGCAAATTACCTAATATTGACACGAGGAGGTTGTGACTATCAGTAACAATATCAGGCTCATAGAGTTTGGTAATTGGAATGAGTACTATCTAAATTCCTTAAGAAGGATCCATTGGATGGCAAGTCACCTACCAATTGTCAAGGTAATTCCAGCTCCAACAGCGTATATTTAAGTTGTTGTAGTTAAAAAGCTCATAGTTAGATTTTGGGATGGGTCGGTCGGTCTGCCTTCTGATGGCGATGTGCTCCTAGCCTTAATCGGTCTACCTTCTAATGGCGATATTCTCCGGGCCTTAATTGGTCAGCAATGCCTTCGGCGTTATTACTTTGAAGAAATTAGAATGTTCAAAGCAAGCCTATACTCTAAATACATTAGCATGGGGATAACAATATAGGATTTCGGTCCTCTTTTGTTGGCCTTCAGGATTGGAGTAATGATTAACAGAAATAGTATGAGGCAGTCGTATTTCATAATCAGAGGTTAAATTCTTGTATTTATGAAAGATGAACAACGGTAAAAGCATTTGCCAAGAGTGTTTTCATTCATTAAGAATGAAAGTTCGGGGGCTTGAAGACGATTAAATATTGTTCTAGTCTCAATAATAAACGACGCTGACCAGGATCGGTGGATGTTGCTTTAAGAACTTCACCAACACCTTATGAGAAATCAAAGTTTTTGGGTTCTGAGGGGAGTGTGGTTGCAAGGCTAAAATTTAAAGGAATTGACAGAAGGGCACCACTAGGAATGAAACCTGTGGCTTAATTTGACTCAGTAGAGGAAAACTTATCAGGTATAAACATATTAAGGATTGATAGAATGAGAGCTCTTTCTTTCTTTTTTTTATCATAAAATATAAATATTTTATAGATCAAAGTGTGTACACATACATTGGGCATACCCGGAGCTACATACAACGTCTAGCCTTCATTCTAGTTGAGTCGAAACATGAGCATACAAAACGAATAAAATTCTGTATACTTATGTTTTGATTATGTGTACAATGTTGCTAAAATGCTGAACGTTACCTTCAAAGAGCAACCTGTTTCAAGCTGTCCAAATATGATAAATCGTGCTAGCGAGAGTAATTTTTTTAAGTCTTAAGTGCCATGTAGTGCATTTTGCTTCTTTGACCATCTATTTAAGTGCGGACGACAATTTTGTCATCCCTCCTTTAAATCCTTATGCAGCTCTTTACTTCTACCCAAACCAGTTTGGAGAACGAGCAAAGGAAAAAAAGATGTTATGAGACTTTTGTATAACATGGCAAAAATCATGTTCCGTATTATCATGGAGGAATTACAAACTATCCTTAGTGAGTAATTTGGACTTCACAACTAGGCATAGAATGAAAAAAAGTCAAGGCGGGATGGCAGAGTTCCAAATTACTTTGCAGTAAACAATTTTTGTTCCTTTTCAGCCTAAGGTGATCATAGGCTTCGAATGAGTCAAACTGGGATCCTTACAGCCATTCGTTCAGCCGTCATGCAGTCTAAACATGGGACCCTTCCCCTTACACTAGCATCTCTCTAATGTCGAGTAATCGTTTAAAAAATGACAACTGGTCTTTTTTGATTGTGATTGACCAAATATATCAATCTTATAGATAAACATGATTGATCCACCGTAGCCAAAAAGAGTCCTTATTATTGTGGATGTCTCATAAGTACTTGGCAAGCAAGGCATGGTTCCATGAACTACTGTCCCGAAAATTGAGCCCTCCTTCTTCGGTTGGGAGGCTAAGGTTCTTTCACGTGACCAACGGCTTGTCTTAGTTTGCAATACAATCTATCAAAGCACAGTTTGCCAAAGCACAGGACGGGAAGTGTCGAAAACCAGAAGCATTCAACACCTTGTAGGACTGCCTAAATAAGCTCAGTCCGCCAGCATATGAAAGGGAACTTGCATTCCAAATGTTGATTTGGTTTGCAATACGATCTATCAAAGAGCCGTAGTGGATAATTTTCAAGTGTTCAGCTTCTAAGAGAATGCCAAGATATTTGAAAGGCATGGAGCCCCGCGCATCCCAAAAACTGCCAGAACTTGATCCAGTTCTTGCTTATGTATGCCAACGGTAAAGATATTTGACTTGAGAACATTGGAGTTGAACACCAATTTAGCCCCACAATCACACAAATAAGTCCAAAGAATACCAATAGAGGTGGGTGATCTTGAGAGATGCACATTTCAAGTGAAAATTGAACCTTAGGTTACTGGTGACCCGAACCAAAGAGCGAGAAAGATACTCAATACAGAGAACGAATAGAAATGGAGAAATAGGGTCACCTTGTCGGAGGCCTCTTTTCTCTTTGAAGATGTCGTGAAAGGAACCATTGAAGCTAATGTAGTAAGAGATAGGAGTAACACATTGCATGACCCAAAAAATGAATTGTGTTGGGAATTTGAGGCCTTGCAAAACATAATGAAGAAATTCCCAGTTAACAAAATCATATGCTTTCCTCAAATCAATCCTCATTAAACAACGAGGAGAGATGCGTTTTTAGTTGTATTGGAGGAGTAAATCTTGGGCAAGATGGATGCTGTCCATCATACTTCGTCCCTCAACGAAAGCCGATTGAGTTTTATCCACAATACTATCAAGAACAGTAGCAAGGGGTATTGCCAAGATCTTAGAGATGATTTTGTAGATCACGTTGCAACATAAGATTGGTCAAAAGTCCCCAACAGCAGAAGTATGAATGGATTTAGGCACCAAAACAATGACTGAATGACTAAGTTGCTTTAAGATGGATGCCGAGCTGAAAAATTCTCTTACTGCTCCCCAAAGATAGTTGCCTAGATCGTCCCAAGTTTGCTTGAAAAATAAAGAATAGTAGCCATCTGGACCCGGTGCTTTATTATTCTCAATGCTGAAAAGGAAACACTTAATCTCTTCGTCTAGGACTGGCATGACAAGAGAGGAAGCCTATTAGGCTGAAAAAAAAGGCCCTTAAGCTAGAACATCTTCATTTATCTGTTGGCAACGGTGTTTAGTACCAAGCAACTGTTGGTAGAAAGTGAGGAATTCTACTACAATCTCATCTTGAGATGTCATGAAGGAACCATCCCCCTTGAGTATCGCTACAATGCTGTTACGCTTTTGGTTCCTTTTCACCAAGTCATGGAAAAACGCCATGCCTCTATCCATATTGACAGTAAATGCTCATTTGGCTCGTTAGGAATAGAATTGTAGCTCAGCTTCCTTAAGGCTCAAGGCTTTGCGCTGCAAATTATGAACATGCAACCGGAGACTGTAGTCTAATGGATGATCTTGTAATCTCATATGTGCTTGCAGTAGTTCCTGGTTAGCTTTTACTGCCCTAACAAAAATGTGGGAGAAGTACTTTGCATTTAGACACCTTAGCAGGTGCTTCAACATCTTGAGATATTTGCAAAGCTTGAATTGTTCTGTCCCTTCCGGAATACACTCCCTAGAATGCCTAACAATATCCATAAAATCTTCATGGAAGAGCAAAACAATGCATAGGGAATGGTCCGATAAACAACCCGATGGCAAGAAATTTGTCAATCCATGTCTGCCCGATGTGCACCAGTGGCCGTTGGCTAGAACTCGATCCAGTTTGTACCAAACCACATTATTTGTCCAAGTAAACTTGCATCCCATTGAATTAATATCATCAAGTCCCACATTCATGCAGCAATCTGCAAAGTCCCGAATTTCATAGGGGGTGATATCTGATCCATGTCTCCTCTCATTGGAATATAGTACACTATTGAAGTCGCCCATCAAAATCCACTCCTAATTGTGTAGGCTGGCATAATTCTACAAATTTTTCCACAACGGCCTCCTACTAACAATACTATGTAAACTATAGACAAAACTGATGAGCACTGATTGCGATAACACTTTATATTGCATTGTCGTGTGAATAACATGTGGATCAAAATCAATTGGTTCTAGAGCCATCTTGGAGGGGTCCCAAAGAATGAAAATTCGGCCGGCATCATGCATATGAAAATTATTGATTTGTTGCCACCCTTTGAATTTGGTACTCATAATTTGCCTCAAAGTATCCAAGTCTAGCTTGGTTTCCAAAATATCAAAAATATTGATTTCTTGTTGCTTAACGAGGTGATGAACCCCATTGTGTTTTAGGGGACTGTTAAAGCCCCTAACATTCCAAGAAGCTACAATCATATTTTAAGAGAGGGCCAAGCCCTTCCTCTTAACATTTTGATCCGGCATGGAAACCTTAGCATGCAATTTCAACTTATCCTTTTGCTTCCCTGCTCTGCTAACAGTTGGGATCGCCCCTTCCATATCGTTTTGTTGCTGTAGTGCCCATTATCATTGCCTCTGGCAAGCTGGGAAGTCTTTGTTACATCTCTAGAGCCAGTATTTGGTTCTTGTGGTGAAGCCCGTGGGCAATAAGTTTGGCCTACATCCTTGGGTTGGATGTTATTATCAGATGATGGAGATTGTTCATCCTTACCATCAGTTGCCTACTTCCGTTTATACTGCTTTACTTGATTGACTAGTGTCGTAGCAGTGTCAGCTCCTGCTATGAGCGGGACACGGGCATTCGATTTTGTTTGATGAACCGCAACCTGCAAGCCCTTCCCTTTATTTGGTTTCTTCTGGCTATTGGATTGGTCATCCCGCATTTGTCTCTTGCATCCACCATCTGAATGACCCACAAAGTTACAACCATGACAAAACTTCGGTTCATGTTTAAAGATTATGGGCAGTTCTCTAGTTTTCTCGTTGGGGAGCTTGAAGGAAACAGATCTAATGAGAGGTCGAGATGCATCGACCTCGACCAAAACTCTCGCAAATGAAATCCTATCCTTAGAGGCAGTCAAGTCGTCGGTAGTGATTGATTTTCCCACCATAGAGCAAATTTTGCCCAAAGCCCTCGGGTTCCAACATTCCAAAGGAAGACCGGGGAGATGAATCCATGTCAGGATGAAATAAAATTTCCCCAAGTCAAACTCAAAACAAAAAGGCATGGTCTTTAACAATAATGGCTTACCATATGCAAAATATGGCCCTCCATGAAGAACTGTCATCCTTTCATGGTCAGTTTCAAACCTGAAAACTAGCCACGCCGATTTGTGAATGAAAAATTTGTAACTGACCTTCCAAGTGCTACAGATTGTTGCAATGGCAACTCTGCCTGGAAACCGACCAGCAAAACAACCGACAAGGTAGAAACCCCATGCAACTTGAACGTCATCCAAATCATCTTTCTCCAAAACAAGCTGATCCAAGCTGTTATGGATATGCTGGACTGAGAAGTCGTTGCTAATGTTGGGTTTAAACAGGGCTACCCATGTAGGTTTAGCCACATTCGTATTTGAGGAACTTGAGTCTGTGTCTTCATCACCCAGGGTTCTTGAAACGCTTGTAGAAGAGCACCCTACATCAGAAGGAATCTGTTGGCAAGCAGAACCATCTTCCAAGGAATGGGGAGTTTGATTGGTTTCAATTACACCACATGTTTACAGGGTGTTAGACTTTTGGCCAGACTTCTTTTTGGCCATGGCAACCAGCAGAAGCTGCCTAGTCAACTTGCTAGACCCCAGTTGGCCAAGTGGGGCTTCAGTCAAGATTTGCAACTCCCAGTCAAAAGAGAACTGGGCAATTGGAAAGTAACCAGGCTTTAGAAGGTTCTCTGCAAGTCAGAGAAAAGCTACTGCTAAAGATGCACTCTGTTCCTAAGTTCAAATTTGAAAAATTAAAAATTCAAATATGGCTCTAGGTGCTAAACACCAAGCAACTGCTACAGTAATCGTGCTTAGGATCAATCTCTACAGTTTCAAACAAACCAACAAGAACAAGCAAAGCTGGTAAGTTGCATAATTATCCCATCAATCTAAGATGGCCAGATAACAAGCTGAGAGCCGCTAAGCAGAGCACAACATCAATGTAGACACTTCTATTGCAAAGAAATCGCCACAACAAGAGCATACAAAGGCACCCGACTAATCTGTATGTAAACTCTGCTGTAGAAATGGCAGAAAGTTAACAGGTCCAAAAGAGGACTGCTAACTGGAAACCAGCCAACTGGAGACAGGCTATAACATTGAAACTTCAGTCAGTTAACTCAGTTGTGCAGATTAGTCCCAGCAATTGGCACTCACGAAAATTACAGACAACTTGACAAAGGATGCCACAGCTTTCACAACAGTCCCAAAAACTACTACGCAGATAGAAGAAGCAGAACACAAAGGAGGATGAATACAGAGCAATCGAAGTTTAGAAGAAGGAATCACCAAGGTTTGGGAAGACCAAGGTTGAGAGCATCTCTCTCTAACTTCTCTCTCTAGACTTACTAAGGTTCTTTCTTGATTCTATGGGTGGTGGTGCATGGCCGTTCTTAGTTGGTGGAGTGATTTGTCTGGTTAGTTTCGTTAATGAACAAGACTTCAGCCTGCTAACTAGCTATATAGAGAAATCTTTCTACAACTAACTTCTTAGAGGGACTACAACCTTTTAGGCCATGGAAGTTTGAGGCAATAACAGGTATGTGATGCCCTTAGGTGTTCTAGGCCGCACGCGTACTACACTGATCTATTCAACGAGTTTATAGCCTTGGTCAACAGGCCCAGGTAATCTTTGAAATTTCATCATGATAGGGATAGATCATTGCAATTGTTGGTCTTCAACGAGGAATTCCTAGTAAGCGCGAGTCATCAGCTCACATTACCTATATCCTTGCCCTTTGTACACAGTCTGTCACTCCTATTGATTGAATGGTCTAGTAAAGTGTTCAGATCATGGCGACGTGAACGGTTCACTGCCCGCTACGCGATGAGAAGTCCATTGAAACTTATCATTTAGAGGAATGAGAAGTCGTAACAAGGTTTCCATATGTGAACCTATAGAAGATTATTGTCGAATCCTACAAAGCAAATAACAGGCGAACTTGTTTCTAATCACAGGCGTTGGGTACCTTCGGCACCCTTTGTTCCCTAGCCAGCCAGTGCCTTTAAATCCTCAGTAGTGCAACAACAAATCTCGGCATAGAAAGCACTAAGAACTACTGAAACGGACTGCCTTCCGTCGGCCAGCCCGTTTGCGTTGCTGGCAGAGAAAGCTAAGGTGCCTATCGAATCAAAAACATCTCTCGGCAATAGATATCTAGGTTGTTGCATCGATGAATAATGTAGCAAACTCTTAGAGGTTCATTTATTAATTTTTTTTCTATTTTGTCATTGTCTCCAACTATCCACTTTAAGTGCTTTTATTTTAAAAGTATTCAAAAACACCAAGTCCAATGTTAAACTCCAAATTCTAAAAAAAAAAATGTTTCCATTTTGAAATTGAGGGAATTAGAATTGACCATTGCTTTCATTTATCCATATGTACAATCCCTTCGTTTATCCACATATTTACTTCGTTGTGATTTGAAAGGTCTACCTTTAAATAATACACATCCATGCAATTCCAATAGGATGAGGACATAGGTGACATGAACAAAAGCACTCAAATTGAAGAGACGCTTAGAAGAAATAGACTAAGTAGAGATTGTTCTAACATTTGTTTTGTTAATATGAGAAATTTGGTATTTATGTTCAATTATGCACTCCTGTAGCTATAACAAAATGAATTCAAGTTCTTCATAGAGTATTCTTCAAATGACTTTGCAACATCAACTACAAGCTCATCAACAGTTTTTGATGACTCTTTGTACTATAAAGATTGAATAGTTCTAAAATATCCAGGATCTAAGGCATTCAGATTTGGAAAGTCTGCAAGCTTACACATTAAATGAATATCCCAACCATTTTCTTTGGCTAATTTGTAGAACTCATCATCATTAGGATCAATGTGTGCCATTGTACTCTTAAGTCTTCTCTAGGCCATTTCTCCTTGATCACAGGTAGGACCTTGTTAATAAAAAATGACCTTATATCTTCTTTCTTCACTGAAGATGTTGCTTTTGTTTCAATTGTGCCTACACCTAGATTAGCAATTGTCCTTCTTACTAGCTCTTAAAAGGGAATAAACCATTTTTTCCAGAAAAAAATTTCACTTCCAAATATGTCAAATCTTGGTTGTACTACAACAGCTAAAAACATTATATTTGAAATAAAATTCTTACTCTTAACTGAGCACACTGGATATTATTTTTCCAACAAGTAGTAATTCTCTAATTTTTGGACATATAGAACCACTTCTCATCGATGTTAACAATGTATACATCCCTTTGAAAGTTGGATCTTAGGGTATACTGCTTTCATCAAGCATCAATAAGAAAAATAAAAAAAAAGATCTTTTATTCTCTTATGTCAATAATGGTTTCATAGTATTCAAATGTTGTTGTATTGAACCTAATTTTCAAAGTCTGCATAATGTAACGTGGCCCATGTCTAATTTGAAAGCTACAGACCAAAATATTGTCCTTTTTTTTAAGGGACCTAGTGAAAATGATCCAAGTCAAACGTGACTCTTTTATGACAACAGGTTCTTGTATTTTTATGATATATATTAGTATTAATATTATTTTTTCTTGTTTCTAAATACATCAAATGGTGCACCTTGAAACTAAAAATTGTGATGCCACCATTTTCTAGCTCTCATGTGCTACTTTCCATCGACATTCTTTTGTAGTAACATATGGTATATAGCTATCTATTCATCATTGCTCAAGACTTTTCTTTCCCTTCGTTCTTCTTCATTACTGGATATTTTCACATTTTGATCGAGACCACAGACAACTTCATTTGTGTTTTTCTTTTTTCCCCAAAAATATCCTCAATATTTTTGTACAAAAATGAATCTAAAATTAAAAGAATATGGGCTACTTATGTTTTGTTTAATTATCAAGAAATGGCTACCTATTGTACTTGTGATCAGAAAAATACAAAAAATAGCAAAATCAAAAGTATCTGCAGCAAGTTGCTCGAAACTTCTATGGAGAAGATCAGATTCTGAGAACGAGAGAAAGGAAGAAGAAAAGAATTTGTAATTTAGGGTTCATTTGTTCTAAAAGCAACTCACTATTTATTGAAAGTATTAAATTTATTTTGTGAGTTAGCATTTCCAGATGGTTCTTTGTTTGCATTTTTTTGGTGAATGGTGAATAGTTTCTTTTGTTGTTTGTTCTTTTCTTCCCTCTTGCATACTGATGATCCTTATTCTCTTTTTCATGTTTAATAATATTGGTGCATGTTTAAAAGAGAGAAGGGGGTGTTGATTGGTGTTATGATTTATGGAACAAATCTTTTTATTGCTATTGCATTTTGTTATACTATCTGTCTGTTACTTTAGTGTGGTAGCTACGGAAATGTGAGCTTTCTATATTTTTCTTTATGCTATCTCATTTAAATGCTCTCTATGTCAATCTGTACAATATGGGTTTTCTTATTTGCTTTCCTTTGTTGACTTTTAAGTTTCATACATGTGGTTAAACAGACCTTTAATCTAAATTTAAAATAATGATCGTTGAAATGTGTTTTGCATAATCATAATATATTCTTAAAATAAATTTTCCCTTAGTTTTTTAATCTGATCCTCGCACACTCTGTGTTTGTTACATATTATGGGAAGAAGAATTATTTTGTTTCTTAGAATAATAAATTAAAAATGTACTCGTTGAAACTGAATATGTTTTAAGTCTTAATAAAGAAAGAAAAGAAAGATTAAAGAAATGACTAGCAATACAAGAATCAATTTGAAAAGCTAATCAAAAGTTACTAGGCATCAAATGCTTGAATGTTGTCCTGTCACAAAATGTAGAACTAGAAGTTGTAAGAAAAAAATAAAAAATTGCTACGTCAAAGACATATCACTAATCAAAGTCAACCAGCCGATAGAAGACAACAAACTTAGAAAGGAAGCGCAACCGTATTATCATAGAAAAGAATCAAGAAATCCAAATGTCAGAATTATCACATCTAAAAATGACAAGTTTATCAATATCCCTGATAATGTTGCAGAGTAATTTCGAAGAGTTTAAAATGCTCTGTTGTTACATTTGAAGAAGACTATAACAGATGTTTTACTGCATCATGAACAAGTTATTATTCTTGAGCATTACACAAAAAATAATATTGAAAAATAGAAATATCAATTATCAACAGCTAAATATAATATAACGTATGAATACATTAGCAACATTGCCTAACTCTTATTCATTTTTCCCAGAGCTATCTCTTCCATTGACATAGTTGAACACCAATTATCATATTTTTTGAGCATTCCAAGCAAGAATCAATCTTCAAAACAAAATTCTCAATATGTTTTCATTAATACAACCTTCTATCTGGCAAGTTAGTAATAATTCATTCATAAAGTAAAAACTCTTACTTCTACATATGTAGTATACATTTTTAACATACATTTCATATGATGTTACAACCTGTTCAAATTACCAAGTGGAACCACAACATCAAGAATTTTCATATGTTTTGATATGTACACTTCTTCATATGCAAGAATACAATAATAATGATGATGATGATAATCATAATTTTGGTTTTGATGAAATCTTGTTATTTATAACCAATCAACCATAATAGTAGTTATTTTACAATCATTGTAGAAATTTTATTTTAGATTAAATGTTCAATACACTCTTAATAATAATATTATAAAATTTTATTTTTTATAAAAATTATTCAGTCAAATGATGAAGATAGTTCATCAAACAAAGTACAATAATTAAAAACTTACGTGTTTAGGTGTTATTACATTATTTGGAAGAAAAATGTTCTTGAAAATAACATATTAGAAACAAACTGTAGAACATGTCATGCTAACCACTTCTTTCCACTTTTGATAGGAAAACATAAACAAATGATTCTATGACTAATACCATCGGAGCTGTTAAAAGTCCACAGGTTCTCCAAAATGTACTTGATGGTAAGTATTGTTCGTCAAAAATATTCTATGGTGAACCACCAAAGTTTTGTTGTTTTGAAGGGTCGATATCTTTAATATCTCATCCTATACCTTATGATCTTGCAAGGTTATTTGTGGGTGATGATGAGGAAGCTATAGAATTTAGAAAATATGTTTGGTTATATAAAAATGATTTTGCATTTAGTACATTTGCAATAAAATATGATTCTAAAGTGATAAAGAATACAAAAGGATTTTACGCATTCAAAATCCAAGAGCTTATGCAACATTTTTCAGATTATTTGTTAATAGATTGTATTTCTATGATACAGAAACAGAGCTCAACAAGTGAATTGAAAGTTTCCTACAATTTAATTCAAGAACAATAAAGTTCATAAATGGATATTTTGAAAATGAATCTGTATGTAATTTTCTTCAAGAGTTTAAGAGAATTAGCACACCTAGAAAATTACAACATTGTGCTGAACACGGTCCTAGTTTAGACTAGTGTATTTATAATGCCCCTTTAGCAGCGCAAGTTGCTAGTATTTTGATGGAGTCAAAAAAGGAAAATGATGAAACAAGCTTCCACATACAAGTGTATATTTATCTAATTCAAGCCACAAAATTTATCATATATACATTGGTTATAATCCTTTGCATTATAATTTCCATACAATTAAAGCAGTTGGCATTATAATATATAGCACCTACCACCATAAAAGTTCAGATCATAAACTTTTGTAATTCTTCAAATGATAATTTTATACTAGGAATAAGCTTTGCATAAAAAATTCTTAAGGTTGAAGATAAACGTAATTTCTTCTTTACATTTACATTTATACATAAATTAACTTCTATAACCATTACTGCTTAATCAATTGTTTCAGTATTAATTAATTAATTATACATGTTGTAGGTCTAAATGAAGGCAAGAAGAAAAAGAAAGAGAATTATTGGTACAAAGTATTATTGTTACAAATTACAAATGAAGAAAGAAGACCCATTAGTGCTTCTCCACAAAGGTTGGTTATTGTAGCAATATGTGGTGGATATGCGCATAAAAATTGAAACAGAGCTGTTTGAATTTCATAGAAATTATATAGAAATAGATAATAATTGAATTTTTCTAGGGTCTTATTGGTTTTTTTTTCATTGGAGAAACACGGGCAACTAATGCTGGGGGAAAATTATATTGCTAGTTTCATTTGTTCGAGGACGAAATGTTGTGCATAAGATATACACAGATGCCATGGCTTTAGTTCAATATTTTGGTATGCCTAACATCTTTCTAACAATCAATCGCAATCCTATGTGGCAAGAAATTCAAGAAAAACTTCTATCATCAAAATTAGCTCAAAATTATCCAGATTTGTTATGCAGATTTTTCAAAGCAAAGTTGGAGATGTTGAAGCATGAGATCATGCAAAGACATGCTCTTGGTAAGGTAGTTGCATGTTTATATGTTATTAAATTTTTAAAAAGAAGCTTAATGTATACTTACTTTTTGTCGATTATGAAACATGGTTCAAAACCTCTAAATGATACAGCTTATGATAGACTAGTGTATGCTGAAATTTCAAATGAGAAAGAAAATGAATATTTGTATTGTTTAGTTGTCAAGCACATGATACATGGTCCTTGTAGGAAAAAAAATCCTTGCATGAAGAATAGGAAATTCAAAAATCACTATCCTAAGAATTTTTAGATTATAATACTCATAGTGAGATTATAGGAAAAAGATCAAAGGTCAAGGGACATAAATTGGATAATAGATGTGTTGTATTTGTGTCTTCTTTATTATACTTTGTGGTGTTTATTGTTATTAATTGTGGCATTATTAATTATTCATTTTCTCTCAACCACCCTCTTTAAATTAAACAAACACTTGATTGATGTGAATTTCAAAAAAAATTATTTTTATTTAAAAAATTTTAAAAATTAACCAAAAATTAAATTTACTCCCTCTTAGATTTTTCAAACATTATCTTGAGGAGGTAATTGCATCTCAAATGCTAATAACTTTACGGCGACCATTTGCAACTATTCTTGTTTATTGTGTCCCATCTAAACCAAAAAAACTTTGGTAAAAGATTCAAAAAATTTTCAGTGAAGATTTCAACCATACACAACCTATATCTAGTCTAACAATAGAAGAAATTTAAAGAGAAAAGCTTGAAGAGATTGATCATTTTCTGCAGTCTATGGGAAAAAGTATTAATGACCATGGGCATTCTTCCATTTGTAATTCAAGTTCCATATGAAGAAAGAATAACACGGGAAGCGAGAAGTAAAAGAAATATTCGAATCTCTAAAGAGGATTCACTTAACAAATGAGACTGAATCAGGATACAAAGCTGAATTTGATAAAATATTTTCAACAGTAAAATG
Source organism: Rauvolfia tetraphylla (assembly GCA_030512225.1). Taxonomy (NCBI): domain Eukaryota; kingdom Viridiplantae; phylum Streptophyta; class Magnoliopsida; order Gentianales; family Apocynaceae; genus Rauvolfia; species Rauvolfia tetraphylla. The sequence continues at coordinate 4,288,611 of JAJQKT010000017.1, forward strand.
TAAATTCTACTATTAACTTTTTAAATTTCAAAAAATATTATAGTAATTTTTTTATAATCTAATTATTTTATTTTATTTTATACTTAATCAAGATAAGACATTCAATCGTAAATGAAAAAAAATATAAAATTCTGATTTTAAACAGCATTTTGGTAACCTTTTATTCACATTAATAAATAAAATAACATTATTACTTAAAAAAGCATTAATGAACAAAGCAGTTTTTAAAGCGCCCGTGAAAGACGATTTTTTTTCCCAACCTTTTAAACTAAAACCAAAAGTCAAGAAGCAATCAAGAACTACTTAAAACAGATTTTAGCTTCAAAACGCAAAAGAAATGCTCAAAGCAATAGGGAGTAAACTCTTAATGGACGGAAGCTAATAAAAGATGCAAATTGGTTAGCGGTGTTTATAATAGTAAAACCGTGTAAGATGAAAATGGAAGAAGCTGCTAAACTTTGGGGGATCCAAGTGCAATTCTCCATGGCAGGTATGACGTTAGCACTAAGGAAAAGTCTTTAACTTCAAGGCCAGCTAAGTAACAGGATGCTCCAGCCAAATTCAGCTAAAACGTGATTACCTAAATATGCTTTCTGGACTAACCATTTTTTATGCCAATGTAAGGTTACTTGCAGCTGATTATCATATGTTCCAGTAAATTTAATGAAAAGCCTATGGGTAACCAGTTTAAATGTCCGACTACAGAGCAATCTTCTTCCAAGCGGCCTTGAGGGCTAGCTTGGGCTAGCTAGAAGAACTGATCTAACAGTGTGTGCAAAGAGAGGCCAGAAGATTTAATTAGAAATGCCAAGTAAAAATGACTACCCATAGGACAATTGTTAGGAAGAGAAATCAGGTAATGCAGAGAGCAATCTTGGGAGGAAGAAAAGATCAACATTAAAAACAAACAAATAAAAAGCCTGCAAAATTACAGCACCAGTATAGAAGACATAACATGCCAAACCGACATGCCCATTCTCTTTTGTAGACTATAGCTGCATTATCGCTGTGACACCTAGTTGCGGCACAAAATCGGGAGTTGGATCTATGGTGCCTCCAAATTTAAGAGTTAAGCTTGATTTGAAACTGAGGATGTTCTTTGCCACAAGGGCGATCCCAAAATCGCACTTCCATGGACAGCAAGGTAAGCAGCATTCAACCTAACATGAAAATATGCCTTAGCAAAAAGCTGTGGAAAGCTATCATGGAAATCCAAATCCTATATGAACCAACTAGAAAAATAAAACAACTTAAGTATAAAATTCATTAGGAGAGATATACTTGTCAACATCTGGTGTAGCCAAGGGATCATATATTTCCTCCCTTTGTTCCAAAGGAGGGGCTACACCTGGCATAGCTGCTGGATCTTGAGAACCGTCAGCCTGTAAACAAATAATACCCATGAATTTGTCATCGACAAAACAAATAAATAGTATGCAACAAGTAGATCTTCAGATACAACATAATAGAAAAGAAATGCCATGAAAAAAGAGTTTAGGAATAATCTTGCTGCTGTTAAAACTTTTACCCTATATTTTTTCATCAAAGCATTTCTCTATGGAAGACTTTTGGTATTTATTTTGTAATAAGATTACCACTTTAAAAGTAATAAAATTCTAAAATTCAGAGAACAAATAAGACTAAACAGAAAAACTGCTATCCCTTCCCTCCCCCGCGGAACCCCCCTCCCCCAATCCAACCAAAAAAAATGGAAAAAGGGAAAGCAGTCCCCAAGCAAGCAAGAAATAAGAATCAACGAAAACTTAAGTAGATTGAAGAGCCACTAAACAATATGAACTACACATGCTAGGCACTCAAATGCTGAGTCATTAACTCTATAGCATTTCCGAACAGAAACTGTTCAAAGATATTCATTCATTCAGGTTATTTCATTTTAAGATATTAAAAGGTACCCAACGATTGCCATTCACAAGAAAGCTGAAGAGTTCCTACTCGACATTGCAATATGAACCTATACCTTTATTACTGTTTTATCACTTTACAATTATATTGCTTCGAAACGGAAAACCAAGTCAAATAAGGTGTTGTAAATAAACCTTTCGTTGTTATTTTTTTTATAGGTGTTCTTTTTGCTGGGGGTGGGGGTGGGGTTATAAAGCATTCAGCAAATGCCAGTCTATTCAGGGTTGCCAATTCTCATATTTTCCACCTTTACTACACCCTCTCCAATTACATACTCCTTCCGTCCCACTTCAATTAACAGTTTTCAACACAGGATTATGCTAAAGTTGAAACAGTAGTATACTAGCAATGTAGTACTAAAATGCAGGAAACATGTTATCCTGTAAGTCCTTTATGTCAAATCTAACTATATAAAAATCATACATGATGGGAACTTGACTTTTCTTACGGTACATAATAAATCAAAAGATTTCATCTTAGGGACATCCTAAAATAGCAACTACAAAAACAACCAAGCCTTAATCCCAAATTGGGTTCGGCTACATGAATCAAAGAAAGGATTACGTGCGGTCGTCAACACATAATCTTTTCACTTCTTCCTATCCAAGGCCACAGCCATATCACCCTTAAATCACTTCCGTCCAAATCCTCCTCAGCCTCGCTCTAACTCTTACAAGGCCATAATCTCATGATAAAATAGCAACTAGCTCAAACAAAATGGGAAGGGAATAAATAATAGAATAAAGAAGGTTGAAACCAGAAAACTCATAAGGCACAAAGAAAGCTTATTTTTTACCTGTTGTGGATATTGCATGTAACCAGCATATGCACCATATGCATATAAAGAAGGATCTTGTGTAGCTCCATATGTATAGGCATCATAACCTTGTCCATAGCCATAATAAGCACCCCACTGGCTAGCATCTGTTGGTTGTCCCCAGATACCTGATAAATCCTATGAAATGGTATAAATTACAATGAGTTATACAAGCTATTCTACTGAAGATCAAGCACTTTAAAGTAAATATAAGCATAAGCTACGACTACATAAAAGAATTATTCTACTTTTTCCAACTTTTACATTAATATATAAAAGATAATACTTACTGCACTTGAGAGAAGAAATAAAATGTCGTACAGCAGATGATGCAAATTAATGAACAAAACACACAAAACTACTAGGATTTTGCCACCACTAGTGAATAAGTAGACAGATTTAACTCATTGGCCAATCACAACAGAATTCTGTATTGATGGCTTAGCAAATTATCTGAAGCACTATTTCTTTTCTTTTCTTTCTTTCCCCCGGCTATCCATGCGCAAACACAAAAGCTATTACAAGTGTCAATATCCTATCTCCGTGATATATTCCCTTTAATATCAGAGTTATCATTAATTAAAAGGCAATCTTAAGATGAATATACCTGCTTTGCCGTTGGACTCCTGCCCCAAGAAAGACGGACTACTTGTTGACCAATTAGAGCACCCTGCATCCTTTGGATTGCTTCTTCTGCAGATGGCCTGCATAATGAATATCGGAAAACAAATTGGATGTACATACTGAAAAATTACAATGACATAGCAAGGTCCCCAAGGAGTACATAAATAAGATCAAACCTGAGAGCAAACTGCACAAAGCCACACACCCTAGCTGCAGGAATCTTGACACTATTTATTTCTCCAAACTGCAAAAATATTTGCCTCAGTTCCTCTTCTGTGGAGTTAGGGTCCAGATTACCTATAAACACCTGCAAGTAAGAAACATAATTAGAGGAAAAAATAAACATGATGGTACCAGTACCAAGGCTTTTGACTTACTGTAGTGTTGTTGATATCATTATCTACTGGGATTGCCTGCATTTGAGGAGAGTAAACTGAAGCTGGGTAGAGCGCTGCAACAAATAATCCTATTTTAGTTAAAGTAATAAAAGTAACATTAGATTAAAAAAAAAAAAATCAAGCCGGAAAGGGGATGCAGTGCAAGCACTTCGCAACAAAATTCACATACAAATATAGATCTAGATGCATAGATTTTTCTCAAGGGAGTGATCTTAGCTACTCTTAACTACAGGCTTCAAAACTTTAATCCTTGAAATACTCACTAGACTCTGGCTTTTATTGAGTTATAAACCAAATCATTCTTACTACTATAAGTTTATTTCTAAGATGGTTCTATACATGTTTCAAATTACACCTAGAAAAGAGCTATTTTGCTCCAAACTATCTGCAGACTATGAACACCTTGGCCGTCAAATCCTCTAGAATCTTTTCATGCAAAATCAAATTAGACATACTATATACACGGCTAAACCTGTGCAAGAGCAAGAATTTATACATAGAAAATATACCCATGAACTCCAGCTGCAACAGCAAAAAATGACTAGCACAGAAGCTCATCGTCTCAGCTACTAATACAAGAGCAGATAAAGAATTGCAAAACACACAGCATATTCCCAAGAAATTATAAAGGATTTCTCCAATTTTATTGTTGTAGGTTTACTTCATGCTCTTTGAAGGCCTTATGAATCAGGTTTACCCAATTTTTATTTTATCTCAGGGTGGAATGACTCAGATTAGTCTTAAAAACAGGTTGTGTTTTACTCGCTAAAGAATAACTACTTCTCAATTTTAGACATTGTGAAAAGATCAAGCGACCTTGCAATGCCTAAATGAATGTGCTGTCTCAAATATATACTTCCAGGAACAAATGATGAGAAATTGAAAAGAGTACCCAAGGCCCAGGTAAAGACTCCTTAAAGCCCAGAAAGCAAGTTTCCAAATGCGACTGCAGCACAAGCGTTCTTCCCTCCATCCAATGTCTTCTCATAACTTTACTTCTATTCAGGACTAAATCAAGCATGCAACAGCTCATGGGTAATTACATCTAGTGCAATTAGGTAGAAGATAAATTGATAACAGAGATTTACCGCCATGGCTAATCACTTCCCAACAAAACGAGGTAGATGTCCCATTTACTGCCAGATTTACATCTCCTCCCTCTTTCATCCCCCTCTTCAACCCAACCAAACTAGGTGTTAGACTAAAAATATGTCTGTAAGGATAATCCCGTCAGCATACTACCAGAGCTTAAATATTTTCTCCAACATCCTAACCACTCTGTGCGCAGAATCAACTATGATATATTGAACAACATAAACACCACTATCTTTAAAAATGCACTGGAAGAAATTCTGCTCTTGAACAGTTGAGATTCCAGTGCATCTGATGGAGTCAAACAGTGTCTAGATGAATGTAGAAAGCTTCCGTAATTAGTGAACATTTACTTGGGATGTCTACAGACGGGCAGATAGATCTTCCTCTAAGATACTCTCTTTTCATTTCAGATTCTATAATAAAAAGCAAGCTTCTAGAAACCTATACAGCTCAGACACAACTCAAAAGATAATATAATCACCCCGAGGATGACATGCCTGTTCAGCACTAAAAACTCTAGAACAAGGTTGTTAAACAAGTGGATTTCTTCCCCTGCCGATAGTAAAGAAACTTAACAGTATCATCTTCAACCTGATAGAATTTTTTTCTTAATTTCTGTTAAGCAATTGAACCTCTTGATCTTGATTCATTCTCAACCCAGATAACAGATTAACAAGTTAAACTTTTACAGAATCAAAAAAACTAAACTAAAGTAAAATACAATAATAACATGGAAAACTGAAATGAATTACTACAGACTATTCCCATTTAGCGAAGACAAAGTAACAAAATGGGGGGGAAAAAAGCAAGAAGAAACTCAGATATTGGATAAACTATTCCAGCCACCACTAAAGCTTGCAGGGACCAGGGCATACAGCTGTTGAAGGGTATTACCCACCCACCCACCCACCCCCCCAAAAAAAAAAACCAAATAGACAAATACAAAAGGGGACGAAGAAGAAGAAGAAGAGTTTGTTGCTGTTACGTCAATCAATGGTCACAGCAAAATTTACCTTTAGCTACAGGATACTGCTGTTGAAGAGCAGTCGCAGAGTTCTTCTTTGGTGTTGCAGCACTAATACGCATGGGTCTAGTAGAACAATAAACTCCATTCATTTCAGTCATGGCACGATTCCTTTCTGTCTCGTCAGCAAATTTAACAAATCCATATCCCTTCGAGCGTCCAGTACTTGGATCAGTTACAACCTTGGCACCTCTAACTGAAGGATAATTTGCTCTAAATGTTTCTTGCAATAAATAATCTGTGACATCAGGAGCTAAATCCCCTACAAATATAGAATGCTCAGGCCCGGCATCAGGTCGTCTTTCTCCAATCCCAAAAGACGCCCAATTCAACCTAAAATTTAGTTCAGTCCCTGGTATTTGAGTTCCATTATATGACTGCAAAACCCTTTCAGCCACAGCATGTGAAGTAAACTCCACGAAGCCATAACCCTCTGGTTGACCAGTGATTTTGTTACGGATTACTTTGATGGAAAGGACCTGCACACAAGATCAAAGAAAAACCTTAATTAATTAAAAGTGAACAGAGAAAACAATCTTCCCGAAAGCACTCATAAAAAATTTCATGCCATAGTCTTATATTAACAAATTTTGATAAATAACCGGCAACGCCCAACAAACACAAAACGCTTAAGTTGGAGGCTTTCTCTTATTCACATATCTCTAACCAGTCCTAAAACTAGAATACAGGTATTTCGGCCGAACAGGACCAAAGTTCAACAATTTAGCCATTATTAAGTTACATGCAGAATTAATCTACCAAAATCAACATTTTCCGTCTACCCTAATACTACCACTTATCTAAACTATTGATAAAATTTTGATTCAATTTTGCTCAGTAATATAGTTTCTCAAGAAATTGAACGGCAGAGCATTGCAATTTGCCGCATTCTACCCAAAAAGGAAATAAAAATCACAGAGAAAAAGAATCATAATTCCAATGTCTTCAAATTATTTCATCTTTGCTCCCAAGATGTTGCAAGTAAAAAAGGAAAACTGGGGAAGGAAGTGAAGACCTCGCCCGTGTGAGAGAACCAGCTGTGTAGATAAGTCTCGTCGGCCCAATACGGCAAGTCGCCAATCCATAGCGTTCTGACTTCCTCAAGTGTTGCCGGCTGATGGTACGGCGGCGCCGGCTGCGGTTGCGGATGAGGAAGCGAGCTCATGCTTCGCTCTGTTTCTAGTGTCTACTTTGGATTATCAATCGGTGGGTAAATGGTACCCAATTTGCTCCGGAAAGAGCCAATTTCGATTGTACACTTTTTTTTTCCCCTGAAAGGAATAATATACTACTAAAAATTTGTGCATTTGAATATTTTTTGAATTTTTGAGATAATAGGCATTTTGAGAAAGTTTTCCACTTTTTAAACAAGAGATTTTTCAATTTCAATGTTAGCTTGTTTTTGAAAAACGTAGAATATTTTAACTTTTTAATTTTAATTCAAAGAGATTATTATTGTGCTATACATCAATAATTTTATGCTAATATTTAACAGATTTAGGTGTAAGTGATTGGTATATCATACAGTATATTAGATATAACATATAAAATATATATTATATTGATAATATATAATGTACTATTAGTATTAATGATGTTAGTGGTTAGTACATTTTATAGTGTTTATGTACACCGTTTAATATATCATTACTAATAATATATCATATCATTACTAGTGTAGTATATATTCTGGTATACTAATCATCCTCAACAGTTGATCTAGCAACTATCATGATCCCATATCTAATACTCAAATGGGTATTTTTTATATGCGACTTAGTAATTCAACGGGTCTAAATTTTAAAATTGCTCTATGAATATAAATCAACGAGTTATGTACGAATTAAGATTTATTTTAGCATTATCTCGCTAAGATCGAGTATATATGTGAATATACTCCTGGTTAGTAAACTCTAGTTCAAACCCGATAAAGACTTATATAATTGAGAGGGGTCAATATATTATATCTAATGCTCAATAGATCTGCAATCCGATTAAAAGTATTATGTGAATATTTTATAAATTAGTTTAAGAGTAATTGATAAAAATAATTCCATAACTTTGAAGATTGCATGCAGCTCATGTTCCCTAATTTTAAATAGTTGTGTCAAACGGGTCGCGGGCCGCTTCTAAAAAGGAGGGAAATGATCTTACCTGTTTTTCTGCAAGTTGAAAACTCTAGCCAGCTGGAGATCAATATATTTTCTTTTTTTTTTAATTTTAAATATATAAAATATTGTTGTTTTGAGAAAATATTTTTTAAATATTAAAAAATATAACAAAATGATGTCGTTTAAAAATATATATATTTTTTAAAAAAATTAAAAAAATACGGGCTGGCTCATGTCCAATCCGCAGACTAAACGGAGCAGGCTCAAAAAATCCGCATTAAAACGGGTTTAGACTTACTAAGTTCAAGCCCGCCTTGATACTGCTAATTTTGAAGGGCAAATTTGTCATCTCAGTATTTTTTCTTCAAAACTTTAGTTTAATATTTTCTTTTTTTCTCTTACACTCTTTTATCCAAACATACCCAGGGCCGCCACCCTCCTTAACACTTCGGTCACCCTCCTCCATCCTATTCAACAAACCCACTATTTAAGATGTCAATGCTCTTCGATTTTCCTAACTTTACCTTATGGTATTTGTCACTGCGCATCCCTACATCAAACTATTCAAGATAGATGTGTCTGGTTTTTCTTACTGTGGCATAAGTGGTCCAAATGGCTACTCTGTGTTCTGTCATGAGGCAAAGAAAAAGAAGGCCATCTCTCAGTTTCAATGCGTTTTGAATACCTAAAGGAGTACATTTCAAGGGATTTTGAAGTGCAAATCGTTCCATCAAGAATTCTGCCAGTTCAAGCCCTAGAAAAGAGTTGTGGGAAATGCCATGTGGGATTGATTGATTAGATTTATAGTGATGCAAAACATCTGCCTCCGGATCTGAAAAACAAGATGAAATCAAGGATGCGAGCGGTTACAGAAATGAACTAAAAGCAACTTCAAGCTCCTCATTTTGGATTAAACAACCTAGTGTTTAGCACTCTTCTATGAGCTGTCCTTGTTCAAGATCAAATTTGAAGATGCAAAAGGCAACAAGCAATTGATGGAAAGCTTCATAAATTATAATCAATCTTTTTATTGGGTTCTAACATCAAAGAAAAAAATGGAGATCTGCTCATCTTAAATAAGTCGAGCATGTTTCATTTCTGTCAAATGTACTAGAAATGGCCAAGAATTGAAAACAAATTAAGGATTATTCAAAATGTTGAAGTAAACTATTTTTGAAGGGAAGAAGATTTATTGACGTCTTGAGTGGCAGATTTTGGGAGAAGATGAAACAGGAGGATGGTGCTAATTGTGGTGTGAGGGCGGCGGTAATGAGTGCATTTAGCTAAAGGAATGAAAAAGGGAAAAAATTAAAGTAAAAGTTTGAAGGAAAATAATGATGAATTTACTCTTGTCAAAACGGGCGGCCCGTTTATCAACTTAAATAGGTGAGTTTGGATATAATTTATCCAGACCAGTTTAAATGCGGGCATATTTGACCTGTTTAGTTTGCGGGCCAATAAAGGTTGGCCCCCTTTTTTTTTACTTATGAAAATATTATAGAAAAAGAAACTTGTGGAAATCTTGTCACCAAATTTCTCTCAATTACACATTCTAATCATGCTCATAATTAAGGTTAATTAATTTAACTTCATTATAAATTTCTTCTTTATATAAATTTATCTAGATTATGAATAATACATATATAATTAATCATTATTTTATATTTTAAAAAAACTGATGAGATTCTTTCTATTCTAATAATGGATTTATATGCTCATATATGATAGAGATGAAAAAAGAGAGAGAAAAAAAGGATAGACCCACAGGCCTAGTAGGGGTGGATATGACTGGAAGTTTCCCAACTAGTGAGAAAGCAGGCCAGTCCACTTCGCCCCTTTAAGGGCTAGCCTATGACGACGGACCTAAATCTTCCTGTTTGACAGTGATATTCAAAATTAAGGCACATGCGAGTTTCTACACCAAACTCCACCTTAGGACTAATGGTGGGAACTTTTTATTGTAAAATAAATAGATTCAAGATCGAAATAATAAATTAAAAATATATTATTTTCTTAAGACAAACAAAATAATTATGCATTTTTTTTACAAATTACTCTTAGTTTAATTTGTTACAATTGGTTCAACTACAATCCAAGGACTAGAATGATAGGTGTATATTAAAATTTGGAATAATTATAATTATATTCTTAAAGTTTGTTTAAATTACATAATAAACTTCTTCATTTAAAAAATTATAAATTTACCTTTTAAGCTGATTTAAAATTATAAATTTTATTCTTTAAATCATAAACCATACTCCATCCGTTTTAAAATATAGAGCCTTTTGATTTTTTTCAAAAAATATTTGACCTTTTGTAACTTTTAAAAAATTAATTTTATAGAGTTAAACTCGTCCATAAATATAATTTTCACATTTTCTCTCATGTTAGTGGAAAATAAATTAAATTAGTTAAGGGTATAATAAAAAAATAATATTTATTTTCTTCATTCTTAATCTATGCAAAAAAATAGTAAAAAGCTTAATATTTGAGTATAACATTTGAATTCTTACCTTTAATCAATTAATAGTTAACTGATACATTCTTATAAAATTAATCCAGAAGTTCAAAATTACCCTTCTAAAATTTAGAAAGTTGATATATCAACCACATCATACCTTTATTTACTGAAATACCACCATGTTTTATACAAAAAATTTACCCTATGAAAGATAATATAAAGGATTTTTTCAATTTTACTGTACATCCAAAACAATATCCAAGAGATGGATGAATTGAACTTTAACTAAGATTGACCTATTTAAAGAGAAATAAATTCTCAAAGAATTTCTAAAGCTGATCTTTTGATAATATACTATTAGCAGGCTAATTAAATAATAATGAAAATTCTGATAAAGTATCAAGCTATTTTTTTCAACAGGAGCTAGCACAGAATAATATTAGCTTGAGTAATACATGAAAGTTTTGTTGGATTCAAAGTACAACTTTCCATCAGATTGGAAGATACATATACGCAAACAACCTTGTTAATCACTGTATAACTCAACTAGCTTCAAAACAATGCTTCATAAGTTATCAAGCTAGCTTTTGCCAACAGACAGTTTGTGTCAAATATTTATATCACAGTGTAGATTGCAATTTGTATACAACTTTCCATGATGTGGAGAGAATGCTTTGAATTGAATCATTCTTGCACAAAAGTGTTTGCTACTAGAGAAAATAAACCAAAAATAAAACAAGCAACCATTTAAAGCAAAGTAATGCAAGATATAAAATAGCACCAACGATTTTTATAATGGTTTGACGAAATGCCTACATTCACTCCTTCAGAACCCTATCTCAAGTATTTTACTGAAACAATATCTTTAACGATCGAGATTAAACCATTCAATTCAAAGTCTCTCACCCAAGAACTCTCAAGTTGTACACACTAGCTTTGCGAATGGATCTAGCAACTATTTCACAACTAGTTTTCAATAGATCTACCAACTATCTTCCCCCCAAGAACTTCCTCCGCTTTGGTGGCATAAGTTTAAAGTGGTACTTGTAAACCTTGAAGTTAAGGTTGTTCATCGGTTTTGATTGGATAATAATCGGTTCGATAAAATTCAGTTTTTTAAAATTTTTTTCAGAAATCATACCAAACCAAATACACACTAAAATTGAATTTCTCCAAACATAATTTAATTCAATTTGGAGAAATTCAGTTTTCCAGTTTGGAGAAAATTGAATTTTTGGAAAAAAATTTGTCCACCATTTTGAAGTGAAAAAATATATTTTTTTAATTTTGACTAAAAATTAACTAAGAATAATTATTTTTAAAAAAAGAAAATTGAAATTCAGTTTTCAGTTTGGTTTGAGTTGGGAGATTACCAACCCGAAAACCAAACCAAAATATTATTTGGAGAAAATAACCCGAACCAAATTGATTTTTTTTAGAAACCCAAACCGAAAACTGAATTAAAATTCGATTTGGTTCGGTTATTCGGGTTTCTTCAAATAGTAAATACCCCTACTTGAAGTGATGAAGATGTGAATTTTACAGCTTTCGCTTGCTACAAATATCATTTCATACTTTTCACATTTTCTTCTTTGTAGCCCCGAATTAAACTCTTTCTATTTCAGTCCTATACTCTCATCTCTTGTGAGACTCTTGTGCAAAGGATTACATAAATAAAGAATATACAAAGCCTATGAATAGATGAGAGATGATGTGAAAAGATATCTATTTTGCCAATCTGAAGTCCCTAGAAAAATTTGGTTTTGTTTCTTTTGTAAACCGTCACCTTTTGCAAAGCCAAAGTCTTCATGAAATAGGCATATTTTGTTTGACTATAGACAAAAACTTTTTCTTTCATGAAATAGTTAAAAATACTTTTTGAGTTCAAAAGTTTTGAAGGAACTACCAAATGCACTTTACATGAAAAAAAAATTATTCTTGAGAAGAGAATTTTGATTGGCATAAGACACATAAAGCTCACACTATCTCTCCTACTATTCTTAACACAAGTATCTAAGACTTGACTAAAAATAAAAAATCTAGCCTTGAACCTTGCATTTGAGTGACTTGATTATGATCATTTCTTCAAGATTTATTCTGAAATCATTTAGCAAATTTCATTAGATTACTCGCGTTTTGTTAGTAATCAAAACCGAGAGGTTGTAACCTTGTGTCGGCATTTACAAAGGCACAATATAGAGTATGAAAATATTGTAGTGAAATAAAAGTGTATACTTGAGGCAAATAAGTTTTATAAATTTTGGAAGAATAACGTTGAATGGTTAGGTTAATTTATGAGAGATACACGAGCCAATCATAAGTTAATTAATAATAAAGATTAAAATGTTATATTGATTTATATTTAAAATGTAAATATGTAATTTTCAAACTGTTTGAATGGTAAATTTGTAATTTTTCAAGCAAAAAGGTCTATTGTATAGCTTAAGACAAACTTCAAAAGCGTAATTAGCCCTAACATTATGGCGATACTTTTTATTCCCTTACTCAATGTAAGAAGTGGATTGATGATAATATGAGGAACAACTAGTGTAGGGACATTTAGAAAAGGGAATGGAAGTATGTTTATAGCTCTTCATATTGTGTGAAAATAGAGGAATAGGTTAGTTTTTGGGGATGGTGGGGATAGTATTTCAACCAATGTATTAGTTAGAAACATTTGGGATAGAATAGATGGCCAATTCAAAGTTCATATTTTGTAAAGTGTAGATGTTATTTTTGCCCTTGATATATTGTTATGATATTTTCTTGGCAAAGGAATTTGTTGCTGTATTTTTTGCCAAGAAGATTTTGCACACGAAATTTTGGATTCAATAAAGAAGTTGTCATTATTTAAGCAAAACTCCATTATGACAAAAACAAGATTTTTGAGAATCTCATAAAGATTATATTTGAAGATTTGGAAAATTCTATCAGTAATCAAGAAGGTTGATATTGTACAATTTAGGGATATCAATCTTGGTGAAGAAAAAGCTCACGATTCTCCAGCAAATGCATATATTTGAGCATCAAGGTAGAAGGGGTGGAGAAAAGCAGAGAACCCTCAGATATCTTAAGCTACATCTTGAGAGAAAAGAATTCATGAGATCACAAGTTATATTCTAAGAGAGTTCTCCAGGAGATTACATCTTTCTGTTATGGTACTCATGTGTTAAAGTGTATTGCTTCTATTCAAGTACATGATGGCGATTCTTCAACAAAGAACTAGAGGCACTTAAAGATGTTTGTGTTCCATCCACCTCAAGGAGAGTAGGTTGTTGTGGTTGAAGGAGTTAAGTTGTGGAAGCAGTAAGACAAATGTGATCTTGTTTCATCCTCTTGAAAGGTGTTCGACGCACCCATTGATACAAGGTCAACAAAGCAAGTTATGGTTGGATGATTGTATGACAATCGTGGAAGCAATGGTTATGGTTGGCGTGTAATTTTCAATCTTGGAGGTTGCTTTGTCAAAGGGAGTTTGCCAAGTGAATCACTAGATGAGATTGAGATAAGTGTATTCTATACTTTTTGTGATAAAAGTTAAGTAGATTACTTTTCTAAACATGACCTTACAAACATAGGGTTATTGAGTTACCAATTTTCTTATGTCAAATTTTATTATTTCTGTTTATGTGTATTATGTTAAACTTTTCACAATAACTTTAATATTTGACATAACGTAAAAATTGTACCAACCTAACCTTACATATATAATGAAGGAGGAAAATGGGCTATAGGGAATGTAAAAACTTTTATCGTATATTTTAGGAACCAAATGAACTTGTTTTCTCATAATGTGCATACAAATCCTATTTCCCCAAAGAACAGAAATCAAAGAAGTATTGTAAGAAAGAACCTGACAAATTTTGAAAAACATGATTGACAGTGCAACAAGAGTTTGGATGACAAAGTCATGGGAAAGTGCAACAAGAGTTGGCCCCAGCTTGGCGTCGCTTTAAATAATGTTTCTGCCCCACAAGAAACAAAAAACTAACAACAATAGAAGTGGGATTAGATTAGTCTTATATCACGGACACGAATAATGGATGCAGATACCTGTTGGATCTCAAACATTATAAAGAAAAGAAGAAATCGAGGGATAGGCAAGTGAGAAAGTAATTTTGGAGTGGCACTAAATTTACATTTGTGATATTCAAAATCAATCCTATCCAACTAAACAAAAAGCCACAAAAATTTTGCAAGATCTCTTGTAAAAGCTGTATATCACCCACGAATTGCACAGCACACAAAGTAAAAAGCAGGTAGAATTAGACAACCCTTTATATTCTCTTTCAGCATGATGGAGAATTTCCACCACCAGAAGTTCCTGAAGACTCAGCAATGTCCTTTATTCTTAGTACTTCATTGATCATTTTACCTCTTTCTGACGAGTTATCAATGGCCTTACTCAGTCTCTTCAACCAAGTATCATAATCAACAGGATATGGTGTGCCACAGAGGCTGTCTATATAATCAGCAAAAGCTTTCAAGAGTGTTGAAACCTCCCCGAGCCGTTGCTGGATTAAGCGCTTTGCCCAGCTCTTTTGCTTCCATTGCAGTGCTGATTCAATAGAATCCTGCTGTTTCATTGCTCCACCACATATGAAATAGATGAGGTAAACAAGGCTTTCAGCATCAGATGATGGGCAAAGTTTCCCATTCAGAAGAGCATGTGCTGATGAAAATTGTAGATTTATTGCCGGGCTGTCTCTGTCTTCTAAAACAGCACGGCCCCATGATACTAGAATATATGAACAATTTCTTGATGCATCTTGTTTGTCCACGAGACGAATTATGTTCTCAGGAGAGATATCACCATGCTGGATGTTTGCCATTTTTGCACTTTTCAGGGGCGCTAGGCAGTCCCGGCAGCAGCGTGTAGCTTCTTCAGCTGAAAATGGACCTTCACGAGCAATAATAGATGAGAGCTTTTCACCAACTGGATAAGAAACAAGTACAGGGGTTCCACACCATGGATGATCACAACATTCTTTGGGACTCTGCTTCTCACAAGGACCAGGGTGCAAAATTCTGCCTGATGCAATTATCTCTGGCAAAAACTTGCTCAAAATGCCTTGCTCTTTTAAGATGTTCAACACTTTAGTTTGCCTCTGGACTTGGTACCATAGATTCATGTCTTCCCAGGATGGCTCCAGGCGGGATGTGTGAGCGCCAACATATAAGGTGAACAATTCTGTCTGGGAGTCCGAAGCAACAGCAACGTATGAGCTGCCGTTTCCTTCTAGCAAAAGTTCTTGTATTTGATAACATTGCTGCTGTAGGTTCTGGTCTTCAATAACCAATACTTCACCGTGGTTAAGCTTCAAATGCAATCCTCGTCTCTCCA
The DNA here is from genome assembly GCA_030512225.1 of Rauvolfia tetraphylla. Taxonomy (NCBI): domain Eukaryota; kingdom Viridiplantae; phylum Streptophyta; class Magnoliopsida; order Gentianales; family Apocynaceae; genus Rauvolfia; species Rauvolfia tetraphylla. The sequence continues at coordinate 4,304,408 of JAJQKT010000017.1, forward strand.
GATTCTGGTTATTCTGGTGGTCCACTTCTACTATTTCCCTACCAGGATGATCAGTTTGTTCAAAGGGAAGAGAATTTTCATTCTCAATGATGCCACATTCAATCCTTCTCTTTTGAAGACGGAGGCTATGACCAGCTGCAAGAGAAGCTATTGATTTTTTTGGTGGTCCCATTCCACTGGGCAATTGAATAAAAGGTTGCCAAAATTAGTTGCAAGCTTCCCAAGTCTCGCCAATTTGCATTTCCTAGTCTGTTCCACACTTGCTCAAAAGGGGAAAAGCAAACTTCTGCATGGCACTTGATCCATTCCGCCATGGACTTGTACGGGTCGTTTAAATCAACTTCGAGATTGCCAAGATCACCAGCTAATTTTACAACACCTCCACATTTAGAGCCAAGAACCAAAATGAAAACAGAATCGCTGTTAACAGCATTCCTTTTACTCAAACTTCTGGCAAGAAGTATGTGAATAGCATACATAAGAGCCTCACAAATTAAACCAGAAGGAAAACCAAATTCATTTCCCATCATAATATCTGGTTTAAATAGAGCAAATTCAACCACATCATCCCAATGAACATGAAGATTCCCACTTGTTTTTGACATTAAAGCTGCACCACTCAGCTCTTCAAGCCTTCCCCTTGATGCAGCTTTCTCAATAGTATAAAACTTGGATCCAGGATAGCGAGGACAAGATGTGAAAAATGGTAAAGGCTTGCTCTTGTGCCAAAATGTACGCCACAAGCCATCTGCAATGGTATGTAAAAAATCTTCAAGAGCTAGATATTCATCTTCTTTTAGATCTTTGGAACTATAAGGTGAGCAAGGCATGCGAAAGAGCTGCTGAAACAACACTCCCTCCAAAGCAAAGTCGAGGGTGCCGAGCTCATCAATCTCAAAGGGGGATTTGGAAGACTGTTCACCATCGGCACTACTAGGATCTAAAATCTCCAGGACCCAATCTTCAAGACATTGTGTAAATAAATTCAGGTCAACAAGTTTTGCCACATAATCTTTGAGCACTCTACAAACCCTTTTTGAAGTTGGAACAAACTTGCTTGAAGAGCTCGATGCACTTTGCAATGAGATAACTGCATTGCAAAAATTCCTCACGGCTCAGAGTTCTAATCATTGAAAAACTGAATATGGAATGAACAAGAGTGTAAAGATGCTAAGTTCCTGTCAAATCGGTCATTGATTTTCCATTTTAATTGGATTATTTCAAAATAGTTTAACAACATTGAATTTAATATACAAAATGTTAAGCAGCAAGTAAAAGAGGAACGAAATAAGTAATCAATTAATAAAAAAATTACATAAGGAACTTACAATAGATTATGAACATAGAAATGTTAACCGCAGGGTTATATCAACCTTATGTGGTCAAACAAAATAAGCCCTTTTGACATCTGAGAAAATGATGTGAAACTAAAAACCCCTCAAACTCATTAAATTTACTTGATGGGAGCAACATCCAGGGAAGGAAGTAGAATCCATCAATATAGTAATACTGAAATCCATGAATATACTGGTTTTCGTCATTATTTGTCCATCCTATCCTCTTGCCCCGGTCTTAGGCCTTAGCCATCCATGTTGAAGCTTGTGTGGTTTTGTAGAAACTAATGAATAAACTTCCATTGACGATCTGATTTTCCAAGCTCTACAGGGAAAAGAAATGCAAGTATATAGCAACTCATTACTTTCCAATGTATGTTAATCATTTAGAATGCATTTCTTTAATGGTTCCCGGTTTTCTCCCTATATCATAATATGCACAAAAGACTCCACATAAAAAATCGAGTAGACACCTAAAGCTTCTCTGGTTATATCCATCAGACACAAGCAGCTAATCTTGTATTCTTGAGCTTGTATGTCACACTTGTGTCACCAGATAATCAACCATAAGTGAATAGATATAGTTAATTGTTTTCTGGGGTGAAAAGGTGCAATTAGGTTAACTAAATTCAGAAGATATTAACTGCATAAGTTAATAAAACGTTCTCTAATTACTGTGATCAAACACATAATTGACCAAAAGAAATTGAAACAATATTAGAATAAAGCACATTTCAATAAGCAATAAGCAATAAGCAATCCCTACTTGCTGTGAGCAAAAAAATACCCATTAAGATAATGAATGAGCAAAGAAACTACACACCAGATCTGGGCTTCCTAAAACTTCCGGACAGACTGAGTTCAGAAGATGAATCTAGTTCATTTCCCTGGAAATCTGGACAAGCAAACGAGAGAAGAATACGTGAGTTAAATTAGTAGGTATCCTGAGAGAAGCAAAAACATAGGAAACAATCAAAAAGAAGGAAAAGAGTTCATAATAGACACTATTACAGCAAAACATGAAATATTATGCAGGTTTTCATTTAGTTAGATAAGAATGACCAGTTAGACTATTGACACTGCCAAAAGATCACTGCTTTATCATTAAGTCAATGAATTTATTCGCGACAACATCTAACCCCTATATATGCATTACTTGTGACTCAGATGCCAATAGAAAAGAAAGATATGTAAGAAAATAAAACAAAAAGCTTGAGAGGGTAAGGTATCAGAAAAATAACGAAAGCAAAATGTTGCACAAAAGTTAACTGTCAAAGTGCTGAAAGAAGAACCAAATGACAACATTACAAAAGGAGGCATTATTCAGTTTTATGTAGAAGTACTAAACTGAACTCTGAATATGAGACTAGATATTTATAGGGTCTCACAGAATTAACTGACTGGCAATGCTAAGTACAAGAAAAAAAGCAGTATCCATGTGTCAAATCGAGCCCTCCATAGCAGGAGAAACTCCTCTAGAATGCTCACTCTCATGTGGTTGCTACAGTATTAATCTTTCCCAACTTTAACGTAACAGATTTGATCCTATGTTAGTAAAATTGCATAAACTGCAGATTTGATCCTAATATCCAGCCCAGTCATAGGCCTGATGGAAACCCAATTTCAGCTTCTTCAGAACATGAGGAGATTATAGCAACTTTGCAAGGATAGCTGGATTTTGCAATCTCAATTTTTTTTTGGCTGACATAAAATAAATAAAATTCACCATTTTCCTTAAAAAAATATCTTCAGAAAGCATGGAATAATTGCTTCCTTGCTATCTTCCATTATCTTCATTGATCGGAGACGTATAAAAAAAATTATTTAGCAAATATTAAATCAAAGACGCAATACATAAATATAATACTTGGATTGAACCAATGGCTTCTGTAGTTCTTCAATGTACATTTCTAGCATTGTTCATTAGCCCCTTTCCCATTTTCAGTTCCAAGAAAGGAAAAACAATATATTAGAGTAAAATAAAAAAGAAAATTTTACTGTAGTTATACAGGATTGGCGCATTTTTAATTACTAACAGAAAAATATTATTCACAAAATAATTAACGAAAAGCCCTAGGAAATCCTGATGTTGCATTGTGGTAGCCAGGATTAATGGAGGAACTATAATATTTGTGGAGATTATATTTATAAGAATATACCTTTATTAGGAAATAGGATGAACCTCACATTTAAGGGCCACCCAAGTCCTCGTATATTAGTTAGAAGGCCTCAAACTCGTGTCAAAATAAATTTAAAATGATTAATATATCTTTTTTGAATTATTTTGACTTCCTTTTAAGCATGTTTGCTTGAGAAGAAAGTACAGTAATATGAGATTAATAAGAGCCATTTAGTAGTCAAAGTATATTTTTGCTTGAAAGTTAGCAGTCAATATCAGTGACAAGGACAAGAACCTGCTCCCCCTTTCCCCTCTACCACTGCAAGGACGGTTTTTGCTAGACAAAAGTACAACGATTAGAAGCATGAAGTACCACTCTGCAACAAGTCTACTTGAGAAAAAGAAATATTACTCTCACAAACTAGCTGTAGCATAAAATATCCTTTCCCTCTTTCTCTTGTTCTTCTTGTTCTTCTTGTTCCTTTTTTCAAATAACCTAATCCAATCCTTCTTCACACAGAAAACCCAAAATTTATACAACGAAATGCACTTATTGCAACCCAAGTGAGATGAACATCTTGTAAGACAATGTCTGTGCATTTGTGTGTGTGTGCTTAAAAACTGACCTAGTCTCATCTTCAAAGGCTGTCCAGCGGAGATGTGCAGCAAGGCAAATCAGCAAGATTTAAAGAGCCAAAGAAAGAAATGTTTGCCTTTGGTGACTCTTTGCATAGCATATTTTTGAACACAAAGTCTTAAAAATCTCAGCAACTACAGCACAATGTGGCAAAGATTCAGCACAAGAAACAGAGATAAAATGAAGAAGAGGTCCCCAAACGTACCAGAGAAGCTTTTGACTAGAAAAATGTCATGGGAGAAGTCATTTTGAAGTTGGAAAAAATGGGATGAATGAGTACTAGGGGAAGATGATGCTGATGGTGCTTCCCACGGGCATAGGGCAGTAGAGTAGTATTTATTTTCTTTATGCGGTTATTGTTTGTTTGCTTTTGTCTGGCATGCTTGTTCCGTCTCTTATCTGTTCTTGCAGCATTAATATAGTATTTGGATTGTCTCTGGCCACACTGGAATCTATGGGGAAGACCCCACGTCTCAGTCCTCGTGCTCAACCTACAACACCTAACTTCATTTGGATTGAAACTTAACAAAAAATATATTATTTTTTTATTTTAAGTCTAAATTTTTTATAAATATTTTATTTTTATTTTTCTTAATATAATTCAATTAAAAAAAATTCAATCCAACTAGTCAAGATTTACCATATGGGATAGACCAGAAGTCGCTTCATTTATTATGTTGACAAAACTTTTTTAGACATGTATTGCATAAATTTTAAACTGTCAAATTGATATTTTTATTGATCCAACCATTAAATGCTCGCACGTAGAATAAGGGTGTACTTGGGCACAGAATCCAATACAGTTTTTCATCTTAAATTTCACTTTTTCTCTCACAAAAAATTCTCTCTCTCGAAACCCAATAAAAAAAATCTCAAAACCAAACTCTATCCAATCACACCCTAAATCTTCAACCATAAAATCAACTAAGGAAGACCCCCATGTCTCAGTTCTCATGTTAAGCCTAGAACACCCAAGATTTATCCTGTGGAAGGGGACAAAAATCTAACATGTCCAATTATTATACTAATAATACTTTTTTAACACGTGTTGAATAAATCTTCAATCATTATATTAGTATTTTTATTAATTTAATGTTTGAGATTTCACACGTAATGAATAATTATTTATTACATTATAAATAATTATTCACGACATGAAGAATAATTATTTACTACATGGAATTATTAACCATTTAATAAAAATCTAACAACTAATGATTTATCTATCAGATGCTAAAAAAATGTATTCTTAACACCGTAACTAAATTAGAATCAAACTACTAATTCTTGGGTGAGTGCGGTTCTTGGAGGGGGACATGAATGAAACTCACCGACTTCTTGGTTAAAAATATTTTTACCAACTATTGCCTTACTACTAATTCTTTATTATTTCCATTTCAAACTGAGTTAGTCATACTTAGGTTTTCGAAGTTTTTTTTTAACCAATAAGATCCTTAAACATTTTTTATAAATTAAATATGGTTCAACCATCACTCTCCACAAGACTCCAACCTAGAAATTCCATGTTTGAAGGACATGCAACATCTATAAGGAGATGTCTCTCCAAAAAATAATATATCACCTACTCGTAAGGGAAAATTTTAAAAACCTAGAAGAGATCAGATTCTATTGCCTCCTTGACCATCTTTATCAGGACTCCTACGGGAGGTTAATCAGATTCCCTTGTTGAATCAACTTCTTTTTTAACCCTAATATCATCCCAACAAAAGATATCAACAAGAGATTGACAAGCACAATGCATTTTTTTTAGATATTTTATTTTTAAATTTATCATAAACTTATATACTTCTCTCTCTGCAAATATATATATATATATATATATATATATATATATATATATATATATATATATATATATATATTCTCTACTCTTATTCTACATTGAATTGGAATTTATTAGAATTTGAAAATTTAATATAGATTCTCTATTTAATCAGAACTAGGTAAGTTTTGAAATACTTTTGACATAATAGAATTTATTGAGTTTACTAGAACTTTGCCAAACACCAAAGTTTGGCAAAGCTCCATTTGGAGCTTCACCACGACTTGACAAAAGTCTATTTTATCCACCTTTTTTATGAATTTTATTTTTGAATTATATTTTTTATTTTTTTATTTAAAATTTTCAATATTGGAATCAATAATGTAAAAGTTTTTCTATTTAATTATACTAAAAAATTATTTTAAAAGTTTTACAACAATAATAATTAGAAAATAATCAAATAAAAATTCAATAAAGATGGAAGATAATTCAATAGAGGAGTCGGTAGATTTAAAACTTTTCAATAAAGGAGCATTGAATTAATTACAAACTGTATTTCTAACATGTTAAAAAAGGCACTTATAATAAAAGAAACTTAGAAAATTCTGCATTGCTCATTATCTTGGGATTTAAAATTATTTTTCTAAGTTTTTATTTTGAAAAATAAAACCACCTATTTCACAGTGTCCCAAAAAAATTAAACAAAAATGTTTTGAAAGGAGGCCAACTGATAAGACGAGTATGTCCTTATAGATGTAGAACATCCTTAGAATGTGGGGTTTCTTGGTTAAAGTATCCAGTAGAGAGTGATGAAAAAACGACATTAGAAGAATGCAAAATGTATAGGAATAGTATTGGTTGAAAAAAAAAATTAAGGACCTAAGTGTGACTGACCTTTGACAAAGTCTGATGGGTCATTTTGCCTTTCAAAATATTTATTTTTTAAATACTTTCTCTATCTAAAATTTAATATTCTATTTTGACTGACATAAAATTTAAAAATAAATAAGTTGACTATAGAAAATTTATTATAATATTTTTATCAATTAAAGAAGTTAGTGGTATCATTCATATTTTAGCAAAGTTTAAATCTCTTAAATCAAGGTAATTAAAGAGGTTAGTGGTAGAATCATGTATTAGTGAAGCTTACTTTCCATTAAATTAAAGAGGTTACTATTAGAAGTTTAAGTGAAATATTTAACTATCTTAAGAAAATAGATATTTAATTTCAAATATTTTTAAAAGAAAATGTGGGTGTTCAATTCCCAAGGGAAGAAGTATTCTTTAAGAGTAGTATTATTCAAACTTTCCTTTAAGGTTTTTGCACTTCCCTCCTCTTTTTCTATAAATAAAAGGACTTTAATACTCATAATTAATTCGTTTGGATAAAGGTTAGTTGAGTTTTTGGAATCTTTTCTTGGGTATAGGACCCTTTCAATTATAAAAAAGGAAGAGGAAAATAAAAGAGAGTTATATGAGGACTGAGAATATTATTTTTTTTTTAATTCTAAATATCTTTCTCAAGGTAAAGCTTGGAATATATATACGTGCCACTTTCGTGACTAAGGGTGAGATTGAATAGTATTTTTATTTGAAATTTTCTACCTTAAGTTTTGTGAGAGAAATTTTTTTGTAAGAGACAGAGTACGACCAAAAGTAAAAATTTTGCATTGGGTTCCGTAGCGGAATCCAATCCAAATACACTATAAATTTACACATGTTTATCTCCCATATGCCATAACTAAAATTTAAGGGTTAGTCCAAAAAGCATTTTTTCCCAAAATTATTCAATTTGTCCTCAAGAAAGGAAGCAAGTGCATACTGTTAAGAAAAATTTTCAGTAGACTTGGACAGGAAGTATAAGCATACCTGGACAAGCCACATTTCCACTAAAATTTTGTCTTTTTTTTTTGTTTGAAATAGGGTCAAGAATTCAACTTGCTCTTGAACTTTACTTAAAGTTTGATTTTATTAATTAAAAATATAAAAATATTTTTTTCTGTTTTTCGTCTTTGTTTTGCTCATTTTTCTCTCCTTCTCCACCTTCGTTCCCACCAAGATAACCTCCCAAGAATAAAAAATTTCACCTTGAATTGGGAGAGAGCTCTTGACCTAATCTGTAATTTTTTCAAATCAATTCTACAAAAATACAAAGCTTGGCAGCGACCCTCAAAATTCATAATCGATAGCAGAACCTTGACCTTGAAATCAGTAATCTGAACATCAACCATCAAATCAATAATCTCAAGAAACTATAAGAACTAGAAGATTAGGGCAATGGTGCCTAACAATCTGGCAGATATTCCACCTCGGTCACTACCAAGAACCATTGACCTCTCATTGCTCTAATGTTCTAACAGGTAAGATTATTGATTCCAAGCGTAACCATTACAGCCTCTTTGGTTCAAAAATCATAAATCTTATAAATGATAAGAGATTGGAGCAGAAACTCTCCTGTCGTCTCCAACAATCCACTGGCTGTGATGAGGGGGTGAGAGGAAGAAGAGAAGAAAGAGAAGAGAGAGAAAATCTACCAGTCTCTTTACATAGTTATGAGTGATGGTGGTGAGAATGAAGAAGGAGAAGAGGAGGAGAATGGCAATGACAGGGAAAGGAGAAAAGGAGAATTGCAATCACTCTTTCCAATCCTTCTTTTTTCTTTTTTCTTCTTTTCCCCTTATTTTCAAGGATAAATTGAAGGGGATCTAAAACCCCATGTTTTGGAAAAAATGAAAATGAAAATTGAGTAAAATATGTTATATTAACATAATACCCTTAAAAGACTCATATGCCTTACACATGATTTCCTCTATTGGCCACCTACCAGCAAAATTTGACAGGAGAAGAAGATTTAGTATGTCATAATAGTTCAAGATTACGAATCATCTTTTTTAAGTTTGTAGGACAAAAATCAAAGTTTAGATAATGTTTAAGGGACTATATAAAGTACTATCACACCAAGAGAAGTTCGACATTCATTTTACTTTTTATAATAAGAGACTCATATTTTTTCTCTCACCCTCTTTCTTTGAAAAACTCTTTCTCTCTCCATCCATCTCCTTCTTCTTTCTAATAAAATATAACTCAAATAATTAAAAAATGAAAATCAAAGGATCAAAAAAAGCATTATCACAAAAAAGTCAAAACTTGTCATATGAATACACGTTTATTATATATAATTTTTTTTACCACATGCAGTCACAAAACTTATCATTTTTCAAGTTGTTTCGCTCTCTAGCACACTTATACCCTCCCTCTCTCTCTAACCCTAAACCTAAAATTAATAAAGAATGCATTAAATTGGCCAATGTAATGCAATGGGTAACGATTCTACACTGGACTTAGTTGATTTTGAGATAAAAACTTGAAAAATTATCTATATATATACTTTAAAAAAATCTATGGCAATTTCTACCCAACTTGGTGAAACCTAGCATGAAGGTCCGTCATATTGGACGAAATAAAATTGAGGGTTTTGTCCAGCAGGGAAAAACTCTTTATTAAGTTCCTTCTAATCAGGTGGACCTTATCGTAGGTTGGCGGAACCAGGTCGGTTGGAACTCCCTTTTTGTTTTTTAATTATACTCTATTAAATGTTATTAATGAAATCATTTGTGTAATTAGTATATTTTATTATAATGCAATTGACATAGTAGTTAAATTTATTTTGATTGCTTTATTCATGCATCACTAATATTTAAGTTTTGTATTCTGTTAACTATTACTAACATTTAAGTTAAGCAAAATAAAATTTCATCGATGTTTGAAAATTTCATCATAATTGTCTGAAGCGTGAGAACCTGAAAAGTCTTATCATGTTTGAAAATTAGATGTTACATTACGCACACTATTGTTATATCAATTTCTTTGAGTTTCCATTGATGTAAAATTTTAACTAGCTTGCTTAATAACACATGGCAAAGACTTTGTATAACGCTAGATACAAGTTGAATGTGACTAGTATGGAAAGTTGGATGGTGGTGCAACAACTTTTCAGATAATTAACTGATTATGGATATATTTATTGGCACATAGTGGAGTTGGGGGCAGATATTCTAAATGATTGTGTGTTTGCTTACCTAGATTCATGTACAATTACTCGTGTGTATCCAATTGTTACTAATAATGGATGTGACATACAAGATGAACATGTAAGATTTATTAATAATGGGAGAAATATCTTATTTTAATTATTTGATAATTTAATTCTTTAGAACTTAATGTGAGTCATTGTTATTATTGTGTGTAGTTATGTTATATTTTCCAAGTAATAATTCTTCATTTGTTTTATATAAATACAACATGTCATGCTTAGAGGTTATCGGTGTTACACCAACATGCTCTAAATTTGTTATGGCTGCATAATAAGCAGTGAGACACTTTCCATTAGGTGTTGGACTCTGTTCAAACTATCTTTGATAGAGAGTATCTCCTACACTCTATTATGATAAATCGTGAGTTTAGGCTGATGTAGGTCCTCGATAACATCTCCCCCAATTCTGATCATATGTCTTGTAAGCATCACATTGCAAAGAACGTGAATCATTGGTGTTTGAAGGCATGTGGTGATAAATTGACAGTCGAAAAGTTTTCAAAGAACATAGAGAAAATTAGTTGACTCTCTTAAGAATGAGGGAGTACCAAGTTAATTATGCTCACATATGTAGGCATCGTGGTCGAGATTCCAGAACCTATTGAGGTACTTGGATGAGATCTATATGGATTCACACCATGAGTGATTTGTCAGAGCTTGATTGGAAAGATACTACACTTCAGAATAGAGACAACCAATCTGGCAGAAAGTTCTCATTCAACTATGAAATGGTATCTGGAGATGGCTTACGGTGTATTTGACACTGTTTGGGTGAAAGTCCATTCTATAATCAAGGCTCAGATCGCTAAGATCAAGGGTACGCTGGAGTAATGTCGGATCGTCAACAAGTACGGTCTCCATTTGCATGCTATCTTGGCTTCCCTGTGCTACAGAGTCTCGCCAATGCCTTCCAGCTAATTTTGAATGAATGGGACCATGTCAACAATATTCGGCATGACATCTCCCTGTGGATGTTGGTTGTGATGCAGTCATGGACTTTTTTGTTCTTGTGAGATACTATAACACACATTAGCATTGGACAACCTTTGTTGGTTAAGCATCTGCTTTCTTTTTGGAGAGCTCTAGACTTCACGACACCTACCTCGCAGTATTCATCAGGCTTCTCCGTACTCTTATTATGATTAACGGGCAATCCATGATTTTGTGAAGTTGATGATTAAGAGATGTCAGAAGCAGTGATGACAGTTCGCGATTCAAATAAGTTAAATGTTATTTCTGGAATATAATAGACTATAGGAGCCATCAGTGTAGGCAATGAAGGGGAGACCAAAGAAGGACTCCACCAAGAGGGATAAGTCACATTGGAGTACATATAGCCTCTTACATTGCATTCAAGCACTCATCCAAAAACAGTTGATCCAGAGGGCATGGCGGACTTTCATCTAATGGTTCCCAAGGGCACAACGAGTCTAGAGGCCAAGGAACGGGGTTGTTGGAGATAGATTTAGTTCCTCTACTAGATCCAATACTCATTTGGATTTACATACCTTTGGTCAGACCATGTCATCTAACTGCAAATTTATATTGTGTAAGTCCTCTAACAACTTCGTCGCACCTTCTAGCTACCTACAATCAACTCTCAATGCTATCCCTAACTAACAATATAAGTAGGCAATACAACCTACTCTCCATATGTATTTATTGACAATGTCAAGATCACTAAGCAGCGACTAAAAGTGATATGGGACTCAACCCTGTGACTTGTCGATAAAAAGTGTACAGTCAAGCAAGTACGCCAGATAGGCCAGAGCATGATTTGAGGGCAATAATACTACAACAAATGTAGCTTCATGCAGAATGATAAATTGTAGGCCCCTCTTATCTAGCTGGCTCCGTATAAATGCATGCGGCACACGCAAGTAGCTGGACATATCCGCGATGACCGCTTCACATCCAACATTGTAGGAAATAAGCTGACTAGTAATAGGAACTTGGAGAATGTACGCCATATCTTGAAGGGTAATTGTCATCTCACCAAAGGACTTGTGGAATACGTTTGTGTCTAGTTGCCATCTGTCAATAAATGCAAAACTCAACGGCACGCTGACATAATTGAACAAATACTCAAGTAAATAAGAGCCCAGTACCCCTGACAATCCTCTCTGCAAAAGGTCAAAGGAAGCCCACCGAGCAAGAATGTGAGCTCTTTGGTGGGCCATAAGCACAAGACGCTTCTGAAAAACTTGAGTGAAAAATTCGTATTAATATTAGATAATATAATGAAAAAGAAATAGGATAAATTATCATATTGATCCCTAATATTTTTCTCTTGGCGGCATTAGTCCTCTTTGATTTATAATAACTTTTTAAGTCTAATATAAAATCGAGCCAAATTTATGGTCCTTCTGCTACTAGCTACAGTAGAGTTTGATGAAATGGAGCACGAGTTAAGCACGTGCTTTCTCTAATGAAGGGAAAAATTGGAAGACCAAATGGTTTGAGATTATGACATCTCATTATCCTACTTGCACAAGCATATTCACAAATTGAACTCCAAAATGGCACTTCTATAACAAACAAAAGAAATACACAAAAAAAGGAAAAAAAGCTTCAACAAACATAGGCTCAATCATTTGTGCAATCTTCAAAAAAAGAAAAAAACAATAACTGATGTCATTCATCAAAAAATGAAAAAAAAAAGAGCGGTCCAAGCACTACCCTTCTCAAGCAAATGGAGCCGTCCAGGCACCTCACACTATAGCAAGCATTGCAACCTTATCCTCCTTTCTTCTTTCTTTTTAACCCGTACTCTCTTGCCTCATCCTCCTCCAAAAACTCTTCCAACTCCGTTATTTTCAGAAATTTATCCTCAACCCCTTCCCATCTTTCATCCTCTTCCCCCTCCTCTTCCTCAACCCTCACTTTCCCATCTGTAAATCCAAGTTTTCCCTCTTTTTCTCATTATTAACCTCATAATCATTGCCCTTACTTTCAGCTACATTAAACAACTTCTTGATTTCTTCTGGGTTTCCTCAAAATTCCGAACTTGGCATTGGAGAGAGGAGATTAAGAGTTATGTCTGGAGATCAATTTGCTGCCAAATCTGCTCGGCATCAAAGCCATTTCCTAATAGCTGACTAAACAATGACTTAGGGATGTAGGGTTTAAGTGATAAGAACAAGTATTCTGAAGCCAATCAAGCAGCTTTGGAGAGGTCTGATGATGGCAAAAGGTACAACGGTGGAAGTCTCAATTTTGCCCTTCATTACAGAAAGTACATGCTTAACTCGTGCTCTATTTTGTCAAACTTTGCCGTAGTCGGTGGCGAAAGGACTATAAATTTGGCTCGATTTTATATTAGGGACTTAAAATTTTATGATAAATCAAAGAGGACTAATGCCACCAAGAGAAAAAATATTAAGAATCAATATGGTGCTTTATCCAAGAAAAATAATATAAAGTACACGTATCTCTCCACTCCAAATGGCAGGCGCAATGTGACCTGTAAGTGAGGGGATGAGAGACAAGTCCTACGAACCACCTGCAGTAGGGCTGGTGAGCAACCGGTCATCCTATGTGTCTTGCCACCCAGTCCTCCTGCCCTGCACCTCCCGTAGCCACACCAACTTGCATTTCTTGACTAGGATCATTAGTGTGAATATAACCAGGATGGTCACGACATTTGGAAGGTATCTGCATGAAATGCGAGCTTGTAGGAATATTCGATCTCTCAATACGGTCGACATCATCCTCCAGTTGAGTCACTACATCTAGGAGAGATCAAACTCGCAAGCATAGCATAAGGGAGAACCCAATATAATTTATGAGCAAGAAGAGCCACCAGTGCTAGATATAAAATGAGCAAGGCTCCCCATTCCCGTAGTAACAAGCCAAAATAATCCCTGTCGAGATCTACTAGATGAAAACGGCATTGCGGTGACTCTAATAGGCTCAGCCTCTATAGGGTGCTCGTTCATAGGCTCATTCTCCTACTCCTTCCTTTGCATCTTGTCCGCCTGATCATCCCTACCATCCTACAAATGCGAATAGTAGAATGATAAATCTCAGCCTTGTAGTCCTTGGGATACTGAATAGGCGTCACAGGAACCAAAGGCTAATAGAAATACGACTCTCAACAATGGTGGTACGAGATACAGATAATAATATGGAGCCGATAGTGGAGTAGATGTAGTCAGAGGCCAAGGATAAGGCGAATAGGCCAGATATTGTGGGTAATTGCCCGGCACCCATGGCAAAGAAGGCCTCAATTATAGTGTCTCAATTGGCAACCTAAATGTGTCTGAAATAGGAATGTCAATCGTACTATGCTGACTTGGGACTGTTATCCGAGAAGCCCGTTGTCTGGCTGAAATAGTAATCAGATGACATCTATGCAATCAACCGTTATGGTCCGTCACCCATTTGAAATCATGTTTCAGATCTCGCCACCTCCTGAAAGGCTTAATCATCTACATTATACAAATAACTTAATTAAAATTTAATTTATTTTTACAAATTATACATTTAAATGCTAAACTAATAAAACTGCAACTTCACTAAATAAATAAACTACTAAACTACTAAAATGAAAATAAATAATCAAAACAAAAAAAATAAAAAAGGGACTTAGGTTATTTAAAACATAGAAAATAACTTCAAAATCAAAATAAATATTTTAATATATTTAATATCATTTATTGAAAATTATTGGAAATAATTAAACATTTAATCTATTTAAATTAAACCATATTTAGAATTATCTAATTAACATTTAGTTTATTTAAAAACATATTATTAAGTTATTCAATTTCTCCAACACAAAAAACTTAGGTTATTAATTCAATATATTTAAAAATTAAATCTATTTAACAAATTATACTACTGAAAAATAATTAGTAAAAGTAATTAGTTAAATAAATAGTAAATAAATTAATTACAATTAACTATAGTGTTTAACTTAGAAACAAAGTAGTACTAATTATGTATAAATAATTATAACACTTCTCCCACTGGTGGCAGAAGTCACCAGATTTTCTGCCGCCGTTGCTAACACCCGTTTAATTCACCAACAAACTAGTTTAGATTGCTGACGAACAAAATAATAAGCAAAACTAATTAATTTTTTCACAAATTTAAAAATTAAAGAATGATAAAAATATAATTTAACTAAGCAAATAAAGTACTTAACTAATAATAATTTTTAAATTTTTAATTACAATTAAAAAAGCAGCAGCAGAAGTTACCTCCATGTTCCGCTGCCGCCAGCAAAACCTTTTGGCAAGTTTTGCCGCTACCAGCGACGGAACTATTTAAAATCTTCTGCGAAAGATGCGTGACTTCAGCTCATAAGGGAGGAATCAACCAATTGTTCCGTCCAATATGATGGAACAAGTATCAGCCACGTCACAATTTAATTATTTTTACCATTTAAGGTCGATTTTCACAAATATTATATTTGCAAAGATAAAAAAATAAGGGTGAGATTGGATAGTATTTTGTTTTGAGTTTTTTTGTCTTGAGTTTCGAAAGAGAGAATTTGTTGTGAGAGAAAAATGTAAAACCCAAGTAAAAAATTTGCATTGATTTCTGTAGCGAAACACAATCCAAATACACCCTAAATAACTAATTTTCTTTAGCGTAAATTTGAAATAGTTTTCTTTAAATTTAAGTTTTAATGTTTGAAAGTTTAAGTGAATTTTAAAAAATTCAAAAAATAAATAATAAATTTTTTTACTATATATAATACAATTAATAACTATATATAATAAGTCCTATCAATATGTCCGGTCAGTTCACAACCTGTAAATCCGGTGGCAATGCAACGTTGCAGCCTTGGCACCCTAACCATGATTTTTGAAAAAAAATATAATGTTACTATAAATTTTCTTTATGAGTTTTTATTAAGATTGTTAATTGGGTCGGGCTAGTTCGAACTCGGCCATTTTAATTACGGGCTCGAGTTGATTTTTTTAGTTCGAATAACGTTTGAGTAGAATCAGGCGAGGGTAAAGCTTAGCTTTCGATTTTAATCGGATCAGTAATATATATATATATATATATATATATATATATATATATATATATATATATATATATATATATTACATAATAATATTATTATTATATTATTAAAAAATATTATTATTATATAAAAAATTTTAAAAATAAGTTTAGGACCGACCGATGGCCGAGTTGTGGCTTAACAAAGCTCAGCTCACCTAGTTTTTATATTAACTCCTAGATATATAAGATATTTGCTTGACTTCCTCAAAAAAAAATTGTAATTATATAATTACATATAACATATTATCCTCAGTATATCTTCAATCAAATAGATTTTTTTAATATAATTTTCTCACTTTATTTTGAAGTGTGGCGCGTAACCTTTACCAATTGAACGTGAAAATCTCCCTCTCCTTTTTCCCTTCAATCCCTTTCGCTTGGTTTCTGCTTTCCTTTTTCTCTCTCTCTTCCATCCTTTCTCACACACCGAACTCTCTTCTCCACCTTTTTCTTTTCTTTTTCTTTCTTTCCTATTCCATCTAAACTCTCCTGAGTGAAGAGAGTTTTAAGTCGTTGACAAAGGTAATTTTTAAGCATGTCTGATTGTTAACTTGTAGTGATTTCTCTGGTTGAATAAAGATTTTAGTTACAAAAATAAATACAAAATATTTGTAGTCTCATCCCCTGGGATCCTTGTTCTGAACTCAAACAACTAGCACTTGGAATTCATAAATGAGGCCCCCCAAATTCTAGATGTAACACTTTCACAAAGTGAGTCGGGATCTGGTGTTGCATTTAGGTTTTGCCTAATTTTTAGTTAATATAATTGAAATAATTGAAATATCATGTATCTGGTACTGAAAATTTCTCTGGCTATGCACCACTGCCATACCATGCGTATATATATGTTTTATAGGATATAATTGGGCAATTGCACAGATCGATCATCCTAATATATTTAGATTCAAGATGTGTTCTAATGAATAAGAAATCTTTTGGGATATGAGCAAATATTATATAATATGCTTAAATATGCAAATCTTGAGGTTTATGTATGAGAAACCTTCATTTCGTTTCTAAGAACACATATATTGAGACAAACAAATCTTTATCCTTATAATAGATGAAGAAATGAGAATTTCCTTCAGGGTAGAAGAGATTCGGATCGGTGATGAAACTCCCCAATCACTTTCCTACCCAATTGGGGTTTAGGGGGGATCACAGACACATATTCCCCCTCTGCAGTGTAAATTCAAATCGGGGTTACAAGTAAAACCAGTGCAATCTGCCACTGTTCGGCAGCTCTTCTGACCAGCTAAATCAAGCCAAACACAAAAAATTCAATCCCTCTATTTCACTCTCCTTTATTTAATGATTGGTTAAATAGTTTTTATATTTCTATTGGTAAGATTCACAAAGCTATGAAATTGGAACGTAAAAAGTCATATGCGAGAATCAAAATCACTTCTATCTATGCAAATTGACGTTGATTCATTTGATATTCATGTTAAGTCTTGTATTTGAACTTGATTGATTATTGAATGGACAATATTCAAACACAAACAAGCAAGATTAGCTTTGAAGCTCAAAGTGCCAATAACAAATTTTAAAGTGCAAAAAAAAAAAACCACTTTTATTAGTGCAGACTCTAGTAAATCTCCTACTTGATTCACATTTTTCATCCCGTCATGCATTAAAATACTATTGCATCTTTACGAGCCATGATAAATTACTAGATGAACCCTTAAGCCGGGGATCTGGCTTCACCATTGATCAACAAAGAGACAAAAAATTTTCCTCAATCAAATTAAGGTACTTCAAGATTATTGTTCATAAGCACAACATTTTTAACATAAATTATTATACCACTTTCATTTGAAACTTCTATATTTAGAAAACTTTAAAAGAGCGACTATCTCTCTCCATCACTCAATCATTAGACGTATGCATGAATACAAATGATTCAGAAAGGGAAAGTGTGAGAGAGCGAGAGAGGGAGAGATAGAGAAAGAAATCAAAGTCTAACCAAAAAGGGGAGAAAAAAAAGGAAAAGAAATAAAAGGTGAGGAAGAAGGGGAACATTAAAAGGAAGAGGAAAAGGGAAAAGGGATCCCTTTCACTCTTTTCCTTCATTCCATTTTCAGGATTGCACGATGACGGAAAGAAGCGTACCATTGCCAAAATTCGGAGAATGGGATGCGAATA
The DNA here is from genome assembly GCA_030512225.1 of Rauvolfia tetraphylla. Lineage (NCBI taxonomy): Eukaryota > Viridiplantae > Streptophyta > Magnoliopsida > Gentianales > Apocynaceae > Rauvolfia > Rauvolfia tetraphylla. The sequence goes on from JAJQKT010000017.1 coordinate 4,322,543, forward strand.
ACCCTGCGGCGGCGAAGGAATTTTCCGTGATCTTCGACAAGGCCCGGCACGCCAAGCGAGCAAGCCGGTTGAGCCTGCAGGACCCTGACTCACCGTGGAAGAAGGAGGCCGTGGAGACGACGGCGCCCCTGACGAAGCCCCATCATGACTCTCCTTCCTCCAGAAAGCCTTCCTTCGGCAAGAGGTGGCTGTGCTGCACCAACCCCACCTATGCAGAATCCTGAGCTTCAACAAAGTTATCTGATTTTTGAAGCAAAGTTGATCCCAGTGAGGAAAATTATGTATGAAATGTGGATCAAGGACTGAAGAAGGTTTCCATATTTCTTTCCTTTATTTTCTTGGCAATTCTTCTACATAGCATTGTGCTTGTTTTCCTGTCATTTGTTTTCGGCAATAGGTAGCCTATCACACGAAGGTTTTGAAAGTTTTGAGGATGTTTTGCATTAGAGCAAATACTTATTTGATTAAATTGAGGTAAACAAAATTTGTCAAGTATATTTGTGTGACTTTTGCACTTTTTCTTCCTTTTTTTTTTCAAGTCCTTTTCCTTTTGTTCCTCGCTTTCTTTTTTTTTTTTCCTCCCCCATACGTCAAAGAATACATGCAAATCCAGGTATCCTTAATATTTGTCTAAATTACGTAATAAAGCTTCTAGTTTAGAAAATTATAAACTTATCCTTTAAACCTGTTGACAAATTACAAATTTACCCTTTTAATCATAAACCATGTGATGTTTTAACATAATTGCTAATTGTAACACTATAAACTACTAACTACAACAACTTATACTTTCATTTTCAACCTCACCCCACCCCTCCCCTCCCCTCCCCTCCCCTCCCCTCCCCTATTCTTCAAAACTCTACTAAACTTTCGAAAATATTTTTTTAAATCTTGAAAGTTCCACACCATATTTAAATGAAACAAGATTAATACCTTAACCATCTTCATCTCTTTCATTGCATTTGAACAAAAAAAACTTGAAAACCAACCATGAAAAGGTCGATTTTTTATTTTTTTTTAAAAAAAACTTGATAGTTCTTATCACAAATACTACCCAATCATCCTTGTCGCATCAGGCCAGGGCCGCTAACAAGTCACCGCCAAACAGAAACTCGTTAGTGTTTCCATAGTACACCAACGGAGGTGCGCATAAACGGGCAAACTTCACCTTATAGTTTTTTATTTTCTTTTTCAACTTGTTAATAATTTCTTTTTTATTCTTATTCTTATTTTAAATTATTTGAGTCCAATAGGTTCATTCCTTTACTACAATCATTTTTTCAACCTTAGTCCAAACAAAATCCCTGCTGGAACTAGATGTTGCATCTAGAAACTAAGGTTAATAAGCCATTCAGTAGCAGATCCTGTCTGCAAAACTCGATCAAAGAGACAACTAAACCACAGGCCAAAGTACCTAATACGTGGAATATAGAAACATAAGAGTAATACAACTTTTTCCAGTAGAGTGAAACAGAAATGATAGACTGGAAACTACATCAAAACGGCGAACTACAGATTACCCCGACAATTGCGAAACAAAAAATGCATCAAGAATAGTTCCAAAGCAAAACCATCCATCCTTTGCAGGCAAGAAGATTCTTCATCACCAACCCTCAATGTGCAGGTAAATATCAGGTTCAATCAAATGAGATGTGCCATAAAGCAACCTATGACTCAAGAAAGCATTAAACTGAAACAATTAATATCACAAGTTTCCGGGCCTAATCATCACCTCTAAACAATAAAGATATACAAAATAATATAATGTAAGCTGCTTTTAAAAGAAAACAAACAAAAACCAAGCGATATTTCACATTTATGTTCTTGCAAGATCAATGATATGCCTAAAAAGGCTAATCACGATATACAACATAAAAACACAGCAAAATCCAAAACATGGATGTGGTTTGAAACAGAAAAGATGGGGAATTGCGAGCATTTAACCAAGAAAGTTGATACCTTTTCACTCCAAATCATGCAAAGCTTCATCCATTGCATGCAGAACCATTTTCTTAACCTGTCATAAGTGAAGCAAATTTCAGACACTACAGAGAACGTTCATCAAGCAAGTTTTGAGCTAGACAATGAAGAAAGTAGAGACCATAATACATTCCCCCAAATAAAGAGAGACCAAAATACGTAGAACAAATTAAAGCAAACTCAATATTTATTTTATTGTCAATAGTATATGGGTGGGGAAAGATGCAACTGGAGGAGACACAACAGCAAAACACATAAGCACCGAGCAAACCCCAAGAGAAGTCATAAGAACAGAACAAAAGCTCAAGTTTTTCTACCATCATTTCAATACCCTGTTAACCTAGCGTTAAGTAAGCAGAATAAGAAAGAGAGAACATATGAAAAAAATAGTATACCTCCAACTTATCTTCCTTAGCCCTGTGATTTTGTGGCAGTATACGAAATTCTTCAGTCAGGCGAATGCACTCACCAATGTTTTCAGGTGAGACAAAATCAACAGCGACCTTTATGCATGACTGGAGAAATAAACTAAATAATGAAATGTGTTGCATATTGAAGGAAATACATTTTTAATTAAACGTTTAGGGCTTCAGACACATCATCAATTTGCAGTTGAAAGAGATTTATAACCAGAATTAATTAGGCATTCAGATAAATGCCAACACTAAGTAAAAACAAGCAATTGACCGATAAAGATGGCAGTCGCAGTGAGATTAACATCTTGTTCTTACACTGCCATCCAAAAGACAATGGATTAACAAATTATACTCCCAATCTCCCAAATTGAATGTTCACATTTCTATTTTGGGTTGTCGCAAAATAAATTTATTTCTTAATTAAATCATAGTTTCACTTTAAACTTCCATCACTAACCTTATTTAAAAGGAAAAAGATGAATATGAAACCATTGTTTCACATGGGAAGCATAATAGTTAAGTAGTTATGGAGACGAAATATATCACAAGTCAGGGAAGTACCATTAGAGGAGAAATGTAAATCAAAAAGCAAATGTCATCATTTGGCAGATTCTAATTTGGAGTATGTGTAATTTTCCCTTTCAAGGGTAGTTTGGTCATTTTGTTTGGAGCCTTCCCACTAGGCTGCTTGGCTTTTTATGTTTTTGTGCTTTTTAATGCTTTTGGGATTAGATAAAGCACTTTTCTACATTTTGGATTAGATAAAGTAGTTGGAGAGTCAACTTGGTCTAAAGATTACTTAGGCACTAAACCAGCAACCAAAAAAAAAGATTACTTAGGCACTAAATAATCTCAAGTAGTTTAGTTTTTTTTTTTTTTTTTGGCTGAATACTCAAATAGCTTAGTCAGTGAGTAGAAACGTTTAGAAACATGTATCAGCTGGTTTATCTTATAGTTAGTAATGAAGATTACTTTACTCTGAAAAAGATGACCTACTGCTGCAACTTCTAACTGAAATTCAGCTCTACTGTAATATTAGAGGAAGGATGGCTAACTCTGAAAAAGATGACCTACTGCTGCAACTTCTAACTGAAATTCAGAATCTGAACACTCAACTAAATGCTTTAAAGTTGAAATTCTCCCACATCCCAATTCCTCAAGGGGCAAACAACATGGAGGAATCTTCTAGAACCAACAACAATGAAGAAACTGGTGCTGAAAATGGCATACATGTGGGAGATCAGCCAACTGAGCGTCACTGAAAAAAAGGCACGAAACCACCGCTCTAAGGCAAGATATGCTTAATAGCAGCCCTTCTTAGGCTGCAATAGACCACAACTCAAAAAGGGGTTTCTATGACAGTCATGATACAGCCTCTCATGACATTACAAAGAAGTCAAAGGTAGATGTTCAAGTTTTTGATGGGAAGCTAGGTCCCACTGCATTTGCTGATTGGTTTATTCTATCACTCTGAGGATGAAGCTGATTGTTCTTGCAAAAGTAAGGTGGAATGCAGTTGAAGGTGATACAAAAATATTGGGCATAGGAAAGGGGAATGCCAGGTGAAGCTAGCATAGAGGCAGGTGAGGAAATGAAGACGAATGGGCAAAAGCAATATCATAGACATAAGCTCATCAATCCACAACCACCAGTACCCAAGTAGCAAGAAATGAAGGAAAATCTTAGCGAGAAGCACAGGCCCCCAAACTATCATGACAAGCTGTTGCAAAAACTTGTTAATCTCAATCAAAGAAATAATCAACTTCTTGCAAAAATTCTACATTTTAGATTCTAAAATTAGAAGATCCTGTATCATCAAAGATACCAAAGAGCACAAAGACTACCTTTCTTAGGATCTCTTTTCTGCATAAATTTGAGTTTAGACCGAACACACAAGAACCTGAGCATGATGCTGATTTCGTAAAGATCACCTTAGCCTTCAAAGATTTATCAACTAACTAATCATCTGCCCCTTCAAAGATTCATCAACTAATCATTTGCCTTTGATTAGTTCCTTATGTAGCACACTTAGTTTGCTTTCCTCAGTATTCTCATCCTATACCTTATATTTCTTATTTGCACTATCAGCATTTGCCTTCGACGTCATCTGTATATACTCACTTCTTCCAGTCTACTATAATTGCACTACTCAACTTAGTTGTTCTCAACTTACATTATTTTAGTTTAGCAGTCAACCTGCAGCGGTTTTTTGTCAACGTTTTCAGTTTTTAAGTTGTTTATATGTGAAGAAACTTTGGTTCTAGAGTTATATGTTTATATGTTGTTCTGTAACAGCTCTTGATAGGAGATGATTGAAAATAGGATTAGATTTGTTTGTCATGAGGTTTTGCCGTAGCCGAATTTTACCCTTCCCTGATTTCTTTCTGTTCTAAATCTGAAGTTCTTTTCCCTTAAAAAATCCCACCAGTGCTTCATAAATTAAGCAACACCACATCAGCCAAAATTAAAAGCTGAAATGCTGCTGCATTAACTTAGCACAAAGATTTACCAAAGAATTCGATTATTTTATATAGCATTGATTAACCTTTGATGAGTTATAATTGGACATGTATGTAAGAAGACTTTACATGCTATTCCCTTTTAGGGTAAGTAATCTGGAGAGAATATTTTGAAGTATACATGTTACAAATTGTCATTAAACAACTTTTCCTCCTGAGCTTTAACCTCCGCAAAAGCATCACTCATATCATAAACAGTGATCAATATGCTACATAAAAGAACAACTTATCAAAATTGATTATCTTCTTTATCCACAATTAAAAGCTGAAATGCTATAAAACAACTTATCAAAATTAATTATCTTCTTTATCTGGTTGCACAGACAATTTTTGTACCAAATAAATAACTTTCCCATATTATATATGCAGACTTCTTTGTTTACAAATGGAAAACGAAGGTTCAACCGGGAAAAATCTTTTCCCTTTTAAGAAATTAAAGAGAAGTCATAATTAGGAGAAACATGGGTGGCACAGGGCCATTTTGAAAGATGAAAAGATTCTAAACTCGAACTCATAATTTTAATAAGTTAGGAAAGTAAGGCAAATGTGGACACTATGGGAAACCAGGAGGGGAACCAAGACATTTAGTGTGGAATTGTTAGCAATTTAATCTAAGAGAAGGAGGAAAAAAAAATACAACCGTTACCTTTAAATTTCTCACTTGGTGAGGACAGCCTGCGGGTATAAAAACTGCTTCCCCTAATTTTTGAACAAAAGTCCATGGTTCAATTCCTACAAAAGCAAAATCCATCACAATCAGCTAAAGTTTGAAGGACGACGGATTAACTATTCAGAAAAGTCAAGGTTAAACTCTAACCATATTCCTCCTTCAGTCCCCTCTTGTGCTCAAGAGTTAAGTATATTGTCTGATCATGAATAGGGTGAACCACCTGTATGGAAAAAGAAACAAAATAATTAACACATCTAAAAAACCGAACATGTATGATTGCTGAAGAATCACTCTCCATATGCAGAAACAGCACAAGAATTAAAAGTAAGCAAACACATCAAAAATCCAAACAAATATTTCTGCCCCAACATAGACAGCTTAAGCACTTGTCATGATCCCTAACCTTCTTACTGAAGTGCAGGGCAGTGATAAGAATCCTCAACTATCAATCACAAAAGTAAAACTTGAAAGTCGGAACAGAAAAAGAACAAACAAATTCCTCACAGAATTCCAATGGTAATACTTTGAAGCATGGCAGGCAGTATGCTTATCCATTCAAATATAGTTTTTTCACCAAGAAATTTGCTGGAATATATACTACTATCTATATTTAGCAATGTTTTCAAAAGTTTATGCAAAGGAGACAAAAACAAGAGAATTGTACCATGAATATGAAAATATATCATAATGAGTTTAATCCCCACACCCATAGCCAACACAAACACCAAAGAAGATAAAATTATTAACTAAAACAAAAAGAACATCTATCAGGATTGGTCGCTACCTCTTCCAATGGACGACAGTAAATATGCCTAAATTCTTTGAAGTGCTTCTTGAGATATTCTTCCAGTTTAGGGACATCTTCCTTCCTAAATATGTCCCAAAGAGCACCACCATCTCTGTATTCAGAATCTTTTACCATATTACCTGAAACTTGAGTAGCTGTCGTTTCTCCAATATTGCTTTCTTTAATTTCCTGCTGATCACTTGGACCAGCATTTATACTTTTTTCTGCATCTCCTATGATAGAAGATTTTCCATTTTGTTGCTCAACACATGGTTCCTCATTATTTAAAGCATCACAATCCAACTTTCTAGCTTTACTCATTCCTCCGTCAAGATCATACTGACCACCTCTTTCTTCATCTTGCCCCACTGTCTGAGACTTTTCATTCTTACTTTCTTTCTTCCGTTTGCTGGGACCCTTCCTCGTATTTCCATTGCTTTTAGCCACATTATCACCACATTTATCATCAGAGAGTGGACGCAAATCATGCCTTGGTGAAAGTCCATTCTCATTTTCCTGGTCAACTACACTATGCAAACCAACCTCTGCTTCATCATCAGCAATCATACTTGGCACTCTGCTATCTGCTATTCCTTTTTCATCTTGCGGCAGCCTCTCCACCATTTCACGTATTTCTGATCTTCCATAAAATTCTTCTTCATCCTGGGCCAAATGAAACAGTTTTAACTCTTCTATCTTAGGAAGATTTTCTGGTGGCACGGTAACGGCTTGCATATGAGTCAAAACATTCACCTGGAACATTTTTGCACCAGAGGATAGGATTTAAATCAAATCTCAACCTTATAAAACAAAATAAATATTCATGGCTTAGGCAATTTTTATACTATAGAAGCTTGTTTAGATTAGAAAACTATCAATCATTTACCTCCACAAGAACATATCTTTACATAGTGGAAGGCACATAATGAATGTTAGGTAAATGAAAGATCCCAACAGAAAAGATAACAGCTAACCCACATCCAAAAGCAAACAAACTATTATACTATTTGAATGAATTGCCCCCTCTACAGAAACTCCAGCAAATTCATATCCAAGCTTATATAGTTTATAGGTTAAGACATCTTCACTACTGTAACAAATGAGGAGATATTCGAGCACTCATTAAACCCAAACACTACTCTACCTTTCTGTTCCGCCCACTAATACAAATTGTCATGCACTTTAAAAGACTTTGAGATGTCCAGATTCTTTGCAGTTTCTGTAAGATCTAAATCATATATTATTCAGTTGTACCCATCCAGCAGGACCAAAAAGGATAAGAAGATAACCTTTTTGAGTCCTAATCATGATAAAGCAATCATTCAACTTCAATGATTATCTAATGTGCCAAATATATACAACACTTATCAAACATGTCGAATTGGATCTCCACCTTTCTGGTCCCATTCAAAAGTGAAATGTTGTTGTGCTAATTGGGGCAAAAGAAGTAGCCATGGGAAAACAGATTAATGCATTCAGAAACTACAAATCTAGATACAGCATACCGCATCAGACATATCACAGTGAAGCTTGGTTACAGAGTCTCCTCGACCCAGTTCCTGAGCAAGACCATAAGCAATATATGTCTTTGGGCCCATGTCCGGCTTCAAAGATTGTTGTGGTAATTTAACAGCAAGATTTAAATAAGCATCTTCAGGATGTGTGTAGACCTTGAAGGGCAAGCAATTGATAAACTCAACATTATGGCGAGGTAACCTCTCCCCAAATAAACTAGACGGAGGCCAGTCCTTCAATTTCAAAATCTGTGGCCACCCTTCATTGTCAAAATCAATTTTTGAGTAATTGTGAAAGAACTTGTGAACATTAATATCAACCTGTGCCATTCAATCAATAAACAGACAAATCAACAAAACTGAGATTAGAATCAATGGAGTAAAAGCACGGTATCAAGAACCTCCTGATCTTTCCAAACCAAAGGTTTCAATGAAGCCAATTTGGATGATAGAAAAAGATCATATGTATGAACTTCGAGCAAAAAACAAACAATATGCATAATTAATTCAACAAAAGAATGACATTAATAGATAAAGTTAATAGACAACATAAGAAGTGTGCTTTTATTAAAAGTTGAAACAAGGAAATAATGGAATTGTCTGTTACACACAAATCTAATAGACAAGAAGGCAATGTCAATTTTTAGAACTTCATTAAATAACTATTCCTCTGAATGATCACAGGAAATACAAGGCAGTTCACATCATAACCTTTCAGGCTTTTAGTTGAATCTTTCTTTCATTAGTAGTCAGGACAGATTTCCCAAACAAAAGAACTAGATATCCTGGTACAAGTTAAAGGTTATCACATGTAAACAGAATCATAATCCTTTCAGGTTCTTTGTTGACTTTTTTTGTCAATGCTCAAAACAAAGGCCCCATCAGAATTAGTCTCCGCTCCCCTTTCTCCTCTCTTTGTTCTGAAGCTTATTGTATGGAAATAATCCAAGTCATTTTTGTTCAACTTCAATCTTTTAAAAAAATTTGAAACCCCCCCCAACTAGTGCTGTCAAAACGGGCTTCAGCCCGCGGGCTGGCCCGTTTCGACGGATTTGGGTTAAGTATAATTAGGCCCGTTTAATCGCGGGCTTTTTTGGCCCGGTCCGTTTAGCTCGCGGGCCAGCGCGGGCCGGAGCGGGCCAACGCGGGCCAGCCCGTTTTTTCTTTTTATTTTTTAAAAAATTTTTTACTAAAAAACGACATCGTTTTGAGATTTAAAAAAATTAAAAAATATATTTTTTTCAAAACGACATCGTTTTGCTATTTTTTCCTCAAAACGACGTCGTTTTGATTAGCCCGCGGGCCGGCCCGTTTAACCCGCGGGCTAGCTAACACGGGCCGTTTGACAGCACTACCCCCAACCTCAAAATCAAAAAACTAAACAAATCCAAACTATCTTTCTACAAACGAATGAACTTCAAATCAACTCAGTCTCCTTAAATCTGGGAACACGATGCTAGCTGGTTCACACAGCAAAAGTTCATCAGGCAACCAATAGATGAGCAATCAGTTCTGAAAAACACAAAAAACAGAACTAGCTAATAGTAACCAAAATTTTTTTGGGCTGTTAGAATGGTAAAGAACGCAATAAATAAGGTACTGCAAAGCAACAGAAGACCATTGCAAAGAGAAAGAGGCATTTCCTTGAAGCATCAATTAAGAAATATGACTCATCTGACACTTACCTCATAGTGATATTACTAAACAATAACAGATTCAGAGACTTGGCTAATGTAATCAAACTGGGCAACCAAACTGACCTCGCACCAATCTAAGCAATTTATGGCCGTCACATCCAAGAGGGCGTCATGATTAAGATTTTTTATTTGGCGAAAAGCACGCCACATAACCATGGGTTCCCAGCTCAATCCTCGTGTTGTTTCAAGCACATTCCTAACAATAACAGGTTCTCCGTTCATCCAATGCCATCTGAAATGATCAAAATCCTCAGGTTTGATTTCTACAGCTTTTGGGCAGTAGAGATAATTGTCATCTGAGTCTTCTCGAAAAGCTGCTTTACGCAAGTTCTCACTGCTAATGTTGGTGTTACCAGTAGACTTCATGCATGAGCACCATCTCTCAGATATTTCGGGGGCATTACCAATATTGTGCTTTTCAACCATTTTTTCGGCTCCAAGTAACAACTCTAAGACCCAATCATCTCCAAGCAAACACCTCAACTCTAAAGGACCTTGGCCACAGCCACCCCTGTCAACAGGTGGACAAGAAATGCTACCATCTGGATGGGATTTCCACTGACTTGCTAACTTCACACAATCCACAGAATCATTTTCATTTTCAACCGATGTACCACAATTACCATTATCAGTTGAAGCTTTGGTGCTTCTTGTAGCATAGCTGTTGCTCTTTCTTGAAGCTGTATCATAGTGCTTACCATGCAAGTAACTAAGACCAGGGTCAATAAATTCTATGCTCTTTCCCTGCTCCCCTCCCCGCAGACATCCATTTCTAAGCTCATGACAACAAGTAAGGCAAAGGTCGTAGGAACAATGGGGGCAGCTTCTGTGATAATCGAAAATGGAAGTCATGCAGTTGTCACTGCATAATGATGAGTAAACAGTTAAGACTCATGCAATTGCAGAACAAAACATAAGCAATCAAAGGAGATAAAATGGTAGGAGAAAGACCAATAAATTCCTCATGCAATAGCAGAACAAAACATAAGCAATCAAAGGAGATAAAATGCTAGGAGACAGACCAATAAATTCGCTCATTCTGCTGACACTTCGCTCTCAGAACATTAATTTCTGAAAATGACAAGCCTGCAAAGACAAACAGTACGCCAAGATGTAACTTGAACCTCAGAACATAATTTTGTTCTGGTGGGTTGCTCAGAAATGATTATTAGATAAATCTTTCATATGCTTGAAACAAACTTTTGACCTGAAAATTACCTATAGGATTACAAGAGAATTGAAATGGAGTCTGATCTCAGGCTAATAAGCACTGGTAAATGGAAAGGCCAACGAACATGTTTAGTTTAGCTGAGACTCATAACCATTGACAGTAATTAACCGCATACAACTGTGCAGAATAGGTTCAATTGGTTGGGCTCACTTAAGTAAATCCCAAATCCCAAAAACATGAACACCTAAAACTAAACATCATCAAGTGGGCATGCTTTCATGTGTTTTCACCCATGTCAACTCTTATCAGTCAATATATTCCATCCAAGGTGATGTGGACAAAACTTAGAAATGAGAAGTTGTACCAAGGATGAAGTGCAGAATCCAATAACCAAATAAACAGAAGCACCTTTAGTCCGAGCCTCCATCTCCTTCTCCATCTTTTGCTCTTCATTGAATTGCTTTAGAAAAGGCAGAAGTACTTGTATGATATATCTGGAGTGCTGAATCTTTTCTTCAGGACTAATTTCCAATTTCAATGCCTCCATATCCTACACCATAGAAACAAATTCCAATTTCATTTACCCTATATCCTACACCATAAAAGCAAACCACATGTTGTCAATCTAATGTGGGTATAAACAACATCATACAAGAAATAGGACTTCTAAGTTTTCAAAACTTATTTAAACTAATTAAAAAAAATAAAAACAAAAGAAACAAAACTAACTTTCTTTGGCACCTCCAGCCGCAAGCATGCTTTGCAATTGCAATTCTTGCGACAAACCGGACATGCCTCTTCAAAAGCCAATTCAGGCATACCCGGGTACCTGTGAACCAGATTAAAAATGAAACAAAAAGAGATCAATTATTTGCTGGAATAATGGATCATAAATAATGCAGACAATAAGAAGTCACAGCTGAAAATAGCATAGTTCTAGACCTTTTTGGTACCCAAGTAACATGCTCCAACTGAGTAGAAACAGACATCCTTAAAGTGAACTATCAATGAAGGGAATTCTTGACTATCCAGCTTTTCTGCTGACATGAATCATTTTTTATCTCTTTTGTTTTATATAATATGGTTTAACTGACAATTTATGAAAGACATCCACCAGAAATTCCAAGTAAAGCAGTATGTAAACTTTCGTTGTGTGATACCAAAACAATCAATAATCAGCTTCAATCTAGAAAAACACTAATTAGAAGTAAAGAAGGATTTATCCTGCCTTAGAAATAGAAAAAATTATCCTGCAAGAAAGCCCAAATAACTCAACACAAAAACACTAGGATTGGTGTTCCTAGTCCTGTCAGGTTAAAACTATAAGACCAAAAAAGAACTGAGCTACAGTTTCTATATTTTTTTTTCCTGAAAATGCTTTGTACCATCTTTCCATGCAGTGAACACAATAACGCTTTGTTCCGCAACTTCTGCACCGGACGACCCTTCCTTTATCATTTCTCTGGCACTGGTGACACATATTCGATTCAATTATATTTCCCTGCCATAGCCAAAACGAAAATATTTATAACTACACTATTAAGAAGAGCAACTGAACTGGAAAGAGTAAAGGAGAAAGAAACAAAGAAAAAGGCAACGACAAGTTGCAGAAGGTCCAAATCTTACATCCACATCCCTGCATCTTTTTTTAGGCTTTGATGCATTCTCTGTCTCTGCTTTCCTAGTTCTAAGCGAATATCTCTCCGCTCTGCTCAAGCTTAGCCCATCTACCTTCTCTTCTTCTTCATCTTTGTCTGCTTCCGTTGGCCGTCTTCCTTTCCTTTTGTTCCTGGTCTGCTCCTTCTCCTCTGCCATTATGGGTTCACTATCACTTCCAGAAATTTTTTCCTCTTCTTTCCCTTCTTCCTTTGATGACTTCTGAACACTCCTTTTTCTTGCTCCTGGGCCTCCATCCTCCTCCACCAGCAAGTCATCACCATTATTCTTACTCCTCCGAACTCTTCTTTTCTTCCTCCTCCCTTCTTTCTCTTCTTCACTATACTCCAGCCATTCTTGTTTCATTTCTTCCATCTTCTGCAAGGCCTTTCTACTTGATTCCCTCTTTCTTGAAGCCCCTCCACCCACGTCACCACTCCCTTTCCCGTTCTCTTCCACCAAGTCCTCTTTCTCATCTTCTACCTCCCCATTTTTTTCACCACCCGTCTCTCCATCTCCCTCACATAGACTCTCCATCTGATTGTCATTCTTCACTCCATTATACACCGCATTCTCCATCTCATCCTTATCAGTCTTCATGTTTTCCACATTCTTCTCCTCTTTCCGGCTCTCCTCAACCTCAAAATCCATTCTTTTCTCCTTCCCTCTCTTCTTCCCTCCTTTCCGCCCCGCTTTCTTCCTTTTAACTTTCTCCTCTTTCTCAACCAACAAGGCTTCTAACTTCCCTTTCCGAGCAGCAAAGTCTTCCCAGGTACAGTTATTACTCTCCTCTTTTACAGCCAACTTTATTTCTTGATTTTCCTTTCCCTCTTGCGTATTCCCCCCACTGCTAAAATTAAATTCTTCCCTTTTCCCAGCAAGAAAGTATTTTCCCTCTTCCTCAACTTCCCCACTTTTATTGAAAACAATCTCTATTTTAATCCCATCCAACTTTTCTTGAACCAAAGATTTCTGCCCATTCTCCTTTTCTGCTTCTTCTGTTTCTCTCTTCCCAGAAGAACCGCCAACAGCCTTTGCTATTTCTTCTCTCTCAGTCAAAACCCCCTTCTCTAGTCTACTCAGTCCCTCCAAACCCAGCCCCAGAATGGCAATAGAGCCCGAAACGCCGCCGTTTTCTTTTTCTAAAGCTCCCCTCTTTTTACCCTTTCTTCCCCGTCTTACAGTCCCAGTAAAATCTTGACCCTCCGGCAATTTGCCTTCCTTCGAACGACGCCGTTTGGCAAAATTACAAGAATCATCAATGGCTGTCTCGTTGCTTTTACCGTCTTGCCCTTCAGCTCCCACCGAACCCAATCCGGCAATCTTCTTCCTCGCCATACCCTCTTATATTACTATACTATTATCATAAGTACCCAAAAAAAAAAAAAAAGAGTGAAAAATCACAGAATTCGGAAGAAACTTTTGAATAAACAAACAGAGAAAGGGCGTCTCTCTTTCTCTCTCTCTCTCTTCCAATTAAATTCTGCGTGCTATTTGAATATAATAGCAAGTACTAAGTAGTAATGGAGCGAGTTTACTGTGGTCGGAGAATGATGGTGCGAATTTGAAAAGTCCCGCCTCTTTGGGTCACTTCGAAAGACGCAATCAAGGAAAGCCGTGGGGTCGGACGCCGTACTTGGCTTCATTTTTCTTCTGTCTTCTAAAGGAAATTGCAGAGGTTTTACGTGCGGTGGCGCTGTTTGGGATTTGGAAACTCAAAAGAGCGAATCTGAGACGTTGGATTCTTATTTCTTTCTACTTACTATAATCGATCGTGAAGATCTGAGCCCAAAGTCATCCCTATTTCCCTTTCCTTTTTGGCGCCCAAACGCCACCCCCAAGCTTTTTACTATGCACTTTTTTTTTAATGGCAACTGCAGTTAGCAACCATTTTTTTCCCGGTTTTACGTCTGCTTTGTTTAAATATTATTATAATATTTTTATTAATTAAAAAATTAATATTATAATTTATAAGTTAATGAAGTTTAAATTTATGTATTTGGATTGAATTTTTATTTAAATTAAATTATATAGCTGAGCTCCGGCAAATCTCCAATTTTGGCAAATTTTTTCTTTTGGTGCTTTTATATTTTAAGGCAAGTTAAAATATGAAAGCAGATACCTTCAACAATCAAAACCCCTTTGTTCCATTGCTCTAAAGTTGAACTAAGTTATTTGGATTAAGTTTGAATTTGAGATTTTTTTATCTTTAATTTCTCGCAAAAGTATATTTTTTGTGATATGAAAAATTAGATCCAATTACATTAAGTTTCAAATCCAAATCTAATATAAATACACTCTGAGAGCCTTGATGATCTTCTACTACATCGTCTAATACACCACTAAAACTAATTATAGTTTTTAATATTTAGGGTTTATCTTTTAAGTTTATAGTTTATCTTATTTAGTTTAGGATATATGAATAGGGGTGTTCAAACGGATTTCGGATTGATTTTCAGTTTTACTATTTGGTTTTCGGTTCGATTTTTTTTATTTTTTTGAAAACCAAAATAATTAAATAAGATAATATTATAAAAAGTGTTATACAAGAATATTATAGATAATTTTAACCAAAATAATTATTTACTCAAATAAGAAATTATTCATCACGTGCGAGCTTATAATTGGAGAAACTTTATGGTGGCAGCTGTGTAACTAATCAACATCTCATAAGTTATAATTTGTCTAATCACATGAAACCACGTATATTGTAGGTCCTACCATTATCACTTACTCATTCATCAATACAGGGACCCACAGTATACGTGGCTTCATATGATTGGACAGATTATAACTTATGGGATGCTGACTAGTTATACAGCTAACACTATAAAGTTTATCTTGTAATTGTTTTATTAATAAAAATACCGACTCAACAGGTGAGGTTTCATTTATCGCATGCTAAACAAAATGCTATTAACATTGTAATACCGTAGTAAAACTTTTGTCAGAAGGAGGAGGCAGTGAAACTGCATCTTGTTCTACCTATTCGATGGCAGGAGAAACATCTTTGCATGCAATCCATGGCTGCCTTCGGGCAAAACAACTTTGGAACCAACTAGTGCATCCAAAATTTTGGGAAGAATTCTACTCCCACACTGAATGTGCGTGATCCGGATTGACCCCAACAAGAGAAGGATGTAGGGCAAGAACATCCAACAAGAGAGTGGAAACGTATTTAGAGAGGTTGTATATGTACTATTGAACAGAAGAAATATATTACTAGTTTTTTGAAATGTAAAGGAGGATAGGTAGATATGGAATAGGGTAGACAATTTACTCAAGAGTCCAAATTTTGTAAATAAGTGTACGCAATATTTTTTGATTGAGAAGAACATACAAATAGATTCCTTTCCTGCATAACAAGTCCAAAATACAAATATGTTCATATTTCTTTAGAAAGATATTCAAACGTCAATTTTCTTAAAATAATTATATATTTTATCTAAACCTTTATTACTAATTTCCTTAATTAAAAAGAATTATGCTCTAATAAGTTTTTTGACTTTATTGAATAGGAGTGTACATTATTTGAAGAAAATTAAAAAACTAAATTGAACATAAGTTTTATTCCATTTTATGTTCTATTTCTTTAAATTTCAATTTGGAAAATTTTGATTTTTTTAAAATTAAAAATCGATTTAATTTTCAGTTTTGATTAATAGGTGCCATTTTGAAAGAATTTACAATCAAAGCCCACTACGGAAAAAATGGTTGGGACCACATATTCTAATGTGTCTATTGAGTTCATTCACAAATGCAAGGTAGATAAAGAATCATTGGTTAGTCTTGATTCAGTTGCATACAAATTAGGTTATAGAGGTTTTGTGGCTTTCCATTGGAAACCTCTAGGGAATGTTGTTGAAGAAGGGTGAAAACTCCTATTGTGTGAGGATGATATCTAAAAAACGGTTCAAAGCAATCCGCCAAATGGAACAGTAGAATGAGTTTTTCAATTCTTGAACACATTCAAATGGTCAAGTGTGTAGTTTAGAGAAAGGAGTTACGAAGATCTTTTATTCCTCAGATGAGAACCATCGGTCAACATTGCATACAAGTGACGTGAATATTCTTGTAATTGTTGAATATGAAAGGGAACAAGACTAGATAAGGGAAAAGTTGTCATAACAACGAGCGATGAGCAGCAAGATATGTAGCTGTACCAGGAGGGATATCACGACAAGAGAGTGAGAAAGAAGAAGAAAATCTGTTCAGCAGTGATGAACAAGCAAAAATTGAGCAAATACTCTGAGAACTACAAATCTAAGGGAGGTGACAATGCAACCAACAATGAGGATTTTCAGAGTTAGAGGAAGAATGGAATGACATTGACTATGAAGTGAGCTCAAGAGATGGAAACATAAAGGAGTAGTACGTGGACATGGGGTTGGAAGATTTTGACAGAGTTCAAATGGATGGTAATGTATTTGACAATGTACACCATGTGGGGCATATTTGTGTGAATATTACTGAAAATCAAACTTTAATCACAACTTCAAATGTTAATACTACTGAAAACATTGCTAAAACTGTATCTTCAGTTGATGTCCAACATAATTTCCAAAGTAACTCAAGGCTTCTAAGGAAGAGAAAAAAGTATGTAGTCCCAAAGGGGAATGAGTTCGAGCTATTTGCTGGTGATGACATCTCCATTGATGACAGTGTTGATGAGATAGACTCAGACAAGGTGTATAGCCATTCTAGTAGCACATCTAATAAGGATTCCCCAAGAATTATGAGAAGAAAATTTGAGAAGTACTAACCTCAACTAGGTTTGAATGATCCAAAGTTCAAATCTGGACTAATATTTAGCACAAAAAATGAGTTTAAAAAGGTAGTTGTAACATCATGGAATCAAGTGGAGAAAGGTAGTGAAGTTTGTGAAGAATGACAAAAAGAGAATTAGGGCAGCTTGTGAAGTTTTTGATTGATTTGGTTTTAAAAATGAGATACCTAAGCTAATGACCTAATGTTAATTGGTTTTCGGATTTTGTATTGACAGTCTAATGGCTACTAATGAATGGAATACTTGTTGGCATTTGGTTCTTATTTTGAAGTAGCCACAAATTTAGAATATTGTGAACGTTGTTTCTATTTTGGTGATTATAGACATTTCATATGGCACTATTTTGAGTAGCTTGATGCTTTGTAATCTCGGATCGATGTTGTAATGTTAAATGTAAACATTCTATTTTCCAATGCTCTTTTATATGCATTGATTTCATTTTTTAGTTGGACAATGTAATTTAAGATGTTTAGGTTGCTAATTAATAGGCATTTTTTCCATTTAATACATCTTAAAGTTGCAGATAACAACTAGTGTTTTGGAGGCTGAATGTGATCTCGTGTTGGTAGTTGATGTAGTTCTGGAAGGAAGTGAGAGGGGTGCCTAATTTAATTCTTAAAAAATCAATATGTGACGGCAATATATTTATATCTAGCCAAACGTCTAAGTGGAGATTGGTTGTTTAGGTATTTTGGTAGAGCAAAACTTCATTAGGGCCCATAATGACCAAAACAAACTTTGAGGATATTAATATATTTTACTTCAAACTTTAAAGATTAAATAAATCATTCTCTCACTAATAATCTCTTTAATTAAAGAGAAATATATTTTATTAACACAAAAGTTTCACTCACTAACCACTTTAATTCTTTTTTTCCTAATACATTTAGAGACTGGAATGTGATTCGAATCTAAAATCTTCTATCGGGTTAGGAGTGCTTCTACTAGTGAGTTAATACCTTGCTAGAACATCTTTAATTCATTTAATTTAAAGGGTTTAAATCCTATTGATATGTAAATCTTATCACTACTTTATTTAATAATAAAATTATTATTATTATTTTTCTATAATCAAATTTTATACCAAATAAAAAATGCAACTTTCAATTTCGGACAAAAAAAAATTAATCTTACATTTTTTTCCTATTTATCATAGCTTATATCTCAAAAACAATTATTTTTTGTCTTGAAAAACAAAAATTAGAACCGAAAATTTTTTCCAAACAACTGAAAGCAACTTATCTTAAACAATGATAACAAGCCTTAGATCTTTCGATTAAAGATCTAACTGTAGTTTTCATTTTCTAACCTTATAAGTAGGGGTGTGCAAAATCGGTCCGGTCCAATTTTTGATTTTACTATTCGGTTTTCAGTTCGATTTTTTTTATTTTTTTGAAAACTGAAACCGAACCATTCACTATTTGGTTTTACTATTCAGTTTTATAGTTTTGTTTGATTCGGTTCGATTCGACTTGATTTAAATCGAAATAAATACAAGAACGCATTGTATTTATTTTTTAAAAAAATACAAGAATGCATTACAATAATGCGTTCTTGTATTTATTTTTTAAACTTTTAATTTTTAAATTTGAAAACCTAAACCGAAAATTGAACCGAAATGTATATAAACATTAAAAATCGAATCGAATCGAACCGTATAAATAGAAAATCAAATAGAAATGTAAAAAACGATTCGATTTCGATTCGGTTTTCGATACAATCCGATTTTTGCACACCCCTACTTATAAGCATGCTATCTGCCTGACCCAGCTAAAAAGTGCAATTGATTAATGAAAAAATCACGATTTAATTAGAATTAAGAAATAATTTGATTTATTAAAACCAAAACCAATTGTCGTTTAACTGTCAACGCTATCTGTAGATAAAAAGCCAAAGGTCTAACCCTGACAATTTGGGGAAAATCATTTACCTAATGCGTCCCTACCAAAACCGAGTGATCCAACATCAACAGAATTGATCTCCAACGGAAACATGACATAACAAATAATCCATCATTTCTCAATTGCCTGATCGGTACCGTCGCAATCCCTCCCCGCATACTGTTGTGTTTTAAGGGTCTTTTAAATAAATGAAAAAGAGTAGCTCAGTTTTTACAGGTTCAGTAAGCTGTTGAGTTAGTAGAAAAACCATACTACCGTCGTTCACAATCCAGTTGAAATCAACACAGAACATAAGAAGAGAATAAAAAAATTGCAACAAATCTAATTAAGAACTCCATACTCTTCAACAACAAAGAAAACAGGTGCTGCACAATTAAAACCTGAAAAACACAATTGTATAAACCAATTGTTATTGTCATACAACATAATACAGCAATATGCCCCATAGAAAATTTTCACCTCCTTTCTACTGCAGTTGTTTTCTCCCGAGTCCTACCAAGGAAAATTAAAAAGCTTCCAAAGAAAGGTTACTCCTTCAGATGTACAGAGGATTATTGTCAAAAGAATTATACTCTTTCCAGCTGGAGATTCCTGCTTGAAATCTAAAGTAGCTAGACCGATTCGAAAGGATTCCGTCCGTGACCAGAAGCTCGAAGTTCAGATCACTCTTTTTGGATCACGAGCTGCAGCCAGATGATCCTACAACACCAACAGACTCATAGCATGTCAAATTACTAATAATATCCTCTTATGGCAATAGCAATTTTCTCAAGGGGAAACAGAAGAATGTTCCCTTAATCTATTTCCTTCCCCCCCCCCCCCCAAACCCCCAAAACAGCAGAATAATAAAATAAATCAACTTGCAAATCAGCATTTAGCAACAAAATGGCCAACCAACACGGACAAAATCATAACCACCATAACTAAACAGAGTACTCAGAAGAAAAGGCAAAATTTTTCATAAAGTACATAATGTCACAATATTGCCGCACAAGAAAACTAAAATTCTTAAATATTTTTATTGGGTCTAAATACGTAAAATCGTTAATACATTTTGTCAAGAATCAGAAAAAGGAACTTGGGCAAATGAGAGGTTTTCTTTTATCATCCACTTGATTTAAACCTTCACTGACAAACCCAATTGATCCAATCCTGAGATCTGCAGTCTAAAAGGAGGCAGGCAGACATAACATCAACCCCGCAGATATACATATGAGCCACTGCAGCGAAGTGATTCTGTCCACTGAATCATGCACCCTGTAAATCTCAAGTTTTCGATCTTTATTTCCATCACCAGTTTCATTCTTGTCCCTTCTAGTGTGGCTGTTAAGAGGGGAGGGGGTGTTTAAGTGGTAGTGGGAAGGAGGAAGAGACAACAATCATATGAATACCACTCCCTACTGCAAGGTCCAGCCACCTAATGATATCCTGTAACATTAGCCACTATATAAATCCTGAGTGCCAGATGTGTGGTTGTAGTTCAATCTTTCCTAAGCAAAATCTGCTTTTCAATTTTCATTTGTCATTCGAAAGCGATAAGTGTGTGCCTTTGTGTGCCTTTTTATTTTTTGGGTGGTGGGGGTTCCAAACAGAGACTCAAACAAGTGAGCCTGTGTTTCTAACCATTTCCCCTCATCCTGACACAAATATAGAACTCACCTAATTAAGCAATTTCATTATATGGTGGATTGTCCATTCTTAGTCAAGAAAGGTATTGCAGCAATAAGCAGTCAACTTCAACAGTTTAGGGCCTTAATCAAATATAGAAGTTAACATTATACTATTTATGCACACCCGTGCAGTAGTACTACATCTGCTGCATTAAACCCCAACCTCTTAAAAGCAGAGAAGCTGCAATTACACTGCAAAATGGAAGACTTATTTATGCAGTGTCTCTTCTAACAAACAGGCATCCCAGAACTGCTGACTAGAAAGAAATCTCGTACTTAGTTGAGTAATAGCACAAATATTACTCAACTATTATATGGGCCTTAATCAAATATAGAAGTTAACATTATACTATTTATGCACTCCCGTGCAGTAGTACTACATCTGCTGCATTAAACCCCAACCTCTTAAAAGCAGAGAAGCTGCAATTACACTGCAAAATGGAAGACTTATTTATGTAGTGTCTCTTCTAACAAACAGGCATCCCAGAACTGCTGACTAGAAAGAAATCTTGTACTTTGTTGAGTAATAGCAATCTAAATCAAGCTCAAGCTATACAAATAGGTAAAAGCCAAGCCTGAGCTTCTTGAAGCTTTGCTAGATCCTCCATTTTCGAGCTTATAACCAGACAGTTAACTATGGTGAAATAGTTACTGCTCCACGCTCCTAACCTGATGACAGGCCTCTCTCTATACTTCGTCAAGCTTTTTTATGTTTTTCTCCTTTATTTCTCTTACAATTCTTTAAATTTGATTGCCAAGAATGCTACCACATCCCAGACAAGTATAGCGCCCCCCTCACAAAAAAAAAAAAAAAAAAAATTGAAAGCCCCAAATGCAAACCTCAACAAAGCTGCACATTCTGGATACACTCTTTGCTAGTAAAACTCATCTCTAGCCCTAATTCAGCCTCAATGCAACAGCACCTCAACTTGTTTACCTAAATAGCAATCCTATCCTCCTCCACCTCCCCAAAAGTTGCCACCACTTGCAAACTTTCCATCATCCCCAAAAGGGTATGTTATTAGCTATATGCATAGGTCACACATTCCTACTTTCATTCTTTGCTATGGCATTAGTTCAATGCCAAAGAAGTGTCGGCCAACTGGAGTGATGATGGTCATTGCGCTCTCCCTTTACCATGGAGCCTGAACTGAAGTAGGCTCATCTTGTGAATGAGCTCGTGACCGCAACCAGAAGTGTATGATTTTGTCTTCAGTTAAGCTCAAGCAAGGGAAAATTTTGAACAAGCTCAGCTCCATAAGGAGAACACTTAGCCTCACCTCATCTTTGCAGCCAAATTAAGTAGCCTTTGGAACAGTTCAAAAATGACCCAAACAAGGTTACACTCATTTTATGACCAGAGAAGCATTCCATATATTGCATGTCATGTAGAATTAACGGTAGGACCACATAAAGGCAGGGGGAAAAAAACCATGACTTTCAACTTACCGAGATAAAGTCAAAAGCTCTTGTTTCCTCTTTCTTTGGAGTACTCATCATCGGAGTGGGAGTTTGACTGGGGATGCTCGGATTAAAAATGTCAGGGAGGGGAGAGGAATACCCTCCATTAGATCCAGCAGAATGAACAGCACCAGAGTCAGGTTGCAAATGTCCTAAATGTTGGAAGTTGGACATTGTTGCCAGGAGCTGCTGTTGGGCAAGCAGGCTCCCCATAGCATTATAATTCATCTGTTGAGGAGCAAATGATGAATTAAATATGAATTCTGGTGGCACACTATATGGCATAGCACCTGAAGGAAACATAGGATTTGCATTCATCCCAGCTGCTTGGGAAGCTAGTATACTGTTCAGAACATCAGTAGGAGCCCGATTTCCTGCGCTCACAGGAGACTCTGAAAATAAATTTGCAGAGTTTGTGCCTGCAGGGTTTCCATTCTGCTTTGCTATTGAACCATTTCCATTCATAGACAAACTAGCCATCATGTCAATTACATCTCCTTCAGAACTGTCTACACCTTGGGAAACTACAGAATTCGAACCAAAAATATCAAATAGTTCAGTAGCACACTGCTTACTTGCTGGCGGTGGTTCTTTAGTTCCTAATTTGTCAACCGTCATCCCAGAAAATATATCAGCTTCATGTTCTTTATTACTATTGCTGTGAAATGATACATCAGCAAAAGGATCATCATCATTTGTCTGTTCACTGGTATTCAAACCAGTGCTCAGGCTTGCCCCAAACAGATCATCGATTGAAGGAGCAGCAGACGTTGATGGATTTGCAGTGCTTTGATTATTATTCGGATTTACAGTGGCTTCTGATCCAAAAAGATCATCTGCATCACCAGTGTCAATCAAGTCCGGCAGCTGAACGTTAACTGTTTCAGGTTTTGGTGCCTTCTCTTGATGGCCCAGTCCACCAGTTTGTCCACCATTCAAAAGGATTAAGACCTGTCAAAAGAAAGTTGCAAAACAATATTTCAGGAAACCATACCTACTAACAATGTATAACACCCGATTTCACTCTTCAGAAGGCATGAAATTATAAAGAAGAAGAAACTGATCTGCCAATCTCTATGGTGGCATGCCTGAATCCCATACAAATATGATTCAAAAAACTTCACTGCAGGGGAAAAGTACCTTATTTGCTTTCTCTCTCAAAGATGCCTGGGGAGATTCAGAACATTTAATGATCACTTCTATGTTTTCACTAAAGTACAGTGCCACTGTAGAAAAATATTCATCATCCTTTTTCCTCAAAATGGCCTCAAGTACGCAGACGGCTTTCATCCGAACCTAAAAGGAGTTGAACATTTCAGAATTTTTGAGAGAATTTCACTGAAAAGTTGAAATGCTACATGGTTCCAGTCAGAATAAAACCAGCAACCAACTTCGGTGAAGAAAAAGGAAAAGGCATCAAACAGAAGAAACTTATTCCCAAAAGATCATGATATGAGTAACCAGAATTTCAGTAAGCTTCTCCTCTTATTTTTTTGGGAATTTTAATCCTAATACATCACAGAACCAGCAGAATAATAGAAGCACAAACCTGCCACAAGGAAGACTGTAGCTTTGATTGAAGGGCATGGCTTAATGCCAAAACATCCAGTTTTGATGCTTCAATGAGGAAAGCCTGAAGAGCGTCACGTGTGGGTTGTAAACGTACTCCTCCAGATGTCACAATAGTTTCCAATAACCTTTCTTCACGAGACTTTTCACTGTAACTTGAACTTGAATCCCCATTGGTTGCTTCAAGATGAGGATCCTGACTCCAATTCCCAGAAACAGCATTTTTCAGAACCCTGGAGCTATTGTGAGTTTCACCAGGGGTACTGACTCCATGATACTGATCTGCAAAATCAGATTCAGTTGTCAAAGACCTCCGAAGATTTGGACCCCTGTATGTTCCAGTTTCATTCTTCATGAGAGATGGAGATTGTGTCAAATTACTCAGTCCCTGCTTTATTGTACTGCTTCCAATGTTAACCACTTCACTAAGAAAGGACTTCTTATCATCTGATGGTTCAAAGTTTGTATTCCCAAATCCTTGGATTCGACCACCAAGACCACCAAGACTTTCAGTAGTCAAAGGTTTACTTTCTTCAGATGAAAATATAGCAGATAAAGCTTCCTGGGCTGTTTCACGCACAGACTTATTCAGGGAATCACCTTTTAAAGGATCTGGCTGGCCTTTATAGTGAATTAACTGCCGCACAGCCACAGAATTCCTTTGCATCTCTCTCCTAAACTCTGTACCCGACTTTCCCACTGCATACTTGATAACTCTTAGAGCCTAAGACACAAAGCCGAAGGGTTTAAAACCAAAAAAAGCTCATACATATCAAAGCAAAAAGTAATTTACATTTTACTAAATTCTTCTTCAAAATCAATCATGCAAAAGATTTTTCATTTAACAATCAACAATATATCATTTCCAGATAACGCTTGCTTATTTATAACTGGAAAGTCTGTCCCTTTTTCTTAAATAATGGAAAAGGGAAAAAGTTTGATCAACTCTCCTAGAAACCCAAAGATGCACAATCGTTCCCCCAAATTTTTCTGTACTATCAATTGTGCACCGCGAAGAAGAGGAGCAAAATGCAAGCCAATATTCAAAGCCAAATCCGATTAATGACCGGAAAAATTGAAAACTAAAGCAAATAAGATGAGGTATAAGATCCAATCAACATGCAAAAAATTAAACTACAAGAAAACATAAAAGAAGCAATAAGATCAAATAGAGTACTTTTTGTTTGACGACTGGGGATTTGTGCTGGAGTCGTTTGAGGATAAATTCGGAGACTTCTTTGACGATGCTGACATGAGAAGAGCGCAGCAGCTCGCAAATCTCTTCCAATTTGTAAACCGGTGTCACCTTGTCCTCGTCGGACGTTGCTCCGTCGATCATCCGCGACCTCCAGTACGACTCCACCGCTCTCCTGCTCTGATCCATCTCCCTATGCCGTAGCTCCGATCAATGAATCGGCAAAAATTTTCTACAAGAATGGATTGGAATGAATGAATTGCCGATTTAGAATCCCTTCTGAGAATGTGAATTCCGCGGATGAAATTGAGGAGAAATTCTTTTTGTAGGGTTTATTAAATAATTTTTAAATTCTTTTTAATTCACTAAATAATTTGGTGATATTTCTATATTGGAGAATGGAGAGAAGAAACATGAAAGCAACGTGGCCTTGGGGAGTGGGCGCTGGCGGCTGACAATGACAAACAAGACTCAAATAATTTTTCTTTTTTCTTTTAAATTTTGCACTAATATTTCTTTTTTCAGCATATTTTGCGCTGACATCTACATATACGAAATTTGCACTAAGATCCACGCATAGGAATTGTTTACCTCTTTGGCCCAACTTTTCTAAAATTTAGTGGTGTCAACACATCTAAAGCTTGCGAGTTAGCTCGTATAGGAGAGATTGAACTTACTAAGTTCAAGTTTATTTTAACGCGATTTTTTTAATCCGCTCTATTTAGCCAGTGGGTTAGCATAGGCCGGACGCGAACTAGCCTATTTTTTTATTTTTAAAAAAAAAAATTTAAAAACGATATCGTTTTGATACTTTTTAAAAATATTTTTTTCAAAATGACGTCATTTTACTACTTTTTTACCAAACAAAGTCGTTTTATAAAGTCTACGGGCTGGCTATCGTGGGCTGCGGACTAGAGTTTTTTAGCCCGCGAAAAAACAGGCCATCCCGCTTCGCTCCGTTTCAAGGGCAGCCCACGACAGGGCGGGTCAGGCCTGAGTGGGCTGACCCGTTTGACAATACTACTAAAATTATTGTCAAATGCGTTCTGTTTTAATTAATACATTTTATTTATTCACTAAAATTTTATTTTTTGAAAAAACCTAGATTGTGCGTACAAGCATTCTCTGAGTAATGTTTATTAAAAATAAACATAATTATTAAATATAAAATAATTTTATTGAATATATAAATATTTTAAACATAATGTTGACATTCTACCCTTGTCTCTTTTATATTTTTTCACCATATTCTTTCTCAATATTCAAATTCAATTTTTGTAGATTTTTTATCAATGTTGATCTCAATTAAATTAATTTTTTAGACAAATCTTTGACTATGAGTTAATTACTGAAATTTTATTTGTCAATTTCAATTCAATTACAAGAATTAGTGCTTAAAAAGTAAAATATTAAATATTTTTGTCAAAAAATTGGGAGCGGGCGGGTGATATGGCCTTAAATTGGGAGTCCAGTACATGTTATGGCAAAAGAAAGCTAAGGACATATAGGGGGCCAACCCTCGGGCCAACTTTGATAATTAAGTCGTTCTCAAGACCAAAACAATAATAACAAAATAAATTTACCTCGCTATGGCGTATGCATGTAAGGAAGGAAACATACCTATTTATAGGAGAGTAGGTCCTAGTGAAGGGTGGAAACTTCCATGTTAGATTCCCCATTAGTCTCATGGAACTTCTTGAACCTTCTCAAGAGTATAGGTCATGTCTATATCTATTGTCCTTCGTTTGATTGTGGGAAAGAAAAGTTGTACTGAAAATATAATTACTTAAAATCTAAATCCACAAAGATTTATTTATCTTATTTGAAATGTTAATGAATGTTAAGTAGAAAAATAATAAAATTTCTTTTTAAAAGTTTGGTTCAATATAATGTAACCAAGTAAGAAATTTATATCTTTATCAATATACCAAAAGTAACCTGTGACATATGACATAAATTTTTAATTAGTGAATCACATTATAAATATTAATTATTGTTTTCAATTTTGAAAAACTCTAGTATATTAGATTTTATAGCATGTTTTACATATGGTCAATAACTTCATGAATGTTATTTTTATATTTGCTCTAGCTCTCACAACTTTTCAACCTAGGTTTTAAATAAAAAAATATGCTAAAGGAAGCAGAATCTGTTGGTGCAGAGGCTCTACCCCAATTCTTGGTGAGCCCATTGATATAATGATAGCTTTCTAAAGTATTTTAAGGATAGTCTTGGTCGAGACTTTCACAAAGGTGTAACAGTCATTGAGATGCATATTGCATATCTAAACTATAGGCCATATTATTATAAATTATTATAGTTCAAAAAACTAATTATTAACAATTTAATAAATTTTAATTAAAAATACTATGTCTTATAGTACTTATGACAATCACAACATAATGGACCACTATAAGGTTTGTCATTATTAACCTTTTCTTTTTTTTGTTCCTTTCTTTTTAATTGATTGATGTGACTTCTTACCTTTAAAATTTTTCTTTGCTTTCCTAGCAGCATTGAAGGAGGAGTCACAAAAGGGTATCCAAAGTCTTGACAGACACTTCCTAACTCTTTTCAAGTTATCTTATTTTCATGTTTTAATTGAGATTTTAATTTACTATCTGCACAAAGTTCTAAACTAACAAGATTAACATAATTGACTATATTTCTACATATGTTAATATATCATAAGGAATTTCTCCTTTAAAATCATTTCTTAGTTTCATTCTAACTTTATTTGCAAATAAGGAAAGCAATCCTATTGTAAATCTTTCTTTCCAAAAGGAGCGACAATAGTTATTTCTAAGCATAAATTGACTAGGAAACATATCTTTATACTATCTAAAATTGTGTAACTTTGGACAATTTTAATTATTTAAAAATTTTGAACTCTAATTGAAAAGTTTGAGGTTCTCCTATGAAGTGTTTGGTAATTGCAAATAATAGTGTAGCTGCTTCGGTTCTTGCCCAGTAGTACCTTCTTGCTTAATGACTGTAACGTATGTATAGGCATTTAAAATACTTGTTCTTTGTGCTGGTGTTAGATAGTTATTCCACTAGACTTTTAGAGTTTCGGTAAAACCAATTAACTAAT
This sequence comes from Rauvolfia tetraphylla, assembly GCA_030512225.1. Lineage (NCBI taxonomy): Eukaryota > Viridiplantae > Streptophyta > Magnoliopsida > Gentianales > Apocynaceae > Rauvolfia > Rauvolfia tetraphylla. The sequence goes on from JAJQKT010000017.1 coordinate 4,350,629, forward strand.
AATGAGACACTTTGAAAATCATTATTTTTTTCCACACAATTGAATATGCAGTAACTGTCATTGCCATTTCATGTATAACATTATATATTTGTTGTCAAGACATTCCATCTATATTCCATTCTACTATGTCTTGACCATTGTACGATGTTGATATTGCTAAATGTCTTTCTTCATATTGTCGATCTAGAAAGAAAGGTCTTGGATAATAATTTCTAATATTTGATTTATGAACACTTCTAGTTGTCTGATTCTTTCTTTAAAAATTATTAATTCTATCAATATTTTCTTCATTTCTATCTTGAATTACTTGTAACTTAGGTTTAGTAATTTTAACTTTATTAATTAACTTATTATTTTTTCAGTTAGCATTTTATTAGTAACTCAAACTTACCATTTAACTTTGGAGGATTGTCTTCTTGGATTTCAAATATTTTTAAATATTAGATTAATTCTCATGTTTAATAATTGGAGTATTTCTTAAACTAGATGTATTATCAATTTCATTTAATTGATTAGCCAATCTATGTAACATTTGATTTGTATAATTATTTTGAGTAATGATTTTATTAATATCTTTATTTTTAGGGTCACTTGAAGTATCAATATTTTCTAACTTGAAGGGAGAGGTAGTACTGATCTACCATCATAAGGTATCTTTATTTTTTCTAAAGGTAGAATAGTTGATTGAACTATTTTTTTGGAAGATGTATGCCACTTCTGAGTAATTACATATAACAATAATTGATTAGTATAATTACTAGAGTATTCGAAGTAGAGAAAGAAGTCATAATGGCTTTTCAGTTTAATCATATATGAATACTAGTTTTCTCTAAAGCTTTCTCTTTCTTCTTTAGAGTAGTTATTGTAAAACCAATCCTTCTTAACTTTATTGTTTGGATTATTCCATAACATTCTTAGATATTGTTTATCCAATTCAAATTCTCTATCATAATTAATTGTCATTAATTAATCATAATTATCAATTCATTTAATTTGATTATATGTTGGACTTCTTGATCCTATAGTTACTATTTCATAATGGATTTTGGGAATATATTCTGAAAAATATGAACTTTCTATTTTTTTTAAGAATATTTGGTTCTCTGGGAGTTGACGGCGCAGAGGAAGACATTCTTGATGCACTACTACTATTTGATCTGTTGAATTTTAGTTCAACACTCACATCTTCAAACACAAATAAAATGTTCAAAGTAGATGACTCAAAAGACATTTTGGGTTTTTCCATTTGATTTTCATTTTGAATAATTTCATTCCACTTTAACACCTGAACAAAGGTATTTGAATGCCTAAGTTGGCTTCTAATAACGTAGTTGATCTTGGCTAACTGTAATTAACGGCTAACTGTAGACTAATGATATTGACTTAAATCCTTTTTCAAAATCTAGATTTTGAGTTTGAATATTTAATGTTAATGTTTTCAAAATTTACGGACCATGCAAATCTACTGAAAAAGTTTGGATAACAATTAACATATATTGGACCATTAACTAGACTAGATTGTAAAACAAGTAATATTGTGTTATGACATGTTTGCCAAAGGGGGAGCTTGAACATATTTGGAAAGTCTCTTGCCATTAGGATTTGATGAAATATTATTTGCCAAGAAGAATTTTATGGCATAAAAAAGTCTACTTTTGAAGTTATCATTATTTGAGCAAAACTCCATTATGACGAGAAGAAGATATTTGGGGGAATTATAAAGCTTCTAGGATTTGGAGAATCTCATGAAAATCTATCTACACCAAATATCAAAGATTGACTTCCTATATTCTTAGGATTGCTTGCTATATTCTTGGGATATCAATCTTGAAGAAGAAGGAAGCTCAAGACTCTTGCATATTATATATGTGAGCTTCAAGGCAAAGCAAATCAACTCTCTTGATAACTCTCATGGAAAATCACTTAAGAAGGCAACTCTTGGAGAAAACTCTCAAGGAGCTCTCAGCATTACTCATGTCATTATTCTAACAAGAGGCTTCTATGTTTTTCAATCTCTTAAGAAGGTAGGTTGTGCAATTATAGCAAAAGAAGCACGATCTATAACAAGGTTACCACTGTTGGATGGAGCAAATTATGCATACTGGAAATCACGAATGAGAATCTTCATTCATACTGTGGATGAGAATGCATGGATTGCGGTTCAAAAAGGATAGACTCCACCAACCATCATAAATCATGAAGGGATTGCTATTGAAAAACCCATGAAGGAATGGATAGATGTTGAACACAAGATGAATGCAACAAATGCTAGGGGTCTCAACGCCATCTTCACAACTGTTGATGTAGAACAATTCAAATTAATCTCAACTTGTCAATATGCTAAAGAGGCATGGGAGGTATTGCAATCGGTCTATGAAGGAACAAGCCATGCTAGAATGTCAAAATTGCAAATGTTGACCTCTCAATTTGAGGAATTAAGAATGATAGAAGACGAGACTATTCCCATCTTCAGCAGCAAATTGAGAGATATTGCAAATCAAGCATTTCAACTTGGCAAAAAATATTCTGAAGAAAAATTGGTGCACAAAATCTTGAGATCCTTGCCGCCAAGATATACTACCAAAGTTTCCACCATTAAAGAAGTTAGAAATATGTCAGAGATGAAGCTGGATGAATTAATGAGATCCTTGCAAACTTTTGAAATGCATCTCAACACTCAACATAAAAACAAAGGTGTTGCACTAAAAGCTTAAGGAAGCTCGGAAGCAACCCATATGAATTTTAACATTGACAATATTGTATTGTTGACAAAGAAGTTTCGCAAGATACTGAAGAAAGAAAGCAGAAAGTTTAATGAACGGAAGTTCAACAAGGGCAGAAGAGGAGATGAACACACGAAGAATGATGATGCGAAGGACATTGACAGAAAGGTGACAACAACAACAATATTAGATGTTGGGAATGTGGAGGAATTGGTCATACTCAAAATGAGTGTGAAAATAACCTGAAGAAGAAAAAATCATACAACACGACATGGAGTGATGATGACAAGGAATCTCATAGCAGTAGCAGTGAAGATGGAGATGAGACAAATCACATGAACAATTTTGTTACATTCCATTCAAGTGCATAATTGCAGTCTGAAAGAAGCGAAACTGATAGTGAGGATTCAAAAACTGATGATGATGAAATTGCCTATGAAAAATTAAGAAGTGAATATGAGTTTATGTATACTAAATGGTAGGAAATTGTCGAGATCAACAGGAGTTTAAAAGAAGAAAATCAGAAATTGCAACAGCAGAATAGTTCATTGCAACAGGAACATGAGCAACTTCAACAACAGGCACAACAGAATGTCAAATCACTTCAACTCAGCAATGACAAATTGGAAAAAACAGAACACTACATCAAAAGGCTGAATTCAGGGAAGATGAAACTTAATGAAATACTACCCATTGGTAAGCCATCAGGTGATTTGACAGGTCTGGACTACAACAATAGCAACACTGCTTCAACAAGCAGGACTAAACTAGAAAGAAAAATGACACTTGCAGACAAAAAGAGATTTATTAGAAAACTTGAAAATCCTCCTGTTACTTGTAACTATTGTTCTCTTGCAAGGCACACTTGGGACATCTATTTGAGACTTATTAAAGATCTACAATAAGGGCGCAAACTTGTGAAAGACCAGTTTAACAAAAGTAGACAGATAGTTCGACAAAGGCGAATCTGGGTCAGAAAGGAAGAAATCAGAGGATATGTTACACATGTATCATTTACAGCAAGTATGAATAATGTATGATACCTTGATAGTGGCTTTTCTCAAAACATGACAGGATAGAAGAGAGTCTTGTTGAACTACATAGCCTGTGAAGGAGGTAATGTAATATTTGGTGACGGTTCCAAAAATAAAGTAGTTGGCATTAGAACTCTAAATATCAAAGGAATGCTTGCACTAAAAAATGTTATATTTGTTGAAGGAATGAAGGTGAATTTGATAAGTATAATCCAACTATGTAATGATAATCTACATGTTAACTTCAACAAAGACAAGTGTTTTGTTATGAATGACTCCAACAAGCTGGTTCTCACTAGAGCTAGGACATCGGATAATTGTTACAAGTTAATAAAATCAAACGGTCAACTGTGTATGGTGGCTCAAGATGATGAAGTTGATCTTTGACATCAAAAGATGGGACACATAAACCTCAGGCTGTTGAAAAAGCTGAGCTCAACAGAAGCAGTACGAGGCATGCCAAAGCTTTCCAAAACCATAAGAAGGATATGTGATCAATGTCAAATTGGAAAGCAGAAAAGGTCTTCTCACAAATAAACAACGAAGATCAACACTTCTAGAACATTAAAGCTCATACACATAGATCTTTTTGGTCCTATTCAAACTGAAAGTGTTGGAGGAAAAAAATATGTATTAGTGTGTGTTGACGATTTCTCCAGATATATTTGGGTTGACTTTTTGAGACAAAAATCGAAAACTTTTGATGCATTTCCAAAGTTGTGTTTGAAATTGCACTCTTAGAAGAATTTAATATTATGCCGACTACGAAATTATCATGGTAAGGAGTTTGACAACCAATATTTTAACGAATTTAACATTGGTTATAGTATTCAACAGAAATTTTCTGCACTAAAGACACCTCAACAGAATGGTGTAGCTGATAGGAAGAACATAACCATTCAAGAAATGACTGAGTTATGTTGAACTCCAAAGAGAGATCTCAAAGATGGTGGGTAGAAGTTGTTAACACTGCAACACATGTCATTAACATGACGTACTTGAAGCCTCACACTACTAAGACTACATATGAAATTTGGACAGGACGTAAGCCAAACTTGACTTATTTTCATATTTTTAGCAGTAAGTGTTATATTCTCAATGACAGGGAGTCTTTGGGAAAGTTTCATGCAAGAAGTGATGAATGAGTATTTCTTAATTGCTCCAACAATAGCAGAGCCTATCGTGTATTCAATAACAAAAGTAGAGTTGTCATGGAGACTATTAATGTAGTGGTTGAGGATACTACTACAACAAAGGATGATAAGATAACCATAGTAAATGAAGAGGAGTCAAATCCTATCAAACATTAGGAGTCTTTAATATGGAGAACAACACAAATCCAGAGAAGTCAATTGATTCTACAACAGAGTGAGAAACAACAGAAGAAGTGTATATGGAACAACTGAAGGGATTTGTTGATCCAGATCATCCAAAATCATGTGTACAAGTTAAAAAGTACTTTATCAATTTAAACAAGCACCAAGGGCTTGATACGAGAGATTGACAAACTTTATGTTAACAAGAGGCTACAACAAAAGGGGAGCTGATAAGATTATGTTTATCAAATGGCTAAACACACATGTTATGGTGTCACAAATCTATGTTGATGATATTGTGTTTGGCTCGACCTCAACATAGCTCACAAAGGAGTTTGTTGAACTTATACAAACAGAATTTGAGATGAGTATGGTAGGTGAAATTACTTTCTTTCTTGGTTTATAGGTTAAGCAATCAAATGATGACATTTTTATCTCATAAATCAAGTATGCATTTAACTTGGTTAAGAAATTCAATATGGAAGACTATAAACCTGTCAGAATTCTCATTGGTGTTAATAAAAATTTGACAAAGAATGACAAAGGATAATATGTTGATCAACACATATATAGAAGTATCATTGAAGGCCTATTATACTTAATAGCAAGTAGACCAGACATACCATACAACTTTAGAGTATGTGTAAGGTATCAATCAGCCCCAAAAAATTCATATTTGAAGGTTATCAAATGAATTCTAAAGTATGTCAATCACACCAGGAATATGGAATCTACTTTAGCAAGAACTCAAATACTTATCTCATTGGTTATAGTGATGCTGATTGGGTTGGAAATTGTGACGATCGAAAAAGTACTTCTGGAGGATGTTTTTATCTTGGTAATAATATTGTGTCCTGGTATAGCAAAAAGTAGAATTCTATTTCTCTGTCAATAGCAGAAGCATAATATATTGCAGCAGGTAGCTGTTGTACTCAGTTGTTGTGGATGAAGCAAATGCTAAATGACTATGGATTGACACAAAAGGAGCTGGTGATGTACTGTAACAATACAAGTGCAATAGATATATAAAAAAACCATGTTCAACACAGGCGAACAAAGCATATTGACATACATCATCACTTCATTAGGGAACTTGTTGAACAAAAGACTGTTATCATTAAATATGTTACAACACAAAGCAGTTGGCAGATATCTTAACAAAACCTCTTGATACCTCAAGATTTGAGGAATTAAGAAGTGCATTGGGATTATGCAGTATGTAGCAGGTGTTCTCAATTTTCTGCATTTACTGCTTTTCAGAAAAATTTGAAAAATCACATAAATAGGCTGGATTTTTGACAACTCAACAGAGGGACTCTAAATGACGGTTTTGGAAACTGCTAAAGAAAGTTATTTTGCTAGAGTTTAAGTCTGATCATTATTTCAGACTCAACACCGGTGTTCTTCTCTCTCTTCATCCTCTCACCTTCCTCAACTTCACAAACTTACTCTGAAGAAATTTCTGTCCTCACCAACGCACATTGCCTGTGAAACCCTGAGAACAATGGAGCCTGTTAGACCATAGCTTCAGAGAATAAGACCAGAACTTCAGCAAAATCTAGCTCACAGAGGAGTTTGACAGCCATGCCTAGGGTTTCAACAACAGAGGTTGACACATATGGCAATGTTACTGCTACTTCATCTCTACCGAATGTTGAAGAAAGATCAAATAGGCAGATTATATCACATGATGGAGGCATTGTTGGTTTTACTATCTCATGTTATTTGAATTACATGAGCTTTGTTATGTTTGTTCTTGAGATTCATGGAGAACTACCTGGGATTACAATTTTTGTGCCAGATTATTTCTTTAGAACTGATAATAATCGTTCTACTGCTGATTCTGAGAATGTAGTGCATGTTAATGTGTCTTCTGTTGAGTCTGTTATGGAGACTGTACAGGAAGAATCTGTTGAACTTAGGGCTGTTAATCTAGGTAATGTCTTGTTTGTTGAATTCGTGCATATTGGAGGTTTACAGAAGGAGTTGAGTTAAATGTTAATCCTTCTGTTAACATTGTTGAACATGATGTCTTTGATGATGCACATAGTTCTCATACTGAACCTAGAACTGTTAATGATCCTTCTGTTAAATCAGAAGTATTTTCTGATGATCTGTCTGCTACTAAGATTGTTCATGTTATTACTGATGTTGGAGCAACTTAATTTGACAAGCCAGAAAGAGAACATTCAAGTCCCGCCGTTAAGATAGATCCTATTGAAATGGTAGAGATTGATATTGAAGGAACAAATTCTAAAGATGTTAAGGTCAAGATAGTTAAGATGTCAACAAAACAAAAAGGGAAAAGAAAAGTAAAAGAACCCACTAGGAAAGGACTGAGAAGTGGGGTAAAGAGGAAAAATGTTGAAAATGACAAAATTAAAGCCAAAAATACTTCTGATGTGTTATTCTTTAACTATGAAAGTCGACTACAACATAGAAATGTGTCTAGAAGATCTGTGTTGGCTGAAAGGTTAATTGATGAAGCTAAATTTGAGTAGCTTGGATTGATAGATCTGTTGAAAAGGGTTAAACTGTATGACTCTGCCACATTTGCTGAATCTTATAACCTCAACATGGTACATGAGTTCTATGCTAATCTTGACAAAGGAGTGGATAATCTAGGAAGGTCTTTTTATCATACTGTCTATGTTAGAGGTGTGGTAATCTCTTTTTCTCTTGAAATGCTTGCTGGTGTACTTGGAGCAAATCCATCCCGAAATTGAAGGTAGTAGAATCGATGGTGACTTTGACATAACAACAGTTTGTAAAGAATTGACAGGAGATACACTTCAACAGTGGCATGGAGAAAATCAATTGAAGAATTCTTCTTTGACAGTGAAGTACTTTGCCCTGTACAAATTGTCCTACACAAATTGGATGCCATCTGTCAATATATCAGTTGTATTGTAGGATAGAGCAGTGGTGTTATACCTAATTTGAACAAAAAGGCAGTTTAACATTGGTTTTGTTATGTTTAATTCTATTGTTAAACTTGCTCAAATAAGCACTGTAAGTACATCAAGTTTTCCTTTTCCTTGTCTCCTTACTGACTATCTTTCTTCATGTCGAGATATTCAAACTTCCAGTAAGGATGTTGTTGTCAATGATATTAAGACCTTCAAGCTACCCTTGACGAGGCCCAAGTCTGAGATCTCTATGCCAGACTCTCTCAGTACAACAAGTGCTAGAAGGAGGTCAACAAGAGTTGCTGCAAGCTCTTCTCTTGTCAAAGTCACTTCAACATTTGCCCATGATGATACTCAAACTCTTCAAGAACAAGTGGCAAAATGTCTTAACTAATGCTAGACTTTGACAACTGAGGTCAATGATCTTTCACAGCAACTACTAATCGTCACTACCTCCCAACTTAGTCTCCAAGAAACCCTTCAATAAACTCTCTTAAGAAGGAAACTCTTGGAGAAAACTCTCAAGGAGCTCTCGGCATTACTCTTGTCATTATTCTAATGAGAGGCTTCTATGTTTTTTATGCAATATTCTTAAAGAGAGTCATTATTTAAACTCATGTTTTAGAGGCTACACTTTGAGAGAGTTTAGCAGCACAATTTATCATCTCATTATGCTATTCATGTATTGAATTGTATTGTTTTTGTTCAAGTGCAAAAAACTGAAGTTAAACAGATGTTAGAGTGCACTTGACAAGATTATGATCAAACCACCCTATGGGGTAGAATGGTGCTGCGACTGGTCGAGATCAGTTGAGAGCAGTAAGTGCAAGTGAGATCTTGTTGCATCCTATCGAAAGGAGCACGACACATTCTGTGGGTTTCTAAAGTTTCTTTTGATTACAAATTAGTTGTTCCATAAGACTGATTAAATGAAATGGTTGACTCATATATGTCTTTCTGTACCATCTTCAGGCGATCTAAGATCGAGTGGGGTACTTTCGCCGTGACTCCTTTACTCCTAGCGTGCTAAGCCTTATTTTTCTTTTGTTGAATCTCCTTCCAGTGTGCCAAGCCCCCTTCTCAATCCAGTAGCAATCCTCTGGAGTAGCCATTCCTCTTTTTTCTTTTCTGGTCACTTGATACGATCTTCCATTTTTAATTGCATAATTTTGCATAAAATGGAATTTACCAATTTCGTATACTTTACTATATTTTTCTTTAGGTATTATCCAGTTGAGTAATTATTTTTTGACATCACTTGTAGTTATAGTAACTTTCATATCATTAAATATTTCATTTTCAATATGTAGCTCACTTAAGGTTTTCATCTTGTTCATGTTTTATTTTATATTAAAACAGCTCATTTATATTTGTTTAAGTAGTTTCTGACGTTATAAAGATCTTCTAATTTAGTTTGGTTTATTGAGGATTTAAGTAGGGATTATTAAAATCTACTTGTTGCTTAATTGAGGCAACTGAGCAAAGGTTAACTCTATATAAAAATAATTATCTTTTAATAGCTCCTTTTCTTTTCATAGTTGATTACGTTTTCAATCGCTTTTTGTAGTTGCTGTGCAATTCATTAATTGAGCTCCTTGTTAACTAAGTTTGTCATTTAATCTATCTAATTCTTCTTGAACTTATGTCTTCTAGTAACTAATATGTATTTCCTATTTATCCTGAAAGCTATGAGAATACCCCAGGATCCGACCTAACGCTCTTTCTTCTCACGAGCTTACAACGGCTAATCCAATCTGTTTTGGATTTACCAACGTATAAACAGCTCTCACTACTACTCTCAGGATTATCTAGGGAATAGAGATTAAAAATGAAAGGTATAACTAAAAGAAGAATAAGACAGATTTAAAAACAATACTTGGCTAACAAAGAGATTTGACAGATTAACGACAGAGAAAGATAGCAAATAATTGATCATATTACTCTGATACCAAAAAGGAATAGGATCTTAAAATTAATTGCTAGAAGAATTGGATAGATTAAATGATGAACTTAGTTAACAATGACTTCAATTAATAAATTGCAGACACAACTACAAAGAGCGATAGAAAAATGTAATTAATTTCAGGCAGGGTTAAATCAAACCACTAAAAGATAAAGAGGTATTAAAGGGCAATTATTTTTATATAGAGTTAATATTTACTCAATCGCCTCAATTAAGCAACAAATAAATTTGAATAACCCCTTGTATAGAAACAACTTGTAGCTGAACAAATGATACTAATTATCCCCACCTGACAAACAACTAGAAAATCTTTATAACGTCACAAACTACTTAATCAGTAATTATTAAAAAAAAGACTACTTAATCAAATAGTCATCTACTATTGAACAAGATAGGAGTGTTGAACGAAATTCAAGAGATCAAATAGTAGAAGTTCAAGTTGCAAAAACCACTACAAGGATATTTAGGTTTAAATATTTCAGTATGTTTGCTATTAAGAGATACAAGACATTTAGATTTCCAATTTTCATTTTGAATAACTTCATTCCACTTTAATAACGTAGGCACAAAGTTATTTGAATGTCTAAGTTGGCTTCTAATAACATAGTTGATCTTGGTTTACTGTAATTAATGACTTTAGGACATAAAGTAGTTTTCATTAACTTATAATAAACTCTCTAGACTAGTTCCATTGACTTAAATCTTTTTCAAAAACTAGATTTTGAGTTTGAATATTTAATGTTAATGTTTTCAAAATATGTGGATCATGCAAATAAATTGAAGAGTTTGGATAAGAATTGAAATATGTTGGACCATTAACTAGATTGGATTTTAAAATAGCTAATATTGAATGTCGTGCATGGGCATACATATTCAAATAAAATAGTTCAACCAAATATTCCATATTTAGAAGAAATAAAGATACCACATGATGTAGATTCATTACTGCTTCTCTTTTTAAGGTAGAAAATATCTATACTTAGAATAATTATACAAATAAAATGTTACATACATTAGCAAATCAATTAAATAAAATCGATAATAGATCTAGTTTATGAAATAATTCAATTACTAAACATGAGAATAAATGTAATACAAATCCAATATTTAAAACATATGAAATCCTAAAAGACAATCCTCTAAAGTTAAATGGTAAATTTGAAGTTACTAATGATATGCTAACTAAAATAAATAATAGGTTAATTAATAAAGTTAAAATTATTAAACCTAAATTACAAGTAATTCAATATATTGAGTATACATAACAAGTACATATCTATAAGAGTATAATATAATTAATATTTTTAATGAAGTATATGTATAAGAATATATGCTTATGCATACATATAAAAGTATATATATAATATAGAACCAATGAATGGATAAAAGTATATAATGTGTGTGTGTTTATTCCATTAATATATATAGATATCTTTATATTAGAGTGCATATATATATATACACATTAATATATATAGATATCTTTATATTAGAGTGCATATATATATATATATATATATATATATATAAAAGATATAATTTCTTCATATTTTTATTATATATATTCTGTTTATAAGTAGCTACATATTGCTTCAGAAATAATTAGAAGTATTGAATTTTATATCTTAAAAATATATCATATAATGTATGTACATATATAATATAAATGGTAATTTTAATTTGGAATAAATTGAGATGGACCGAGAAAAAGCGGAAATAGGCAGGCCAGCAAAAGGTTGGGGACAACCTCATTCCTGTCCCTGACCTATTGTTGGTGGCGGGGGATATTTTTCTTCCTATCCCCGGCCCAAGACCCTGGTTAAATCAGGGATATGTCCATCCAGTCCAAACATAATCTAAAAGTCATATGGATTGGAGATGAAAAGAAAAAAAACACAGAGTAATGATATTGAGTATAGAATCATACTCCTACTGCTTGTTTTTTCTTTTCTATATGTACAACATTTAGAAGATAAATATTCCTTCTATTTAAAAATATAAGGTCTTTTGTTCTTTTTTACATAGATTAAGAAAGAAGAAAATAAAAAATAATTTTCTATTATATCATTAACCAATTTTACTAATATAATAAGGAATGAGAAAATTACTTTTATGATGAGAGTAACTTTAGAAACATAATTCATAAAATTCGTAAAAGATCAAAAACTTTGATAAGAGAAGAAAATTGGTTAAAAGACCTTATATTTTAAAATGAAAAAAAGTAAATAAATTTGCTCAAGAAACTTTTTCCCATACAATGCTAAAAACGAAACTAAGTGAGGAACAAAAATACATCGCTGCATGCATGTACATATTTAAGTTCTTAATCTGTATAAAAACACATAGCTTAATTTAATTCTAAATTGCAATTCGACAAAGGTTAGAAAGGAGAAAATTAAGTAGGAGAACCAAATAGCTGTTGAATCTTAGCTGGATAAACAAGACTTTCCGTAGTCTAAAGACATTAGACGATGCACAGATGTGATGTTTGAGTTTTGGACTAAAGCTGGATTTGAATTCAGGAATTCTATTAATTTTGGCAGCCAGATTTCATCACGAACATTCTTCATTGTTTGTGAATGCACCAATTTCTGCCCCATGCATGAAATCTCCACCTGCAATGCACGTACAATTGTAAGACTTGCATCTGGACAATATATATATATATATATATATATATATATATATATATATATATATATATATATATATATATATACTAGTATTTAATTTAGTATTTCCCGCAAAGGAATGAAGCAAATTTCAAATAATAATTGAAAAGTCAACTGATCATTAATTTCTCACTAATTGGTTCTTACTCCGATAGACCAGGCTTTTAAGTAATTTAACGATAAAAATCCTAGATAATCGAACTTGATCCCAAGGAAAATAGAAATATTACAATTGAAGAGAAAGGTTAATATCACCCAATTAATTAGAAGAGTAGATAGGAGGAATTATCCACTTAATATAACATAGCCAAACTTAATCATCTGGAGAATTCCTTAAGGAAAAGTGATAATTTTGGTCCACAAAGTTATGGCCTAATAATTACTTGGTTCCAAAAGTTTTTTTCGACCATTATAATCCCGAAAGATTTTACATGCATCTTAAATAGTATGATCACCACTCTCAACTAATAATAATTCCGACCAATAAAGAGCACAATTTATGCATGCGTTAATTTCTGAGGATAAAATAGTTTATTTATGTAATTTTTCTCTAATTGTCGGCCCGTACATCACACATAATTCTATTTTGGAAGAGAAGAAACTTTACAAAATTTGATCATGTATTTACTCTACGAGCAGAAAACAAATATAAATAGATTATTTTACCTTAAAAAAGTTAATATGTGCATGAGTCGTGCTCTTTGCTGGTTAGAGTTAGTGACTAAGAATGATAATCGTATTACTAAAGACATATGTAGAATCTTTTGAAACTATAATGGCTGAAAAAAGCTTTTGAACTAAATAATTACGAGAACGAAATTTGGGACCAAGATGGTCATTTTCCCATTCCTAAAACTATGTATGGATACATAATGTACACACATACATGTGGAGAATTTTCATGTCTTTTTCCTCAAATGGTTAGATTAAACAACTAACTTATTCACATTAGTTCAGATTCAAAATTGAATAAAATTGCTAGGATAAGTGCCTACACAAATAATAACCTTTTTAATTAATGCACTTATAATTGTTTTTACAAAATTTGCAATTTTGACATGAAAAACTGAAAACGGGAATTTTTCTGTTCTTTTTTTTTTTTTTTGAAATGCATCACTTAGTGAGTTTGAAACTTGCGTTTCTTTGTTAAACACATCATTTCGGTATCAAATTTATTCTCATCGAAACTGTAAATTAATGTTATCACTACTATTGCTTTTTCACAAAATCTTACCACTTAGGTTACAGATAAGGAAGATTACTGTGCGATGTTGAAGTCTTAAAAATGGAATAAATTAAGAACCCTATATTAGGATACATTATTCAATTTTAAGAAAACAAGGATAGAACCTTATAATTCTAAATGAAGTACATAATTTTTGTAAGTTGGAATCAAGAGTTCGTGCTGTAAAAAAAGAGGTAAATATTAATAAAAGTAAAATGTTCCTTGGGGAAAAAAAGGAGAATAAAAGTTGGCATAAAATGACAAAATTAGTTCATAAAAACATAAATCCTATACAATTTATTGTCCCAGTTTTACTGTTTTGATTGCCTTTACCCCGCACAAGAAACACACAAGTTTTAGAATTAATTTTTTTTCCTTTTAGTGGCAAATGAAGAATTCAGAAATGGAATCAACAGAGTAGAGACCCAATAAAATCCAACTAACAAAGACACAAACAATCTTCACATTTTAGTAATTTCTTCAAATTCAGACTCGGTAGAAACAATATGAGACATATAACTACATCAAAGCTATAGTGAAATGTATTAAACTCATCTTCTAAAGCTTTTCACTTCAGTATAGTAAGCTACTGATCATACTAAGAAGCCATAATTAAAGATGATCATTAAAAAAAAAGAAGAAAAAGATCACACACTCACACACTGCCTTCAGAGCCATTTAAAAACTGCATGCAAAATTCAGACTTCGTGTTTTCCGAGTGATTATTACTGCCACATATCAATTTGATCTTTTGGCCATGAAATTACCATTCATTGAACTGTGCGCATGCGCAGAGAGGAAGATCACAAGCCCTAAGGATAGCCCAAAATGCATGAACAGATGCTTCAAGCTTGTCAGTTTGGCAAGAAACAGAAAAAAGCTTTGGTGCATTGGGCAGATTTGGGACGTCCCATTATTTACTGCTTTTTGTACAGAATGCAAAAGCAAAAGAAGTACTAATTAATGCTGTGGATTTTTGCTGTCTTTCTCTTCATTTTCCACACCTCCATGCAACTACTCTTATTTGTCATAGACTCAGATAGTTTTGCGCGGTATGCAGGGGTAAGTGGGAGTGGGGGTGGGGGTGGATTGGAGTTCTTCCATACCTGAGATTCGTTGGAGAGACCGAGCTTTCTCACAAGGTAGGTCTTGACCATGAAAACTGTCACATTCTCATTTCTTTTAGGCAAAAAGAATAGCCCAAAACCAAAAGAGAAAGCAAAGTCAGCTTTTTACGCATTTCACTGAACGTCATCATTAGCAAGTAGAAAAACAATGCAACTCTCAACTCTTCCCATCCTCTTTTTTCTCTGCCCTATCTTTTCGATACTAACATTTTTGACGTTTGCAATGACCATGCATTATCAAAGAAGGTCAAGAATAATTAGCAACAACAAAAAAAAAAAATGTCAAGAATCTTACTTGACTCTTATGTATGCCTTTGGTATTTGAGGGAGAACTTCCCCATCCCTGTAATTTTCAATAACAAGAGGTAGTCAAAATTTTTAATTCCCAGCAATCGTATGATCCAAATGATAAATTTCAAACTCCTTTCATCTCTCATGCACACTTTAAAAAGAAGTACTAACATATAAAGGTGATTTGTAAGCCAAATTATGTTACAGTTGGACAAATTTTGGCTCACAAACCAACTTGAACAAAATTTGGCTTACAAATCAAATTTATATGTTAGAAAATTTGTTCAAGCATATAGAAAATGTGAACCTAGCAGAACAAAATGTATAGAAAATTTGTCTATATATTTATGACTTATATATACAACCACCTAAACGCAAAGTGTGAAACCACCTGTTGATTATGGAGCGAAGGGAAAACCACAAACCAGGATGTGGTCTTTCCGAGCAATATTGATGGCCAGCAGAGGGAACTGGAGGCCAAGACAAGACATGAACCTGGGTAAGGTTACTTGAAGGTGATGATGAATTTGATGCATGTAACATTGTTGAAGAACTGTGATTGATCTGATTTTCAAACCCTAGCTTGAGCCCTAGTGCTAGTTCTTGGCCCTGTGACTGAAAAGACGGACTTGATGATGATTCACAAGCTGAAAGAGGGCTCCATCCCTGCATTATTGCTTTTGAAGAGGCAGAGACAAACCCTAATGTCAGCTCAAGCAACTCTCCCCTCTTCACTTCTCCTCCTCCTCCTGCTGCTGCTGCTTCTGATATATTCCTGTATTCTTCTTTCTCTGTGTCCTTAGATGAAGAGTTCATGAGTTTTTCTCTTTGGTTCTTATAATATTACTGTAATGGGAAAAGCTTAAGTCAACTCGTTGCTTCTCAAGTAGCTTAACAATATATATACACACTTGCAAGTTGAAATGCAGTTTCTCTCTCCAACTTTCGGTCAAGAACTTTGAAAGACAAAGATTTTGTAAACTTTTTCTTCTGCATTTATTTTTAAAGATTTTTTTTTGGGTTCTTGGGATTGACTCGAACACTGAATTGTAGAAGAGTAGTAGTGATTGTTTGCTCTTTTCCGAGGCAAAGTCTGTCCATTCTTTCTATCTTTCTTGTTGTCGTTGCATCTGATCCTGAACAGTGGAAGAACTAAAAGCTCTTTTTGATAAAAATCTCGCTATACATGCACGCAACAGCAGTATAAGTCATTGCTTGCTGCTGCAATCTAGTAATCTACATGCGCATGAGTATATGTTCTGTGTGAGAGAGAAAGAGAAAGAGACAGAGAGAGAGAGAAGGGAGGGGAGGTAGCAAAATGCAATAACGTCAAAGGATGTTTGTTGTACAACAGTAGTTTGAAAGCGTCACTGCTGCTTTTGTACCAATCAGGGGTTGCATCTATCGCATCAAGGCTTTTTGCACCTTCAAGAAAGCCCCATAGAAATAATCAGCATATTCTTGTAAAAAGTTTAAGAATATGAACCAAATTAATGAGATAACCTCAGGTCGGAATCATGTAAAAAGGGGAGAGAGAGGAAGAAAAGGGGATATTAGGAAGTAAATGAAAACTCTATATTTTAGGAAAATGGCTAATTTAGTTAGTTTAAGTTAAAAGTTTCGTCATCAGTTGGTCCTTTAATTTTTTTTCAACCTTTTAAGATATATAAATATTTTATATATTGTTAAAATGATATCTTGCCATCACTTTTTTTAAGAACTTCTGTCTAAAAATAGCATATTTTGAAAACATAATATTTTTGTGAAAACATATTTATTCTACTAATATTAAAAAATTTGAAAAAGTTGTCCACTTTCTACAGTTAATAGTTGTCATAGAAATAGGTTATTTTAAAAAATTTTATATTATTTAAAAAAATATGCTATTACAAAATGTAACATGTATAGTATGTGCTATTTTTAAGTAAAAGTTGGTGATAAAATTATATTAGTATTACGTAAAATGTTTAAAAATTATAAATAATGAAAAAAGCTTGTGTGACCAAATAATGACGAGATACTATCTTTAAGAATTAAATTGACTATTTTTCCTTATATGTACGTCATTTGGATGGAATGTAATTGTATGAACTCTCACCCTTGCATCAACATTTCTTTTCCTCCCTAATTGAAGGGCTAAAGAGAGAGACTATTTTGAAAAATTATATTTATGACAAGATGGACCTAAATTTGTTAAATTTTTATAAAATTAGTCAGGAGAGGTAAAGATGTATAAAAGAGTAAAGTCATTTTTCTCTCTCCTCTTCTCTCTCTCTTTTCCTCCCTCTCCCTCCTTTAGCCGAACAAGAACAACCCAAATACTTCTCCTTTCATGCGAACCAAATTAGGCCTTAAATCCAGATTTCATATCTACATCTGACTGGGAATGAAACTGCAGAAGAATGCTCTATAACGTTTACCATCCACATTTAACAAATTATATCAGCCTCGTGTGGTAGGAGAATAATATTCATATTTTTTTCTTAACTGAAGTTATTAATGAAAATTTATATAATTTAGAGTATGGATTTTTGAGAAAGTTGGAGTATGTTTCAAAATGTAAGAAAGTAGGGAAAACACATTAGCTTCCCTCATTCATCTTTTCTTAACAAAATTTTCATTTTTCCCTTTTTCTAAGAAAATAAATTGGATCTCCTTTGTGTTAGGAACAGTAGTAGGCTATAAAAGCAAAATTGAACTCTGCACTTTGACACCAAACTCATGTAAGTTGAAAATGTAAATAACCAAACACTACAAGAAAATATGGATTTTGTGATGGAAATTAGCTACAAATTATCCATCACAATTTTATGACAGAATTGCAACAGAAAAGCTACAGTTAAACAAAGTTGAGCAAAATTTGGACAAAACCAATATCTGATAGGGTCTGTAACAGAATTTTAATTTTAACTTTAAATTAAATATTTTCCATCCATTGCAATTTCATTGCTAATTTGTAACATTTTTACAACAAAAATTAAAATTTTATTTAAAATTATTTTTCTTTCCATCGCAAATTTGTTGCTAATTGGCGATGAAATTTTAAAATTTAATAAAATTATCTTTTTTCACTTCGCCACAAAGTTGTTGCCACTTTATGACGGATTTGCAACGGGATTTAAGATGCCATTTCAAATTGTTATATCTTTTTATGTACTGCAAAACCGTTGCTATTTGCAATGGAATTTAAAATTTAATTTTTAAATTAACTTTTTTCTTCTTACCCAAATTCGTTACAAATTTGTGACGGAGTTGCTACAAAAATTAAAATTTAATTTTAAAATTGTTATCTTTTTCACTTTCCGTCACAAATTCATCGCAAATTGGTGACGAATTTGCAATGAAAAAAGGATAATTTTAAATTCTGTTGCAAATCCGTCGCCAGCAAAGGCTTTGGGACGGAAATTAAAAAAGATAAAAATTTTAAATCAAATTTTAAATTTTCGTCGCAACTCCATCTCAAATTTGCAATGAATTTGCGACGTAGAAAAAAAGTTAATTTAAAATTAAATTTTAAATTCCAATGCAAAATAGCAACGGTTTTACTGCAGATAAAAAAATATAACAATTTAAAATGAAATCTTAAATCCCCTCGCAAACCCGTTGCAAAGTAGCAACAACTTTAAGATAAAGAAAAAAATATAATTTAAAATTAAATTTTAAACTTTGTTACAAATCGGTCACCAATTAGCAATGCATTTGCAATGAAAAGAAAAAATAATTTTAAATAAAATTTTAATTTTTGTTGTAAAACCATAGCAAATTAGTAACGAATGAAAAAAAGTTAACTTAAAATTAGTTTAAATTCTGTCGTAAATACACTGCAAATTAACAATGATTTCGTGACGAAGAGAAAAAAAGATAACAGTTTTAATTGAAATCCTAAATGCCATTGCAAATTCTTAGCAAAGTGGCAACAACTTTGCAAAAGTAAAAAAAGATAATTTAAAATTAAAATTTTAAATTTTGTTGCCAATTAGCAACCGTTTTGAGACGAAAAGAAAAAAATAACAATTTTAAATCAAATAATTTTAAATTCCATCACAAAATCATTGTTCGTTGTCATTTAGCAACGATTTTGTGATAGAAAAAAACGATAACAATTTTAAATTCCGTCACTATTTTGCAATGGTTTCCGATAGAAAGAAAGAAAGATAATAATTTTCAATAAAAAAGAAATAAAGATAATAATTTTCAATCAAATTTTATATTCTATAGCAAATTGGCAACAACTTTGCAATGACTATCCTTATTTGCGACAAAATAGCAATGAATTTGCCACAAATAGTGTTTTTCTTTTGTTTTTTGTTGTTTTTTACTTGTCCCATGTTAAGTTGATGAGGCAAAGATAGCGATGCAGTGTATTTGTAATATTTATTATGAAATATTACATGTAAATATATAGTTAGTGAGAAATGTTGAACATGAAAATATAATTCGTAATCTGTTTTGTTATAACATATTTAATTATTATAGCAACACATTATACAAGATATATAAAAGTGTATTACATGTGCATACAACACTAACATCTTTAGTTGTGATCATTCTATAATATGTAATAGTATGCAATGTATTATGTTAATGAGTTGAGTACATATATTAGTTCAACATCTATGATAATTACATGTGTATATTTAAGAAATACGAGCTCTTAACAAATCTTCATGGCCAACTTATTTGAGGTTCAGGGGAAAAAAGAAAAATATAGAAGAAAAAAATCAAAATTTTATGCTTGTCGCAAATCTGTAGTAATATTGTGAAGGATTTGTGATGGACCAAACAATTTGTGACTATCCTTGCAAAGTTTCTATGGATCTACAATGAATGATCAATCATTTAAGCGATACAACTTGAAATTCAAAATCTATCGCAAATTTTTTGAGGAGGAAAGAAACCCCCAACATGAAATTCAAATCAGTTGCAACTCTATCACAAGTTTGCGACGGATTTGTGACATAATTTAATCGTTGTAAATGATTTAACCAATCATTTATCTGTTGCAAATCTATTACCATTTTGTGGCATATTTGTGATGAATTTTTTACCTTTATAAAAAAATAAATACAATTTCATCACAAATCCATCTCAATGTAGAGACATATTTATGACATAATTTTTATTGTTATTAAAAAATTATAAAAAATTAAAAAATTGAACTCTGTCATAAATCAGTCACCGAGTTGCGGCGGATTTGCCATGAAATCTTTCCTTCGCAAATTTCTAACTCTATAACACTAACATCTTCTTCTTGCCCCTCCATTTTTCATCTCTCTCTCTTTCTCTCCCTCTCTCTCTCTGCCCGATTTCCCTCACCCTCTCCCTCTTCCTCCATTTTTGGCAATATATTTACATTTTTTTATTTTTTGAAATTTTGTTATTATGCTTAATATTATGTTTACGTTTTTGTTATTTTTATTTTTATGTAATTTCCATTTTAATTTTTATTTATTTCTATGAATGATTTTTGATTTTGTGGCAATATATTTACTGTTTTTAATTTTCTAAAATTTTCTGTTATTATGTTTAATTTTTTGATATTGTTGTTTTTTACTGTAATTTTTTTGTTTTAGTTATTTTTTATGTTTTGTTTTTTGTTTTTTGTTTTTTGGAAATATATTGACTATTTTAATTTTTTGTTATTTTTTGTTATTATGTTTAATTTTCTATTACTATTTTTGTTCAATTTAGAGTTTAGATTTTTAGTGTAATTTTGTTGAAGAGTATGACGTTTTAGTTTCAATTGTGGATAGAATGTACATGTGCCAAATTTATTGTGGTTGTTGGGGTGGCCTCGTGCCTGGAAAATGTCCATTTTTAGTGATAGACTCTGCCCAAATTTTTTTAGGCTATTTTAATAGTTGTCAAATTATTTGAGGCTATTTCAAAACAAGAGATGCTCAACCCCTAAATTATAAAATCCTAAACCAAAAAGCCTAAAATTTAGACCTTTAAATGACTATTTAAGTCTGATTGTTTAATGTTTAATCTTTGTTACTATAGATGGATGATCATAGTTGGATGTATATGAGACATATGTAAGGATTAAGGAAATAAAAAATAAATATAACGATAGGGTAAAGGGTTTTACAACGTACTGTTTGTCGAAGGGACACACTATATGGCTAAGGTGTCTTTGTGCAATGTGTAAGACCAAAGGTGTACATTTTACCAGATGAAATACAAGTGCATTTATATAGATTTAGATTTGTCGTAGATTATCAACGTTGGACAAGTCACAGTGAAAGTCTTGATTCGGCACAAGGTGATACTTCCCCAATCAATTATCCATCTGTCCTAACATATGTTAATCCATTTCAAGAAATGGTAATGGATGTCATTGGTTTGGACCTTCTAATAGACCCTCCTTCATCCGTCAACATTGAAGAATCTGCTAATGCAGAGGCGAAGAAATTTTATAACATGTTGAAGATTGTTGATACTCCTTTGTAGGATGGATGCACAAACCACTCACATTTATCAATTGTTGCTTGGATTTTGAATAATAAATTATAAAACAATATTTCAGAGAGGTGTTTCAATCAAAACTACAACTAATGAAAGAGGTTCTACCGAAGGATTATTAGCTTACGGAGGACTTGTATCAGACTAAGAAGATAGTTTCTGGACTAAGTTTGCCAATGCAAAAATTAGATTGTTGCACGAATTGTTGTATGATTTCTCATAAGGTACCGGCGGAGTCCTTAAAGCAACATCTGCCGATTCCTGGTCGGCATCATTTATGGTTGAGACTAGGGCGGTATATGATCTTCTTTGAGCCCCCAACTTTTGTTCTTGATTAATGAAAACATCCTTGGCAAATGCTTTTGCAATTGTTCGTCTTTCATAAATCCAAGAATTTCACCTCTAACTATGAAATACTAATGCCCCTGACTGTCCCTGTTAATCATTACTTTGATTCCAAAGGCCAACAAATATTACCGAAATCCTATATTGTTATCCCATGCTAATGTATGTAGAGTGTAGACTTGCTTTGAACACTCTAATTTCTTCAAAGCAACAGCGCTGGAGGCACGACCCGGCTAACTAAGGCCAGAAGTGCATCACCAGTAGAAGGGAAGAGACGATTGGTGTACACAAAAAGGCAGGCCAACAACCCATCCCAAAGTTTAACTACATTAGGTGCCAATTGTTGAAGGATGAACTCTGTTCGAATCTTACGTTTCTTGAAATCTCCTACGAATGACAATCAAAAGATGGGGATCTATCCCCAAAAACCTTCTGACCCTTAAGTCAATAGTGAATGATGAAAAAAGATTGATCCCAATAGTAAATAATTACAAATATTGATAGGGAACAAAATTGAAGGATTTAGGCAACTAAATCCTTATTAAAAAATACCTTATTTCTTTCCCTAATTCCAGTGAGAAAGGATCTTATGAACTGGGCTCCAATTATGATAATATTTTATAAGTAGTTATCTGGGCCATATAGCTAAGCTTAACTCCATCAATACTAATTAGATTATTATATTTTAAGTTTTTCCCCAATTGTGAGATTGTGTTTTGGTTCCTTTGTAAGGTATTCGAGTTATCCAAAGGACCATATGAGAAATATACTTAATTGAATTCAATGAGATATGTGTCGACATTTCTTCTCTATGTTTATCATTACGATGAGTAATGTTATGCAAAGCCAATGCAATATCATGAATGAAATGTTCTTCCTATTGGAGCTGGAATTATCACGACTGCTGGCAATAGACTTGCCCTTCAATGGATCCCCGTTAAGGGATTTAGATTGTACTCATTCTAATTACCAGACTCTATGAACCCGGTATTGTTATTTATTGTTACTACCTCCCCGTGTCAGGATTGGATAATTTGTGTGCCTGCTCCTTCCTTGGATATGGTAGTCATTTCTAAGGCTCTCTCTCTGAAATCGAACCCTAATTCTCTATCACCCGTCACCACCATGCTAGGTGTCACTAGACTAATTTGAACCACACACATTAATCTCGTACCAACACCAATCAAAGAGGTTAGTCAGCCTTAGTTATATTTAGTTTGAGTGAATTCACAAAGGAAAATAGAAAACTAGAAATAAAACAACAAGAATGCATTATTTATAGGTAAATCACCCAACCTTGCACTAACACCATAGAACACAAGGACAATTCTTACAATGGGGCTGGCAAGCTTAGTTTGCACACTCAACTAAATCTATTCCAGCAAAGAATGATATTTAATAAGGAAAGAAACAAGTTGGTTACGATGCGCACTGCCTTGTCTGAACCCACGAGCCAAGGCTTCTCTGGGGCTAACCGATAGCTTCCCAAACCGAATGTCTCCTTCCAACTTGGCATGTACTAGATTTGCTAACGTGTTGGTGCGAGCTAAATGTGTCGACGCCCGCACCAAAGCTGAGCCGAACGGGGCTGTATATGATCTTCTTTGAGCCCCCAACTTTTGTTCTCGAGCCAAGCCCCTAACAAACCTCCCCCATTTGAAGATGTCGACACCCTCATCAACTGGGTAGTTTAGTTCTCGAACAAATAGGCCTTAATCTGATCTTGGAACTGCTACAAGGTCACATCACATTCTCAAGTAGAGTCTACCTCTTCTTCACCCTTCCAATGTATCAAGAAAACCGTTCTATTCTTCTTGCTTTGTCCTTCAGTTGACTGGAGGGGCATGTCAGTTTTTGTTTCTGCCTTCATCAAGCTCGTCTTAGTTAAAAGGCTTTAAGAAGCTCACATGAAAGGTTGGATGAGCCTTCAAACGACTAGGCATCTTTAGCCTATAGGCTACTCTTCCCACCTTCTGCACAACCTCAAAGGGGTCGTCATACTTGGGGATTAATTAGCGATGCACCTTTTTGCTGCTTACCTTTTTCCAAATTTGAGGGGTCAGCTTCAGCATCACTTGATGACTTACCCGAAACTCCAAATCTCTATACTTTTGGTCGACATAAAGTTTCATTCGTTACTACGCTAGGAGCAAGCTATCACAGCCTTCGTCGACCATCTCCTGCTTGGTTCGGGCTAACCGATAGGAAACAAGACACTTATTGTAAGTCTACCCAACAGCAACATCGTGTAACGACATTGGCTGCTATTCATAAGCCAAATCAAATGGGCTCATTCTTGTCAAGGATGAACGATGTAAGTTATAGCTGAATTGGGCGACATCAAGTAAATCCACCTAATTTTTCTTTGTGACAGCAAGCATTCTTCCAGCAAGGCATTGATTTGTTCTGTCTACCCATTGGTTTGGGGATGCACTGCAGTGAAAATTTTCAGTTCCATTCCATGGAACCCAAACAGTGTCGTCAGAAACAACCAGTGAACCTTGTGTCTTGATCACTCACAATATCCACTAGCAAGTCAAAAAGTTCACCACATTCCAGAAGAAGAGTTCAGAAGCAACATCAGCAGGGCATGTCTTTTGGCAACCATGAAAACAACATACTTATAGAACTGATCACCATCCCCGTTCATCAAGGGTAAGTCAGAGATAAAGTCCATAGAAACTGATTGCCACGGTCCATCCAGAATAGGCAAGGGCTGCAGTAACCCCGTGTCTTTCTTCTTTCCAACTTGTCTTGTTGGTACACAAGACATGTCTTAATGTAGACTTCCACATCGTCTACCATTCTTGGCAAATAATACATTCGAGATGGCAAAGCCTGTATCTGTTCCACACCGAATGTCCAGCCCACTGGGTATCATGCGTTTTTTTTAGGAGTTGACATTTTAACATTCCAGTCGACACATAGACTCAGTTGCCTTTGGCCCGCAGAAGACCATCTTCTTCCTAGCATTGTCGGACGGAACCATCTGCGACTTGTTTCAACAACTACTAGTAGGCAGAATCATTCAAGGCCTCAGTTGTCACTTTGGCCAAAAAAATCATCTAAAAAAGGGACAAAGCAACAACGTATTCATCCACACCTTTACGCTAAGTGCGTCGGCCATAAAGTTTTCTTTGCCTGGCCAATGCACCCAATCAAAATTGAACACATCCAAAAATCCTTGCCAACGAGCTTGCTTCAGGGACAACTTCTTTTGGGTCTTAAAGTAAGTGTTTGCCACGCTGTCTGTCACCACCAAAAATCTTGTTTTCGGTAGGTAATGTTTTCAAATTTGCAAGCAATGAACAACAACTGTCATCTCTTTCTCGTGCGTGCTATACCTTTGCTCACAATCCTTCAACTTCTGACTTTTGAAGGCAATGAGATGCTTGTTCTATATCAGCACCCTAACAATTGCTCGCCCAAAAGCATCAGTATGCACTTCAAAGGCTTGGTTAAAGTCAAACAGGCCAAGGACCGGTTCTAAAGCCACATCGTCCTTCAACGACAAGAACGTTACCTAACAGGTTCGTTCCAATCCCATCTTTGGTCTTTTTTAAGTAAATCCATCAACAAGGCTACCGTCTTGGAGTAACCTTTGATGAATCATTATAGTAGTTGGCCAAACCCAAAAATATTCTCAATTCTGCCACTTTAGTTAGAATCGACCAGTCCGCAATCACTTCAACTTTTCTCTTATCCATCAAGATTTTGCATTTGCTGATCACATGGTCAAAGAATATGATTTCTTTCCTACAAAACTCACATTTTCCTTCTTTACATAGAGATTGTTCCTCTTAAGCCATTAGAATACAAGCTTCAAATGCAACAAGTGTTCCTCTAAGGAAACACTATAGACAACAATGTCCTCAAGATATACAATCACAAAATTTGTCTAAATACTCATAGAGTACATCGTTCATAAGATTACAGAAAGTAGTAGGGGCATTCGTCAAACCTAAGGGCATTACCAAGAATTCGAACGAACTATATCGTGTCATCACCATCATCTTGGCATCATCGCCCTTAGCAATCCGCACTTGTCAATAGCCTGACCGAAGGTCAATTTAGTGAAGTATCTGGCCTTAGCCAACCGATCAAACAAGTATGCAGCATTAGAAATGGGATAATTGCTTTTCACCATTAGCTTGTTTAGGGCTCCGTAGTCCTCAATGAACTGTAATGAGCTATCAGCTTTCCTTTGGAACAGTGTTGGGCCACCATAAGGAGTTTTGGAACGTTGTACTAACCCGACACTTAGGAGTGCATCCAATTATTTTCTTAGCTCAACCAACTCCGTAGAGGACATATGATATAGAATTTGAGCTGGAGTGACAACGCCTGGAATCAAGTCAATATTATGATCAATTACGCTACGATGAGGCAACTCATAGGGCAATTCAGAGGGCGTTATATCAGTATACTCCTCTAACAGTTCTGCCACTGTATCGGGCACATCTTGGAACACATCTAGCTTAATTTATACCAAGATAGCGAGAAAGGTCATCTCATCCCGTCTTAAGTCTTTCTTGAGTTGCATCACCGAGAGCAATCTTTTTTGCCCATTGGCCCTCTCAATCTGGTCAACAAATTCACCTGACACAAAATTGGGATTCCTCTCATCTCCAATGAGGATTCCACTCAAATGAAGCATCACGTAAACTTTGACGGTAAGGAGAAAGTCTACCCCAAAATAACATCGAAATCATCTAAAGGGACTGCAGTAAGATTGCACATACCTTGCCATGTTCTGAGAACTATGGACATATCCGTCGCCCTTTTTCCAGGCCTAGTGTCATAATTAACAACTTTCATCCTTAGCGAACTTTCTGCCAAATTTAGCTTCAGCTTAGTCACCACCCGTTCTACCACAAAGTTAAGGGTGGCACCGCTGTCAACCATCGCTTGCACCTCGAACCAATTTACAAGGGCCTTAATAAACAACATACCTTATCGTTCATGAGTGCACTTAGCAATTGCAAAAGGTTGAGATGAACTTAGGACCCGAAAGCCGCACCATCTCTGCTACTGTTAGCAGGAGGGCCAGAACCGTGCTACTGGTTTGCAAGGTAGTCACCCTTTGTGCACAATTTGGACATTTTCTAGCAACACGGTCCACCGCAGATGTAACATGCACCCACTCTTTTGGATGCCCCTTCATCGGGTGGGGCTACCATTCTCTGTTTGAACCTATCAGCCTTCGTCTTCCACGTATCTTTCCTGAAGGACTTCTTTTGATCAGCAGCATAGGAGCCAGCTGTTACAGGGACATTAAAGTCAGCCTAACCATCGGTCACCATGACAGCCTATGAGATATCCTTCATCCCTTGCCGTCTTAACTCCATCTAGGCCCAAGGCTAAAGACCAACCATGAAGTTGAATAATTTGTCCTCCTCGGACATATCCTTCATATCTGACAACAAGGCACTAAAGTTCTTAACATAGTCACGAACCGTACTAGTGTGTTTAAACTTTTGAAGGGACTTTGAAAAACAGATTACCAAAACCTTGTGTTTGTGAAAAATAGACACCACAAAGCTATATTCAGATGGTCACTAGGGGAAAAAAAAGAAAGAAGAAACCATGAATGTAACTCCCATAAGAACCAGTCATGCACCTACCAACTAGGAACAAAATATGGCAATCCAAGTTTGATACTACTCTCGTTTGCTACCAAAATATGGCTGACATCATGCACGACAAGGAGTAGTGCAGTTACAAGGGCTCAAGAAGACCTTCTTGCTCTTGTTCATCAGTGCGATTAGAAGTTTAGGGGGACTTAGGGCAAAGTAAGTTGAGGTGCTGGTGCTAATTGCAGTCTTCTGAATCTACTGAAAGCTAAAATGAGTAAAAGAGAATAGATGACGCAAAATGATATTTTTTTTGAAGAATTTCGAACTAACTCTGTCATGATCATTGGAGTAGAGAGCAATTCAAGCACATGTCATCTGTTGCTAAGCAAAACAGAGCAGCTGCTCCCAGACTAACTCACACAAGAGGATGCATCTCCTTTAGCGAGCACAAGTGTCAAATGGTAAATTATTTTTATAACTGTTACTTTAAATTGATATAATTGCCTATCATTTTTATTTATGTTATTGCAACGTAAGCAACTTGGAGATGACTTTCACTTCACTAATATATACGATGTGACACACACATATACGAGCAGCCCGAAGTAGGGTTGTTTTCCAATGAAAAATCACGACAAATGCTAATAAGTATAAAGATCATCATAAAATATTTTATACTAATTTATAAAATTCACAATATAACATTAATGCATTGAAGGAGCGCTATTCGGAGTTGAAGTCTCTGGACTCCATGGCTTCTTATCCACCACTGGATAAGAAGCCACTATTTGTGGAGGTTGCTGGTGGTGTTTCGAAAAATCAGATCTCTGGATTGGGTTCCAAGGCAGCTAACATGCGACAGAGATTACATCAGTCTACTTCGCCCTTTCCACCGACAACTTACTTAGTCACCTTGCATTCAGAGTATGTCTTTCTGTAGAGTCAGTTGCAAGTGGAGGGGTCGATGCGTGATCATCTCTAGCAGAAATTCGCGAGCTTAAAAGTGTATTTACGAGAGATGTCCAAGTCGCTACATGTCACTCTATCGACTCCTCCACCTCCACCTCTTTTCCTAATGCCAGATTCTGAAGACGTCATGGTCACTGTTGATGAAGATTATACTGTCGACTCATCTGACGACCATCCTCCTTTGACTAGCTCTCCGGATCCATCTTCGCCTCCTCTCCTAGCTACATCACCGCCTTCTATAGGACATAGGATTTTTTTAGAATATTTTTTAATGTTGTACATTATACATTATTGACATTTAATTTTTAAATTATATTTATTTTTATTCATTTCCTTTTATATTTTTTATTATTATATAATTATCTTAATTTTAAAAAAAATTAAAAATTAAAAATATCATTTAGAAGTAAAAATAATTAATTAAAAATTTAAAAATTACAAATTAAACTACTTTTAAAAATTAATTATAATGATACAAAAAATTAAAAATAAATAAATAAAGTATGATAGATTAGCGACAAATTTGTTATGGTAATTCATTTTTTATTTTTAATTAACATAAACTCCGTCGCAAAATTGTCACAAATTTACTATAATTTTGTAATAAAAATTTATTTTTTAGTTAATATTAAAATTCGTCACAAAATTGTCGTAGATTAGCAACGAATTTGCTATGGATGTTGGGTTACGTTATCCTTCCTTTTCATAAGTAATATTCTAGCGATGCGGTTTGTGCTTTGGCAAGGAAGCATATAAGGAGAGGATCGAAAACTCATACTATTGCATATATAGAAATACAAATATTAAAGAGATGCATTTAATGAAAATGGAAACTAAAAACTTAAAAAACTAAAACCTAGAAGAAGATTTTAAAAAATGTCTGGGCAACCACCACCCTCGCCCCGGTTCTGTCTCTGCAGGTAGAACTTTATCCTAAAAGGAGGCATTTACATGCCCCTGTTGTAGTTGTCGGGTATACACTTACAGCTACGCCCGGTGAGTTAACGAAATTGATCAAAATGGTTGCTTTGTTGGTTTGAGAACTTCTTGAATTTAAAAGTTCAAATATGTTGTAAGGCTACCATTAATAGAGGCTTTTTTTGTTTTGTCATCTTATTCAAAAAACATGGTTGAATAAGAAAGGAGACTAATGTTGTTGCTGTTTCTTTTTCTTCCCATTTCTGATTTTTTGGCTCTCGCATTTTTCCCTTTTCTACTTCAACTTTGAATTTTAGAGAAAGAGATAGAAAAAGAGGAGGAAAAAAAATGAAGAACAGCTTATATATGAATCATGTCTACCCGGACTGGAATTGGACTTGTTGGGTCTAAATGTCTTGATTGTGTTCCAGGCTAGTTGGGTCAATGGAACAGATACACTACAAATAAAGTCTTATTGGGTTCGACCCCACACACACGTCTGGTCCGGACTTCGACCCTTACACAGATTACAGGTCAACTATTGCATAGACAATGAATTCTGAGGCAATGAAATTGTACTTAAAAAAAAAAAAAGGCGAGAAGTGGAATAAACTTAGGTTCTGTTTGGGACCATGGAATTGAAGGTTTGGAATTGAAATTGAAGATCTAATTTCAATTCTTTTGTTTAGTTGTAAAATTAGATATAGTTTTGGAATTTATTTCTAATCTTAATTCTCTCAATTTTATCATTCTAATTTCATATTAAAAGTTGAGAATTTCAATTCTAATTTTTTAAGAATTGTTCAAGTTATAAATATTTTATAATATATACCTATAGTTATTCTATTCAAATATACAATAATATGTAAAATTTCACACATACATTCACACACACGCAGTCTCTCACACACACACTAAACACCTTTTATTTTATTTTTTCACACACTACATGCTCTCTCACATATTGTCGCTATCTCTCTCTTTCTCACACACACATGTTCTCTATCTCTTAGATTATAGTTAAAAATTATAGTTTATCAATTATAGTTAAAAATTCAAATTTCAATCATCTGAGGTAGGTCAAGTTTATTTAGATTAAGTTTCAATTCAAAATTTAGTACAAAATTTTTATTTTAAATTTTATTTTTTTTCACAAATAATTAATTTGTTTGAAAGTAAAATATAAAATTTCAAATTCAAACTCTAGATTTTGAAGATTCACAGCCATGCATGTCTTTATATCTCTCGGCCAAACCATGATCATAATCATCCACTTCTCGTTTATGTTTTAACTTCAAAAATTCATAGTTAATGGGTGTAGATGATCAAGGAATGGTGATGGCAGCTGCTAGGGGGTGTCAAACCAATCTTTTATCATTTCCACTCTTTCTGTTTGTAATGTCAGAGCTGGGAATATTCCAACTCTCATCTCCATCCTCAAAAAGGTCTTAGTGACAAAATCATATTAATTAATTGTATATATATTTCGGTAATAATCTTAAATATGTTAAATGTATTTTTGTATGTCTACTGTTTTAAGTTTTAATTAATACAAAATAAAAAATTAATATAATCTTCAACTTATGTAATGTGTTATAATATAAGTAAAGGGTTAAACGTAAAATTGCCCTTCAAATTACAATTTTGTTGCAATGGTACCTTTTATTTTAGAAATAACTGATTATGCGCTTCTAAATTTTAAACTTTTCAATCATTACCTTCCACCACTCTTCCATCCAAAAAGTAATGGTGACATTCAAATTAACTATTTGAAAAGGATTTAAATGTAAGAAAAGACAACTTTTGAGGTGTTTGTGAATAATTTATTCTAATCTCCAATAGTATAAATATAATGCAGGCACAACATTGGAGTTAGTCTAGTGGTAAGGTAGTTATTCAGTGATAGAAGTAGTTCTTACCGGATAGAATGTCTTAAGCCCTCCCTCTCAATGTATTAGGAAAAAAAATAAAGCTGGTCTAGTGGTTGCAGTGCAAGAAACATAATGGAAGGTTTGAGGCTAAGCGCTTTCGTATACACAATTAAATTTGCACTTGTGACCCACTTGTGATAGGAATTAGATCTAGGACTTAGCCAACTTGCATAGTGGATAAGCAAGATTTTTTTTTTAAAAAATAATTTTTTATTTAAAATTATTCACTACTAACTAATTAGAGCGTCAATATTTCCCGACTGAATCACTAAACATAATTGCTTTTGAGGGAAAAAAGAATTTTTTTTAAAACAAATCAGCAATAGTAGATTCAAGTACATTAGGAGGAAGATTTTGAAACCAAGTAACATAGGGGTCGATTTTAGCCTTTTGAGCTAATAAATGTGCCAGAATGTTTCCTTGGCAACCAACGTGAGAAAAGCAGAAGTTAGAGATACCATTCACCTAGGCTGTTTTAATTCTTTCAAAAAAGGCTCCCATTTCAGAGATATCCTATGCTTTCGAGGCTAACCTGTTCACTACAGTGGCTTAATCACTTTCGAATATTACTCTTTCATAATTCTGTTCCTTGGCAAAAAGTGGTGACTCTGTTGAGTTGAGTTCTTGTTGCTATTATAATACCTTTATGGTTTCTGATTAGTATTCCAACTCCACAGAGATTATATCTCCATGCTCCATCCACATTTATTTTCATGGTATTATCAAGTGGATATGGCCATGCATTCCTTGGTTTTGTAGGCACAAAAAAGCTATTACGACCTGTCTTCATAGCGTCCTTAATCATACTG
The DNA here is from genome assembly GCA_030512225.1 of Rauvolfia tetraphylla. NCBI lineage: Eukaryota > Viridiplantae > Streptophyta > Magnoliopsida > Gentianales > Apocynaceae > Rauvolfia > Rauvolfia tetraphylla. The sequence goes on from JAJQKT010000017.1 coordinate 4,382,902, forward strand.
GTAAGTGCTAGAGCACTTTGCGCAATAGTCTCTGGTTCTTTTGTAACTTTCTCGAAATTTTTTTGTTTCTATTGCACCCATAGAGCGTTAACATATATTACTACTTCTTCTTCTCCGAATTTTTCCATCATGAAGCTACTGAAATTGTTCTTTAACCAGTGACTACTATTTGGAAGGTAACTCTACACTCTTTCTGCAATTTGGCACTCATACAACAGATGGTGCATATGTTCTTGGTTGAAGCCGCAAATTCCATAATGCATCTGAATGGCTCGTGCTCATGCCCTTTTATGCACATTAAAACTGCATGGAAGTATGTCCTGACACATTTTCGGAAGGAAACTTTTGATCTTTTTTTGCATTTGGAGGTGCTCTAGCTTGTGGCACAACCCATGTTCTCCCCATTTGGAAGAAGATTCAGCTGCATTTTCTTTTTGTGCAAGCCATTCACTTGCTAGCTATTCCGCGTCCCGATTTTATGGCGTAGGTTCTATGCTTGGTGCAGTGCCATATTTGCTAGTCGAGTAGATATATTTGGTTAATCGGGATCCTCAGCACCTCTTCAGCAAACTAAAGGGTTAAGGAGGGTTGTGATACGATCTTAGCGCCAGCAGCCTTGATTAATATCAAATGAATTCATCAACAGTTGGATCTTGGAAAGATGGAAAACAAATTTGGAAAGAGTGCTGCTGAGGAAGCCATTTAGAGTGCCATATATTAATGGAGAAAGCATTTCATATTCTCCAACGAAGCCCCTCTATGAAGATTTTCCTTCCCTCTAAATGACTTCACCAAATGTAGGAAGGTTTTGCCCCAAAATTTGAACTAAAGAATGAGCTTGAGGGATAGTATTTGGCCTTTAAGACCTTTGCCACCTTAGCTAATGGAGATTTAAGAATACACCAGCTTTGTTTGGCTCGAAAAAGTTTAAGAGCCTCGAGATCTCTAAAGCCTAGACCTCCTTAATATTTATGATTGCATTACTCTTTCTAGGCTTTCCACGATATTTTGTACTCATCAAGATCCTTACTCCACCATAATTTAATAATCATGGAGTGAAGATCATTAAGGGTACTAAGGGGGATTGGGAAACAAGACATAGAGTAGGTCTCAATGTCTTGGATAGCAATCTTAAAGAAGATTTCTTTGCAAGCATTAGAAAGAAGTTTTTCTTTCCAACCGTTTAATTTCCTCCAAATTCGATTTTTAAGAGATGAAAAAAAGCTTCCTTAGACCTGCTAATGATAGAAGGAAGACCCAAATCCCTACCATTCCCTTAATTCCTCTTTATTTACTCCAGAGAGATTAACAATTTGAAATTTAAGTATATAAGCAAGCGATTATCAAGATTTACTTCTTGTTTCGAAACCCGCTCAAATTCGGTGAGAATATTGCTGATGAGCAGCACTTGAAATGTCAACCTTGCTACACTAAATGCTAACATCGGTAAAAAATAAGTGAGATAAGTAATGACCATTTGTTCTTAAGGGAAAGCCAAGTAAAGATCATGTACACTCTGCATGCCTTATTGAAGAGGAGAAAATTTCAGCACATAAAATGATTAGACAAGGGGATAGAGGATATTCGTGTCGAAGACCTCTATTGTAGTCGAAAGATTTTGTAGGAATGCTATTTAATAGTATAGATGTTAGTCCTAAGGTAAATCTAATAGTTTTGATTAATGATAAACATTGATGATGTCTAATTTATATACTCGTTGTGTGATAGGATTTTTAGTTAAAAAACCTAAGTAGTCTCATTGGCTTAAATTTAGTGTTATGAACAATTCAAATAAACTCAAATGGTTGACGAATGAAGAGTATATCCAAGAAGTTGAATACTTTGAAGACACTTTAGTGTATGTTTGTTTTTGCTAAATAGGTATATCTTGTAAACCCTACATTCCTTACATTTGGAATCTATGCAATACATGTGGTGGTACAAAAGTTTTTTTAACTTGGTTATGAGCTTTAAATGATTTTGATCATTCTTAAATTTCCAAGTGTTTGATAAGGGCTTAGTGCTCAAAAGCTTTTAAACAACTTATATTTTAGTCCAAAATGATTTTAAATTTGTCGTAGTTAAATTTCAAATGATTTGATATTGTTTGGAAAAGTTCAGACACCAATTCGGATGTTCGAATTGAATCCTTGGCTGTTGAATTTCTAAAGAAATTCGGACGATTAATTTAGACGTAGTGGTCCAAATTCGGTTGATCGAATTATCCTTAGTAGCCCAGTGTACATAAAGTTCAGACGATCAATTTAGACATAATAAACACGATTTGGTTGACCGAATTGCATTTATATTAACTGTTATTTGAACTTTGTAATTGAATTTCAAACCTTATAAAAGTTATAAACTTCATATTTTTTAGAACTTTTAAACAATTTGAGAAGCTTTATACTCCAATATCTTTAAAACATTAAAAGGTCTTCTTTTATCTTGTGCTACATATAACGATTCAAGATTCCAAAGGCCAAAAGTGAAGTGGTGCTAATATTTGTAATCATCTAGCAAATTTGTTAGTAAAATGTTTCATCATTCTCTCATCTACTTGTTTATTCAAGGTTGTTTTAAATACATAAAACCTTTTTGGAAAGGATTAACCTTGTTTAGTGATATGTAAAAGAGGTTGTGGAGTAAAACCCTTATGGGTGAACCGCTTGTGTATTTGTGTGTATTGAAATTATAGCTGATTTGGTTGAAATCCTTGAGTATGGACTCAAAGTAGTAGATATAAATCTTGAAAAAATCGAACCACTATAAATTAATTTTGTTCTTTGTGCTCTTTGCTTTAAGTTTCTATTTATTAATCTCACTCAATTTCTTTGAGTGTTGTTGGCATTTATTATTGTCATCAAAGTGCTATTCTTATTTCAACTACTTTTTATCATAATTTCTTTAATATTTGGAGATTGAGTCCTTTTAAACAAAGTGTTTCAAAAATGTAAAGATTTCAAAAATTAGTCAAAAACCTAATTCACTCTCCTCTTAGATTTTTCAACAGAGTATGAAACTAATTGTATACAATTTATAATAAGATAAATAAAGTTATAAAGAAAAACAATAGTAGGCATTATGGATTTCAGTGTACTCAGTTCAACTCTATCAAAAGCGGGAAGACCGAAAGAAAAGAGAAAGGATAGAGGGGGTGAGAATTAAATTTGGTAGAGACATAATCGGCTTTGATATAGGAAATTGAGTTCAAATTTAGATTTTGAATAGTGTTTGATGTTTGGACATGAGTTAAAAAATTTTTTCATCTCAAATATGCTATTGAGAAATTTCAACACTTGGATCAAAGAGCAATCAATCCAACAATTGAGGGTACTGCCTCTCTCTTTCTATTGCTACGATCAAATGATCAATTCATTTTTTACATTAATTTTCACATTTGATTTTTTTTACGCTAAAAATGACCAAAATAGAGAGTTTGATTGGATTTGTCAATAGAATCCAATGGGTTTGCACTGCATTGGGCTATCATAGCAGTGAAGGCATGTTCTTAGAGAAGCTTTTCCATCGATCACTGACAACCCCGTGACAACTTTCGGGGGTCTTTGGATGGGTCCCTAATGACAATTCAAGCGTCAGTGCCACAGATACCCAATCGAGCTCTTGGGTGTCTTTGTTTATCTTTGGGTTTTACTTCTAGACATAGCTTAAGATGGTAGAAACAAACAAAAAAATTAGTAAATTTTTATTGAAAAATTCAAGGGATTATAATTTGATTTCTTGCTTAACTTTCAATCTTGGCCCTAACAAGGTTTAAATCTTCAAAAAAAGTATCTTGTAAGAGAGAGATTGTGATTATAGAGACAGAGAAAAGAAATTTTGAGAATGAAGAGATAAGGGTTATAAATATTGAAAGAGATTATATAAATGTTATCTCTCTCGTAGATTTGTGGCATTCGGTATTGTGATCAGAAATCTAAAACCCATTTTTCTGGAGTGATCTCTTAAGACTCCACTACCCCAGGCCCTAGATTTTTTTTCTAACCGATCTTTCTGTATTTAGCTTGATAAACCCTATGTGGAGGAGGATTCCGTTTAACCAAGATACTAATGGGTTTTTTGTTTATGAGTAGAACATCCCAAGTTTGTAATGAAATCTATGGCACCCTTTGATGATGGCAATCCCAACTTTCTTGTTAGACTAATGTATTTGAATTGGATTCTAATTTAAGAATTTTTGTTTTGGGTATCGCAAAGTAAATTATTTTTGAGAGAATAAGTTGAACTAAAATTAAAAATTTTTAAAATTCTATTATGATCTGAATCTGTGTGAACGAGAAGATTTAATATATTATAATATATCGATTAAGAGTTATACCTTTTATAAAAGTATAACATTTAAAAAAATTTTATCCAAAAGATCTGGTCAAGAGTAAAATAGGATTGCACATCAAAACTTAACACAAAATTTCATGTTTGAATATATATTTTCTTTTATAAATAATTTAATTTTTATAAAATTTAAAATAAAAATTTTAAAACTAAGTATATCCGATGTCATGAAATTCAGGTGAACTAGGATATGATTTGGTTTCAAAACCAAATCTAAAATTTTAAATGTATGACACGTATCTACTCTCACAAATAATTTAAATTTTACAAAATCCAAAACAAAAATTTTAAAACCAAATCATATTAAACACACTCCAAATATAAACATTCCCCATAAATTCCCAAATCCCAATAAGCCACAGTCTTTTTTTTTTTTTTTTGTGGCTAAATAACCAATAAGCCGCAGTAATCAACTACTTCACAAAGTCCACTAAACAAAATACTCGAAAAAGAAACAGTGGGAATGTATTCTACAAAAATAAACAAAAGACAAAGGCGCAAAATCATGTGCCTAATTGGAAAAAAATCAAATACTTCAATTTTTTTAAAATAAAAATTATTTATTAATATTAAAATAATTAAGATTATTACAATTAAAAGAGTCATCAAACTACTTTTCTAATACCATCAAATTCCAAGTTGGCAAAAGGCTTTCCAAGTCCAACCTTCCTTTTTTGAATTCCATGTGGGTTCCCCATTCAACATAAAAAATGTACTATGAAATCAATCTTCAATATTATTATAGTAGTACGGGGCCTTGTTTGAAATAGATTCTTCAAACTAGGGAAAATGAAAAAAAAAATAGTAATTACGCATCAATTGTTTATGTGATGCTCATTATATTTAAAATTTTTATTTTTTTATTTTTTATCATTACACTAATATTTTTATTTCTTATCTTGGATCACCATCCTACCAACAATAAAAGAGAGCGTTTGGTTTAGGTCATGCATGTCTTTTTTTCCCTATATGTATTTTTTAAAAAAGTTTAATAAATTTTCGTAGCCGTCGAATCATATTCGAGATCTAATCCGACAGGCTACAAATGAGTCTGCACGTCTTGCAAAAAAGGAAGTGCCGTACAGTAACCAAACCCTAAAAGAGAGGGACGAGAGTTTTCTAAGGTTATGATCATCAGCCAAAATGTCAAATATCATTTTTTCCTAATAATTTTAATATTATGTTCTCTTATCTAAGGGTGTTTTTGGATTTTGTTTTGTTCAAAACTCAATACAATTGAATCTCAATTTCTCTTTCATAAAAATTTAGTTTTGCAAAATTAAAGGTAAAAAGTCTCAAAATCAAATTCAATCTAAATACATACTAAATAAAAACTTTCCTGCTTATTAGAGAAATAATATACTTAGTTTATTACTGCATATGTGTTCCTCCTATAATTGAATAACCAAGAATACTAAAAAATGAAATAAAATTATTTTCTATCTAAAATTTTACAACTAACCTCTTAAATTATAAGTATATGAGTTTACAACTAATCTCTATTACTAATCTCTATAATTAAGAAGAACCTATGATAAAAGTTAAAATAACGCATGCAATCTCCATTATTAATCTCTATAATTAAAAAGAACATATGATAAAAGTTAAAATAACACATCCAATCTGAATACAGTGAGTGGGCAATAAATTTTCAAGTTAAATTATCTTGTTTTCTCATGTATCAAAAATTTTAATTCATATAGTATTGACAAATCCTTTCTTAGTAAAAGTATAATATAAATGAGTTTTAGAAATTTCTTAATGTATTAAGAAAGGGTAACTTGAATGGAACTTATAATTTTACACTAAAAAAGATGGACTTCTAACTAATTGAATATCACCCATTTTTAGCATTAAGTAAGTATCACCATGTTCCAATATATATAAATCTTTTTATCATATTATCTTTTCCATTGTTTTGTTTTCTTCCCAATTCATACGGTTTATAACATCGCAATACTATTCACTCCGATTCAAAATATAAAGCCTTTCGGCTATTTTCTCTCTCTTCAAAATGTTTGATCATTTTTAAATTTTAATGATTATTTTTTTAAAGTTACCGTCACTAAAAATGTAATTGTGCCATTCTTTATTATATTAGTGAAGTTTGTTAAAGATATAATGAGAAAAAATCAGATATTTTCTTCTTCCGTAGTCTAAGCAAAAGGGTTAACAATATTATATTTTGAAACAGAAGGAATAATTATTATTTTAGAAGAGCAAAATTTGAAAACTTCCCCTCCATAAGGTAAAGCTAAAGAAGAGTCGATCTTGTCTTTCCATCAATGCTAATGCTTATTATTAATTGTTAGTACTTTTTTCTTATATTTCTTTATACTATTATTATTATATTATTAAAAATATTATTTATTATATAAAAAAATAAAATAATATTAGTTTGAATTGATTTATTGGGTTAAATGATCAACTAACTATCTTGAAACTTTAAATATAATTAATACCGTGTTTGGTAATTTTAATAAATGCGAGAGTAAAGCTAATAAATAATGAGCCAATACATTTTAAATTAATGAATTGATTTATTAAAGTTTGTACGTGCAATTTGGGATGAATGAAGTAATAAATTTTGCTTCCATAAATAAAAGAAACAAAAAAGTCAGATCAGAAAGGCAAATAAAGGCTTTGAGGCCTTACTCAAGTGGAAACAGTTGAAGCCTCTCCACCAAGGTTAAGAGGTTGACTCATCCTTAGGATAAGGTTTTTCTCATCTTATTAAGTTTATTTCTCTCTTTTGATAGGGCTTAAATTTTTCTTTTTTTATTAGGTTTATTTCTCCCTTTTGATATAGAATATATTTTTCTTCTTCAATAGTATATGTAATTCTGTATTTGATATATGTAATCTCTATCAGTAGTAGTGTGATATCTTGTATACTTTTGTACTTTTTAAAAAAAGAAAGACAAGTAAAGATTTTTGAGATGAGGAGACTAAAAAGATTTCAAAAATTGAAAAGGAAAAGAAAATGTAATAATTTAAGTGATGGATGATATATCTATTTTTAGAACTATACAACAATCAATGTGTATGTTTTTATTTATGTATTTTTATTTCAAATTTTATAAAAAATAAATTAAAATAAAAATTTTATATTGATTTTCGTTAAGAATGTTCAAAAGCACAAAGGAAATCAAATGGTTCGTAAAAAAGTAAATTTAAAGGAAAAATACAAAAAGAAAAGGAAAAAGAGAAACAGGGTAGAGGGGAAAATGGAGGAAATCTAGGGGAGAGAAACTAGAGAGAGATCAAATGGGAAAAAGGAGGAAAAGAAAAGAAAATTGAAAAATTCTTTGTTTACTTTTCCTCCCATTCTCATGACCTCCCCTGGGTGCCCCTACATAGGACTATTTGTCATCTTTCAATTCAAGATTCAGAAAATTGATCACCTGCTCCCTCTTCCTCCTCCTTCCTCTTCCTCCACCACCACCGCCGTCGCCGCCACCACCACCACGTAGCATCCTAGGAGACATGTCTTCAGACCCTTCACCAGAATCCACAAAATCAACAGAAACTACCTCCAAGAATCCACCAGCGACAAAAACAGTAGCAGCACCAGCTACCTCATCAAAGCCAAGTTGGGTCTTGCCTTACAAGACCCAAACCCTCCAGAGCCTTTACTTCATAGGCAAAAAGCTGGGTCAGGGTCAGTTTGGGACCACCCATTTATGCACAGAAAAATCCACCGGCCAGCAGTATGCTTCCAAGTCTATACCCAAGAAAAAACTGATCTGTAAAGAGGATTACGATGATGTTTGGAGGGAGATTCAAATAATGCATCACTTGTCTGAACACCCAAATGTAGTGAGAATAAAGGGCACTTACGAGGATTACCTTTACGTGCATATAGTGATGGAGCTCTGTGCTGGGGGAGAGCTCTTTGATAGGATTGTACAAAAGGGGCATTATAGTGAAAGAGAGGCTGCAAAGTTGATCAAGACTATTGTAGGGGTTGTTGAGGCTTGCCATTCATTAGGAGTCATGCATAGGGACCTTAAACCTGAGAATTTCTTGTTTACCGGTGCAGGGGAAGAAGCTGCGCTTAAGGCCACAGATTTTGGCCTCTCCGTCTTCTACAAGCCAGGTACGTTTTGAAAGATTGCTTCTTGGATTTTCTATGTTTGTTCAAGTGTTTTTAGGATCCGCTTCCAATTTTGTGTCTGGATTGACCTTTGATGTAGCCTATTAGATTTTTTGGCACTGGTATCTTTAATTAAAGGATTTAGTGGGTTTCAAAGGAATATACTCTAGTTTATGATAAGGAGTATTTTGGTTTTTAATTGGATGGGGATTGGAGTGGTTTAAGATGTTATTTTTTTGGTTCATACACCCCCCATTCTCCCCCCCCATTCCCCCCGCAAAAAAAAACGTTATTTTCCCCTTATCCTTTGGCTTTGGAATGGGATTTTCCCTGTCCTTGGGTTTGATTGGAGCAATTGATTGGCCTAGTATGCTTGTTCCTGTTCAATTGCTTACTTTTCAGCTGTTTCTTTCTTCTATTTATGATTTATGCCAGCATTCAGGGGATGGTGCTTTTAATGAGGGGTTTAAAGTATTCTAGCCTTTTCTCTGTTGGCAAAGTTAAAAACAACGTAATTGTCATGAAGTTCGATCCCCACGTTTCCTCTCCTGAGAATTAAAGAGAACGAGCAGTCACTGCATGTAAAGGACACATTTGCAAAAACTGAAATTCAAAACCAAGATGATAATGAACGGTACAGACATTGTTACGGGTTTGACAATATGAACATTTTATATCCATGACTGAATATTGGAACTTTTTATTCTTGGATGAACTAGTTTGTGATCTGTGAATGGAACTTCAGCAAATCATTTTGTGCAGTAGATTTGGGTCAGCTGGCAACTTACTGGCCTTCCAAAGGCATTCACTATAATTTAATGGCAAGCAAAATAGTTTTTTCTCTTTTCCACAGATTCTACCGCAGACTTTCTGAAAATCTTTATGAAGGAAAAGGAAAATTATATTATCTGTAGAATTCTTTGGACTTTAGATGTTCAGGATATGTGGCATTACATATCAGTGATGATCTTAAACTAGATTAGGGCCTTTTCTATATAAACAAGTCTCAGAAAAGTTCCCAAATTCTTGGTATGTAACAAGTTTAGCTATATGCTTCTCTTGCCTTCTATGCACGGTTCAGTGAATAAGCTTGTGAAATAAAAACTCATAGAAACAGGGTTATTGCTTGTGTTAACCGGATTACATCTTTCAGTAAATTGCAAAACTTCCCACAAAACATGCAAAGCAGCTGCTGTATTCATGAGGAAAACCAAACTACAAATTAGAAGACTTATTAACAGAAAAGTGATCCTAAAAATTGTAAACCTCATATAAGAGAACAGCTTATCAATTATCAATATATATTTGGAGACAGCTTTTATTTTTTTTCATCGTAAAAGTATTACTGTGGTCAAGGAACCTCTCAAGGGCACAACATTTATTCTGTTCTTTTTGTTTGAGACGTATCAGATATTAAAGAAGGAAAAGGAAGGAGGAGTTTACAACCTTTTAGATATATAAAATTACTTAAAAAACCTTTGCTGTTAGATGTGAGACTGTAGATATGGATGGGGAATATGAAACTCCTGTTTCCGTCATTGTTTTTTGGAAAAAAAGAAAAAAGGAAAAAGAACTGTTTTTGAATGGTAAAAGAAGAGGCAACTGGTAATGATTTCTGCTATGCGAGCTTATGAAGAATAATGACCCTTTTTATTGCTCCATGAGATAAGGAAGATATCCGCTAGGAATGAGAAAGGAAAAGCAGAAGCTGAAAGGTTTTGCAAAGATTTTTAATCTCTTTGCAGAATGTTCATACTCTGTTGAGGATTAAGTATTCAATACTGCCAGCTTATCGGCTCTATTGTGGAGTCCATAAGAATGAAAGAAAATTTTAGTTCTTGGTATACTGGTATAAAGCATGTGCGCTTATCCAGAATAAGGGAGAAATCGTATGTGATAAGACAGTCAACGCTATCTAAAGAAAAGAGACTTTAGCTAACAACTAATTAGAGGATTATAGCAACATTTGACGGATTTGCTTGAGCTGTCTGAGGCCCAACTGATTGGCAAGATGTCAAGACTAGATAGGGCTTACATGGCAAAGAGCTTCCGATGCTGAAAGTTAGGACGAAGGGTGCAAAGAATTAGAAAAATTAATCACAGAAACTAGGCTCTCCAAAAGTTTCTTTTTAACTATCAAAGTTTGGTTTGAGAGTTTGAGTAAGGAATAACCTATTATGAGGTTGCAACCATGCAACTATCATGCCATTTGGCAGTCCCACTTGTCTCAGCTAGGCAAATCCATGGAACTATGAAGTTACTGGTTTATCTGTCTTTAGAGTTACAATTTTCTTATTGTTCCCTACACCTAGAGAGTTCTTGCTGGAACACTGAGTTACGTCATGTGTGGGGACCCTTGTCACTTAGTACTTCTTATTTTGCAACATATAAATAAGAATATAAAGAATAAAAAGATGGATAAAAACTGAAACGAGAACGAAAGGTGATGCAGTTAGCTTCAGAATCACTTCAGAAGTGTACCTAACGTACGGTTTCTTTACCTTCTTCTTCCCCCAATCAATATCTGTTTTAGTTTTTCAGTTTTTTCTTCTTAGGTTGTTCATCTCAAACCTTTGGAATTAATTATTGCTTTTGTTTGCCATTATTGTTTTAGGTGAAACCTTTTGTGATGTTGTTGGCAGTCCTTACTATGTTGCACCAGAGGTTTTGCGCAAGCATTATGGACCTGAAGCAGATGTATGGAGTGCTGGTGTTATACTGTATATTTTACTTAGTGGTGTTCCCCCTTTCTGGGCAGGTACCTGCCTTGCTTTGTTGAGGAATAGATAACTCATTGACGACATTTTGCCTTAATGTTTTCTTACACCTTGCAGTCCATTCTTTCTGTCTGTACTGCTTCTGATTGCAGAAACTGAGATGGGGATCTTCCGTGAGATATTACAAGGAAAATTGGATTTTGAATCAGAACCATGGCCTGGGATTTCAGATAGCGCCAAGGATTTGATACGAAAAATGCTGGAGAGAAATCCAAAGAAAAGGCTAACAGCACATGAAGTTCTTTGTAAGTCACTCGTTTTGTTTTTCTAACACCCCCCTCTTCTCTCTCTCCTCCTCCTTTTTTCTTTAGATATAATTGAAATAGTGAAAATTATTGGTGTCCTGTGAGAGTAACTATGCAGTTTCTTTTCTTCCAGGCCATCCCTGGATTGTTGATGACAGAATGGCCCCTGATAAGCCTCTTGATTCTGCTGTTCTATCACGCCTGAAGCAGTTCTCTGCTATGAACAAACTTAAGAAGATGGCTTTGCGTGTAAGTTTTACTATCCAAGAAATTTGTTATGTGTGTAAAATATCTGTGAGATATTGCTGCTTACTCCGGAGTTATTTTCAATTCTGCTCTTGTAGAAGAAAAAATTTGAACATGCGAACATTTGGGGAATCTGTCAGTTAATTGCTGTCACAAACCTGCCAGTCATTTCCTATATGCATATATAGAGGAATAATTTTATAAATGAAATGTAGAGGCACAGGAAAGAGGATGAAGAAACTCAAGACAACGAACTAAAAATTACATTTATGGTGCTTCCCGATCACTTTGTAAATATAAAATGTCTCGTTAAATACCAGAAACTAATGCCCAAAGTGAAGAAAGAAAAATATTGATCCAAAGTAATTCAATAGGCTTACTGATTATAGCCATCGGGTGTTCCTTTTCTTAGTCTTGCCAAAATGACATAATTCGCTTTAGGTTCACTCTCCAACAGCATTATGGGGACCCGTTTCTCACCAACAAAATTGATTAAATATTGCCCCTAAGCTTCATCACCATCTCATAATGAAATGGTGATGTTCTTCCATTGTAGGACTTGCGCATAAATGATTACATTGGGCTAAGAGAGCTTGTGATGTCTCCATAGCTGTGTCCAATAATTGTAATTATTCTATTAGAACTATCGTACCGGAAATATCTCTGATTTTCAAGAACCTTTGGCTGATCTTTGTTACACTATCTTCCCTAGGCTACATCAGGAACACACTTTGAAATTATTTTCATCTTTACTATAGCTGACTAGCTGTTGCACTTATTTATTTGAAGAGCTAGGAGACACATTGATCTATTGTGCTACTTATCCTAACCTGCATTTAACCCCATGTTAGATGCAATTTGCAGCCTAGACAAACACAGATAAATCAACATACAAATACTATGGCTCTACGTGGAATTTTTTTTTTTTTTGGGGAAAATTTTCATTTTCTATGGGATATGGTTTAGTTGTTGTCAGAGAAGATGCAGGGTCTAAAGTTGACTTTTTAGGAAAAAGTAGAAAAATTTATGTTTAGAAAGCCAATCCAAGTAAAGCCTACATTTCTTTATTTGTGGATGATACTTTGGGTTTAGGAATGAACATTTGATGAATTAAAAGTTCGCTATATTCCCATTCATCGTTATGAATAATGAAGTAAAAAGCTTAACAAAAAGGTTGCTTTCTAGTACCTCTATATATGCTTTCAGCTAAGTGTCCAAAGAAGAAACAAAAATGTTGAGACTCATTGGAAGAAACAAAGAACTGATTCCAAGGCAATCCATTTTTATCTTCTCAACATTAGCCTTTTCTTTTCTTGTGTAAATCATGTTTTAGCGGATAACTCTCGCCATGTTGCTGCTGTTTACTTGTATGACTTCCAAACATTTTCTCATGCTTTAAGCTAAACAAGAAGGGATCAATGCATGTGTTTTGCATTTCTCTTGTCCATTTCCCTTTCAAACATCTAGGCTTGCAAATATTCATCAGAACTATCTGCTTATTCCTATTTTCGCTGAAACCTGTTTACAGGTAATTGCCGAGAGGCTATCAGAAGAAGAAATTGGTGGTCTCAAGGAGTTATTCGAAATGATAGATACAGACAATAGTGGAACAATCACTTTTGATGAACTAAAGGAGGGTTTGAGGCGAGTAGGTTCTGAACTTATGGAGTCTGAGATCAAGGATCTTATGGATGCTGTAAGAACTTTCTTTATGAATCCCTCAAATTTTTTATTTATTTTTTTATTGGTTCTAGTCAAGTTTAAATTGTTTATATGTTCATACCTTTATATGGGGGGCCTATAACTTTTTCTTGCAACCCTATGAAATTGTACTCCCCTAATGCATCCTGTTTGGGATTGCTTGATAGGCTGATATTGACAACAGTGGAACAATAGATTATGGTGAGTTTCTTGCTGCTACTGTGCACTTAAACAAGCTGGAGAGAGAGGAGAATCTACTATCAGCCTTCTCGTTCTTTGACAAGGATGGCAGTGGTTACATCACCATTGATGAGCTTCAACAGGCCTGCAAGGAATTTGGTTTAAGTGAACTCCATCTTGATGAGATGATCAAAGAAATTGACCAAGATAATGTAAGGTTTCCAGTTCTCTTACCTTTTAATGTAATTTATTAGGCCAAGTTACTTAGTTAAGTCAATAAGTGTTTGACTAAATTGTATGTACTTGATGCGGTCTCTTTTGGAAAATTATCAAAATAACTAGTCCACTTTCTCTGCAGCCTCAGGTGGTCCAGCAATCACTTCTGCTATAGTAATTCACGAGGAAGAGTTTCGATGGAAAAGAAATGGAAAAAAATATACAGTCATTCAGTTTGTTTGCTGCATAATAGAGGTTTTCAAAATCGTAATAAAGTTTTTGTGCCAGCCATTAATCATCATACCAATTAGTTGTCATGCATTTTACTCTAGAAACCCTTGTTGTTGCAGTTCGCTTCTGTCTTTGAAACCCAATGTGTGTTCTGTAGTCAAATTATGGCTCAGACTCATTTAGACACCATTTTATTTTTGAGCTTGTAGCTGTCGGTTTTGCTTTATTTATGTAAAATAAGAATTCAACACTTCTAATTCTACCATAGCTGTTATTATGTCTCGCTTCCCTCAACTTTTCTGAGAGCATTATCGGCAGTTTTTATCTCTTCCTTTGTAGCTGTATGTAGATGTTAACTGAATGTTTTTGGGGAAATCATTTTCTATTTGCAGGATGGACAGATAGATTATGGAGAGTTTGCTGCAATGATGAGGAAGGGCAATGGAGGAATTGGAAGGCGAACCATGAGAACTACATTGAACTTGGGCGAAGCCCTAGGAGTTTTGGAGATTAACAAAACAGTTGGATGACCTGATGTAGGTATTCTGTAAGTTTTTTTTTTAATTTATTAATGGTTTGGTCTCTGATATGCAGGACAATCTTGTGCTTCTCATAACTAAAACAATTAGGCTTGTTTATCTTTTCATTCTCTCTCCCCGTTTCTTGGTGACTGCTGCTTCTCTCCTTAAATAGGCCTAGCTAGCATTTTGAAACTTGTTAATCACCGGATACAATGGCACTTTTCATCTAATGGAAAAGACTAACCACCAATCCTATTTCTATGCAACCTTCTTCTTGACTTCTAATTTTACATATTTCAAACATTATTTCTTTGGAACTTATGATTTTGTATCTTTAATTGTTGAGTTTATCAAATTTCTGGTATAGCCTCAATTTTAATGAGAACCTGGAGTTCCAATCATGAAGTTCAGAAGAATTCTGTTAGCCAAAGTCCTCAGTTCTGATGGACATTTGATACATTGAGCAAACTAGTAGCCACAAAAGTAGGCTGACCAATTTGCCGTCAGTGATGTATAATGTATTGTTGAATATGCAACAAGACAAGTGTTGTTCAGACATACATCCAAATTCTTGAACCCAGAAAACCTTATAGCTTGAACACATTGATGTTGGACCGGACTTGCCTGTCTTGACATGCATGGAAATTGCACTGTAGTGAGAATTTATATAGTTCATGATTGTGATGTATCCGCATCTCGAATGTATAGTTTCTGAAATGCATTTCAGATTCTGCTCTTTTAAGTAATCCGATCTGCATAGTTCATTTAAATCTAGAATGTATATACTGTATATAGAAACTCAAGAGTCCTTGACACCTCAATTGAATGAGAATCACGTGATTCCTCATTCTGAATTCTAGCTGAGCAGTGATGGAGTATTAATAATGAAGGCAAAGTAAATCTTTTCAGGTCTGACCAATGAGTAAAGACTTGAGTGTGGAAGAACTTACAAGAGGTCTGGAATGGGAATGAGAGAAGGGCAGGGTTTGTGTGATAGTTCATTTAATTACAGAGTATAATCATCGAACACAAAAAAAAAATCATTAAATAGGATACTTTTATTTTATTTTCAATATTATCAAAATCATTTTTATCTTCATCTTCTTCTTAGTGGAAAAGAAAAATACTACTTTATTAGAGTTTTTCTACACTTCACAGAAATTTTCCTTGCATACACCAACAAATTATAAAATAAAGAAAATTATATGTATTAGAAGATTTTTTTAATAAATAAATGCAAATGTGGTGAACCGTATAGATTATTTAAATACACAAAATAAAGCATCTTACAATAGTTTTAAATAAATTCGAATATATAACATTAAAAGAAAAAAGAAGAAAATAAAATAATGCCAAATGCATTGCTAGAATGCGTTAGAGTTTAGAAAAACGAGGGTACCGGTGGAAAAAAAAAATCACCGACCATAATAATATAACGTATTATGGTAATGGCCATTTCGGAGCTCACAAACCTTGCCTCCACAATTAATTACCCCTACAATCAATTCCGCATTCCTTTTTCATAAATTTATTAAGGGTAAAAGGATCAAAGTAAGAAAAATTTTAGTCATTGCATAAAAGCACAAAATCCTACTTGTTTCTGCAGCTCAAAACTTGTATTTGCTTCAACAAGGATGTAACAAAATGAAGATACACAAAACCCAACAGGGCAGGTGAACCATGCATATATAGACGTAAGTGGCACTGCTCCATTTCCAAAAGGCTTCCAATTCCAGAATTCACCAATTTCTGTCCTGTCGAAACCCTCTAATGCACCTTTCAAGACAAAAAAGGTGACTGGAGGAAAACCAAGTAAAACCATTGATAGATTACACACCGCCTGGACAAAAGTTTTCAAGGTCTTAGCTCTCAGCCTCAGTGGTACAGCCATCAAACACATTGGTAGCAGAAGCAGTGCTCCAATTTCTGCTGTTGCAAAGTTTATCACTGACATTAAACACAGTCCGATAAAGGCAGCTGCGATTGTCACTGATTTCAAATAAGCCCATTCTCTGCTGTGAGATTGACCTTGGCCAGCAAATGAGACAAATGATCCCAGAATACACTGTAAGATCAGGAGGCTGACTACAGAAAACATGCTCCAGATTATAAGGCTGGCAAACGATGAGGATTTAGGCATATGGCGGTAAAAGTAGGGAAATAAGGTAATAAGGGCACCCCACAAGTGAGCAATAAAAACAGTTTTTGCAGCGCCAAGCCATTTCCATGATCCGTATGTTATGGTAGATTCATCAACAGAGCCCGACATATATTTATCTTTCTTTATACTTGAATCCCTTTTAGAGGCATCAGAAAAGAGAGAAGCTGCAACCAAAGGAAGGGGAACAACAAGCAATCCGAAATCTATCATATATACTCCAACTGAGACAAATTTATTTGGAGCCGTTAGAAGATACAGAAAAAAGGATTGATGAAACTTCTCGAGGAGGTTATTCACACAGCGTATGGTTCCTTCAACCAACCTGTAACAAGAAGATATTGTTGCAGAAGAAATTTAGTGCCACAGGGAACATAAAAGACAAGAAAAATACCTCTCTTGAAATATGGAAGTGGAATATAAGAACTCAAGTGGTGAAACCAGCCTCAGGAACTGCTACCTATTTACCTTCAATGGGCTAATTCAAATCAAGACACATTTATTTGAAGTTGCTAAAAGGAAAATCACAATCTGACCTGCCACCTCGAATAAGGAACTCATGTCTCCCTTTATAGCTTGAGATCTGGCTTGCGATCTCCATAGTTATTGCATCAACTTGATAATCACGAAAAGCACCATGAGGACCAGTTGGAATACCACATGCCTAGTAGCAGGAGAAACATATTCTAATAATTTAGAAAAGTATTAACTGCTAAAATGCCACTACAAACTCGGGCCACAAAAAAAGCACCCGCTCAAGAAAAAAGGAAAGACAAAAAAAAGAAAGTTCCTTGAATGGTTCAGTCACGCATGTGTAGTGGTTAGGGACAAATAAACTAGACAGGAACTTATGGCTGTTTATATACCTGATTATATAGTGAACTAGCAAGTGTAGCTGAGCCTTCAACATACTCTTTGACGGAGATATCAATATTCCATTGCGGATTTAAGCTTCTGGCCACTTTCCCCAGTGACTCAAATAATTTACCCAGACCTCTTAGCCACCAAGAGTCAGACAATAGCTGCACATTTTCCACCTTCACCAGCAAGCCCTGCCCGTGTACTGCTAGGTAGTTCACTATATTGATCAAATCTAGGTTTGGCATTTGCCCGTTGGATGCTTCAGCATATATCTTTAGGCCATCCTTGTCAAATTCAGGAATCCTGTCTGCTACCTTAATAACAAGAGCAGCAGCCATTGTCCCAGCACGTCTAAAAGTGTCAGAAATTTCAGTTTCTGTAGCTGGGTTTGTTTCCAACTCAGACGGACGTTCATGGCAAATTTGAGAATCTATTTTCCGCAAGCCACCAAATACAGGTGTATGATAGTCTCTAAGCCAGGCAGAGACAGCAGTATATTCTCCATGTTGAGAATCAGCAGCAAGCCATATAATATCTTTGGCTAGCCAAGTACCTCGGCTAAGGAGAGAGAAGACAGAGTATGCAATTCCTAGTGATAAAGCTTCTCCAGCAGTGATATTCGTAGAATTATAAGGTGTAACCAATACGATAGCTTCCTTCCCATCACCACATGGAGCTCTTATAATCCCAACTGTGTTCACACCATATGACAAACAGCTAAAGTTCTCCTGCATTACTTGAGGATCAGGACTGGTGAAAAACCCCAGTGGATGGAAATTATTTATCTCAGATTGGAACTTGTGATAATTAGCTTCACCACCCGAAGCTATAATGTGCTCTGTCATCAATTTTTGTATTCCTCTACATCAAAAACATGGAAAAAGCAACATTTAATCAGTGCAGGTGAAAGTGTAAGGGTGAGGGGAAGGGGATAACTTTCTAGGAAATAAAGGCTTTCTTGCAGAAGTCACTATTAACTTATGAGAAAATGGCATGTAACTTCCACCACTTTATTCAGAGGAAAAACAAAAAGAAAAAAAGGTACATAAACCCGTCAATGCAATAAATACAAGAGCGCTGCAGAACGATATATGACAACCATAAACATGAGATTTTATAAAATAATAATGCTGGAAACTACATACAGGCCTGAGCTAAAAGATTTTGACTTTAAGTTTAGTATTTTGTTGACAAACTTGCTTGCCTCAGAAACTTCATCACTAGAAAGCATGGGACTGGCAGAACCTGAAAATCAATGGTCCAGGAGCATAAACAAAAACAAAATCAGAACAAATAAGTTCAGTAATCAGCAGTAGCATTAAAAAATTTTACATTAGATAATTTAGTGTCCCCACCAATTGAAGACACGATCACAGGCCAATAAAAGGTAAACTACTTGGAAGATCAAAAAGCTAAATATTCATTGATCATAGATAGACTGCCATTGACCGATGCCAATAAGAAGTTATATAACTGATTTGATTCAATTTCACAATTTAAATAATCCATATTTATTTATAAACACCAATAATAAAGCATGAGAATTGAGTTGCCATACAGCTATTGGTTGAAATAAGATCTTGAATCACAATTTTAAAACTTTGCAAATAACATCTATTTACAATCTTGAGGATAGTGTTACAGCTAAAAGTAACAGTGATTATTAATTCCTTTCCAGATTTTACCCATCAGAACTGGACATAGCTCAAAGTTCCAAACTTCAACAGCCACTAACTAAAAGATGATTTTATCTCCCATATCACCAAACATGAATGTATATTGAGGGATATATAGCCATATGCTTTATTTTTCTTTTTTCTTTTGTTGAATATATAGCCATATGATATCCAATTTGAAATTGACTAACCAGGCATGAGGGCATTTTCAGAAATGTAGGTGTTCTTGGCGAGAACGGGCAAGAAGAGGAGAGCTAAAACCCCAGCTGCATAACAAACTATACTGGAGTCCACAAAAATAACAACATCCGTCAGTATATAATCCAACAAACTTATCCATCTTTTCCGATGAATGAAATCTAAATGCAAGTATATGAGCTCGAACAACAATATAATATGCAGAGACAGAGACAGATGCACACACACAGAGAGAGAGAGAGAGAGAGAGAGAGAGCATGGACGAACCTTACAAGTACATTATGAGACATAAGGAATAAGCCTATGCGTATAATTGGTCGAGGACTGGGTTTCACCAGCTCAGCTTCTGCCATGATTGCAATCGACAGCTCTCTCTCTTCAGCTTCTCCTCTTCAGTCCTCTTCCACTTCAATTTGGAAGGACATAGATATCCCTAAAGCCAACCGAAATCCATTGCGTATTTCACTAATTTGTTAGATCTATAAACTGAAATAATTTTAGGTAAAAAGGAGAAAAGCGAAAATAATTTTTGGACAAATAGAGCAAATTTCTCTAATATTTTTTAGAATAGTTTTGTAGCTAGATAAACAACAATGTTCCTTTTCATGTTTATCTCTTGTCGAAAGCTAAAGTCACTGACAAATAGGTACTAATATATTAATTGTTTGCGTATGTGAAAGTACGGTAGTAGTTTAAGTTAATAAATTATCTGATTATTAAGTTCAATTGACATTCAATCAGAGATGATAATCATCGAATCAAAAAAAGAAAAGAGAAAAGATCATTAAATAGCAGACTTTTGTTTTATTTTCAATAGTATCAAAATATTTTTGATCTTCATCTTCTTCTCAGTACAAAAGAAAAAAGCAACAGTATTAGAATTTTTCTGTGCTTCAAATTAATTATATTGAAATTTTCCTTCCATGTGCCAACTAATTATAAAATAGTGATCTTCTTATAAAGTAAATTAAACAAAATTAGACAACCATGTAAGTTATTTAAAAACATATAACAAAGGCATCATACAATATTTTCGAAGAAATCAGAAATATATAACCTTACTAGGGATGGTCATGCCTGGGAGAAAGTAACCGCATATGAAGACATTTCAAGTGCAAGAAAATAAAATGACACCAACCTAATTGCCACAATGGTAACCAACATACGTTCTGTTACTTTCGTTTCAAAAGAAGCAAGGCTTGTTTACATATTTTACATTCTTATTGGAAGTTATCTGCGTATAGGAAGAAGCAAAGCACATAAAGTATCACCAAGACTAATATACTTATCTCAGCGAAAGGCAAAAGAAATTTCTGAAAAACCTTCACTACTGTGTACATAATTTTTGAACTATTTTATACAACTCTAATTTGAATGAATTTTACGGCCAAGCTAGATCACGCATTATTGACTGCTCTAATTCTTTTGTGAAACAAGACCTGTAAAACTTTATTCAGTTTCTTATAATCATGCCAGCCGATAGAGAGAATTCAATTTTCATTCCCTTGTTTCCCATGCTTACTTTGGCTTCTCTGAACTTTTCTTGTTCCTGATATCTTCAATAGGATTTTTTATAAAATTTGAAGTAATTTCAAACATAGAACTTCATATTTATCATCCTCCCATTTACCATCAAAGGGCCAGACAATATACATGGAGTCACCACCCCGATGTTGAATTTAGGTGATGTTTAGAGTGAATTTTATTCCATTATCACTCATGAGAAAAAGTCATCTTACCGCTAACTGCCATTTGCTACTCCCATTGAGAAAGCTAATCATGACATATTATTTCAGGACTACCATTTCCGAGCAGAAGTCAATTTCCAAGGCAGAAAATATAAATGCTTTCTCTTCTACATCTATTGGCATGAAAATCCCAAGGAACCAGAAAGGGACATGCAATGTAATTTGGCAGGTATTTAACAGTTCTGCAGAGAGTTTCAAGATCATCCTATGCAGTTGCATGACTTCAAGCAAGAAACAGTCACCAGAAAATACAATGAACTCAGTCAATTCGCTGAGGTTTCTTATGCCTGTTACTTCTAGAGTTATCCCAACACAAGTCAAAAGCTCTCATATACCATACAGAACAAAACAATTCCTGTAAACTGAAAGTCATGATTTAATGGAACAAAATCCAAGATTTCTAAGTATTCTAACCAAAGTCCTTCCTGTTATGTCCTAGACTGTTAACTGCATAAAGAGTAACCACCAAAATGTATAAACTATGAAAATGGCAAGACTTATCTTCTGAGAGCTTTAATTTCAGATCAGCTACAATTCCCTTACTCTGAACACGAATAACAGCAAAAAGGTTTGATTTGATGCCCATATCAACAATCCAAAGACCCAAACAACTACCAACTGGAAGATAATGAATTCCTTACCTAACACTAATTGTCCTAAAAATTATACACTTAAGTCATTCCAGGAACATAGATATTCTTCGAGTTAACTGCAGCCAATAACCAAAGAACTATATTTGTGCACATGGTGGCAACAAGCTCAATGCGATTACTTCACCAAATTTCCCAAATTGCCAAAAATTTGAAAACGGGGAGGGGATCCCTTATTGCAAGCGTGCTCGTTATAGAACATGTAAAGCAGAAAATGTAATAATGTGCAGATAGACAAATACAGAGAAATTGCAATCCTCAGTTGAATGGTATAACCGAGTCAAACAGTGACGAAAAAGCAATCCACAGAAGGTTGCAATGTAAGGAAAAATTTACCTTTCAGCTATTCAAATCTGAGTCAACTCACGGCCATTGGAAATTCCTCAATTTTGGATCTCGAAGCTCAACTTTTATGCTTCCTCTGTAACCAAAGTTACAAAGAGCTCCAAAAAGTTAAAAGGAACGGAGAAAAGGCTCCCCCTTTACTCCAACTGAACCAAACAAACGAAATCTCAAGTCACCATCTGACCCAGATACAAATTCAACAAAGTCAAAATCAGAAACCCAGAAAAACCCAACTCAAGAAGGCTGAAAATATGCAGAAAAAAACAAACTTGCAAGCAAAACCTGGAAAACAAATATGCAGAGCAATCCTTGGCAATCAAAGCTATGCACCAATCAATACCAAGAAACAGTAAGGCAAATAATCACCAGAGAAAGCAATTTGACTGTGCCAGTATCAAAACCAGATGTGCAGTTCATACTGGCATTAAGTATAAAGGTCCCAAGAATATCGGCAATTGCGAAATATTAAAAAGGTTATTTTTTAGTCTTAGGGTGAGCTTGGCCTAAATTCAATTAGTGACTAATGGAACTCATTTATGTACATGCAAGTCAGATTTATTTTTGTTTTTTGTTTCTTTTGGCCTTTTTATCAATGTATTTTTTTCTTTTCTTTTTCTATTTTCTTCTTCTTGACATAATTCACCATAATATTATTTGTGAAGATTAATAATTAACCTGAGCACTAAATCAGAATTAAACTTGTAAATTTATAATTCAAAAGTATCAACTTTATTACTGTTACAAGGCCCCATTATATACATATACGATTGATAACATAATTTTTCAAAGATTCTTGTGGACTTTTTCCGATTCAATCGTTTGAAAATTTTATTTTGTTTTGGGCTAAGCCTAAAATTTGGTCTTCTTTGGGCATGCAACTGTGAAGTTAGCCTCTCAGCCTACTTGTTTGTCCTTGAAGTCAGTCCAAAGTTTTTTTCTAGTCAAGACAAACTTTTATTTGACCAGACGGGCTAGAAAGAACTTTGTTTTCAGTTATATACCTCCAACCTCAGTCCCTGCAATCCTTTGTGATAATGTGATAGGAAGGTAGTGAAGAACCTGATATTTCTGATTTGGTTGATATTAATAACTAATTAAATATTTT
This sequence comes from Rauvolfia tetraphylla, assembly GCA_030512225.1. NCBI lineage: Eukaryota > Viridiplantae > Streptophyta > Magnoliopsida > Gentianales > Apocynaceae > Rauvolfia > Rauvolfia tetraphylla. The sequence goes on from JAJQKT010000017.1 coordinate 4,406,206, forward strand.
CTGAAAAAAAAACTTGATTTACCTTCCTCATTTTTCACTTAGAACCGCTGAGGACTTGTCTATATATATCAGGCATTTAAGTTGATGAAAAGTTTGCAAAAATACTGCAGAGATTCTCTCTCGCATTTCTTCTTTCTCGTGTTGGGTTAATTCTGAAATAATATTTTTTTGTTCCTATCACCTTCTTATGAAACAAATATGCAGAGCAATCCTTTTGGATTGTGTCTTTTACACGACTCAAGCCATTTTGATTTTGTTTCATCTTTTGCACATACATACACTACATTACAATAAAACTCAATTCCAGTAAACATGAGAAAGCCTTGTTTAATATTTCAGCATCCCCTTTCAAGAAGTATGAAGAACTGAGTAGAATGCTTAACAGGGAGCAAAAGTGCAGGATTCTTTGGATCCAATACTATTCTTCTGTTTCAGTGCATTTAGTTCCTATATTTGTAGATAAAGGGAAAATAATTTACATCTTACTAACAACAGCCATGTACATTGTATGTCGCCCATGAGCAATTAATTTCCCTGTCTTTTTATTCCTCAGCTCAACAATGACAGTTGCAATTACTTTCCCAACTTGTAATGCTTTTGCTTCTATTTCAATCTCTTCCTAAAGCCAACAAAAATGTTACATCAGTAACCACAATAAAAAGAAGGCTGACTTTCAAGAAATTGAATAAATCAAAAGTTTACCAACTTAAAAAATATATAGAATACATCAAGATGCCATTGTTCTTCTTCAAGTTTATTCATGGTAGAATTAGTTAACATTTCAAATACAAAACCTCTTCCTAACTTTCTAGTCAATTCTGAAATTTGCTCGGGATATGGCAATAACGATGAGCACATCTTTCAATTGTCAGTTGCAAAGTTACTCTCTCAACCTCCATTTTTCCTCAAGAGGGCTCAACGATCAAATATATAGATTGCAAATAATTTACTGTATGGTCAAGCTTCAACAATAACCTACCCTACCCCTGTAAGTTTAAAACACTTTATCAATCTTGTAAATCTAATTTACATAGTTTGAATGGTGAAGCAAGGCTTGGGAGGCTCCAAACTGTCGGCAGGATGCTTCCCAAGATTTTGCACTTCCAAGACTCTAAGAAGGTCTTGCTTCAAGTATGGAGCCACATTCTTCACCTGGTGCGCCTAGTTCCTCAAGCAATAAGCTTATTCAATACCAGAAAGGACCTGTGGCAACTCTTGGGAAGCATCCTGCCGACAGTTTGGCTTTTGGTTCCTAAAATATGCCAGTATGCGCCATAGCAAGGAGCCAATCTAACCCACCATGCAACTAAGAGTTTGTTTGATAAATCAGTTAAACATTTAAAATTAATCGATTAATCACTTATTTAATTATGTGTGTTTGATAACAAATATTATTAAGTGCATATTTCTTTAAGTGCATGTGATAACAAATTTTGCTAATCACCTAATTACTTAAGACCTATTTAGTTGCAATTATAAAATTTTAAGTGAAATCAAAATATGTTGATCACTTATCCTATAATTACATTCTTTTATATATATTTCAGATTTCAATAAAAAATATTAAGAATAAACATTTCAAAATAAAAAGTTCACAAAAAATACAATTCCTTACTTCAGAATAAAAAATTATTAGTATTTCATCAATTTTTAAAATTTTTTTAATAACAATTATCAATTAATAATTATGTCAATTGCAAAGTTATTAAACTTTAAAGTTTCTATTGCAAAAGTATTGTAAAATAAAATTAATGTCAATGCTTCGTTTTTAAATTTATTTTTACAAGTGTAATATTTCTTAAAATGATGAAAGTCAAGCAAAAATTCTCTTTTTTAACAATTTTTTGAGCAAAAGAAATTTTCAAATTTCAGAGTTCAATAACAAATAACTATCAAATATTGATTAATTCGGTGTTTAATTCAGATTTAGACATCACTTTTCCAATTAATCTTCAGACTTCAAATTTCAAAATATAAAGCTTAAATATTTCAGACTTTAATATTCAAATTTTAGTTTTATCAAATGGGCCCTTAACGGTCATGTTCTTTTCATTATTAAATAATACCTAGCTGATTATCAGGCTGTACCCTGGATCAATCTTGGGTCTTATGTGATACGACTCCACAGGGCCTTTAAGAATTCAAACAAATGGTGGTTCATATTTAAGTGGAACTATGGAAATTGTGCATGAAACAGCAATAAAAATGAAGATCGGTAACTGAGAAGACACTTGTTGTTCGATTGCTTTTTGGGGGGACAAAGAGATTTCAAAGAAAGAAGTTAAAATTTGTAGAAGACATCATGAGGTTTCCATAATGGTAAAGATCATATAAACAAAACTCATTTGAATATCCTAATTATGGTTCAAAATCAGTGAACTTAGACGTCATTTCAGTTTTGACACTATTTGGGAAATCGAACATAACTTAAGTTCCAGGAATCTAATTGGGATGATTCAAAATACTTTGAAAAGCTAAGATCAAGCTCTACAACTTTGTTGAAGACTTCAAGATCAGATTCTGCCATTTTAATACTCTGATTTGATCTAGAAATTGATGGTTCAACAGAGTCCGGTTTATGCTTCAAAAAAGAGCTTCATCTGGGAGAAACGGAAGGAAGCCGAATTTGTCCAGCATTGCCCTGTTTCGGGCTGTCTTTTATGTTTTTTTTTAGGTTTTTTCAACTTTTTTATGACTTTTAATGATATAATTTGAGGGTTTGAACCAAATTAAACTTAGAAATAATTACCTTAGGGTTTCGCATGCGCATTTAACCCTAGTTTTGGTCAAACATCATTAGTTCATGCTGTTTATGAAAGTTGCAGCTTTTGAGCTTTAGCTCTCTTCTTGAAGAACCCATGCGGATCCATCCAATTTCATTGTAGGAGAATCATTCTCCATAAATGTTCGATTAAGGAAATGACCATCCTTATAATAGAAATTCAATTCTTGAGCAGGCTATGAGAGTGTTCTCTCCCTAGGTTCTTGAAGGGTCCTTCAACTTTCTCAAAGGGTTCTTGTGATTGGCTTCCAATCCTAAGTTCTTTGTTTGATTTTGTAGATGTTCTTCCTACTACTATCATTATGGTTCTATTTCCTAGTTCAAATAGGGTTCAATTAGTTTTTGAAATTTTGGCTAGAGATTAGGGTTCCAACTTGGAGCTTTTTACAAGAATCCAACTTCAAATTGAATTTGTTCCTTCCATTTCCTTAAATCCATTTGGCTGTTCTTAATTCTTAGTAGAGTTATGACCGATAAATAACATTGAAGAAGGTTTGTTCAACCACCACTTTCATTGAGGGCTCCTAACTACCTCATAGTTGGATGAGGTCTTTAGCATTTGAACGAAATCGAAGGGTTCTTTTTCATATCATTATGTGAGAGGATCATATTACTTGAGAAGCTGGTACATCAACTTTGGAATACATTATTATGTTATTTAGGTGTTGTGAAGCTGCAAAATTCTTTTTAGTTGGATTATTCCCACCAAAGACAAGTTTTAGAGAGTAGACAAATTTCGGAGTCAATTGCGTGCCTGATCTCATAAGTTGCATTTGGAGGAGAGTAGATTTTGACACTAGTAGGACGGATATAAGATCAAATTAAGGAACAATACTGGCAATATTGAAGCCAATATACTTTTGTATTATTCCAACCAAATGTTTATCACTGAAGCTTTCTGGATATTCTATAAAGCTACCTTTGTGAACTAAGAAGCAGAATCGGAAACCATATTTTCTTTATGCAGTTAGCTCACCGTGAGCAATATAAAGTTCCTTAAATGGTTAGTAGAAAAGCGTCTATCAATTCAGCTCTTTCAAGAGAAACAAGGGTCTACAAAATTTATTTTCTAGGTGCAATAATTTAATTACCATATAATCAAGGAGAGAAAATATTGTAAAAGTAGCACATTCAAACCAGCCTAAACTGCCAGCATTACCATGGTTTCTTATGCCTTCCCTGCATCAAGAGTATTGCTATGGCATGTATAATATATTACAAGATTGCCTAAACCTCCCTTCTTCAACCTTACCTAGATGGATACTATAGGATCAGATAACGATGGCTTGGGATCTTCTAGGACACTCTTTCATACATTATATCTTAATAAGACTTAAGCGATGTCAATGATCTCCGAGGAAACTTGTCCTTTCAAACGTCCTATGTTGATCAACCCCAGTTCCACAGCAGACAATCAGCTGTTTTTTGTACACTTCTGGTTTTCAAATACCATCATTTGGATAATTATTCGTGACTTGAACTAATTTCCACATCAAGAAATCTTATTGCAAAAGAAACCTCAGGCCGTTAATCTTTTCTTTTTTGAGGATCTTTGTCCTCAATTTCTGAAATGGTCCAAACAAGAGCTTACTACATAGGCTATCTCAAATTCAAAGCAGATTATTGCTTGCATCTGGAAAAATGAAATGCAGACTTCGGGAAACATTTCATGTTAAAATTCAGGGAATTGCAGAGGAATAACAACATCTAATCTAACTTTTGCTCTCACTTTCAATTTCTTATATTTTATAGACAAGAAGCCATGTAGGATTCGATAATTGCATACCTATCGCTTCTCCAAAAATTTAAGCTGCAAAGGCATTTTAAGAAGGAATCCCCAAGGAGCACTCTATCGACAACTACTTTCAATAGATTTTTCAAGAACAAAAAATATTCAAACACAAGAACAGAAACCAAACTAATCAACTTCATAGAGAGAGGTAAAAAGATCCACAATTGCAGTCCAATATAGTAAATTAAACCAAAAGAAATTGAAACTCACCCCAAGATAAGCAGTATCGAAGTAGGAAACATTTATCTCCACAGAAACCGCAACTTTTTCCGCTCCCGCAGTATAAACCACGGCAGCTCCGACCCAGTCCACCAGCGTTGCAATGGGTCCTCTGTGCATTGAATTCCCATCTTTATTCTGATTCCAAAACAACAATAAGGCAAATGAATATATAACCCATCTTCAAAGAAATCCAATTTAGCTAAGTTTTCTTTATTTTCCGATCTTGAAAGCCCTTTTTTTCAAAAAGATTGCCATGAACAATTTGCCTAGTTCAGCATTTGCTTAGTTACAAAACAAGATGCAGAGATTCTTAAGCCCAAGAAACACCAAAAGCATAAAAATTCAGATACATATATACATCTGTATGCAAACATTATACCACAAGGCGAGGAGGGACGGTAAGGGAGCAGAGAAGGCGACCAGGTTGAACGAGCTGCAGTTTGATGCCATGCATAACGAAGGGCTCAAAGAACCTCTCAGGCAAAGATTGTAATGTTGACTCAAAATCATCATCTTTCTCTGAATGGAGGGAGCTCTTGATTGTATCCAAATCCATTTTCTCTTCCTTCAGATGTCCAGTGCTTCTGTTGAAAAGACATTAAGAACACTAAAGGAGTGTCAGCGCCGGCAGCCATGGGCCATGGCCAAATGTCAGAACCTTTGGCTCACCACTGCAATGTTGGGAAGAATCTCTGTAAGGGCCAAAAGGCGTTTAGTTTTCTTATGCAAATTGGTGCAGATGAAAAGTGAACGACCCGTCTTGTATGTCCCTTCCGATTCCATATGAAGGAGGTTGTTGATTGCAACAAAATAATTGTGTTTAATTATAGTGTGATTATATTTTATTATATTTATTTTATTTTTATTATATTCAGATATTTTAAAATAATTAATATTTTTTATAAAAAATTTTAATATATTTTATATTATTAATTAATTATTAATTTTATTATATATTATTTTTATAAATTTAAATTTGATAAAAATAATTATTAGTTTATATATTTTTATTTTTTATTATATTATATTACTTTTATAATATAATTTAAATTTTTATATAAAACTTCGTGCCTGATCAAATACTATCAATTTAAATGAGACAGAATGAGTAATATTTTATATCTCCTTCTAAAATGTTAAACTCTCTCATCCATCTATCTAAAATGTAAGCAAATTATTAAAGATTCAGAGTTTGAAAAAGTAATGTGTGATGAAGAACCATCAAACCCAGGAGATTTAGAGGTAAAAGCTATTTTTTTACTGCTTAAATTTGGTTTCTTTTAATATTTCTATCAATTTCGGCATATATTTACGGGAATCAATCTAATAACTCTCACTAATCATTACAGGAGTTTGTGTCACAAACCCTACAGTCTCCAATGGGGTGTAGAAAGGAGCCCCCACAGGCAGCCACGAGGTTCTCTTATACCAAGCCCCACTAGTATAGGCAGGGTTTTTTTTTTCTACTGCCCTTGCCATTTTTGGAGAGGGTCCTTTTGACGTTGTCCCACCATCAGTGGTGGGAATTTTTTTTCTTTTCTCTCTCTTTGAATTTCTTTAAACAAGATAATAGTGCTAATAACTAACTGGCTTTTATATAATATTGTTATATGAACACATTTTGCACAATGTAGAGAAAGAATTTGTAATTTTGTCATATATTAATAGTAAGTCAATATTGTTTGAATATAAATAATTGTGTGTAGCTTAGCAGTGTTGATACAGGCTTGAATGTAAACATTAAGGTTGATAATAGTGTAGGCATTAATGTCATTTTTTTATAAGGGCTTATTAATAGAATTAATTTAAGTGCTAATTATATGTTCTTGGTATTGACATCAGTAACTTAATAACCTTAATTACCAATATGTAGCATTTAAATAAAATCAACATTAATGGTAAATTTAATAATTTTGTTTCTATTTATTTCTTTTTACCATGTAAAAATTCGACTATGTATATTGTTATTATTGTGTTACTTAAATGTTAGTAGGCATACCACAAAGGAGTGCTTTGGCATATTTGCAGCATTCGAAATCACGTTAACCCAAGACTTTGGTTCTGCTTTCCTTCGGAGATAGTGATAGACTTTGCTGGTGTTTATTGAGCCCATCATTGTACTTTTTTGAGTCTTGTAATGACCCCTTACTGGTTGCCTTCGTTTTGCAGTATGCTGTCCCTTACCAGTATGAGCCTCTTGAATAGCGGGGACATATCTTTGCACAAAGGCACCTCCCAAAAGGATCTGCCTCGAAAGTAATAGTGGTGTACCAACCTAATCTATAAGGTTTCCTTCTTGATGTGAATGCTGCAAATTTATTTGATCATGAGGGTTCGATTCCAAGTGGGGAACTCTCGTAATCCCAAACCACCTTCACATTTCGGGAGGCAAACATCTTTCCAAGCCACTAGCGATTTCTTGCCATCCCAAAGAAAGCATCGTGTTCTTTGGCTAATTTGGTCAAGAACCGTTGTCGGCGTGGGAAAAATGGACAACTAGAAGCACTTGACCACGGATTTGATAAGTTTGGCTCTGCCCACATATGACAAAGTTTGAGTTATCCAATTGTTAATATGACCAGAGATTTTCTCCAAGATGGGTGCATAAAAGATTGATCTAAGTCTTTCAGCAGCTAGAGGAACTCCCAGGTACTTAAATGGCATGGTTCCTAGCTGAAATCTGATAATGTCCAAAATCTTTTGTAGCTCTTCCTCTACAATTCCAGTAGTGTATACATTTTATTTAAGCTCATTGATTGAAATACCTAAAACAGCTGCAAAATGTCTTAAGCAGTCCATTAGAATACCCACTGGTGTGTTATCCTCTCTAGAGAAGAGAATGAGACCATTGACAAATGCTAAATGGGAAATACCCAGTGGCTGACATTTAGAGTGGACATTAAATTCTAAGTCTCTCATTTCCAACTTGATATTTCGAGTCAAGTATTCAATACATAAGACAAAGACGAAAGGCGATATAGGGTCACCTTGTCGTAGTCCTCTCTGCCCTTAAATAAACCATGCAGCCGACCATTCTATGAAATAGATTAAGCGGTGGTGGAGATGCACTCCTTGACTCAACCAATAAAGAGGAGAGAAAATTGAAACTCTCTCATAGCGTCCCAAAAAAATGGCCAACTTACAGTGTCATAGGCCTTTCGAAGGTCAACTTTGATAAGGCATCTCGGTGAGACCCGCTTTTGGTTGTAGCTCCTTAACAATTCTTGGGCAAAAAATATGTTATTTGTAAGCTGTCTTGACTCCAACAAAGATTGTCTTTGCTTTATCAATGATTTCATGTAAGATAACTTTATAGAAGATGTTGCAGCAAGAGATTAACCTATAGTCCCTCACAACCATAGCATGAGTCCCCTTTGGGATGAGGGCAATGTATGTTTGGTTAGTTTACTTGAGCAACTTGTCTATTCAAAATATTTCCTAGCATGCTTAGCATGATTGTACAAAAAGAGTACCAACTGTTGACCATACTTTTTTTTAAAAAGCCGATGAGTACCATTATGGTCCCAATGCCTTGCTATCACCTATGAAAAAGAGGACATCTTTTATTTTTTTGACTGTCAATGGCATCATCAAACGGTTAGACAACTTAGGCGAAACAGTTGGGCCAAGAGAAGCAGCATATCGGTCAATCAGTGCACAATTTCGTTCCATACCTAAAAGTTTCTGATAATAGCCAATGAATTCCTTCACAACCTGAAATTGTGAGGTAGAAACTAGTCCATCCTCACACTGCACTGTTGATATAAAGTTTTGTTTCTGGTTCCATTTCATCAGGAAATTAAAAAAACTAGAACAATGACCACTTTCTTTCAAATAGTTGCATTTTGTAAGCTGAACATAGAACTTATATTTTGCTTCTGTTAATGTCCAGATCTTTTGCATGGCTAGTGTTACACGTTTAGTAAGCTCAGCATTTGTAGGATCATCGACAATGCTGGTTTGTAGTCCGTCCAATAGGTTCTTGGCACGCTAAACTCTGGCCGATATGTGTGAAAACTCATTCATATTCAACTCTTTCTGTGGTGAATTGCGATTCTTCAATTTTTTGTAAAGCTAAAATTGGAAAGCTGCAATCATTGGCTGGTCCCAAACGTGCTTGACCATTTCATGAAATTTGCTATGGTCAGCCCAAATGCTGAGGAATTTGAAAGAATTCCTACATGGGTAGAAATTTTGGCCGAAAATGATTACGCACGGTGAGTGATCTGATAAACAGCCCGAAGGAAATAAGAAGATTGCCAGTTGCGTGAAAACCATGAAGGATTGCCAAAAGAACTATCCAATATTAACCAAATAGTATTATTGGTTCATGTATAGAAGCATCCCTTAGAAAGGAGCTCTTGCAGTCACAATCAGTTCACACACAATCAGTGAAGTCCTTGATCTCATATTGAGTGATCGACGGAATCATTTTGTCTTTTATCCAATCTTAAAATGGAGTTGAAGTCTCTAAGGATAATCTATGGTTGCTCAGTTCCATTCATATTATGATCCAAGAACTCCCACAATGGCTTCCTAGCCGCAATAGAATGCAAACCATAAACAAATGAGAAAGATATCAAGGTTTTCGTGATCTTACAAGTAATTTTGTTGAAAACGGGTTGGTCGTTTGCTTCAAGAATTTGGTAGTTGACCTTGGCGGGGTTTCACAAAATAACAATCCTTCCAGCTTAGTGATTGTTGAAGTTATCTAACTAAAGCCAGCCTAAAAACTTAGCATTTATCACTCTGGCCAGTTTATTAGTGTCAATCTTGGTCTCCAAAAGAGCCATAACATCTACTTGGTGTCTATACATGAAGTTTTTGACTCCATTTTGCTTAAGGACCTTGTTAAAGCCCTTAATGTTCCAATAAGTAACTCTCATGATGATATAAAGAGGTTTGCAGGTGCCTTTTTCTTATCCTTAGGTTCAGTCAGTTGGGAGATGGTAGCCTTTCCTTTGTCCTTCTTGGCTGCTTCCATTGTCTATTCACCTTTGGTTTCTTCAGAACTTTCAAACTGGCATCATCAGGACAAGAAGATTCCATAACCTTGAGGGTCTTCTTCTTTTTGCTAGTTTGAGTTTTACTCATTGTTGTGTTCACATGGTTGTTGCACTGCTTGACTGCCCCAATGACTCTCATTTGTTAATTGCCTTGTATCAGCTCCATTTCAATCTCAATGAGCCCTACTGGCTGAACTGGAACAGTAGCAACCATTTCACCATTATTACTTTTGGCTTGCCCATTCTGTGAAGTGGATGTGCCCGTTGTCAGCTCTCCACTAGATCTGTCAATATGTTGAATAGAGGTACTCCGTTTCCTCTGTTGCTCTAGCTCTTTGTTGTCCGTTTTGCTGACCAACATTGTCCCTAGTTGTTGCGTGCCATTCAGCAATGTAGTCCCTTGTGTTTGTATTCGGTCCTCAGCTGTGCCTGAAGGTTCTCTTCCCTTGAGATTGCTAGCTCTTTGCTTAGCCGACATCCGAGAGTATGACATTGAGTGCTTCTTGATTGGTTGCTTTGTGCCACTTTGCCTAATCAATGGATTCTGAGCACGATAGTTAGCCAACTCATGACCAATCATTTGACATGTGCTGCAAAATTTGGGCTCAAACTTAAAGCAAATTTGTTGGTGCTTGACTTTACCTGATGGTAGCACAAAGTTCACTCGACGTGTTAGCTAGTTGGAAGCATCAACTTCAACTTGAACACAAGCATACGATAATCACCCATTTGTGGTCGTAAAGCGATCAGTCACAATAGGTCTACCTACCTGTGATGTTATCTTGCCAAGGGCCCAAGGGTTCCAACAGCTTATAGGTAACCCATGCAATGTTATCCAAATGAGCTTGAGACTAATTGCTTCTTCAAAAAAATTAAAATTCTGTGGGATGTATTTTAGAATTAACGGTCGATCGTAAGCTGAGTAAGGCTCTTCGTTCATCACCTTCTCACAATCAATAGCTGACTTAAATCTGAAAACCAGCCCGCCAGTTAAGTGGGTATAGAATTGCACTTTAACAGCCCATGATTTTGTGACTTCTACAATTGCTTGGTGGCATGGAAATTTTCCTGCGAAATAGCCAATAAGGCAAATGCCCAAAGATTCCTCCACTATTTCAATGTCATTTGCTGCCAAGTGAATTGCCACGCTAATTAGCTCACTGCATAAGGCTTGAAGCCTCTAATCAAGTCAAAGTTGTCTTTAAAAATGTTTGCCCTGGCTTTGGGTACAAGCTGGGCAGTTAGAGTGTATTGCTTGCCTACTATATCATGCTGACTAACATCTTGCTCGTTAGTTTGATCACTATCCTTTAGCTTATCAGATTGATCCCTCAGACAACAACTTGGATTATTACTATATCAAGTTCCTTCTCCTCACAAGCCAAGTTCCCAACTAGAGGATTAGAAAGAGAAGGGCTAGAAGTGTGTCTAGATCCTTTTTTCTTGACCATAGCCAGTCAAAAAGGTGTTAATGAAGAAGACAAAAGAGTAAAAGCTGGATAATGACCTTAAGACAATGAAATAAAGTTGTTGCACAAGGCTGAAAAAAGAGAAAAAAGAGAAGAAAGCAGTAAAAGCTGACAATTGCAATTCAAATTTGAATTTAAAATGGGGGCGAAATAGGGGGAAAGTATTGAGCATCAAGAAGCAAGATCAAACCTCCAATAAAAATAAAGAACACAACTAAGAACCATGATGAACTAACAAGAACAACAACACTATTTGAGTTTGAATCAAACTCAAATCAGACCAAACTATTCATAGAGCAAGGACGGATGAACCTGTTATTGAAACAGCCGCAATCCACGGTTGGATTGGATCAAAAGATCCCTCTACTGATTGGCTAGGCAGTAAGTCAGTCTAGCGAACCACCAGTCTACTCTAAACTAAAATCTTGGCCAAAAAAGATGTAGTTTCAGCATTACTCGAGTTTGAAAGCTAACAATCAAAAGCCAAAACAGTGGGATAAGGCAAGAATTGAGGCAGCCCCTTAGTGGAAGGTCTACAAAGTGGAGAGCATATCTCTCTAAATTTTTCTCTCGACCTTTTCCCTTGAATGATTGAGAGCTCTTTCTTTGATTCTATGGGTGTTATGAAGTTATCTTCAATTCAAAATGGGAATGTTTCAAAGCTTTTATGCAGTACTTGGACACGACGTGGCTAAAGATATGGAAGGAGCTGTTTGTTTGAGTGTGGACTGTCAAATGTACACATTTTAGAATCGAGACAGCAAACCTGGTTGAGAGTGCATATTCAATATTGAAAGAACTACTAGAGGTCTCGATTTAATTATCCAGAAATTTGAATCCATGATTCGGGGTCAGGTGGCTGAAATCAGAGTTGAGTTAGAGATTTGTCGCTTGAAAGACAAGTAAAATATCAGGCAACACCCATTGTTGGCTCCGCTGCTAGGATCGGTCTCGCACAATGCCGTAGATATTATTTGTATTAAGATTATACATATTACGAGTGTTTGTGATGACAACTCAATGTTCGTATGTTGGCTGTGATGATCACAATGCCTATCATGTGCTTGTGAGATGTATTTGAGGGTGAAGTTTAAGGAACCATTTCATCCTGAAGATTTACATTATTTTTGGAGTACGTTTTCTATCGGTGGAGCACCAGGACAAGCCCCTAGCCAGTGCCTATTCTAGCCTTACGATGATTGGCAGACCATTCAGGAGTTGTCATTATAGGTTGTCAATTGGAGAGATAATATTTGCGAAGCTTAGCGATTATAAGGAACCACTGATCCATACTACAAAGGGTCGCACGAAAATTGACTCAACTAAAAAGGACAAGTCATGTTGGGAGTACGTTCAAGTATCTATAATGTCGTTCAAGAAATCTTCCATCTCCAACAATCGCGGCCACTCCGGTAGTGGGTCAACGGTAGGGGTAGATCCTTATCAGGCTTTAGGGGTAGGAGTAACAGATCTGCATCATATAGGATTTCCTACAGTAGTCAGGATGCGACTTCAGCTTGTCAAGATACCTGGGCAAGATTGTTCCCTTTTGAAGATCAATTCCTTATCTTTGTTGCACCGTACATTCACAACTAGATTGATGTGATTGCAAACGACATCTATAGGCTTCGTGTCGTGGAACACCTTCTCTACAGTGACAAGGAGCAGTGGTTTTGAGTTAGACAGGAGATGTGGAGAGATATACAAACCTGTCGTGAGTTATACGAGAACATACTTGTAGGTAACTGTTGATGGAATAAATTATTATACCAATTTATACGAAATTCATTGGATGACTATCCCCGATGTATTATGGATGGTTGCAACAAGGTATAATTGTGTCATTGTCTTAATCTCCACGAGCTCTCTTATTACTATAATTCAGCTCGATTCAAACACTAGCGAACTAGATGGGATTATAGTCATTTGGTTGCTGGAACGGGGCCAACACTACATATCGATACAATCGATCATTAAGTATTATTTTAGATTTAATTAAAAATGCAACATTGTATTTTGAAGTTTTTACTTATTTACGTCAGTTTTTAAGGGACGATTAATTGGTTACACTAATTCATCCATACTAAGCATACTACCATCGGTCATCTGTGGTGGGTTGGAAACTTCTGATCATGCACAAGATTGAATTGTGACAATCATTGCAGAGCTAATAATGCATCTTTGTAGTTTGAAATTACTAATTAGACTTTATTTGCATTCTTAGTCTTTTAGTAGTAGTAGTAGTACGTTATCATTGTCTCATACATGTCGTTGTACTTGTACATTTCGCTCTGAACTTATATTGTTCAAACGGATAACATCTCGCTATACTCATACATTTTGATCCAAAGTAGTACATGTCAAAGTTCAAAAAATTTTACAAGTAGGCAAGCCATACAATCAAAAATAAAGGTAAAAAGTTGAACATCAATGCATTTTTGTTGCTGCATCACAATCCTGCCCCCGTCCCCGACTTGCAACTGTCGCCACTCCACCTGAATTTGCATCACGTCTCGAAGCATCTAATCCTTCTACTGTTAGATAATTTGGGGAATCAAATCTGGGCCTGAGCAAGCTATACAAGCTGAATTAATCATGATCACCCACTGCATCAACCACAACAAACATAATGAAGGCTAATATCTACTACGAGCAACAATAGAAAGCAATGTGGAATGAGTCAAACATAAACTTACAATGGTGTCTAAAATAATGACAAGATCGTTAACACGATGGGGAGGAAGAAGACGCTCCGAATTGTGAATTTGGAGATGTGTGCTACGGGAGTACCATTCGAGGTAGTCTCCCAAGCAACTGTCAAGAGAGATGACTCTATCCCCAAGCATCCCACTACTTAGGACATACGAATTTGGATACGCCCAATTGCTGTCGATTGCATGATACAGAATCACTGAAGTGGGAATCCTCTGTCTGTACCCAAATTGGCACAAAACTCTGTCGGGGCATGTATGGCTTGACCACGTAGCAATATTGAATGCATCTGTGAAAGATAGATATATCAACAACATCCAAAATATTGGAGCCAAAAGGCGTCCAACACAACTATCAAATAATTGTCGATAAAGGTCGAAATGTGAGGATTACAACTTGAATGCATTATGGAATAAAAAGTGACATATTAAGTTACCTTCCATGGTCGCATTTCATCAAGTCGCAGCTGATAGTGCCAAACTTCTTATGAACTACAAGTAGTAAGGGCTATCGGGACGCCAAATAGAGCTCTCACCAGGGGCAAATTCGAAAAGTATAAATATATCAATATTTACACGTGACATGAAAATATTAAAAAAAATAGTTTCGATAAATGATTTTGATAAACTCATACATTATAGAATAGTTTCGATACATTTAATAGTGTGATGCAACCCCCCAACTGGAAACAATCAGTCTTGGAAGCCATCCCTAGCTGCCGGTACATATAAGCAAGGCAGGCAACACCCCATAGATATCGGCTAACACTATCCAAATCATGCAAAAGAGGCCAAAAGTGGTAGGGGAATTGATTGCCGGACTTGTCGAGGAATAAATTGCCACCTAACATGCTGGCAAGGAAAAACCAAGCGAAGCTGACATGAACAATGTCTGGATCATGTGCCGCATCGCGGATGGCTAAAAACTTAAGCCCTTCCTTGTCTACCATCTTCGTAATGTCCTCAAGGTACAGTCTCGTGTCGTCAAATATCATCGTGAATAGATCTACATGAGAAAGATCATACACTACTGATCTACCTGTCACCGGAACTTGAAGAATATAGTACACGTCGTGAAACATGATCGTCATCTCCCCAAAAGGCATATGAAACATATTAGTATTTGGTTGCCATCTCTCGATGATTGCCGATATAAGTGGCATATTAAGATGCTTAATCATGCTACTGGACAGATGTATCAGACCTGTACTCTGAATGAGGGCAGTTGCTACAGCATCAGATGTCTCTCTCTACCTATCTAGGATATGAGTGAGAGTGTGGCAGGTTAGTACATCCCGTTCTTGAAAAACATATGTACACATGTTAGTAAGCTATATCGCAGACAAAAATTATTAAAAATATTGATGTAATCAATAACATCTATACTTGCCCCTCCCATATAGGGCAAGCAACGTGCCTTGCATATTATGGAGTAAGAGTAGGATCCTTCGGACCACCAGGTACATGCCATGGTAGAGAAAGACTCTGTATTCCTTGCGCCACTTGTCTCAGCAAACCTCGACGTCGACCATTGGACAATGACAGAGCAGCAGACTCATAGGACATTATATCAATGGATGCAACATAAGATAACTCAATGTCAGTGTCCTCCCTCTAATCTTTCCTAGCCTCCTTCTCCTCAGTATTCTCATCTTCATCAAGGTCATTCTCATTGTTATTGTCATCGAAGTAATTATCTTTGGATGTTGTAGACCTGTACCGCTGAAGAGGAGTGAAATCAATCAACGATAGTCGAATTGGGTGCTCTGATCTGCCGCTGAACCTAATTATTGATCGAGTGCCTGAGCTGTTGAAGTTCAGCCATCTAAACTCTAAACAAGAAAAAATGAGTAACACCCACAACAAACAATATTAATATAAATTTTACAACTAATAATAAATTTTAAATTGTCATACAATATATAACATATTATTAAATCTTCCTAAATCTTATTCATATATTATATTATAGGACATCATAATAATTACTAATACAAGAAATCAATATAAAAGCTCAAGATTTATCTTAAAACTATAAATGATGATAATAAATAATAAATAAAGGATAAATCCAATTTCCAAAAAAATTATTACTAATAATTCCTTCTTGCAATTAAAAATGAAATCATCATCACAACAAGAATTTGCGATGATAATGACATGTAATACTATTAACGATAAATGAAGCTTGTTGTTTTACTAATATATGTCGATAATAATAGAACCCTAATAGAATTACATAATTATAAAAGTTGATAATGATAAAGAATAAAACAAATAAAAGTACTTAAGAACATAAGTTACTGTAAAGATGACTAATGATAACAATAAAAATTAAAAATACTTAATCTTTCACAATTACACACTAATAATAAATTAATGAGTACATTTACTAATATTAACCTTAAACAATATTATTAACCCCGACCTCAAAATAGTAATAACATTAATAGTAATAACGAATAATTATGATATTTAATTAACAATAACAAAAACAACAATAACAATAATAATAAATTAATAATAACAGTAATAGGAAGTAAATAAATAGTTTTGTATTAGTAATAAATATTTAAACTAATAATTAAAATAATAATTCTAATTATAATCAAAAAAATAAATAGTAATAATAAATAATTATATCTCTCTAACTAATAGTAGCCAATGACAATATAGTGCCACTTACACTGTAATTATAATTTTTATTATAAATAAAATAAATAATAATAATCTAATTATTTTAACAATAAACAAAATTACTAATATTGTTATTAAAATAGAAATTATATTCATATTATAAGTGTTATGCTAAGTTACACTAAAAATTTTTATTATACAAAATATTTTTAAAAAATGATAGCCCAACTACCACTATCAGGGGCCACGAGGAGCAGCCCTTGATAGAGAACTCAGGGGCTACTCCCTACAGTGCTCAACATGTGCTGTAAGATTAGCAATCAGATGACCCCGTCGAGCCTATTGGGAGCTGCAGGTTACAACCCCGCCAACTATAAACAAGCGCCGGTAGGGGTTGCATCATATAGCCCATGTCAATGCTCTCGACCACTGCTTCCTATAGCCCTGAGCCCTGTCGGGAGGTGCTTCCCACCCCAAAATTGGAAAAAAAATTTAACTTACTGACCTTTATTTGATAAAATTCAATGTTGTTTCAACAGATCTTAAATAAATTTGGTAAATTTAGGAAGAAGGGCCAGATAGGATTGTAGGGAGGAGAGAGAGTGTGAGGGTTGCTAATGATATAAGCTTGCGCTACAGTTAGTAATTTAGTGCGCTACAATCAGCAGGTATGTATAGCAGGTATGTATGTTGAT
This sequence comes from Rauvolfia tetraphylla, assembly GCA_030512225.1. Taxonomy (NCBI): domain Eukaryota; kingdom Viridiplantae; phylum Streptophyta; class Magnoliopsida; order Gentianales; family Apocynaceae; genus Rauvolfia; species Rauvolfia tetraphylla. The sequence goes on from JAJQKT010000017.1 coordinate 4,423,520, forward strand.
CAATGTACAATGATTTTTTTTCTAACGTTCAATATAAAATGATCCAATTGTCTACCATTTTTTATTTTTTTAAAATTATCAAAGTTCGACTTAGGCTTTTCTAAACTAGAGCCACACACTCAACTAATAACTTATTATCTAAACAACATTATCTATATTTTTTCGAGTACCTTTTAAGTGTATTACTCTTATCTATATCTATATACATAGAGTATTAGCTTAATTAACTTGTAATCTTGACTAAAAATCATATTGATGGCATTTTGAAGTGAAATAAACAGTGTTATTTTTGTCAAAAATTTTAAATATTTTTATTTTTATTTTAGTTTATTAAAAAATTAAAATTTTGTTTCTGCGAGTACTTAAAAATAAAAATTTAACCTTTTAAATACACATATTTTGTTTAAATTTCAATAATTAACTTTCTTCATTTAAGAATATAAGCTTCAGTAACATATAAGTTCTATTGTTAATTTTTAAATTAATAAAGATAATATAATAACTTATTCTTAATTTAGCTATTTTCCTTAATTGTTGTACCAAATCAAAACAAGATATTTCATTTTTTATGAAGTAGGTATAAATATTTTTTTATGAAGGAAAGGAGTTCAAATTATTGGGCTGGAAATTCATAACATTTTGATGGAAGATAAAAGTCATCAACTTGCAAAAGATAACAAACTGTAGCCTATTTTATTTTCTTGGTGCTTTTCACATATTAAGGGTTTGTTCTCAATTATTAAAAATAATTTACTTATAAATTTATTTAAGTAAAAAATTATGTTTAATTTTTTCTCAACAGCTTATTAACTTTTGATTTTACCTTAAATAAGATAAAAAAAGATATTTTTGAGAAATTACTCTGAGAATACTTTTTAAAATAATTTTTACTTATTAAAATTGTTAAAAATAATAATTTTATTTTTATTTTATTTTAAGTATAATTTTTTTAAAATCACTTATTTTTCAACTGCTTAAAGATAATTTTAGCAATCTAGAACATAACCTAATAAGTTTTAAAATGTCTACTTTAATTGGTTCCCTAGTCAAATTAAAAAAAATGCCAGTAGTTAGGTCATCGATACTAGTAAAATAAGTGTCTTCTACCTCTTAAATAAGGAAGATACTTTTTTTTTTTAATTTTTGGGAATATGGGCTAAAGCCAAAGTTCTATTAAACAAATTCAAATTGTGCAATGGACTGTAAGTGAATTGGAACATCCTCTAGCTAGATATTCAGGCGATCTAACTGGCGACCAAACTTAGCTAAAAGATGGGCAACATTGCTCGCATTTCGATTTACATAAATTATGGAAGAGCAACCAAAAGCTGGAAGCATACTATGAATCTGATGGATGAAGTCTCCTTCTTGCCCTAGATCTTCTTAATCATTCTGTATTCGCTGAACCAAAGATAAACAAATCCGACTCCACCACCATGTGAAAAGTTCCTATTTGTCTGGCCAACTGTTATCCGCATACAAAAACTTCTACCTCTATACTCAAAATACTACTACTTGTAGAATCAACTACAGAAGCAATGAGCTTGGCCAGCAGAATTCCAGAATATAAGACCTACCGCTACTTTTTTCCAAGATGTTGCGGCATCCACGCTAAGCTTATATAGGTGATGAAGAGAGGGGTTCCATCTCGGAGGTCCTAATTGCTGTTTGGAAAGTTCCTATCCTTGAGGTCTCCAACTAGAACAGGCCATGGGCTTTGCTCTTTGGAACTTAGTTAGGAACTTAGTTAGCAAGGATGCTGCTCGTATCCAGACTTCCGTTGCCTTAGCATGGTGACCTTCAAAGATCACTTCATTCCGTTGCTTCCATAAAGCCCATCAGATCATCGCAGTTGACTATAGCGCATGCAAATTCATTTATGGGGCTGAACAATCATATTGTACCATACCTCTCTAGGAGATCCTGCTTGAGATAAGGATGGTTTAACATCTATTGCAGCCTTTCTCCACACTTTCTGAGCAAAAGGGCACGGGAAGAGCACATGAACATCCGTCTCTTCTTCCCACGCATATTTAGGACATGATTTACCCGCCAATGAAAGTCTCTTAGCCAAAGCTGCACGCGTCTCTATAGCTCCTTGATAGCATCTCGATGTGCACATTTTGACTTTACGGGGAATAATTTAAACTCCAAAGCTTTATCCATTGAACACCTGTCCCCTCCTATGAAGGGGAGGCCAATGATGACTCCTGCCCTCTACTATTAAACTACTCTATAAGCCCAGTTAAAGTAAAGATCCCGACCTTGTGTAATGTTAGACCATTCTATCTTAGTGTGGAAACTGACATAAGGGTATTTATTTGATGATCTCAGCATCTCCATTGTGGAAAAATATATTAGTGACCTCCTCATTCCTCTACTCAACTGCATCAGAATCCGGTTTGAAATGCAGAGGGTTTATAAATAAAAATGATTTTGCGTTAAAGGCTTAAACCCATATGGAACCAAGAGCCACAACTCGGACCAGATATTGACATTCTCTCCATTACCAATGCGCCATCTTAAAACTTGTTTAAGAAGGAACTGGCCGGCCTAAATGTCGCACCATAAGAAGGTTTCCTATCCAGTGTGGCATACATGAAGTTAGTCAATGAAACTACTTCGCCTTAATAGCCCTGGCAACCAGTAAGTTAAGGCTCTGCAATAAGTGTCAAGCTTGCTTCGCTAGTAATGCCAAATTAAAAGCCTCCAGATTTTTAAACCCCAAACATCCCTCCAACTTTGAAGAATGCAACACCTCCCATTTTTTCAAGCATAGTTTCTTGTTCTTCCCTGAAGATCCCTACCAGAAGCGGCGCATAATGTACATCATGTATTTGTTAATGGTCACAGGTAACAAGAAGCAGGACATGTTATAAATTGGAATAGCTTGAAAATGTCCTTTAAAAGAGTCTCCCTACCAGCATGCAAAAGGCGCTTTCCACCCCTATATCTCTTCCAAATACAATCTTTTAGATACTAAAAAATTTGAGCCTTCGAATGCCCAATAAGATAAGGGAGGCCGGTTCCTAATGGTCATACCTAAACAATTTGTAATATTCCTTTGCACAGTTTGCACAACCCTTTTAGCAAATAAGAGGGAAGATTTCTACATATTAACCTGTAGACCAGATAAGTCCTCATATATATGTAAGATCTATTTAAGAGAGCTAGTAGAGTCCATTTGCAAGGGGAAAAAAAACTAACCTATCATCCGTAAAATAAAGGTGTGTTAATTGCTGCCCTTTGGATTCCATATTAACACCTTGTTATTCCCCAGTGGACTACAATGCTACATCCCGCATTAACACCCTTCCATTCCCTAGTGGACTACACTGCACTTATTAGTCCAGAAACTCCCTCTACGTAGATCAAAAAAAGAAAAGGGATAAGGGATCTCCTTGTCGCAGCCCTCAGCTAGGGCAGAATGGAGTAGAAGATGGTTCACCAAAACCTAAAACGATATTGTTTTATCACAATTGCAAACAAGGGCAACAAAAGAATCAAGAAAACCCATTTTACAAGTCCTTTGTTGGGGGAAATCTCATTCCACCGATCATAGGCCTTGCTTAGATCCAATTTCGCTACTGCCAATCCTTGTGAATGCTGACTTGATTGCCGAATTAGATGAAAATTTTCAAACCCCCAATATAATATTATAAGTGACGAGTCTTGAAGAGAGGAACGCACTCTGCTCTTCTCCTATTACAATTGGTAGCACCCGCTTTATTCTATTTGAGAGAACCTTGTCAAGTATTTTGTAACTAACATTGCAAATACTAATCGGGTGATAGTCAGCTGGTGTCTTCGGTTCAGCAATCTTAGGGATGAGGGCTAAGTGCAATTAATTGGAGTTAAATCCATATCTTATTAGGAAAGCTAAGGACTAACGGAACAATATTATCTCCTACCTGTTCGCAGTAACACTGATTAAAAAGGGCATGAAATCCATTTGGACCTGGAGCCTTCACAGGGTTAAAGTCATTAACTGCTGCTATCACCTCTTGCCGTGTATAAGGCCGAGTCAGTTCTCGGTTCTGCTTCATTACAGAGGCTACCTGGATCTTTCACATCCCTTGAGAGATACTTGCTCTGTAGCCAGAGTGGAGAAGAGTTCCTTAAAGAATGCAACAAAGATACTACACATCTGGTCTGGCCATGACTACCGGTTACTGTGGCCATCCTTAATTTTGTGAACAGAATTACAACATTTTCTCAATGAGGCTCGGCAGACTGGCCTACGGGCTACACGGAGCAGGTAAGTCTAAGCCCGTCCATATATATGAGCCTAACCCAATCTGCAGACTTTAGCCTATTTTGACACGCTATCCTCTATCCGATAGATTATGTGATAGAAGTACGCCGTCTTAGAGTCCCCACTACCAAACCCAATCTTCATGACAATGTAGAATTCGTTGTTATGAAATCATTCAACCTTAAGCAGCAACAATCGATCAACCTTAACAGTAACTCTATTCCTCATTGAGATAAATGTGTATTTTGATTAATTTTGCTACCGAAATTTTTATTTTTTTATAAGATATAGAATTGATTATTGCATAGAGTTCAAAGTTAACTTTTTACAAAATTTAAAAAATTTTGAATTGAAAACCAATCAATTCCTATGTTTGATTCAATTGCAACCCACGTCTTATAATACTATATTGCAACTATTCGGCTTCTCTTTCCAAAAGAAAAAAAAAAACCTTAATTCTGCTTCTCTCAAAAGAAAAAAAAAAGACACTTATTTAGCTATACTTGAATTGAGTTTCGTTATAGAACTTAATATAATTTTTTCATTTTGGTCTCACTTATTCTCTTAGAAACAATTCAGTATTACGAAATTCAGAAAATTTCAAATTCAAATTCTATTGTGTCGTTGCAATTTGGATCCCACAAATGGTATCTAGAATTTGACAACAATAGTTAACATGCTATTAAATATTTAGAATTTAACCGAATCAAAATTGTTTTTTTAGGGAAAGTGAAACAAAATTCTAAATTTATAGTTTGTCTTTGTTACTAAAGAAGTTATGTTACAAATTTCTATATGTATTGTTCTGTTAAATAGTTCTTTCCCCTTTGCATTTGCGTAGGCTTATTTTAATTTTTAAAACTATACTTCATAAATTTGTTTTAAAAAAATAAAAACATAGATATTTTGTATTCAAAATCTCAAAAAAAATGTCTTTATGAGAAAAACATATATTTGTGAAATATGATACGGTATATTAATATATCAATCACTCTATTTCTATTTGGTACTCACCTCCGTGATGAAAATAAATAAAACTTTAATATTCATATTAATTACCTCAAAGAAACTTTTTCTCTATAAAAGATATTATTTATTATTATATGCAATATAAGATAGATTTCCTCGATCCAATCACCCTCAAAGCTAAGCTAAACATAAAAGGAAATTCTCAAAAAATGAAAAATTGGCCACTTCAACGGAAGTTACTATTGATTGTCAAATGGTAAAAGAAGAAACCCCATTGATTAATAGTTGATATTATTTGTCATTTTTATTTAGTTGAGCATTAATAAATAAATTGATAGGGATTATTGTTGGAAAGGCTTCAAATTAAGTAACTCAACTCAAATTGAAATTTTAACACCTGGCATGATTATATTATTCACAATTCTACTAATTAGAAACTATTTTATTTGATCAGTACATGTGAGTTGAGGGTAATTGGAGTAACCATAAATGCAACTATCTCATCGACGTGACTTTTTAAATTATCAAGTTTGACCGTCAAATCCTTCAAACAACACCACAACAAAACCTAAGACAATATTATATAACAAAAAAAAAGCAATGTTATGAATATATAAATTATGTGGATATCCAAGTCTTAATAATGTTTGAGGTTATGAAATATAAAAGTTTAGATGTTACAACCAAAGTTTTGGTTGTAACATCCATTCTTTATGACTATCCCCATTACTTATATTATCTTAGAGAACATGAAGATCATGGGAAATATGTTATGTAAGTTATAGAGAAGCCTATTAACTACCTATGATAGAAAATGTCACTTCCAACTCTATAAATAGAACTATATAGATTAGCTTGTATGAAGACGGAATGTGAAAAGCTCTCAATCAATTTTGAGTTTTTACATTTCTTATGTTCTCTCTTTCTCTCATTTTTTATAGTTCAATGTCTTATTTGTTATCATTTTATGGTTAGTTTTTGTGTCTATTGCGATTGAATTTTACAACATTTTATCAGCACGAGGCTCTACTACTGAATCTTTGAGGTTTACGTGAAGGCAAGGAAGCACGAGACTACACCGCTAAATTTTTGAGCTTTATAACCAAGCAAACAAGGTACTTCTTGTACTTAGATTTGAATATCCATAGCAAATCTCAAAACTTGAATATATATATATATATATATATATATATATATTTATATATAGTGGGTCATGAGGACATTATTTAAGAAATACAAACTACCAAAGTCACTTGATTACTAGTAAATTTTGAAGGAAATATACAACCACTAGAAGATGGTTGTTATATAAATGCTAGTTATGATTTGTTATAAGTGCGGCTACAATATTTTATATTTATCAGCATTAAAAATTATCGCATTTAGAATTTCTCCTCAATCAAAGTTATAAAGAAGAATATGTTGGTGATATGATATAGAAAATATTTTTCCTTTCTTATACCTTGAACATGCTTCTGTAGAAGTAATATCGAGAAGAAGTTTTTTAAAAGTATTTTAAAATTTATATCTTTTGAAACTAAATGAGACATTGATAGAATATTTTGACATCCGACCAAGTGATTTTATGCCATTTCCTGAAATGAATGTCACTAGAACTTATAATATATTTGTAAAAATAATTTTGGTTACTACTAGTAGAAATGCACTTTGTTTTTATGTTGTAAGAATAACTTATTAAATTCTCAAATGTATATATATTCACCAGAAGTGAGAAAATAATGAGAAGGGAAAAAATGATAAGTAATAATTTCAACATGTTATAAATGCAATATAAGAGGATTTTTGTCACATACCTGTAGTACACCAAACATGTTATGAATCTCTATTAAGTATCTATTTAAAATAAAAGCAAAATATTATTTTACTTCCCTAAATTATGCTACTGATAGTAATTATGCTTGTATCGATAATATTGATATGACACATGTACGAATAACCAATTCTTTTGAATATCTAGAGAGAATTTTTTAGCATTACGAATGTTGATAAAATTTTTATGAACTATTGAATTGTTTCTTTCTATTTTCTATACTTTGTGATTATTATTATTGGAAAGTTTTATTAATATGTATTTATATTCTATTATTTCTATATTGTTTGATTTTTTCTAGTTCAAGAATGGTGAAGATATAATTTGTCTAAACAATATTAGTAGTTCATTTGGACAAATTTGAAATATATATCCAAGGTATTAATGGTAGTACAAAGTCTGTGAAGAACTAGTTAATCAAGAACTCTAGAAAGTTAATGATTAAAATCTCTAGAAGAACTAGTAGATCTTTACCATAATGGTTAATTTTTGTAATGTTTCATTCTACATACAGTCTCGTGAAAACTTTTGATTTTTGATGATATTCTCATTTTATCGAGACATTAGATGCATAGACTTTTGAAACCTATGCATTACTATTATGACCTATAATAAATATCAATTGTAAATACTGTCATTACTCTCTTCTAGTTTATATTGCATAGAATTTATGAAATTGAGATATAATATTAAGCAAAACTTGAAGTTTACTAATTTAAATAATTTATTAGTTGGCATAACTAGTTGGACTATTCCACATCATTAAAATATGAAGAATGATTAAAATTTATAAAAAAAATATTATGAAACTAGAAGTTTTCTAATATGACAAATTTATATGTGCTATTTGTTTTGCATTATTTGAATGTTACTATTATTACTTGGGATTGAATGTGTTATTTTTAGATAAATTTGGAGAAATTATTAGTTGATACATCAACGAAATTGTCTTATGTATATCATTGATTTTTGAAACCTATAGTTTGTAATTCATTGATAATGAGTTCATACTTTACATTCTCCCAATGACACAATTTGTCATAATAATGCTAGTTGTATTGAGATAAATGTTGAATATCTAACAGAATGTTCATGATTGTGACATATTAACATTTATTTCATAATTTATCAACACATTAGAAGTTCTCCTCATAGTAGTTAGTTTCTAGTAAAAAACCAAATATTTCACATCTAAAATTTAGAAATGTGCAATGTATATTACTCCACCATAAGGTAATAAGATGTGTCCTTAAAGAGATTATCTAATATGTTGGGATTGAATCTCAAGGAAGAGATTCGTACTTTGTTAATTTTGAATATGTTGTCCCAAATTAAAGAGGAAAAAATATGATATTATATAAATATAATACTTTGTGTCTCATCTTGATCTTCTATTTTGATCCTTATAGAAGATACATTGAACCAAAACTTCAAATAATAATTTATATATGTAGGTATATTAACTGACCAATATCGGACAAAGAATACTCCTATTATATTTGATATCCCTAAAAGACAATCTACCACTGCCAATAAATTTGAGACACAATTGAAACATGGTAGATAAGTCGGTTTCAAAGATACAAACTCCTCACATTATGAAAGGAGTAGAGACTTTAGATGGACATATATGTTAAGTCTAGAAGATGTAAATTCTAGCAGAATTTTTTCTAAACATAACTGATATATTATTTCCTAAAGAAATTTAAGTACTTGAAAATTGTGACAATGATGAATCTCAATATGATTGGAAACTACTGGAACCATACAAGAATAAAACATCGATAATTTTAATATACATAATATGTTGATTTAGAATGATACTTTTCAAATCAAAGTCTGCAGACTTAAAATGATAAAGTTCGCATGAAAAATATGAAAAGTTTGAAGTAGTCACATGTACACTTGAAGTGTACATGTATTCTAGTAAGAATTATACAGCTAAAGTGTAATCCTAAAGAGATAGCAATGGATATTTACTTATAAAATTCAAATTATAAAAGTAAATATTTTCCATGACTTATGGTGTATGATTATTCGTAAGATTTATAAGATTTGATACTGATTACAAATAAATATTTTTCTTATGATGGATATAATAGTGTATGATAACACATAATATGTATTAATCTTTGTTATCATTTGATAATAGTACTTATATTTGAAGTTTCTAGTGGACTCGATATGCTTGAAATATATAAATGGATTGTTCCTGTAGAACATAATAAGATTGTTTTAGTAATATTGAAAGAATGATCGAGTATGTTCATGTATGAGTAAATATATATGTAGCTATATTTGTTATATGTGTTTCTTTGTAAAATGATATCCTTATTACATAATTTTTTATTTAAATGGTATTCTCCACATTATGGGGAGAATATCATCAATCGAAAAAATGATATTATATATGACTTTCATTGTCTTGATTTATGCACAAGCATTAATAAAATGGAAGTTCAAAATATTATTTATTTGCATGAAATTACAAATTGATTGTTTAACTAACTTCTATAGAGTTAGTCAATATGATATTTCTAGCTAAATATATTTCTATTTGGATAGATGTCCCAGCAAGACAAATATATGAATTCTATAGCATATGATTTTGATGCACGCTTAAAACATGATTGATCTCTTGATTTTGAAAATAAAATCATCAAAAGAAAAAAGAATTTGATGATCAAGATATTCTTCTTAAAGAATTTAGAGTATTGTGATCAAAGTTTTAAAAAATTAACATTTTGTTTTGATTGAATATTCTGAAAATGTTTCATATGGATATAGCATATCAATGGTCATTGGGTTATTATATAAAGATCCTTTATATCTATCAAAAGATATTGAAGAACTCTTTGATCCTAAAGTACCATAACTTTATAATTTAGTGCATGAAAATACTTATCTACGTGCAAGTAGATATCTATTCTAGTTTTTCTCTACCTAATAAATTTTGAGATGGTATTAAGTTTGCCCTTTAATATCTCATTCATATAATTTATCTCAAATATTAAAAAAATTCAATTGTTGTTGAGATGGATATATAAGGTATAAGTTACCTATATGATCTATACAAGCCATGTCATTTATAAATATGTGTTGATTATAATAGTCACGTTTTCAACTTATGTTGAAAAAATAGAGATTTATGATGTTAGTTGAGAATATGTGTTATCATATTAATGTTTTATTATATTCGAGATAAAAATATATCTTCTAAGAAAGAATTCCAACTTTATTATTGAATGATAATAAAGTATGAAATATATCAAAGAAGATATGATAAAGTATATTTTCATGAGATTCTTTTTACTCATGAACTCTAAAATAGATATGATATTGATATGTAACAAATTCAATCATTTGATGATTTGACAAATCTATTCACTAAGAGCTTACCGATAGCAACATTTTAATGAAAAGCATCGGTTAAGATATCTCAAAAGATTACCTCATGAGAGGGAGTAATAATGACATAAAGAATAATGTACTATTTTTTCTTCACTAAAGTTTTTTTCCCACTGAATTTTTATCTAGCAAGGTTTTAATAATGCATATTCTTTATATAATAGACATCCAAGGGAGAGTGTTATGAATATATCAATTATATGACTGTCCAAGTATTAATCTATTTTTGAAGTTATGGAATATAAAATGTCAGAGGTTACAACCAAAGTTGTAACATCCATCATTTATAGACCACTATCCCCATTACTTACGTTAATCTTAGAGAACATGAAGATCATGGGAAATATATTATGTAAATTATAAATGATTCTACTAATGTCCTATGGTGAAAAATGTTACTTCCAACTCTATAAATAGAACTATATGGAGTAGCTTGTATGAAGATGAATGGTGAAAAGCTCTCAATAAAATTTTAGTTTCTACATTTTTTATTTTCTCTCTTTCTCTCTTTTGTTATAGTTCAAAGTCTTCTTTGTTGTCATTTTATAATTAATTTATAAAAGTCTTCTTTCTTAGAGCATAACCTAACAAGAACAGGGGGAGAGAGTCTCTTCTCATAGGCAAACTGTTGTCCATCTGTAGAAATATACAAAACAGCAGGTTCTTTACAATTTACTTGATACAGCCAAATACTTTGTGTGTCGTCCCTGAGCTATGATCCTTCCTGTCTTCTTCTTCCGCAACTCGACAGTAACAACAGCAAACGTCTTTCCAATACGTAAAGCTTTTCCCTCTATTTCAATCTCCTCCTGAAGCAAAATCCAATAGTACTGCTAAACGTGCAGATTTCCAGATAACTCAAAGAAATGCTGATAATAGTTCTAAAGAAAGACAAACTCAGCATTATGAAAATCCCATAAAAAAGGAAAAGTTTCTATTAAAAACGGCAGATGGGTAAAGTGATTATCCCGTAAGAGAAAAGAAGTAGCAGTTAAGAATCCAGTAACTATGTAATAGAATGCAAACCAGATAAATAAATATGTGACCAATCTTAGTGTTATGTGCACAAAAGACTAAAAATGACTTCTAAAAACAGATGTACCTATTGACCCCTCTAAGACCAGCATTTACCTAATCTTCTGCATCTATACTGGTCACCATTTATAGAAATTGCTTTAAAAGAACAAAAGTGCATACGAATTCCAGTCAAATGGTTGCTATATACTTGCATCACCAAACAGAGGTGATGCCAAAGCTGATGAAACAAAACAATAAATTTCCTCAGTGGCTATCCTTATAATCTCATACATGGATCTTATACACAGATATCTGAGGTGGGACTAATTGCAACAAAACATCTTCCCAAGTTCCTATCACAAGAACTTTTGAATCAGAACCCCAATAAATAATCTGCCTATCACAAGAACTGAATTAAGATCTCCAAGTACAAATCCAAGGCATCTAGATGTCAACCAGAATACGCTAGGTAACAACTCAGATACAGCTAGATCACAATTCATTACAGCTAGAAGATAGCTCAAGTACTAATGTAGTTCTACATTTTCTATGGAGACTTTTCGATCATTTCAATGATGGTGAGAAGCCAACTTTAGAGGAGAGATTCCTCCATTATTGGAAATAGTATCTGCTAAAGGTCAGGAGAGATTTGCAAGTTTTCCTAAGAGTGATCCTCAGGCTTGTCCTCCTTTAGTTAACATGCCATCTTGTCAATTCCAATCTCTATTCCATAATTTTAATATAGTCTTACGCCACCAAAATAAAATACGGCATCTGATAACCTATTATGGCATGAATGACTACAAATTTTATTAACTCAGTAGGCAACCAACTCTTTTCGGCAAGCAATATAAACCTACCTACCAATGTCTATCAATATCTACAGCATTTGCAGAACAATTATTGTCGAAAAATGTGGCAAAATATGATAAGAATCAGGGAAGGTGCTTGTTCAGTCAAGACTTAACATCTACAGAATGCCAGCAAGCTGAACTCCATCTCTATTTATCACCTGCACCAGCTCAATAGTATACAAAACGAATATACTAGTACCCTGCTCCAAGCCAAAATATGCAAAAGATGGCAAAACAGAGCAATTAAATTTCGTTGAAATACCCACTCCTATTTGTATTAATCCAATATCACGATTTTGCTGAATAAAGAATGTAAACATATATATAGTAGGTTTCTATTGTTAGTCATGCAAGTGACAAAAACTCTCTTATAGCAGATAGTAAGGGTTTAAAGTTACCAAGAAGCTATCACAACTCAACTCTATCACCAGGAGAAAGTGCAACTGTTTCCAGTATCTCAAAATACAACACAACCTTTCCTCTGTCACTGGAATGCATATCCTTTAAACATCATATTGCTTCATAGATTCATTACTTAAAATTTGTCATTGAGAAATCAAGTGGAGGAAGTGCATACATAGAACTGCTGGGCAGTCAATTTTAGCGGAAATAAGACCAGAAAAATAGCTAGAGAGGTCTTCATCTAATAATTCACAACAGAGATGACACGGCAGAGGGCAATTTTGTCTATTTCAGATCTAAGATCAATGTTGATATTCTATGGCACTTAAGCACAGAGAACTGCTAGATTAAATTGATGTAAATGGAAAAACTGAAGACTCATTCTTAGAAGGTACTAGGAACCACACCTAACCTACTATAGATCACTTCTAGCAACGAAAGCATATGTCCAAATTTTGCATCTTACAAAGTAAGAAATCAGAATAAAAGTCATAATGATGATAAAACTATTAGGTGCTGTTTTTAGCAGTGCATTTATGGAAGTTCAGGGTATTTTATAGCAAAGTTTAGTTATTCCTTAGACGTAAATAGAATGAATCTAGACATATGACTGACACTAGCTGCAAAAAACAAGACTAGGAAAATCCTTTTTGAATTAGTTTTCCGGTGATTAGAAAAGTAAATAATCAGGCTGACAACTGGGACCTGAAAAGCTAAGGACAAAGCCTAAATGGATCTATGTATTAGAGAGAAACATATAGATTTCAATTTCATAGCTTTTTGGGAGCAACCACCAATTTTGCACAGCATCTTTTTGCGTTGTCGGTAATTAACCAAAAATAGAAAGGGAAAATCCAGACATTTGTGTCCAAAAAGAAATGCACTACTATGAAACTTTAGATATTTCCAATAAATATCCTCCAGTCTTGCCCAACTATGGGTGAGCCTCTTCTTGGGGGCTGTTTCCCACCATCACAGCTACACAGAGGTACTGTGACTTACTCATTAGAGTTTGCTGATACTGAATTAATCCGCAGATAGAAATATTAAAGCCAAGTATTAGGATAATGTACAATGTGATTTTGAAGCAAAGTGGAACCTTTTCCATTAAACATCTATGGATACTTATAAAGAATCATTCCTTTCAGTTTATAACACAAATTTGCTCATCAACATCCCAACATTTAAGGCATTCACAACTGAAAATTCAAGTAACTGGATTGCAGTCTATTTACAAAGTCAGAACGGAGAATTTGACAATGATAGTTCTGAAGTTAAGACTAAGAATAGTCTAACAGTTCAATGTTCATGTTCTTATTATGTTCTCAGTGCTTCTATTACACTGCTTCCAATTTTAAACTTTATCATTTTAAGATATCAGGTGGAGAATTAATGTTTCATTTTTTCCTCCATCCTAGAAAGCACATCCAACATCTTCAATCTCGGAGAATCAGAACAGATATCTTCTGCATGCAAATATCAAGTGCTAAGTTGATCATGCTGATCCATTGAGAAATTAAAATTTGAACAATACTTTCAGAGCAGTTCTAAAAGTAAGTCTATCTGCAGAGCAAATAACCTTTTCTGGAAAGGAAGAACACAATGGCATATTGCTTCTTGGAAATCAGTTTCCCCCTCATAAGCATTACTGGCAGATTTTTTTTCCTTTCGGCATTTAAAATTATTTTGATCTTTTTGTTCATTTCGGAGTGGAGAGCAGAATGTTTTTCATGTTCCATCTCTTTTCTAAAATATATAGAATTTTGCTTTATCCAAATCATCAATTTAGAGAGTTTGACTTCAAAATGTCTCCAAATTTATATATTGGTAACACTTGATGGATTCTTTTGAAGAAGAAAAGATTGAGGATTGTGAAGGTTTATCTACCCTGATACATTTGGCAGGATACTGTGAAGTTGTTTGACAGAGAGTTGGGGGGAGACAGAGAAAGAGAGATAGAGAGAGACAGAACACAGCAAATAAATCAAATATAGGTTCAGAAGTCAACAAAAAAAACTGAGATAACAAATGATAGACACTAAAACCAAAAAGAATAAATAAAAATACAAATGCATAGAACTCAGAATCTTATTAAGAAGCTTTCCTGATAATATAAAGAGAGAAGATCACTGGAGAATAAAGAACTAGAACTCAGAAAGAATTGAAGCTGTATGTTCTACACCTCGAATTTTGCCATATGTAGGCTTTTTATTAAGAAAAAGGGGGAAAAAAAGCAAAACTGCCTGACGGAAAATACATCAATATTGATGAGACACAACAAATCCATTACTGGAGTAGATTCACACGTTGTAGGACATCAACTATTCACACGTGTAGGTCATTAACTATTATTGAAATCACATAATTGAGTGGGTAAGCAACAAGGTAAATCATCTTTCTTCTCATTTACACACCCATACTCAATTCACTAGGAATGACAAAAAATGTTCTAAAATTCTGGCTAATCTTACTTGCCCTAAGTTACATGATTTCATATGGTATGAGGCTGTTTTTTTTTTTTTTTCTCAATAAAGGTCTGCTACATTCTGACATCAATGATCCATAGAGGAAAGAAAGATTCAGCACTGTACTTCCAAGAACTTGCTAAAAGTTTGACATAGAATAAAATATGCACATTGTGGTGAGTAATATCATAACCTCAGTTTCGAAGATCTAATCAACAAAGTCGATTATGAGTAAACAAGGACTGTTTGCTACACAATATTTTGACAAAACTATTGATTGACTCATTTCAACAAGCGAGACCAAAATTGTAAATCAAGAACATTTTTCACAAATTTCGAAATACCTTAACTGTGATATGAAATCTCAACTGAAAAATCATTTTAGGTACACCTTTAATTCAAATTTACCCCTTTATCCAAATGGTAGTGGTACCAGTATTTCCAATCAAAACATAGTCTTCACTTCAAAAGATGCGAGCCTTCTCAAAGAACTCTTTATTTTCCCGTGCACACATCATTATTAAAACAGATGCTTTTCTTCTAAAAAGAAATTCAGCACCAACACATTGGAAAACAACGTCAAGATCTTTGAGACAAATATATTTGCTAAGTGAGAATGATTAATTTAACTACCACGGTTCTGAAGTTAAGAAAGACCAAGAATTATCTAACTTCAACTTTTGCAGTTTTTTTCCAGTGATTCTTTTGCACCATATCCTCTTTTGAACTTATGTATCAATGCAGGATAACAGTCGGGAACTTTTTTCAGCTCACCCCGAAAGCCCATTTGCAAATTCAACTCAAACGTCAAGAAACAATCATCCATTTAAGAAGAAAAAATATTCAACTAAAGCAAAGTAAGGAAAAATTGGCTCAAATAACGTACACCAACATTGGCACCATCCAGGTAGGAAACATTGATCTCAACAGAGACTCCAGTAATGGGGGTCCCCACTGTGCATATAACAGCTGGTCCCACTATATCCACCAGCGCAGCCGTTGCTCCACCATGCAATGAATTTCCCATATTCTTCACAAAAAATTCCGATTTCGCGTGTTAGTTTCCAGAATCGAATTCACGGATAAGAATTTTAGGAGAAGAACTTACCAGTAATCGAGGCGGGACATTGAGGGAGCACAAAACTCGACCTGGTTCGACCATCTCAACTTTGAGGCCTTGAATAATAAAGGGCTCGAAGAATCTGTCAGGTAAAGAATCCACCGATGACTCATAGGGGCCTCCTTGTTTCTCCAAGTATTTTTTCACGGATTCCAAATCCATTTTGGAAAAATGAGAACTGAAGAGGATGTTGGAGACTCGAAGGGCTGATTTGGTTGGAAAGAAAATATAGGAATTGGGCAGAAAAGAACTCACTCGCTGATGCCGTTTGGGAGATTTTAGAGGAGAGGAGAAAATATTTGGATGCTGCAACACCTCTCCAAAACCCCCAAAATCCTCTCTCCACAACTGGAGAGAAAGATACGCATGGGGTAAAGGCGTAAGGGGAAAGAAATGAGTTTTTTTTTTCTTTACTTCCTCCGAAATTTATGTTCACTTTTTTATTAATTTTGTAAAAAAAGTTAATATTCAATTTAGACAGAAAAAAGTATATTTTTGTTATGAATATATTAATTATGTAAATATTTATTATCCTAAGTATTAATTCATATTTGAAATCATTAAAATCATGAAACTTGAAAGGTAAGGAGTTATAACCATAATTTTAACATTTATTTTTTATATATCACTATCTACATTATCATTATCTTAAAGAACATGAAAGATTATGATATGTAAGGTATATGAATTATAGAAGAGTTTGCCAATTACATATGATAGAAAAAATTATTTTTAACTCTGTAAATATGACCATATAGAGCAGCTTGTAAGTTAGATGTATTGTGAAAAATTTCTAATTTTTTTCTATGGTTCTTGAGTTTTTTTTTTCACTCTCTCTTTGTTATTGTTTAAAGTCATGTTCATTATTATTTTATACTAGTTAGTTTCGTGTCCATTGCGATCGGAATTTCACAATACGTAATCAGTACAAATCTCTACCAGGAGCTATTTGAAGTTGTAGAAGTTTTATCAAGAATCTCATTTCCTTCATTCCAAGTTACTATTTTTGTTTGAGGATTTTAAGATTTGAGGTTAGTTCTCCCAATCATAAATCTTCATTTTCTTGGAAATGAAATTTGAGTTTATAACTCTTGATATTGTGAAAACAAATGATAGATATATGATGTTAAAATTTATTTTGGATATGGTGGATCCAAGAAACACACACCGTCTGCTTCGAGAACCCAATTTATCCTTAGCACGATTGTCTAAATAAAGGAGGACGTCCAAATAAAATCTCATATGGGGATGTGTCCGATTTATCAAAACAACTACAGCAAGAACACATTCACTTATGGGTATTTATTCGGTTATTCGGTTCGATTTTAGTGGGATAATTCAATTTTCTATTTGATTTTTAAAAAAAATTACAAAATCGAACCGAACCGAATTATTTCAATTCGGTTCGGTTAAAATTGAAATTAAAAAAAATAAAAAAGAACGTATTTTGGTAATGCGTTCTTAAGATAATTTTTTTTAAAAATAATTTTTATCAAAGAACATATTATCAAAATACGTTCATATATAATTTTTTTAAATTTAATTTTTTGATTCAGTTTTTAGTTTGAGAATAAAAATTAAAAACCAAACCGAATTTAATTTCAACTCAAAAAACGAATCAAATTGAACCAAAAAATTAAAAAATTAAATCAAAATATATATTTCGATTCAATTTAATTTAATTTTTCAGATTACACTAAATAATGAAGACCTACGTTCACCCAAAAAAATATATTAGAAAATTCATTTTAAATAGCAAAGCACGTGCCCCCATTTAATATATGGCCGTGTTTACATTTGACTCTACCATTCTGCAGTCAATTAGTGTACTATACATCGATCCATGTATGTCACACAGTGATTGAGGTAACACTGATAGTGTACCACTTATATTAAAATAGTTTATGGATACTTCACTTATTGATAATGTATCACTTATATTATTAATATACTTATTTAGTATATGATGTATTTTAATCAATGTATGATGTACCAATTAATCATAACGATTGCAACCCTAAATCTAGGGTAGTGCGAAACTGATTCGGTCCGTTTTTTTATTTTACTATTTAATTTTTACTTCGATTTTTTTTATTTTTATAAAAATCAAAATCGAACCGTTTACTATTCGATTTTATAATTCGGTTCGATTCAATTCGATTTAAACTGAAATAAATATAAGAATGCATTATGGTAATGCGTTCTTGATATTGTACGCAAACACATAATTTTTTTTAACTTCTCAGGCCCCTGCAATGCAAGTGATGCCAAACCTATCTATTCTTATATGAAAGACTGTGGTCGGTCATAGGATTTTCCTTCATCAAACAAACCCCAAGCGCAGGGGAATTTTCCTTAACATTTCAGAAGGAAACGCAAAGTCTATTGCAAATCATTCCAGCAAGATTTAAACGGATCAAAAGCTATACTCAAAGGAAACACCTGGGGAACTGCTAGTATAGTAAACCATAAATATCAGATTTTCATATCAAGTTTCTCACACTTGAATTTGAACTGAAACAAAACTGCTAATTACTCTTTGCCAATAATCCCATTTTCTTTCACATCTTTCTCTGCTGTTTTAGCGGTGTCTCCATTCTCTTTCACCTCTTTGGCTGGTGCTTCTGCATTTGTTTCATTGCTCTCTTCTAGTTTCTTTTTCTCTTCCTCTTCTTTCTCTGCTTTGAGTCTTTCTTCTTCCTCAGCCTTCAATCTTGCTTCTTCTTTGGCTTCCTGTAGTGCCTCAATCAGTCTCTCCAAGCAAATTTTAGCATCATCAGCACAAGACTTTGGCATCAAACTCTCTGCAACATCGGCCGGTGCCATATTTGTCTCCTCCAGCAACCGCCCAACGGCGGGAAAAAGATCGTGTGATTCGATATCCAAGTAATTCTTAGCAAGAATCTTGAATGCTTCAAATCCACAGTAGGACAATTCAATGTGTTTATCCATCCTCCCCTTTCGAATCAAAGCTGGATCGAGCTTCTCGACGTAGTTCGTTGTGAAGACAATCAGCCTTTCTCCTCCACAGGCCGACCACAGCCCATCAATGAAGTTCAAAAGCCCGGAAAGTGTCACCTTACTCTCCCTGTTTTCCTCCATTTTCTTCTTCAACTCCTTCTCAGCTGCTGCCTTGGCATCTTTTGGTTCCCCATCTTTATCCTGCTTTTTCTTCTCCCTCTGCCCCGTGAGATCGAGGGAGCAATCGATATCCTCAATCACTATAATAGACTTGCTCGATGTGTCAATCAGCAACTTCCTCAGCTCCGTGTTGTCCTTCACCGCAGTCAATTCCAGATCATACACATCATAGTTCAAGAAATTAGCCATTGCTGCTATCATGGTGGACTTGCCGGTTCCGGGAGGACCGTAAAGCAGATAACCGCGCTTCCACGCCTTGCCAATCCTAGCATAATACTCTTTGGCCTTGCTGAATGTGATCAAATCATCAATAATTTCTTGCTTCTTTGTTGGATTCATCGCCAAAGTATCAAATGTCGCCGGATGCTCGAACACCACATGGTTCCACATGCTCCTCCGGTAGCCGTACCAACCCTCGCTCTTGCTGTTGGTGTAGAGCTTCCTCTGCCTCTGCTGAACGCAAATGGCCTTCCCCTCGTCCAAGACATGTTTCAAATACGTCTCGGTGATGATTTTCCGATGATTCTGATGGAAAGTGAGGGTGAGATACCTCTTCTCTTCTTCTCTGGGATAGAAAGAAACGGACTGCGTGTTGGGAGTATAGTGTCGAGAAGCCCACCGTAGCTTGATGCCTTGGAATTCATCGTTGACTTCCTCGTGATCCTGCATACTGAGGACGACTAATTCGGAGTCTTTGAGGAAGCTGGCTTTAAGCCGCTTTGCTTGCTTCGAAGAATGCTTTTCGAGGTATCTTTCAATGGCGATATAGGCTTTGCTGCGCTGAAATCCGTTGCCTTGGTACTCGGAGAAGGTGATTTGGATGTAAGGGTAGAGGAAGCTCCGGAGTTTCTTGGTGTACCTCTTAATCGGCCGGCGCAATTCGTAGGGTATATAGTTCTGAAACATTGCCCAAACGAACATTATTCCGGCCATGGCAGAGCCAAGATTTGCCCACATTTCCACCATGGTCGCCATCCTTCTGAGCTTTCTCGCACTGAATTTTTGTAGGAGTTTGCAGTCAGCGAATAGTGTGTGAACACAGAGCTCACAGATGATGGGAAGCCGCCTCTTTAAATAGGAGTTGAGTCATGAGTGAGTCCTCTGTGGTCTTAGAAAATTCCACATACGAAAGATTTATCACTAATAAGGCAAAACACCTAGATTGCCCTTTTAATTTCAAAATAAAAAATTCTTAATTTAATATTTTCACAAGTTAACAAAATTATCTTTCGATCTAATTTTTTCGTTATTTCATATAATGTACTGCCAATTCAAGCAGCCAAGGGGCAAATAAGAGATTATCACAAAAGCACTTTAAGCTGCCTAACCTATCAAATTCATTTCTTATCTCACTTTGAAAATAATTTACTCGACCTTCACATTTAAAATTTTTAAATTTTTAGCGAAGAATTCACAGAAATTGATACAATTGATTGGTTATTAAAACCAATGGATGAATACCTTAATCCCTACAGTATTAGTGCCAACATGGAATAAATAACTTGGTCATGTAACAAAACACCATCATGGAATAACAAAAAAAACTGAACAGAGAATTTCTACCACCTATGAAGGTATAATATCAAGAATTTTGCATTTTAAAGTTAAATGACAAAAATTAAAATCTAACAAAAGTTCAAGGGTAACTGAAGTCTTTTGCCCTTAATAATATATGTAGGACTGTCAATTGGGGCGGGCTAGCCCGAGCCCAGCCCGCTTAATTGCGGGCTGATCTTTTTCAGTCCGAATAATGTTTAGGGCTGAGGTAAATTCAGTCCGATCTGTAAAAATTATATATAAAATATATATTTATATGTATATATATATTTATATAAGAATAATATTATTATATTATTAAAAATATTATTATTATATAAAAAAATTTTAAAAATTAGATTAGGACCGATCTGGACCCAAGCTCGGGCTTATATTTCTTAGCCCGATGTCAATCGGGCCAAGCTCGGACTTGGCAAAGCCCGACTCACTCAGTCCGACAGTCCTAAATATATGATGAAATTTGTTAGAATTTGAATTTAAATAGACTAAAATAAAGATGAAAAGGCTGCTTTTTTTAAATTTTTGATATAAAAAAGTTATTTATTCTATGTAATGTTCATAGTGAGATCATGAAAATTTGAATTGGAACTGTAGATTGTTATAAATTATTATTTTTTATTTAGATACTCTATAGAAAAGTTAACGAACAATCTCAAATAATGAAAATACGCCAATCAAATTACGGTGGATCTTTGAAACATTATTATAAAAATTGTATGTTCTGGAAATGCATTTTCAAATTGCGGCAAGACAACATTGTTATAAAATGAGAAACGAAGAAAGAACATACTACTTAAAAAGATAAATTTGGAGAAATTTTTAATTGAATGGCACGTGTTACTTCCACTAGGGATGGAATTTTGATGACATTTAGGAATTTAGTAAAAAATTAGATGAAAAAGTGATGTTTCACTTCTCTTTGTAGCCTAATAAAAGTGATTTTTTACTGTAATATTAAAAATGAGGTAGATATTGTAATCGTGTTACATCATCTATGATCTTGGATAGAAAGTTCTTATTTATTTAGAGTGAGATTAGATAGTATTTTGGTATGAGATTTTTTATTTTGAGTTTTAAGAGAAAAATTATTTGTAAGAAAAAAATAAAATTTAAAATAAAAAATGTATATTGAATTCTGTAGTGAGATACTGTCCGAATGTACATTTACTCAATTGCTCTAAAAACTTTTGTACATCCGCCAAGTGGGGTCATGTTACAGTGCTGTACGTACGGTTTGTCTGAGCGTGTTGCACTAAAGAATGATCATCGGATCAAATCTCAGATTTGATTGACGATTATGAATTTTTCAAATAAAAAATAATTTTTTTAAAAAAATACAATTAAGGGGTAAAAAATCTTATTCGTCATAAATATTATTCGACGGATCAGATTTGGTGATGCACTTGCTGCAAAAAGGCTTTTGGGCCCACCAAGTGTACTACTTCCAAATGCAAGAATATAAAAAAAAAAAAAGTAAAACTTTCTTAATGCATTTATGCTGGAAGTGTAAAAATTCAATCCGCATTCAAACATATGAGATGTGTGATTCAATGGTCAAATTTGAACACATTTTCAAGACGTGAATATGAGGGTTTTTACCAAATTTGGACTCCTTTTGTGAAAAATTAACTAACGTGGACCGGTTGGGGGGAGGGGTGGAGTAAAATGGACATAACGCCATCCGAAATGGCGTTATGTCCAGTCCTATAACGCCATCACGGATGGCGTTATAGCTTTTTGTATAACGCCATCGGTGATGGCGTTATAGAAGCAATAACGCATAGAGCAATGGCGTTATAGCATCGATTCCACAGTACCCCACCCGTGAGAGGGGCAGCTTTTTGTATAACGCATAACGTGATGGCGTTATACTTATACATAACGCATTCCATTCTGGCGTTATACACTTAAATCCAAACTTCCCGGACCTTCCAGAATCATCTTTTTGCGTCGGCCGAATCTATCTGATGGATACACCGAAAAATAATAACAAATCCGTCACTATATACTACTGTAATAAATTTGTCAATTTATGGGAGTCTTTAACTATAAAAACCCGTCTTCGAACATCAGAATAACTCACAACCCCTTCTCTTCTTCTTCTCCTCTTTTCTTCTGCTTATCATCTTGTAGAATCCCGGTCATTTTAGTCAGTATTTTTTTTAATTCAATGGCTCTCTCAAATCCAATTAGAATATTTTTATTTTGGGATACTGAAATTCAGCATAATAATCACGGAGCATACTTTTCCGGAGCAGCTCAAAAAAAGTTGGGTCCTCCACGCAGAAAGTCCCCTACAAAGTGAGTTGGTGCAGAAGATATGCGCCATTAGAAATATGGATCCGGATTTGTGGTGTGTTCGCATGGTTCTACTGGGTGGCCATATTTTTCGCTTGAATTCAATCAAGTCTTCTACGAGCAGCTATTGCCTTGGGACGATGAAGATCAAATGGATCTAATATGGGATATTCAACCTGAGTTTGGTCGAGTTGGTGTGCACATTCTTGTAGATTTTCAACCGAAGCAGGTTCAAGATCAACAACATGGGGAAATTGGCGCCAATATGAGATAGATATTTTGACGGGCATGAATCGTTGATTATCCCCAAACTCACACCGTAAACGAATCATTGATGGAGAATCCAACGACTCCAGTGATCGAAAGCTCATCGGCATCCGAACCGACAATGTTGTACGGAGCGGGCCGCTGCAGACTCACTAGGCCCAACTTCCGACGTAGATGGCGATCCCGAGTCGAAGTTCCGATCGCAGACGAGGCGTAAAGTTCGGGACGATAATGAAGAGCGCCCAAATTTTCAAGCTACGACGTTCCCATCCACCGAGTCACACCATATTATTCAACTGCAATTCCACGAGGAGGTTCTAGCAGCCACATCGGTGAAGATCGCCGAATGTACGAGTGCTTCCAAGATATAGGAGCGGGAGCTCAATTAAATGATTCGGCATGCGATGATGCGGTTCAATTAGATGATTGGAACGAATCAATGCATGACCTAAGACGAGGCATGCGCTTTCGGGACAAGGCATGCGCTTTCGGCGATGAACGGGATTCCCTACAAGTAATCTCGTACGGGCCCGATACCACTCCATGTAGTCCGGCCGAGCGACGCTGGTAGAATCTACAACAATGCCGGAGACCACGTGATCCATGCGACATGCCCATATCGTTTGAGCAACGGTGCATGTATACTACGCCGATCACGTCCCACTGGTCCCGCGAGTCCCACAACGATGTAAATCCCGGCGAGTGTCACAATTCGGAGGTATAGACTGATCTAGTCCAAACTGCCTCATCACCCGCCGGGGGAAATGAAACTCTATAATCTCAAAGCAGACTAAGGGAACCTCTGCCCGCCAGATATCGTCGACTGGGAAAGATCCGCCGGCATATGGGAGCCACGTAAACTACAGTAGAAATAAATTTAGCCATGTATGAAAAAATAACCAATTACGTATATAGACTTGAGCAATAGATTGACGAAGTAATCACAAACCTGCTGATCAGACATTGCGTCTAACTGATCCCGGTATGTTAGTAGCACGTGCGTCGGTAATAGGTCGAGCGTCAAATGGCACAGCACTGGTGAGATCCAGTATGTCGCGTGTGGAGGGATGGGCACACGTGGGTCGAAGTCTAGCAGGGCATCACTAGTGGGATCCTCTCCCACGCCCACAACCCGGGACCAAGGTAATAGGGACCTCGAATCTCCCGTGCATCACCTAACGAGGCATCACATAAGCACCGATACAAGTATCCTAGAACTCCACCGCCCCCAACTATATGATCCCTAGCAAGGTCGAGATCCTCTAGCGACGCAAATAACGTAGTGGTATCCCGGTTGTTTGAGTGATCGGAAAATAAATGACCTCCCATAAGCATGAGCGATGAGAGCACGAGTCAATCGCACACAATCCCGCTCTCGATGGATGATCACCAATCGTCTCATGATAAACGCCTCTAGAGGCTCCCTTACGCAATTTATGACCCACGACGTCGAGCGTCATAACCCTGAATCCGAGAAGTCTATCGATCATCTCAATCCACTCCGATTTGGAATGAGTGTAAGGTGGACCGATAACCGGATCACCGTCAACTGGCAACCCCCACAAGATCGCTACATCTTGCAATGTAATGGTCGTCTCACCGCAGTCAAATGAAATGTGTGCGTCTCCCGGACGCCATCGCTCGACTAACGCGGTGATTAGTGCGTGGTCACGACTCTATACCCGACTCTGGCCAACCCTCCGAATCCGACTCTATCTATCAGCTCATGAACTCTAGTCGGAGCGGCACCATATGCGTCATAAAATATACGGTCAAATCGGCGTACTCTGAGAGGTTCCTCTAAAGTCTCCCTATAGCCCTCCCACACTAATGCTGATCGATGCTCCGACTGTCTAACCCAAAGAAAACCTCGGATCTACTCGGTCCCCGGGATGAACAACTACGAGGGAACTCTACTAGCATCCATCTACAACTCTGTTCATTCAATATCTTCTAAGTTTATCTAGCAAAAATATATAATTTATATATTTATATGATATATCATTACCAAACTAATCAATTAATGTCCACTTAATATTATTAGCATTACATTAAATAATAACTACGTCTCACATTTTCTAACAATCACTAATGAAAAATTACAAATCATACATATTTAATTTAATAAAACATCCTCTTTCAATTATAATAGTAATATAGTAATAAAAATTAAAAATTATTTAATTCCTTATTATTACCTAATTAAGATATTAATGTCAATTAAAAATTATTACTACTATACTAAATATTAATTTTGTACAAAAGAAATATCCTATACATAAAATAAAATAAAAACATTATATGAGCATAATTTGTGTTGCATCAAATAATAAAAGTGGATTATAATACTAAAAGAAATAAAATAATAAAATAACAACATTAAGCAAAGAAAAAGAAAAAAAAAGACAAAGAATAAGCTTTTCCCAAAGCAAACCGTTTCCCTACAGCTGCAAACAGCAAAAAGCCCTTGGGGCAGACTCAGAATGCAGTGAAAATGCGGTGGAAAGAGAAGCCAAAGAAAAGGAGGGTGAGGCGTACTTTCGGCGGAGAATCGCAGGGTGAAATCGGCGTCGTGAATCTAGGGGTTGAAATCTGCGATGGAGACCGCCGGGCTGAGAGGGACATTGCGTGAAACCGAAGTGGGTTGGGTGGGGCGGGATATAATAACACTATAACGCATACGAAATGGCGTTATTGCTTCTATAACGCCATCACCGATGGCGTTATACTAAAAAGCTATAACGCCATCCGTGATGGCGTTATAGGGATCTGGGACATAACGCCATTGCGGATGGCGTTATGTCCATTTTACTCCACCCCTCCCCCAACCGGTCCACGTTAGTTAATTTTTCACAAAAGGAGTCCAAATTTGGTAAAAACCCTGAATATGATTTGGTGTTTATTGTGCGAATCTTTCTATTCTCCATTATTGAAGTTTTTTTTAAAAAAAAATGTTGGAAAATTTTACTTTCGGAAAAGGTTGGTAGTAAAGCCTCCCTCTGATCGGAATAAAATTTTCATATTTCTATTTTTGAAATGTTTAAGAAAATAAATGTTATTTTTTAAATTCGTATCTCTTGCATTTAACTTTTATATCTAATTTTTAAAATTGTAATATATCTCATAACTATACTGCTAACTTTTTTAGTTAATGGTGTTAAAATAATAACTTAAATATATCTAAAATTATCTCTTAAATATTCATAATAAGATAAAATAAAATATTTAATTTCAAACAAAAGTCTTATTTTTAATAGTAAAAGCAATATTCAAAGAATGATTTATTTTTCTATATTGATGGCTCATTTGGATAGTATTCGGTTCAACCAAATACACGATTAGGTATCACTTCTCCTATCACAAAAAATTTACTTTCACAGATTTCAGAAACTCTCTCAACTAAATAGAATCTAAATATACCTTTAAAAGACCGTTATAGCTCTTTGTGAGGAAACCATAAGGAAGGTTGTACTGCGAACCCTTATGACAACTGGATGGTGGCTTATAGAATAAGGTTTTATATGGATCGGATTTATATTTGAGCTTTATATAAAAAATTTTACGAAAATAATTTTTTGATAAAAAAGAAAATAGATCTAATTATATTTCTATCCGGACGAAACGCAATCCATTAGGTGTTTCTCATTGTATTTTCGACGGTTGATTCTTTAGAAAGCTTACGAAGAGTTAAAGAAAAAATTTATCCTACATAAAAATAATTTTCTTTAATTAAATAGGTTCATCACAAACATGTCTAGACACAATGTAAGATCGGAGCAGGTAGAGAATTCAACATATTATACGACTTGAAAGAAGCTCTAATCGACACATATTCTTATGGTCCATGTATTTTCTAAAGGGAAATGGAATTTCTCTTCATAGACATTGTATGCCTTTGTTTTTTCTTTTTGGCTCTCATAGCTAGAAAGATTTCTTTTTTGACCTATATCATCACTTGTCCATTTTTATATCAGGCATGACTATTGTTGTTAATACGGGTTAAAATTTACGAATTAACATGTATAAACCGATTTAAATTTAGTAAATATAAATTGCGAATTTTTTTAACTCGCTTTATTTAGTTCGCAGGTTAGCGCAAGTTGAAACGTATCGGACGTGGGTTAGCATATTTTTCTTTTTATTTTTTAAATTTTTTTCCCAAAATAGTATCATTTTGATACTTTTTAAATATTTTAAAATATATTTTTTAAAACGATATCGTTTTGTTATCTTTTATAAAACGACGTCGTTTTATAAAGTTTACGGATTAACTATCACAGTCTATAGACTGAGATTTTTTAACCCGTAAAAAAAATAGACTAACTTGCTCTGCTCTATTTTAAGTCGGGGCAAAACGGACTGGTCTGTTTGACACTAATCATGCCTTGCGTGTGAAAGGAAGAAGTTTCCTGTCATTCACTTTGGTTCAGATCTCTTGACTGATATTTTTCTACGATTCTCTATACTTGCGGTCCATTAGACGACATGAAATTTATTTTTTTATTATAAATTCTCTTGAAGGAAATGCGTTGTTGACAAATAAAAGAAAACAAAATGAAAGGCTTTGTGTTGTGTTCACTACATTTTATAGTTTTATCCTTTGGATGTACTGTCTTTATGTTGAGAAAAAAGGTTACTTTACCATTTTTAAAATAATTTTATTGCCCTTTTGGTCTGATTAACTAAAACAACTTGCATCAAAAAGTATTTTTTTAAAAAAAAATCAACTTTAGAAATGTATTTATTATTTATTTTCCTAATAAGATAATTATTTAGAAACTATGGGTGAAATTAAATAATATTTTATTTTGAAAAATTTTTCCTTAGGTTTTTGGAGAGAAAACTTTTTGTGAAAAAAAAATATGATTCAGAATAAAAAATTTACATTAGATTTCATAGCGTAACTCAATTCAAATACACCCTATATATAGTAGTCATAATTTTTCTTGGGGTTGTCATGCGGCCATAAGAAATTCCTTGGGAGGACTAAAAATCTATTATATAAACTTATCACTGTCAAAACGTACTTCAGCCTGCGGACTGGCCCGAAGTGGACAGGACGCGAGTCAGCCCTTTTTCCTTGTTATTTTTTTTAAAAAAAATTCACTCAAAACGATGTCGTTTTGATTTTTTTGAAAAAAATTAAAAATATTTTTTTCAAAACGACGTCATTTTGTTACTTTATTACAAAACGACGTCGTTTTGCTTAACCAGGTAGCTGGCTATCACGGGTCGCGGATTGAGGGGTGTCAGCCCGCGGGTCAAACGGGCCAGCCAGTTTCGGACCGTTTTCAAGGCCAACCTGAGCTGGTCGGGCCGAGTCAGAGCGGGCTAGCCCGTTTGACACCACTATATAAACCTATGTAATTAGTTGAAGTTGGGATACTTCAACTATTTTGTCCAAATCCTAAAAAATTTTGGCACCTTGGATTGGTTTTTTTACTTTTTAATTTTTTACTTTAAATTTTATTTTTTACATATAATTTATTTTAAAGATTCTCAATAAAATTTAATTCAAACAAAAATCAAATCCGTGCATTACAACATGCTATTGTTCAAACAAATTTATTTGCAAAATGGCTTGAGAAAACAGCATTTGGAATTCAAACATTGGTTCAAACTTTAAAAAGTCTCAATTTGGATTGGTTTTATATAAAGAAAATTTCTGCACTTTTTAAAATTTCTTTTATCTTTGAATCTCACGTCTTATTTTATAAAATTAATTTTTTGTTATCAAAATAAAAATTCTCAAAAAAAAAAAAAAAACTGATTCGGGTACGCATTAAAAGTTACGTGAAGAGGAAAAGTGGAGCCTACCAGGATTGTCTTGTTTGCTTATACTAAAGGACTTGATACATAGGAGTTGACTATGATTTCTAACTAGAGCTGGCAGCCGCCGAGATAAACCTTAACCTTCGGTTTAGGTACTACTGCATACAATATTTTTTTTAAATTTATACATATTTTTAATCATTAAATTTTAATTCAACAGTTAAAAATTTACACATTATAAATAACTATTTAAGTTAGAATAATTATTTAATTTAAATAATTATTCATAACGTAAAAATTTTTAACTGTTAAATCAAAATCTGACAAATGAGATTTAATCTACACAAACTAAAAAAAATACTATATACATCCTGCTCAAACTACTTAACCTTACCTGGTTTCAATATGATGTGATCGGGTATAAACCAAGAAGTATACTTAATTTTTAGACTCGAATCGAATAAAATATTGTCTAATGAATATATTTATTATATTTTTTAGTGATATTAGTATGTTTTAAAAGTTTTTAATATTAATTTTTATCTGATGTATATTTTTTATGAAAAAGCTTTTATATTTAAAGTTATAAAAATAAAATTAATTTAGAATTACAGGTAAATTCTATGTCTAATGTATATATATATTAGATTAATCTTAATTTGAAAGCTAATAATCTTTTATATGAAATTAAGAAGTGGTTCTTGAGTTATTATGTTGATTAAAGTTAACATTTTAATAAAATAGTAAATATTTTAGTCTCTTATATTATACTTAAACTTTTGTGTAATAATTAATCTTGAAGGTTTATAAATATTATAGTTTTAAAAATTTTTAAAAAATATCATATTACGTTGAAATTTTATTTATAATAAAGAGTTTAATAAATTATAATATAATTTTTAAAATTTTTATTATAATTAAATATATTCAGACCAGGAGTCATTGACGTCACTAGAGTTGCCTGTGAGGACCGTCTATGGCCTATTCCTAACTCGAGTCTTGGACGTCACTAGAGTTGCCTGTGAGGACCGTTTATGGCATATTCCTAACGACTCCCTATTATTCTAATCCAAGACAAATGACTCCCACCAACCATGACGCAACTCTAATGACGTCCTAATTACATGACTTGTCACAGACCAGACGGAGATGATGCGGGGTTTACTGGGGTCCGGTTACTGTGCTGCACGTGGAGTCGTGCAGCACGTACTGGACGGATCAACAGCCGTCGGATCACCTCTCAAATCTGATCCGACGGCTCCGAAAATTTATTAATTTTCGAAAAAAAATATATGTATGGGGCTAAAAAATATGAACCGTTGGATCAAATTTTCATGCAGATCCAACGGTCCACATCTCGTCCAGGACGTGCTGCACGACAGCGCGTGCAGCACTGGAACTTTACGCGGTTTACTGGCTTTGTGACTACTACTCCTTGGATTTCTGAAGAGACGACTACTTTTTCTGTGCCCTCACCATTTTTCTTTCCTTCTTTTTTTTTTTTTGGGTCTTTTCCAAGGACATTGGCCAAAAGGGTCAAGTTTAATGCTAAGAGAAGAGAACAATGGATTAACTTGAAGTATTCTTCATCACGAAAATTCACCGGTGAGCAGCTACTCTAAAATGCAACGCCACACAGGCACCAGGAGTGTGCTCGTGACAAGAAATTCAAAACAGTGATGCAAAATTCTATACATCAATCCATTATTTTCTCTTTTGCTTTTAAGGTTTGGAAAAGATGATTCGTCAGGAACTCATGGAATTAATTGTGGAAGAATGATTCAAAACATTGACCGAGTAAATCGTTGTATAGTTCTTTTATTTGTTAAGCAGTTCCCTTTATTTTCTCAAGTCAGTTAACATTGCTAATAAAGTGGAGTAGTGGGACCGAGATTCTTGGTTTTTTTGTTTCTTCCTTAGTCTATATAAGTGGACATACGTTTGTTATCAATTGTGAGAAGTTTTGTAATTAATAAAGTAGAGCTTTATCTCTTCCTCTGTTTTTTTCTTCTTTTGTTTTCTCTGTATTTTTATTTTCCAACAAATTTGGTATAAGAGCCATTTTTTATCCTTTGGGCAATAAAGTGATAAGTGCATACTTGGGTCCATTGGGTATTTGAAAGAAATGTTTTTTTTGGGTTTTTGGGAAACACGAGGGAGACAGAGAGAGAGGGTCTTTTTTTGTTTTTTGGCTTTTAGGAGCGCTATACGAGAATGGCAGCAATAGCTGGTTTTTATTCTTCTCAACCACTCCTACCCATTTTCAATGGAGAGAAATATGAGTGGTGGAACATCAAGGTGAAAACATTGCTCAGATTGCAGGAGCTATGGGACTTGGTCAAATATGGGTTCATTGATGTATTGGAACCCAATGAAGAAGAAGAAGAGAGGCTGAAAGAACCAAGAAGAAAGATGCCAAGGTATTGTTTATTCTTCAGCAAGCAGTTCATGAGTCTATTTTCTCACGTATTGCAGCAGCAACCACAGCGAAGGACGCATGGTCAATCCTACAGAAGGAGTTTCAAGGTGATTCAAAGATCATAGTGGTGAAATTGCAATCACTAAGACGTGACTTTGAGACCTTGATGATGAAGAATGGTGAATCAATTGCTGATTTTCTGTCACAAACAATGGCAATAGTCAATCAAATGCTTTCCTACGGTGAGCAGATTTCAAATGAGACGATCGTTGCGAAAGTCTTGCTAAGCTTGACAACAAAATTTGATCATGTAGTAGCTGCCATAGAAGAAGCCAAAGATCTATCAGTTCTCACTGTTGATGAACTTATGGGATCTCTTCAATCTCATGAGGCAAGAATCAATAGATCAGTGGAAAAGAACAAAGAGAAGGCACTTCAAGTGACAGATACAGCTACCAACCATAGAGAAAATGTTCGTTCAGCTTGCAGAAGTCGAGGAAGAGGAGGATTTCGCAGTGGTCGTGGTCGTAGTAATGGCAGATGAACAAGACGAAATAATGAGCAAGGTAACATGAGGAGTGGTATTCAATGTTATCATTGCAAAGGATATGGACATATACAGGCCAATTGTTGGTATAAAGACCAACAGATGAATTTTGCTACAGAAAATAAAGAAGAAAGACTTTTTATGTCTTGTGTTAATACTGACCTAAAACCAAGTAATTTGTGGTTTGTTGACAGCGGTTGCTCAAACCATATGACAGGCACCAAATCCTTGTTCCAAGAGCTTGATGAGTCACAAAGGATAAAGGTGCAAGTCGAAGGAAAAGGCACGGTGAAAGTTGAAACCAATCATGGCAAGGTAAAGGTTTTGGGTAATGTTCAATTTGTGCCTGATTTAGGATACAATTTATTGAGTGTTGGACAGATGATGGATGGAGGGCATTCTATTCTATTTGATGACAACGCAGGTATCATTACAAATAAGAAATCAGGCCAAAAAATTTAGATCAACATGACTTCAAACAAGATGTTTCCATTGGATGTTTCTAACATGGAGAATTTTGCTCTTGCTGCAAGTGCAAAAGATGACTCAACACTATGGCATTTAAGATACGGTCATCTCAACATAAAAGGCCTGAAGTTACTCAGTGATAAAGGTATGGTCCTTGGCTTACCACAAATTAGCTCAATTAATCTGTGTGAAGGGTGCATTTATGGCAAACAAACTAGGAAGTCATTTCCTATTGGAAAAGCTTGGAGAGCTTTAAATTGTCTAGAATTAATCCATGCTAATTTATGTGGACCAATGCAAACTGAGTCTTTAGGTGGCAGTCGTTATTTCTTGTTATTTACTGATGATTGTAGTCGTATGAGTTGGGTGTATTTTCTGAAAGATAAGTCAGAAACTTTTGAAAATTTCCACAATTTAAGGCTATGATGGAGAATCAAAGTGGCTGCCATATCAAAGTTCTTCGCACAGATAGAGGTGGAGAGTTTATTTCCAAAGAATTCAATATATTTTACAAAGAGAATGGCATCCAAAGGGAGTTGACAGCTCCTTACACTCCAGAGCAAAACGGTATGACTGAGTGGAAGAATCGAACCATTGTAGAAATGGCAAGAAGCATGTTACGAGCAACGGAGCTTTCTAAACAATTTTGGGCAGAAGCTGTAGCAACTTCTATCTATTTGTTGAATCTCTCACCAACAAGGGCTGTCATGAACAAAACTCCATATGAAGCTTGGCATGGAAGGAGACCAAATGTAAGTCATTTACGATTTTTTGGTGTGTTGCTTATGCTTTGGTAAATTTACAAACTCGTCAAAAGCTTGATGAAAAATCTGAAAAATGCATTTTTATTGGTTATTGTACTCAATCCAAAGCATATAAATTGTATAACCCTCTTAGTGGTAAGATTTTAATTAAAAGGGATGTAATCTTTGATGAATTTGCAAGTTGGAATTTGAGTGAAAAGAAAGCAGAACAGGAGATTCATGACCCCATCGAAGTTTCTCTTAATGAAAGAGAGGAGCAAACTCCAATAAGTTCACCTGCTAGCTCACCAGTGGTGTCAGCAACTTCGACAACGCAAAGCAGCAACTCTTCATCTATAGCTCTTGAAGAGTCTTCAGCTTAGCTGATTCCACTAAGAAGAACAACAAGAGACAAAAAGCCAAATCCCAAATATACTAATGACATATATACTTTTCAATTTGCTCTTACTGTTTCAGATCCATTATATTATGAAGAAGCAGCTAAGAAAGAAGAATGGCAGAAAGCAATGATGGAGGAGATGAAATCCATTGAAAAGAATGGAACATGGGAGATGGTGGACTTACCGGAAGGCAAAAATCCAATTGGCTTGAAGTGGGTGTTCAAGACAAAATTTGCTGCAGATGGGAGCTTACAAAAGCACAAAGCACATCTTGTGGCAAAAGGTTATGTGCAGCAAAATGGTGTTGATTTCGAAGAAACTTTTTCTCCTGTAGTTCGATTTGAAACGGTGAGGGTTGTTTTGGCATCGGCTGCACAATTGCAATGGTCAATTTATAAATTTGATGTCAAGTCGGCATTTCTCAATGGAGATTTACAAGAGGAGGTATATGTAGCACAACCAGAAGGTTTTGTAAAGCAAGGTAATGAGACAAAGGTGTACAAGCTAAAAAAGGCATTGTATGGTTTGAAGCAAGCTCCTAGAGCTTGGTACAGCAGAATCGATGGGTATTTTTAGAAAAAGGGGTACATGAGAAGTGAAAATGATCCCACCTTGTATGTGAAAAAAGAAGGTAAAAATGATTTCATCATTGTTTGTCTTTATGTTGATGATATCATTTATACTAGCTCTTCTATCTCTCTTGTGAATGAGTTTAAATATCAAATGATGAATGAGTTTGAGATGTCAGATATGAGGTTGTTGCATTATTTTCTTGGCCTTGAAGTCCATCAATCTGAAGATAGAATTTTTATTTCACAAAGGAAATATGCCAGGGACTTGCTCAGTAAATTTGGCATGCTTAATTGCAAGCTTGCAGCTACACCCATGAATATTAATGAAAAATTGTAGCAAGAAGATGGTGAAGAGATGGTAGATGCTCGGAGGTTTAGAAGCTTGGTTGGAGGTTTAATTTTCTTGACTCACACTAGACCCGATATTGCATTTCCTGTTGGTATTATTTCCAGGTTTATGCAACAACCATCAAAGGTTCATTATGGAGCATCAAAGAGGGTCTTGCGCTACATTGCAGGAAGTGTGGAGTATGGCATTTGGTACTCTAAAGTCTCCAATTTCAGGTTGTGTGGGTAAACAGATAGCGATTGGGCAAGTTCATTGGATGATCGAAGGAGTATTTCAGCAAGTGTTTTCACTCTAGGTTCAGGAGTGATTACATGGAGTTCAAAGAAGCAAGCCACAATAGCATTGTCAACCTCAAAAGCAGAATATGTTGCAGCAACTTCAACAACTTGTCAAGCAATTTGGCTAAGAAAAGTGTTAGCAGATCTTCAACATGAGCAGTAGGGACCAACTGAGATATTTTGTGACAACAAAGCAACTATTTTCATGACAAAGAACCCAACATTTCACAGCAGGACAAAACATATTGATATTCGTTATCATTTCATTCGTGACTTGGTAGCAAGGGAGGAGATATCTTTGAAATATTGTAACACACAAGAGCAGCTGGCAGATGTATTGACAAAGGCTCTATCAAAGGAGAAGTTTGCTATTTCAGAAGATTGCTAGGTGTGTGCAGTTTTGAATCAAGGGGGAGTGTTGAAGAATGATTCAAAACATTGACCGAGTAAATCGTTGGATAGTTCTTTTATTTGTTAATCAGTTTCCTTTATTTTCTCAAGTCAGTTAACATTGCTAATAAAGTGAAGTAGTGTGATTGAGATTCTTGGTTTGTTTGTTTCTTCCTTAGTCTATATAAGTGGACATACGTTGTTGTCAATTGTGAGAAGTTTGCAATTAATAAAGTAGAGCTTTATCTCTTCCTCTGTTTTTTTTTTCTTCTTTTGTCTTCTCTGCGTTTTATTTTCCAACATGAATGTCCGTAATGAGGCAATCCAAATTAGAACGAAAGGACCCTCCTTCACTAAGGGATCCTTTAGCCAGTTTTGCCATTTCATCAGCCCTCAACAAGAACTCCTCTTTCCTCACCTCCATCAATTCCCTCACCAGTCTCTCAACTAGGAGTGTTCACTATCCGATGGGAATAGAAAATCCGAACCGATCCGAACCTAATTTGTTAATTCGGTTCAATTTTTTATTAATTCGGATCGATTCGGTTCGGATTACCAACTTTATAGAAAATTCGGTTTGGTTTTCGGTTCCTATTATCATATTGAAAACTGAACAAAAAATTGAATTAAAAAAAAAGAAACGCATATTTATAATGCGTTGAAATTCTATCTGAAAAAATTTCTGAACGCATTAGTACAATGCATTTATTCCCATAAGAAGTAAACAAAACTAGGGATTTCAAAGCATTCTTCTTGCCGTCTCCACTCTCCACCGAGCACCATTCTTCTCTAAGTCCAATCCAGCCGTCTCCAGTCCACCGAGCCACCAACCACTCCAATCACTCTCCCGGTCTTCTCCATTCTCTGCTTTCCGGCGCCGCTGAACACCCCCAAGGCACCACCACTCCTGTACTTAAAGAGGTGGGATATATACTCTATATTATATTTTACTAGAATGCTTCTATTTTATGTTTTGTGTGCACATGCATATTAGATTTTACTCTGCATTTTTGCTACTACAGAAATCTTGTAGTTATGACAATGAGATTCTTTCATTCTGATACTTTTAGTTTGAGGTTGAGTTATGACAATGGCATGACAGTACAAAATCGAACTGATTGCTTGAATTCTTTAATTGATGGAGTTCTTTAATTGTTTTAAACTGTTTTTAGCTTCATTGATGGAGATATGTTATTCGATTTTTAGCTTCATTGATGGAGTTCTTTAATTGAATTGGTTGCTACTATCATTATTGAATTTGAGCTTGCTACTGCAATTCTGAAATGCTGAACAATTTTTCATTTTATAAACTTATGTTGAGTTTTTCTATGTTCTGCTTTATTAAATTATGCTTTTTTTGTTTTTTCTGAAATTCTATTTTTTTGTTTTTCTATTTTTTGAAATTCTTTAAAAATAAATAATTTAGAATTATAGATAAATTATATGTCTAATATATATATATATATATATATATATATATATATATATATATTAATCTTAATTTGAAAGTTAATAATTTTTTATATGAAATTAAGAAGTGACTCTTGAGTTAATGTATTGATTAAAGTTATTATTTTAATAAAATAATAAATGTTTTAGTTTTTTCTATTTTACTTAAACTTTTATGTAATAATTAATCTTGAAATCTTATAAATATTATAATTTTAATTTCTTAAACAAATACCATATTACATTAGAATTTTATTTGTAATGAAGAGTTTAGTAAATTATGGTATAATTTTTTAAATTCTTATTATAATTAAATATATTCAAACCTGATTCAATATATTATAGTGTCAGGTATAAATTCACACTTTATGAATTTATTGAATATTCAGGTTAAATTTAATACTAAATATATTTTAACCGATTCAAGTCTTGGACGGTTTGTCTCGGACCTGTGAGGACCGTTTATGGCCTATTGCTAACCACTCCCTATTATTCTAATCATAGACAAATGACTCCTACCAACCGTAGTGACGTCCTAATTACATGACTTGTCAGAACAGACGGAGTTGATGCGGGGTTTTCTGGCTTTGTGACTAAGAGTTTGATTGGATAGAATTTGATTTTTAGATTTTTATGTTGAATTTCGTGAAAAATAAATTATTTGTGAGAGATGTATATCCCATTTTTAAAATTTTAAATTTAATTTTAAAACTAAATATTGTCCAATCTAAGCCTAATACTCCTTGGATTTCTGGAGAGACAACTACTTTTTCTGTCACCTCACCATTTTTCTTTTTTAAAAAATATATACAGTAACAATAATAATACTGTGAAATTAGTCAATCATACTTAAGAAAAATATACAGAGATATTATTATTATTATGAAAACATAAAGTTGTGATATTATAAGGAAAGAAAGAAGGAATGTGAAGAATAAAATATTTATGTAATTTTATTTTTTAGAGTAATTTATAAAATCAATATCAAGATTATATTGTTAGATGCAACTTTATTCAAAATATTTTATTTTATTGTTTATATATATATATATATATATATATGATTAGATAGGA
The DNA here is from genome assembly GCA_030512225.1 of Rauvolfia tetraphylla. Taxonomy (NCBI): domain Eukaryota; kingdom Viridiplantae; phylum Streptophyta; class Magnoliopsida; order Gentianales; family Apocynaceae; genus Rauvolfia; species Rauvolfia tetraphylla. The sequence goes on from JAJQKT010000017.1 coordinate 4,461,566, forward strand.
TTTGATTTTAAAATTTTTATCTTAAGTTTTATAAAAATTAAATTATTTATAAAAAATATAAATTTTATATTTAAAATTTTAAAATTAAATAGTATCTAAATAAAGTTATAATTCGATTCCGCACGTGTTGAACAAGGCATAGACAGAACTAAGGAAAAGGCAGTGTGATGGCGGCCCCGACATTTTCCACAAAAAGAGTCGTATTTGGCAGTTGAATAATATGAAAACATCTCCAAGGTCAATTCCTTCCGTATAGATAGCATACTCTGGTATTTGATGTTTTATGAAAATATATTAGGAGGATGCAAATCAATTCAACTGATTTAATAATTTCCTGAATCAATTGGGGTAAAAGGGTAATTTCACGCTAGAAGATCTCGGACTAAAAGGAAGGCATTGACAATTTTATACAAACACATACATATATATATATAATAAAGATTATCGGTTGATAGTAAAATAGTCAAAATTATAATTAAAAACAATCATCAATCCCCACTTTAATACATCAAAAGAGGGGTATTAAGAGACTAAGATAACCCAATACAAAAGATAATAAAAATTATACATTGGTTCAAAAATTATATTAACGAAAAATATCTCGCACCTTAAAAATTCAAAGTGGGTAAAGTACAATATTACTAATACAAGTAAAATCAAAAGCAAATATACTTCGATCTTCTTCGCTGCAACTACATCGTCATATTTGAAATACAGATACAAGCAGAATTCGGTATCTACTTCTTTCTTAAATAATAACAATTTTAAAAAACTATGAATGTATCAACTATTTCAAAAATTACCTAGAAAAGAGATAGATCACCGAAAGAGGACCCAAATAGAGTTTGGCTTGATAGATTCCTCAGGAGCAGAGGAAAGGAGTTGTAGAATCAGTATGTAAAAAAGCTAGTATGTGCAGCTTGGATCGTGATAAAAGTTGTGTAGAAAAAGATCTACCATGATTTGTGGTCAAAATAGAGAGTAAGAATAAACATAAAGGAGAAAAAGCAAACGGAAAAGAATCTAGCCAAGCTTTGGTCACCGGCCAAGGCCGGTGGCCAGATCTGTCCGGAACTGAAAGGGAATGCCAGAAACAGAAAATATAAGAAAAGGAAAAAGCTTAGGCCAAGGTCGGTGACTCGACCTTGCATGTAAGGAGGGGTCGGCCAAGGCCAGAGGCCAGATTTGGCCGGAGAAGGCAGTCATAAATGTCTCGCTAAGGCTTAGAGAGAAGGGAGAGAAAAAGGAGTAGAGAGAGAAGGGATCTTCACTTCCTCATTTTATGTGTATATAATTTACCTTTTACATGTATACATTTTTACCCCTCAATTCAGCCAAAGAATTATAGTTCTCAACTCGAGTCAATAAACTTTTTCCAAATAGCCCATATTTTATTATAGTGCATAGGTGCGAATTCTTGGATAATTAAGTTAAACTTAATGAGCTTTATGCAAAATTTGAATTTGAGCTTGAGATAAAATCAAGCTTAAACGGAGGCTTGAGATTCATCTAAAAACTATAAGGCGAAGCTTGATTTGAAATTTTAAACTAAAAAATAATTTACTTAAATAAAACATTTTATAATTAAAAATTAATAAAATCTTATTATTCTAGTACGTAATCAAACATAGTCGGCTTACTATTTAATTATCTAAACTCGGATTCATTTAAATTCAATTTTAAATGATAGTACTATTATGAAATATTATGAATGTCCATTATACTTATAGATAATTCTTTTAAGTTATGGAATATGAAAGGTTAGAGATTACAACTAAAGTTGTAACACTCATTCTTTATAGACCACTAACTCCACTCCCTCCATTATCTTAGAGATCATGAGAGGTAAGTTATGTAAGTTATAGAGAATACTACTAATGATTTATGATGGAAATGATCACTTCCAACTCTATAAATATGAGCTGTAAGAGTGTAGATGTATGTGAGTGAAAAACTCTCAACAAAATTTCAGATTCTTGATTTCTCTCTTTCCCTCTTTTGTTATAGTTTAAAGTCTTGTTCATTCTTATTTCATAGTTAGTTTTGTGTCCATTGTGATCAGAATTTTACAACACGTTATTACACGATTGTTTGGAGCATTATTCTTTGAAATTTCTTTGAAGCACAATTTTCTGAAGAACGATTATTTAAAGGTTCAAGTAAAAATATTCTTTCTTTTCTTTGTCATCATGTCAAATCTTCCTAAACTCGAATTTGTGGCACTTGATATCACGGGAAAGAATTATTTATCGCGGATTCTTGATGCTGAAATATACCTTGATGCAATGGGTCTTTGAGACACCATTAGAGAAAATAATAATGAGTCGAATCAAAATCGTGCCAAGGAAATAATTTTCTTTCATCACCATCTTCATGAAACATTGAAGGCTGAATACTTTATTGTAAGAAATCCTCTTATTCTTTGGCAAAATTTGAAAGGACTGTTCGACCATATGAAGATAGATGTTTTACCAAAAGCGCGTTATTGAGTGGCTACACTTGAGGTTACAAGATTTTAAAACTATTAGTGAATATAATTCTATTATGTTTAGAATTACTTCACAATTGAAATTATATGGAGAAAAAATTAATGAAGAAGATATGTTAGAAAAAATATTTTTTACATTTCATGCCTTGAATATGCTCCTACAGCAGCAATATCGAGAAAAAAGTTTAAGAAATATTCTAAGTTGATTTCATGCTTACTCATAGCTGAGCAAAATAGTGAATTACTCATGAAAATCATGAAACTTGACCAGTTTGGTTCTACTCCACTCCCTGAAGTAAATGCTACTAGAACTAAAAATTCTAGCCATGGGAGAGACCATGGTCGTGGTCATGGCAATGGTCGTGGTCGTGGACGAGGTCACTGTAAATATATGCCTTATCAAAATCAGCAAAAGAATTAAAAATTTGATGAAAAGGGGAATGATACTACCTTAGCAAATCGTGAAGATAAATGTTATCGATGTGGTATGAAAGGACATTGGTTGGTATATGTCGTACGACCAAACATCTTATTGAACTTTATCAAACTTCACTCAAAAGGAAAGATAAAAGTGATGAGGCCAATTTTACTTTCCCTTTTGATATTGATGATGATTATGTTGATATAACATATTTAGATGTAGTTAATTTCTTTGAGCATCCAGAAGGAAAGATTGACCATTTGATTGGTGATAGGCATGTTAGAAACAATTTAAATTATTATGTTTTGTTTTAGTTTCATTGAAATAATTATTTGGTTGTAATTTGATTTATTTTAGTTTGATGTAATATTTATTTAATTTTATTTTGATTATAAAAGTTATATTTTTATTTAGATATGGCTATCATCTCATCTATTAAGAACAGTGGTAAGGATTTATGTATTATTGATAGTGAAACAACGCATACTATATTGAAATATGAAAAATATTTTTCTCACTTGAATATGGGAGAAACAAAAGTGCATACCATAATTGGTAGTGCAAAATTAATTAGAGGCTCCGGAAGAGCTAAAATCCTTTTACCTGTAGGTACTATGTTGGTCATAAAAAATGTGTTAGTTTCTAAAAAGTCTCAAAGAAATTTATTAAGTCTTAAAGATATTCGTTTTAATATATATCATATCTAAACAATTGAAGAAAGTTGTAGTGAATTCTTATATGTTACTACTACTGTTCAGGAAAGAAACATGTAGTAGAAAATTTGTCATCGCTTTCTTCTGACTTATATTATGCCAAAATTAGTGCAATTGAAATGCATTATTTAGTAAACTAGAAGTTTACTAATCCAAATAAATTTATTATTTGGCATGAACGATTAGGTCATCTTGGATTCTATAATGATGCAAAAAATTATTGAGAACACGCATGGTCTTTCATTAAAAAAAAAAAAAATCTTGAATACTAATGAATTCTTATGCGCTACTTGTTCTTAAGGGAAGTTAATCATTAAATCTTTAACAATGAGAGTGCGAGTTGAATCCCCAACATTTTTAGAAAGGATTCATGACAATATATGTAAACACATTCATCCATCAATTAGCAAGAAAGAAAAAAACACATTCATCCATCATGTGGCCAATTTAGATACTTTATAGTTTTAATTGATGTATTGATATTATGGTCACATGTATACTTATTATCATCTCATAACTTGTCATTTGTAAGATTATTTGTCTAAATAATTTGTCTAAGAGCACAATTTCCTGATTATCCAACACACACATTTGTCCTCTGGTATTTGATGCGGTTTTGAAGGTTTAAAGAAAATATTCAGGAGTTGAGGTAAAAGGGTAATCTCACGCTAGAAGATCTCGGACAAAAAAGAAGCCTTTAGCCATTATACCTTTTATGTGGATACAGTTTTACCCCCTCAATTGAGCCAAAGAATTATAGTTCTCAACTCGAATCAATAATCTTTTTCCAAATAGTTCATATTTTATTATAGTGCATAGATACGAATTCTTAGGGTATATTGGATTGGGTTCAACCTAATACAAAATTTTTTATTTTAAATTGTACTTTTTCTCTTACAAAAAAATTTTCATTCCCGAAATTCAAAGTAAAAAATTTTAAAATTAAATACTATCAAATCTCACTCTTAAATAATTAAATCCAACTTAATGAGTTTTATACAAAATTTAAATTTGAACTTAAGATAAAATCAAGCTTAAATCGAAGCTTGAGCTTGATCTAAAAAATAAAAAAAAATTATAAAATCTCATTATTCGAGCACGTAATCAAACATAGTCAGCTTACTATTTAATTGTCTAAACTCGGATTCATTTAAATTCAAGTTTAAATGATAGTACTCCATTCAGGCTCCAACTAAAGAGTATTGAGTCAGCTCGACTCCGAACGTGCTCAACAAGGCATAGATGGAACTAAGGAAAGGGGAGGGTGATGACGGCCCCGACATTTTCCTCAAAAAGAGAGTTGGACTTTCTTGCGGCCGTGTGATTGGAAGGAAGGATGGAATAGCGAAGGCAAAGGCAATTGATTTTCTTTTTTCTTCTTTGATGGGTATCGGCAATTGATTTCGACCAATGGCAAAATAAAATGAATTTGACTGAGAGGTCCTTCCGATCACGCGGACAAAGTGTTCAAACTTTCCAAGTTTCTCAGAAAATGACGAAACTCTTGCCCACCAAGTAATTAAAGATAAAAAAAAAAGTAATTAAAAGCTTTTTGCTTCTTTATAAACTAATGGAGAAAAAGCCCTGGAAACAGAAGAGAGCAGAGAAGAAGTTAGAAGATGATGAACATGGCGGAAATGTGGGGAAGTTTTGGCTCTGCCATGGCCGGACTAATGTTTATTTGGGCCATGTATCAGCAGTATTTCCCCTATGAACTCCGCGGTCCGCTCAAGAGGTATGCCGAGAAACTCAGAAGCATCTTCTACCCTTACATCCACATCACGTTTCCTGAGTATCAAGGCGATGGATTCGAGCGCAGCAAGGCCTATATGTCCATCGAAAGATACCTCGACAAGAGTTCTTCGAAGCAAGCCAAGCGTCTCAAGGCCACAGTTGTTCAAGATTGCGAATCGATTGTCCTTAGTATGCAGGATCACGAAGAGGTCACCGATGAATTTCAAGGCATTAAGCTCTGGTGGGCTTCTAGCCAAGATATTCCCATGAAGCAGTCGATTTCGTTATATCCGAGAGAGGATGAGAAGAAGTTTTTCACTCTCAGTTTTCATCAAAGGTACCGGAAAATCATCACGGAGACCTATTTGAAGCACGTTTTGGATGAGGGCAAGGCGATTACGGTGAGGGAGAGGCAGAGGAAGCTCTACACCAACAACAAGAATGAGAGATGGGATGGATTCAGGAGAACCATGTGGAGCCATGTCCTGTTCCAGCATCCATCGACTTTTGCAACTTTGGCAATGGATCCAACAAAGAAGCAAGAAATCATTGATGATTTGATCATATTCAGCAAGGCCAAAGAGTATTACGCTAAGATTGGAAAGGCGTGGAAGCGCGGCTATCTTCTTTATGGTCCTCCCGGAACCGGCAAGTCCTCCATGATTGCTGCAATGGCCAATTTTTTGAAGTATGATGTATATGATCTGGAATTGACTGCCGTGAAGGACAACACGGAGCTGAGGAAGTTGCTGATAGACATATCTCCCAAGTCCATTATAGTGATTGAAGATATCGATTGCTCCCTCGATCTTACGGGGCAGAGGGAGAAGAAAAAGGAGAAGAAAGATGAGGAAGCAAAAGATGAAAAGGCAGCAGCTGAGAAGGAGATTAAGAAGAGCACGGAGGAAAGCAATAAGGACAGCAAAGTCACTCTTTCGGGGCTTTTGAACTTCATTGACGGGCTCTGGTCTGCTTGTGGAGGAGAAAGGCTAATTATTTTCACGACCAACTACGTCGAAAAGCTCGATCCGGCCCTGATTCGAAGAGGGAGGATGGACAAGCACATTGAATTGTCATACTGTGGATTCGAATCATTCAAGGTGCTTGCCAAGAATTACCTGAACATCGGATCCCACGATCTGTTTCCAACGGTTGGTCGATTGTTGGAGGAGACTAATATGACACCAGCGGATGTCGCAGAGAATTTGATGCCAAAATCTTCAAGTGATGATGCAGACATTTGTCTGGAGAGACTGATTAAAGCAGTTGAGACAGCAAAGGAAGAAGCAAGATTGAAGGCTGAAGAAGAAGAAAAACTAAAAGCCGAGGCAGAGAAAAAAGAAAGAGCTGCGAAAGAAGAGAAAGAGAAAAAGAAAGAAGACAACAACAAAAGTGATGAAACAAATGGAGAAACTTCAGCCAAGGAAGTGAAAGAAAATGGGGATATTACAAAAGAGTGATTCAATAAAGAAAATTGCAGCTTGAAATGGATATCAGTTGATGTTGTCACTGAATCATCGATTCTGTATGGCTTTTAGGAGTTTATTCTGCGTTTATAGCCCCAAGTGCTATAATAAGCTCCCTTGTAGTTTGGGGCTTAGTTTAAACCTTCTAACTAAATCTTGTGTTTCATAACTTGACATTATCATCTATTCTTGTTTGCGATTGAGGACGAATGCTAAGAGAAGAGAACCAAGGACGAACTTGAAGTATTCTTCATCACGAAAATTCACCGGTGAGCAGCTACTCTAAAATGCAACGCCACAAAGGCACCGGAAGTGTGCTCGTGACAAGAAATTCAAAACAATGATGCAAAAATCTATACAACGCAATCCATTATTTTCTCTTTTGCTTTTAAGGTTTGGAAAAGATGATTCGTCAGGAACTCATGGAATGGATGTCCCTAATGAGGCGATCCAGATTAGAACGAGAGGACCCCTCCTTCACATAGGGATCTTTTAGCCAGTTTTGCCATTTCATCAGCCCTCTGCAAGAACTCCTCTTTCCTCACCTCCATCAATTCCCTTACCAGTCTCTCAACTACTCCTCTATCACAAGTGTCTTTCATGTCCAACCCCAGCTTCCACACCTCACTCACAACCCTACTATTCACCAGCTGGTCCGCGAAATAAGGCCAGCAGATCATGGGCACCCCTGCAGAGATGCTCTCCAAAGTCGAGTTCCATCCGCTGTGGGTCAAGAACCCCCCAATTGCGGGATGTTCTAATACCTTTTCCTGGGGTGCCCAACCCACAATAGACCCCCTTTGTGTCGTCCCATCCGACAGCTCCGCCGGAATTTGACTCTCCCAGTCATCACCGGCGACAGAATCCGGCCTCATGACCCACAAGAATTTACTCCCACTATTTACCAAACCGTGCCAAAACTCCATGAGCTGTTCTCTAGTCAGAGTTGCGATGCTGCCAAAGCTTACATAAATGACAGATTTGGATGGTTGCGAATCTAGCCAGGTCATGCAGCTCGTGTCTTCTTCCCATAAGCTGCAGGAAGAGGTCGGCGACGTTTTCATTTCTTTATAATATAATTTGGTCTCCAGGTGCGCATGGAGTGGTCCAATTGTATAGAGATTCGGACACACAGTTTTTATGTGGGACAGTAGGGATCCATCTAGTTCTTCGAAAGTGTTGAGGATTAGACCACAGGCTTTTGCATTTTCTTGGCCCTCTGTCTTCAATAGTTGAAGTTTTTCGTTTGATAAATCACCTGAACGGCAAAAGCATGGTAGATCTCGCCGCCGGAGAAAACATTCCATCCCTGGTACGCTCTTAATCGGTACATCCAAGTCATCTCCTGGAGAAAGAATGTCAGATTCCAAACCAATTAGCTAAACTAAACCAAAAATTTCCTGACAATATTCGAAACCTGCAAAGGGCAGCTCTCGGGCTTCAATGAGCTTCGGGAGGCAAAAGACCACCCAAAGGCAGCAAGGACTGATTGTGCGGAAACTAACAATTGGAATTCCGAGTTCCCTAGCAACGTCACAAGCAAATCCCAAAATCCCGTCAGCTATAATGAACGACACGGGTCGCAGCAGGGATTCAGAACTCAGGCAGCCGGCGGAGGTCAATATCTCCTTGAAGAGCGGTTTGGTTTTGGACTTGAGAGAATCAAACATCTCCATGAACTGGTCCCCGGAACGGGGATGATCTTCAGGAAGACCGTCCGGGATGGACTTCAATCGGAACCCCGGATAACGAGCGAAATGGGATTGGGCATCTGCGGAAAGAAGAAGCCGAGCATGGATGTGTTGGGTAAGTAGGACGGTGACGTGGAGACCAGCAATGCACAGGAGCTCTGCGAGCTTAAACATGGAGTTCATGGGGCCTTGAATGGGCAGAGGGAAGATGAGGACGTGGGGTCGTACCTTTCTGCGATCCATTGGTGACCAGCGAAAGCAAAGATTTCTCTGCTGAATCCGTAGCAGAAGAAGATTACTTGAAATGTCTGCTTCTGTATAATCAAGAACGGAAGATGGTGATTCAGCCAAAAACCAAAGAAAGAACAGAAGACCGTGGCGTTATACGCACCACTCGTTTTATTTAATATAAATGTATCGTGTCCTTTGTCCTTGTTTTTAAATTTATTTATTTTTTCTCTCTTCTCTCATTTTTATTTTTTTATTTTTATTTTTTGATAACTGCAACTCTTTCAACTCATCCCTTCCTGTCAAAACGAACTCCAACCTGTAGGTTGACCCATATGAACGGATTTAGACTCAGTATACTTAAAGTTTGTTTAAATGTGAATTTTTTTTACCTGATCTATTTAACTCGAGGGTAGGATGTCGTTTATTTTTTTAAATTTTTTAAAAATTTTTCTTAAAATAATATCGTTTTGATTTTTTTAAAAAAAATTAAAAATATATATTTTTTCAAAACGATATAGTTTTGCTTACATAGTCAGCAGGCTGGCTATCGCAGACTGAAGGTTTTCAGTCTGCGGGCCAAACGGGTCAATCCGTTTCGATTCGTTTTCAAGGCCAGTCCATGCGGGCCGGTTTGGCCGTTTGACACCACTACCCCTCTTAACATTTGAGTAGAAGAGATTCGAGATGTAATTAATTTTATTATTGAAGCATATAATTTTTAATAAAATTTTAATTTTTTAAAAAAATCACAAATAAACTTCTAATTTAAATAAACACAATATGCGAACTTAGACATGGTTTGATTTTAAAATTAAACATAAATTTTCAAATGTGAGACTCATAACAAATAATTTAATTTTTATGAAACTCAAGATAAAAATTTCAAAACTAAACCATATTTCATCACATCCAAGTAATTTCATTAAACTGTTTCATTTGGAAAGTTGAACTGTTTGGTAACTAAAATTAACCTTAGTTCTAGCGTTTTTAATTGTGATTTTTCCACATTTGGAAAAAGTTAAGGGCACATAATTTTACCTCAAATGTGATATTCTCGTTATATTATCTTCCTTTCCTTTTTTCTAATACACATGTTTGAATATGATTCAATTTTTTATGTATCAATATCAATACTCTACATTTCTATTTACTATAAAAGCATTTTGTTTGAATTGAAAATTAAGTAATGTTTTCTTTTTTCATTGAAAAAAGTAATATTTGCTCCTTATACAATTTTTTTGTTAGGTAATATTCAAAATAAAATGTAACAAATTATGAATAAATAATTTGTCACTAATATAATAACTTAAGATAACTTACTAAAAGACAAATAAGATTAAAATAAAGGATTGTGTCTATTAAATTTTATTATCTAAGCTTAGTTTTATATATATATATATATATATATATATATGTGTGTGTGTGTGTGTGTGTGTGTGTGTGTGTGTGTGTGTGTGTGTGTGTAATATAAAAGTTAAGAGATTCTCGACGGTAACTAGATGCCACTTGAATAGCCTCCTTTTTCCAAGTAAAAATCTCTTTTTTAAAAAAAATAATATGAAAAGATAATAGTAAATATATAAAGATACCAAATTGAAAGAGTTGAAAGATTTGATTTGGATGACCATGGCCAATCTTTTATTTCAAATTATTTTTAAAAAAATTTATTTCAAATTTAATAGGCTAATTTTAAATTTAAATGAAGAGCTTTAGCATTTTAATTATTTAAATTTAAATATTTCAATATACTTTCAAATTTAATATTTTTTATATTTTTTATAAGTGCAACATATTTTTTATTAGTATAGCGAATATATTTAAAATAAAATTTTATAGAGTGAAAATAAAATTATTAAAAAATTATTCCAAAAAAATTCAAGTTAGGGCTAGACCAAGCCTGAGTGAGCCGAGCTCGAGCTTTTTTTCAGCCTGGAAAAAAATCAAACTGAGCTAGGGCTTAGCAAAGCCCAGTTCATTAGGCCCTAGTGAGCTGAGCTAGGCTAGCCATAACCCGATTTTTTTTTTGTATTAACTTATTTTATATTTTTTTCTCTACAAAAATTTATTTAATTTTTTTAGAATAATTGATATTTTAATTTTAAAAACTTTTTAAACTTGTATTTGAATCTTAAATATTTATTAAAAAATAAAATTAAATAAATAATTAATTATACTATTGTTACATATAAAAATGATATATATATATATATGTGTGTGTGTGTGTTATGGGGGCCGAGCTTATCTAATTCGTAGCTTGACCCAAACGTAATTCAAGCTTAAAAAATTAGGCTCGCTCATATTTAACCTAACAAAATCAGTCGGTCCGAGCCCATTAACAGTCCTGCTCATCCCCTCTTTTCTTTTAATTGTTCCTTTTCATTTTTTATTTTACAATTCATTCGCAACTTTTTTATCAAGTAAAACGTTATTTCTTTGCTTTTTGTCACTCTTTTTTGTTTTTAAATGTAAGGACTCTTCTCTCACTTTGTTGATTATTAATTTTTTGCATTTCTAATTTCTTTATAGCATTAGAAGAAATCTTCTTACTAGCATTTTTTTCCTACAATATTCTATTATTTTTAAATTTTGAGAAGAAACCTTCTAATTAACATTTTTATACTTTTTATTTCTTGTAGAATCACAATTTGGGGTTTGGAGTTTGCAAGGCATTCTTCCTGAATTTCTTCTCACAATTCTTTTAACTACTTGGTTCTCAGGTTTCTTATTCTCACTTTTATTCTTTGTTTTGCATATTTGAAGAAGCCTACATACGAACATGTTTCTGGCCTTTTCTTATTTTTTATTGTGTTTTGATTGTTTTTATATTTTAGAAGAAACCCTCTAATTAACATGTTTTTAATTTTTTCTTGTTTCTTATAGTTTTAGAAGAAGCCTTCTATTTTCTATTTTTTATTTCTTATTGTATTTCTAATTAAAATTTTTGTTTTTTCTTTTTTATTTCTCACTCTATTTTTTTTTTAATTTTTGTGTAGTTTCAGAAGAAACATGCTTTTAGCAGAAGATTTCTTACTAACAAATTATAGCATCATAATTGGTACTAAAGTTGGGAAAAGTAATTTCTAAATTTCCCCCCCTTTTCCTAACTCAAATTATATTTTCATTTTAATTACCTGTTTTCGTTTCCCTAACAAGTTTTTGCTATTTTGAGAGTTTCTTAAGAAGCCTTCTCTTCATTGACAAGTTCTTTATTACAAGTGGATTTTATTAACATGTAATGTTGGTTTTTTTTCTCTTTTAATTTCTTATAGCATTTCAATTTGTTTTATGGAGTTTGGACCACCAAAACAAATTGTTTTAACTTTTTTTTATAGCATTACAGTTTGTAGTCCAAGAGAAATTGTTTAATACAAGAGATTGAAAAGTATATAGAGTGATATATCTTTCTATATAATCATATTTGAATGGACCAATATTATGATAAATTGTATCTTTATTTCAATGCCCATTTCTATAACTATTTTATTTTTATTGCTGCATTTTATTAATATAATATTATAATTTTGTAATTATATTTATTATATAATAATAGTCGATGCATTTATTTTAATATAGTTTTGATAATTTATCATGTACTCAAGCATGAAACTACATCAAGGCAAGGATTCGAACCTTACTTGAGGATATAGAATAGAATTCTTCTATCAAAAGAAGTACTAGGAGATTGCCGTTTAAATTGTCAGCCCATAATTCGACGGGTTGAGATTCTCTCCACTTGAACTTTGACAGTGTTATTCCGATTGATTCGACGGATTGAGATTCTCTCCACTTAAACTTTGATAGTGTTATTCCGACAGAGTTAATACTAAAAGCTGATTATTCAACTTGTCTTCCTCTGTATGTTCACAAAACAAATATGTAAGGTTGTAGGAATGCTATTGGTCTGCCTCTCCAGAAATTTCCTTTTTCTTAAAAAAAAAATCACATTTTCGTATTATGCAATTTAAAAGCAGTTTCTTTCAAATACATTTACCAAAACGAAATATAAGATCGAACGCCAAAACTATCGTCAACTTAGGGAAAATTCATTTTCTAATGAAATTCCAGTGCTGCAAAACCTTTACCCTTTTTGCTGTTAAGCCTCGCCATCTTCCTTAGCCGCAGAATCTTCTTCATAACCTTAAAAACCAACGCCATTCTGTGTTTATTTGCAGAAACCCAATCGATATTTGTCTTCGTCTCGTAAACTTTCAAGGCCTTCTTCACAGTTCTGCTGGGAATTTCCGAACCATTTTCTTCGACGCATTGAGCAAAGTCCGTAACCCAACAAGAACAACTTTCTGAAGAAGATTTGGTCTCAGATATTTCCTCATGGCGGCAGTAACGTTCCTCATTGAAATTCTCCCATAATAAGTCCATCGACTCCTCCTCTTCGACCAAGTCGAGATCTCCGATGCCGCCGAAACTTCGCCTGATGAAGAGCTTTCCTCTTCCGTTGCCGGCAAATTCATCGAAATTGGGGCTAACTCGACTCGAAATCCTCCAAAGTGATGGCGTATCTGTTAACTGCCCGATGTCGTTGCTAATTGTCGGAAAGCTAAACTCATCTGTAACCATATCAACTTACGGCAAATTCTCCGAATCCTATATACGAATGTCACCGGACGGTGATATATAGGTATATTTATAGCTAGCTGGGGGGGAGAGAAGCTGAGCAATTAGGAGCATTAATGGGGGGCGGCTGGGGAACAGCATAGCCACCGCCGGATTGTTCGGAGGCGGAGGAAGTGGACCGGCCTGTCTTTGTATGCACCTGGCATTCGCATTCTCTCCTTAATTGCACTTTGAAAGGTACCCGTAACTCCCGAGCCGCCTGAAAGAACGCAGCTCTTGGCCCACAATCAGTGTCTGTTTCAAAAGGTTTCTTTTACGATCCGATTAGGAAATTATGCAAAGTGCTTTCAAAAGAATTCAAAGACCAATTCAGGTGGCTAACACCTTTCATTCCACTTCCCCTTCATATATTAATAAGGCTGGGCCTTCTTCTTCTCCTCATTTTTTTTTTTTTTTTGCAGTGATTAAGGATATGATTGAAAATAGTTTGATTTTAAGATTTTTATTTTTAATTTCGTAAAAATTAAATTATTTATGAAAAAAATATAAGTTCCACATTTAAAATTCCGTCCAATATAAGCGTTAGTGCTAGGGGTGTGTAAAAATTAGACTGGACCGAAAATTAGACCCGACCAAAAATCGAACCGAAACCAAACCGTTTTTACATTTCGGTTCGGTTTTTTATTTATACGATCCGATTCGATTTTTAGGGTTTATATACATTTCGGTTATGTTTTCGATTTAGGTTATCAAATTGAAAATAGAACCGAACAATTAAAAGTTTAAAAAAAAATACAAGAACGCATTATTGTAATGAATTCTTGTATTTTTTAAAAAATAAATATAAGAATGCATTACCATAATACGTTCTTATATTTATTTCGATTTAAATCAAACCGAACTATAAAATTAATTAGTGAACGGTTCAATTTTAATTTTTAAAAAAATTAAAAAAATCAAATAAAAATTAAATAATAAAATAAAAAATCGGACCAAATCGATTTTGCACACCCTAGTTAGTTAGTGCTGGGCTTCGTTTTTTCGGCATCAACAAAAGAGTTTTAGCCTCGTGCGAATCCAATCAGTTGACGCCAGAATTCATGATAAAAGTACGCAGTAACGTTCAAATATTGCCATCTTAAATTTTGTCATTTTATAAAATTGGAAATTTGGTTAAAGGTATGACAAAAGTTGGCGATTGTTAAGCCGATGCAGTGGACTTTTTTTTTTTCTATTTTGCCTCCCACTAAGACCTATTTCTTTCTCTCTCATTTCTCTTAATTTCTTAACTCTCTCTCACCTTATTATTGAAAATATCAAATTAAAAGTTGATCTAACAAATGTTCAACATCATCCCTTTTACTTAATTTGTAAGCTTTTATATAAAATGTTTAAAAATAGTAAAAAAATTGAATCTTTGTAATTATTAAGGGTTCATTTGGATTGCATCTTTCTCAACCAAATACACAATTAGATCACACTTTTTTTTCATAAAAATTTACTTTTATCAAATTCAAAACAAAATCTTTTCCAACCAAACATAATCCAAATACAGCCTAAATTCTAACCACTAGCAAGGGTTTTGTCGATGGCATGGCAAAGCTCGGCAAAGAAGCTCATTCCTCTTTCTTTCTTTATTTTTTTTCAAAAAAGCTCTTAATAAATAATTCTCTTAACATATCTTTAAATTTACATAACAGAGAAATAAAAAAATTTATTTCTCAAATTATTTTATTTGTCTTATTATTGTCCTCAATCTTTAATTGTATCTTTTGTAGTCCACAAACTATTTTATTTGTATTAAGATTTTTTTTAATCTATATTTATTTTTTTAGTCTCAAAACCATTTTTTTCAAGTTTAATAGTCTCAATCACCTAATCTACGATATAATTCAATCCCTGCAAGCAATGCCTTAAGACTACATAAGTTACTTTGAATAAATTTTCTTCAAATAGCACGACATTGCTACATGCATCAAAACTGTAGATGTATTTGTATTGAATTTCATTTCGAAACACAATGGAAATTTATTTTTAGGTCCTGAATCTTATCTCACAACTAATGTACTTTTATAAAATTGAAAACAGAAAATAACATAATTATACTCTATTTAAATGTTGATTATGCAAATATGTCAGAGTGCTTCAAAGTAACTTATTTGCCCTTACAAACTGCCACATGTGCAATGTACATGAAGAGAGTGACTGGATTTTACCATGGATTTGGTGATTGAGATCATCAAGTTTGAAAAAAAATAGTTTAAGGATTAAAAGGGATAAAATAAAAGATTAGGGACAATCATAAGACAAATAAAATAGTATGTGGTCTAAAAAATATAAAATTAAATATTAAAGACAATTGTAAAACAAATAAAACAGTTTAGGAACTAAACTTACCAATTTCTCTACATAATATGTAATTCTTCCTTTTGTCCCTCCAAATTTGTTACTAAATTAATGTTAATAACATAATATGAAGTATTTTAAAATTTCTTCTTTGTAAGTGGAATAATTTGATATGTATTTGGATGTAAATAGCAAATTTAAGTTGTTTGATTATGGTGGAAAAGTGGAGGGGATGTAATTAAAGAGTGGTATTATTCCCCTCCTACCATGATGATTTATTTCTTTCCCAAATTAGAATGGTTGGGAGAGAGAAAATGAGTTAAATACATTAATTAAATGCTTAATAACAATATACTACCTTCATATTTGGAGTAAATTTACTTTGCTCTATAATTGTTGTAAAATTCGATAGCAATAGACACAAAACTAAATATAAAATAACAACCAAGAAGACTTTGAACTATATCAAAAGAGAGAAAAAGAGAATACAAGAAATATAGAAATTAGAATTTTATTGAGAGTTTTTTCACAATACATCCACACTCTTACATGCTCCTAATTATAGAGTTGGAAATGATAATTCCCATCATAGGTCATTATTAGTAGCATTCTCTAAAATTATCGTAACTTACCTCTCATGATCTCTCATGTTCTTGAAGATAATGAAGGTAATAGAGATAGTTGTCTATAAATGATGGATATTACAACATTTGTTGTAATCGCTAACCTTTCATATTTCGTAACTTAGATTAATTATCTCTTGGAATAATGGGTTTTCATAATATTTCATAATACGCCCTTGAATGTCCATCACATAAAGAGTATACCTTGTTAAAATCTTACCAGATAAAAAATCTAGTGAGAAAAACTCTAATGAAGGAAAAAGAGTATACAACTTTTTATATCATTATTACTTCCCCTAGTAAAATAATCCATTAAGATTCCTTAACCAACACATTCTAATTTTGTTCAACAATTTCTCAAATGTTGTTGTTGGTAATGTCTTGGTGAATAAATTAGCCAGATTGTCACATGATCGAATTTGGTGCACATCAATATCACCATTTTTTTGAAGTTCATGAGTAAAGAAATTTTTTAATGAAATATGTTTTGTGCTATATCCTTTGATATATTATCCATTTAATTGAGTTATACAAGCTACATTATCATCATATATAGGAGTTAGAATCCTATTCCTGGAGGATAATCTATAATTCTCTTGAATATAATAGATCATAGATCTCAACTATATATATTCTCAACTTGCCTCATGAAGGGCTATAATTTCATAATGGTTAGATGAGGTAGCCACCATGGATTGTTTCGCAGAACGCCATGAAATAGCAGTACCAAATAGGTAAACACATTACCAGTTTGATAACGTGTTTTATGTGGATCAGATAAATATCTAATATCTGCATAACCAATTAACTTTGGGTTGGTTTTATTCGAATAAAGTAATCTGAGATTTATGGAACCTTGAAGATATATAAGGATATGCTTAACACCATTCCAGTGTCGTTTTGTGGGAGAATAACTATATCTTGCTAATAAGTTCATAGAAAATAATATATCAGGTCTTGTTTTATAAGCAAGATACACCAGTGCATTAATTGCACTAAAATAAGGTACTTCAAGACCAAGTAGTTCTTCATTATCTTCTCGAGGTCTAAAGACATATTTATTTACCTCTACAAGAAAAAAGAATTTTGAAACCGACAAATTGGTTATAAAACAAGAATTTGAAATCGATTTGAAATTAAAAAAAATCAATTTCAAATTTTAAAGCGATATGAAACCAATTTTAAAACAGAATATAGTTAGTTTTATATTCGGTTTCAAAATTGACCCAAGAACCAACCTTTTTAATCAAATACAATAATCGGTTTTGAAACTGCATTGGAACTGATTTGAAACTAACTGGATCAGGCACGTGTTCCCACATGCCCGATGCGTGGTGGCTAGCCCAAGTGTGTGCGTGTGTGCACGCGCTAATAATTTGGACAAAAATCACCCCTTGCATGACTCGAACCTTGGTTGCTAGTGTGGTGAGCATGTGCTCCTGCACCAGGCTAAGCTTCATGTTGTTATATTATTCTGTAATTATTTTATTTATACTATATATATATATGTTATATTTTTAAATCAATAATATGTATTATATTTATTTAATAGGTTATAAACTCATGATATTAACTTATTAAATATGTTTAACAATTAATAAAACATTCGTAATGGCATTTATATAGACAAAATATATTAACATTATATATAATTATTCTTTTATACACTTGTATATTTATACGAGTGTTAAGTATAATTTACTTTGTATGATATTTGATTATACTTATATTATAATTGAAAATAAGTATATATAGATTAATATATATATATATATATATATATATATATATATATATATATAAAATATATATAGTACATAACAAATACATTATACAACTGTTTACCTAACAATAGATAATTATATATATGCATAATCAAAATATATACATATACTAATTATATGTTGGTCACAATAATTTCTTTAAAGTCATCGAAGGTGTAAGATGTCAAATTATAAACTTTAATTATAATCTAAAATCTTAATAATAAATATTGAGTTTGGAATCGATTTGAGACTAACAATCATATTAGAAACTGATTTGAAACCGCAATAGGGTTTTGCAACCGATTAGAAACCGATTTAGAACCGTTCTAGGTATAGGATTTAGAAATCGATTCGAAAACAAATTTTGAAAATGATTTTAATCGGTTTCTAATTAGAAACCGATTTTAATCATTAGAAACCGATTATAAAATTCATCAATTTTTTTGGGATTTATAAACTGATTTCTTAATCTATTAAAAATAAAAAAAATTTAATTTAGAAACCGATTTTATTAGAAACTGAATTTAATCAGCTTCTAATTAGAAACTGAATTTAATTCGTTTCAAATTAGAAACTGATCATAAAATTTATTAATAGTAAAAAATATTTGAATCCTATTGAAACTAATTTGAAACTATTTTCCTAGCGGTTTCAAATTGATTTCTAATTAGAAGTTAATTTTTTCAATTTCAAATTTCGGTTTCAAATTTACTGTTTCTTGTAGTGTATGGAGTACTCAATGGATGTGCTTTATCCATGTAAAATATTTTTATGACTTTCGGTGTATATGTTGATTGGTGAATAAAACTTTCATCTTTTAGATGTTCAATTTGTAGACCAAGGGAGAACTCGGTTCTTCTAAAATTTTTTATTTCAAACTATTGTTTCAATAATTCACTGCATCTTGAAGCTCTTCTAGAGTTCCAGTAAGATTAACTTTGAACTATAGCAAATGAGAGAGAGAGAGAGAGAGAGAGAGAGAGAGAGAGAGAGAGAGAGAGAGAGAGAGAGAGAGAGAGAGAGAGAGAGAGAGAGAGAGAACACAATAAGTATAAAACTAGAATTTTATTGAGAGATTTTCACAATACATCTACACTCTTACAAGCTCCTATTTATAGAGTTAAAAATGATCATTCTCATTATAGGTCATTAGTATCATTATATAACTTACTTTCAATGATCTCCTATATTCTCTAAGATAATAGAGGTAATGTGAATAGTTGTCTATAAATGATAGATGTTACGACTTTAGTGGTAACTTCTAACCTTTCATATTTCATAACTTAGATAAATTATCTCTTGAAATAATGGACATTCAAAATATTTTATAATAATAAATTTATTTTCGTATCATTTGCCAATTTTGTTAAAGCTACATCAGTAATTTCATTTAAATTAATTAAATATATTATAATTTCCATTTTAACAGTTGAATTTGATTGATTTAGAAAAAGAATAATATCACTTAACCTCCTTAATGTTTGGAAACATTTTCATTTTTACCTTTTAATGTTATTTTTGTATCAATAAACAACATCTATTGAATCCAAATAAGCAATTTTATTTATAAAAATATTGGTAAGACAATTTTTTTAATACCTAAAAAAAATTAAAATCAATCCAAGACGGGATTGAGAGAAGAAGGTTAGATTGAGTGGAGACTATAGATGTTCATTATTAAGTTTTAATTGAAAACAAAATTCAACAGGATTATACTACCTTTTTTTTTTCAAGTCTACTTGGTGTCTTTTATGAACTTAATATAATGTCAATCTAGTTTTTGTTTTAGATTATTGAAATTGAAGATAACCTAAAATTGAAATTCTTAGAGATTGTTGAAAGTTTGATTTGGTTCAAAATTGAACCAAAGTAAGAAATTTTATTAAATAACTCATAACTTTTAAAAAATTATAATTTGAATTTTATCTTTGAACTAAATATTTTATTTTAGTTTAATTTCAATAAAATTTAGGTTTAGTTCAATTTTCATGATAAAATAAATTAATGCTCTCTCTCTTCTTCCCTTCCCTCCCCTTCTACTTCTCCTCAAACCAAACATAAACAGGCAAAAAAAAAAAAAAAAAAAAGGCTCCCCGGCCTTCCTTTTCCCCTTTCCCTCCCTTTTTATGCCTAAGGGAGGAAAAGTGCGATTAAGCTGTTGCCTATTTTGGCATAGCCTAATTTTTTAAAATCCTTATCATATTAAGGTGATTTAATACTTTCTTGCTAATTATATCTGTTGTAAATAGTTGTGCGGCTATTGTACTAAAATCATCCAATATTTTTTTACTAAAATGGTAAAAAATATCTTTTAATCATCTCATTAAGATGACTAGGAGAAATTGTCAATTGACTTGAAATTTTTTAGTGATCGCCTAAAACCTTGAAATGTTTTAATTAAGAAATATACAAGTAAATATGTAGGGTAAAACAATCCAAGAGCTAGGGTGTTCACTATCCGGTTAGAACCGAAAATTCGAACTGAACCGAATTTGTTAATTCGGTTCGATTTTTTACTAATTCAAACCAATTTGGTTCGATTTTTCGGTTTGATGAAAAAATCGGTTCGGCTTTTAATTTTTATTTTCGAACCAAAATATCAAAATTTAAAAAAATTATATATGAATGCATTTTGGTAATGCGTTTTCTAATAAAAAATAATTTTTAAAATAAAATTACCTCAAGAACGCATTATCAAAATGTTTTCATATATGATTCGGTGTGAAATTTTAATTTTTCGATTCGATTTGATGAAAAATTCAATTTTTAGATTTGATGAAAAATTAGATTCGATTAGATTTTAAATCGAAGAATTTTCACAGCTAAACCGAAACTCCTACCAAGAGCCAGCAGTGTAGAATTCAATTGGGCCTAATTGTAATATTCACATATCTAAAGGGTTTCAATGAAGTTAAGAAAACAAATTTCGCAAGTTTTGAAATTTTACTCCTTCCCCAGCGCAACGCTGACCCCCTCTTAGGACGTTTCACTTCCCCAGTAGTTGCCTCTTTCCCTCTCTGTTTCTCTTTCTATTTCTACAATTTGATGAAACCATCGTTTAAGCTTCCTCAGGAGAGAGAGAGAGAGAGAGAGAGAGAGATGACAGGGATGGGGCTTGCAATGGCGATCACTAGGAGAAGCGGTGGAAGTGAAACGGAACGGAAAGAAGAGAAGCGTCGGAAGAGAAGAAATGTTGGGTTTGAAAACAAAGAAAATGGCAAAGCATCATCGTCGACATCAGCAGAAGCTGCAGTTGCAGTTGTTGCATCGGATTACGAGGCCATGAGAGCACAAAGGATGAGAGAAAACATGGAGAGAATGAAAAGTTTGGGGATTTTAGACCTCTCGAAGAAGCTCAACGAGGCTACAAATGCATCTCCAAGGAAGAAGAAGAGGAAGGATCCTGCTACCACTTCGAATGATCCTCCGAGGCGTTCTTCCCGGTGAAGTTCACCGCATGCAACTGTTCTTGCTGGTCCTTCCTTTTAATTAACGTGTTCTTTTCTGTTTGTGTAATGAAAATTTGAAATTTTCCTTTGTTTCTTTCTGTTGATTCGGTTTTACTCTGTTAGCTCCGGAAGATGAGATGGAATTAACATGAATCAAGAAAAAGCCTTTTGATTTTGGTAGTGTAGGAAAACTGTAAATGCTCCTTTCAAGATTTCTTCGTTTCCACTTTCAAGGGGAAATGATGAGATTCACGAGCAATGCCTTCTTTCCCTGTGTTTGTTTCGCTTTTAGGTTTCTTGGGTTTTGATTTTCCCGCTTGCATTTCAGGATCGCAAAGTCACTCTTTCTTCATGTGAATTTCAAAGAACTGAACTTGAGAGAAAGCTTGCACTCACTTCACTTCTGCTAAACTCCCCAGAAATGCAATAAAATATAACGAACTGAACATCTAGTCTACTATTCCGGATTTACGTTCCTTTGAGGAAGTTTGGTCCATTTCTGTCATTTTGTACCCGTTGTTATCTCTGCTTGTATCCAAGTAATTTGCTTGTGTTGCATGTAACCATCTGCATTGACTTCATAGATTTAGTTGCCCAAATTGTTGTTCTCTTTTGTACCCCTTGAATTTCCAGAAATTTGCCCTATTTATTGATTTTGAAGCAATAAACTTATGAGTCTCAGCATAATAAATGAGCGGCCCACTAGTTCCGGTTGCATTTCCTGTTTAATTTTGAAGAATCTGAGGGAAAAGGAGGACCGGTGGCTTGGAAATTTTGTGGTCGAAAATTTATTGGAGAAACGTTTTCCTGTATATCTAGGTTGCAGAACATGACTAGAGCTGGCTATTCAGAACATCGACAATCAAAGGAGGAGAAGGTAACTGCAAATACAACGATTCATATAGAAGAAGGTTCAGAACCTGAGATTTACACAGAAGAGCATGAGAATCTCTTGGGTGATTCCAAGACTGCCTGGACTTTATTCGTTGAAGGATATGACAGCGCGGGGCAACGCATCTATGATCCAGTTGCGGGCAAGACATGCCATCAATGCAGGTTTTGAGAAAATGTTTCTTAACTATTCTTCAGAGCATTTTATATTTATTTGAACAGTATTGGTGTCGCTTCAATTAGGGCATGTACTGAGGATTAAAGTTGTTAACACTTCTGAAATAATTTGAAATCTGCCACCTTATTGTTAAACATGTTGTATATATGTAGAATGTTAGGAATTGTCTAACATCTCCTAAACTCCACATTAGTATGATATTGAGGAATTGTCTAACATCTCCTAAACTCCACATTAGTATGATATTGAGGAATTGTCTAACATCTCATAAACTCCACATTAGTATGATATTGTCCGCTCTGGGCAAAGCCCTCACGGATTTGTTTTTGGATATCTCCCAAAAGGCCTTTTTTATTCAGAATGTTCATGTCTTTCTCACTCATATGTCCTAAACGCATGTGCCATAGCTGAGTAAGATCATCATCAGAAAGAGAAGTAGAGATAGCAATCGAACTCGTCACGGCTGAACCCTCGCAAAATATAGAGACTCCCAATTCTTTTTCCTTTCAACAATACTAAGGAACCTCTAGAAATTTTCAGAACTCCACCTTCAGCTGAATACTTGCACCCTAGTGACTCCAGGGTGCCTAAAGAAATCAAATTATGCTTCAAATCAGAAATATGGCCTATCTTAGTCAGAGTTCTGATAGTGCCACAATGAGTCTTAATCTGAATGGTACCAATTCCAGCAACAACACAGTGTGAATCGTTTCCCATAAGAACCACACCAGAATCAACCTTCTCATATGAAGTAAACCAATTTTTGTGGGGACACATATGAAAAGTATAGCCAGAATCTAAAACTCATTCTAAAGAGCTATGTTTATCAGAAGTAGTAGCCAACAAAACACCACCATCAGAATCTGCTTCAATTACATCAGCTTCAGCTTTATTCTGAGCAGGTTTATTCTTTTTCTCCTCTCTCTCATTCTTATTTTTCAATTTATAACATTCTGAAATTTCATGTCCGCTCTTCTTGCAATAACGACAGGATTTAGAATTACGGCCTCGAGACTTAGATCTACGATTTGGATAAATTACTCCTATCGATAGATCTACTTCTAACATTCAAGCCTTCACCTCTATCATCAGACCGTACCTCATGATCAAATTTCTCCTTAGACAATAGATTAGATTTAACATCTTCAAATGACAGAGTATCATTATTTTCATAAAGTATAATTTCTTTGAAGTGCTTATAAGAGGGCGGCAAAGAAACAACTAGCAGTACAGCTTTATCTTCATCTTCAATATTGACATCCAAATTCTCAAGATCAATCAAGATAGAATTAAATTCATTAAGATGAGATTGTATAGCGGTACATTCAGCCATACGCAAAGTGTAGAGGCGCTCCTTGAGTCTAAGCTTGTTGGCAATACTTTTGGTCATGTACAGGGATTCAAGTTTGGTCCATAGCCCCTCGTCTGCAGCTTTTTTTCTTTATTGACCTCGCGTAAAATCTCCTTGGACAAACACAACTAAATAGCCGAATGTGTCTTCTCATCTAACTCTTCCCATTTTTCATCTGTCATACCCGCAGGCTTCTCAGAAATTCCAACAAGTGCCTTCTTTAAGCCATTTTGAATGAGGACCGCTCTCATCCGAATCGCCATATATCTAAACCGATTTTTTCCATCAAATTTCTCAATATCAAATTTGGTGACGGTGGACATATTTGGTAACTAGGCTCTGATACCACTTGTTATGATATCAATGCGTAGCGGAAGCACAAAAGAATAGATATTGAGAAAGAAAATAAGGAGAGCAAGAAAAAATAAAGGAGACACAGGATTTTTAAGTGGGAAACCCAATACGGGAGAAAACTCACTGCCTACGGCGAGCCAAAAATATCCACTATAATAATCGGGTAAGTACAAGAGAAAAAGTCTTCAACAACAATTATCAACGAAGACTTATAAGAGAGAAATAAATCTCATAAACTCAACCCTATAATTTGATGATATAGTGAATATATGTGGAGGAAAAATTTCAGCCTTTGGGGAGAGAATTTAGAGAGAATTGGTGTGTTGAACTCAATTAGAAGACCTCCTTGTATAGCCACACAAAGAGGTCTTGCAAAACACAATGATGAAGTCCATTTTACTTTCCTCAGTAGAGGGATATACTGATGTAAACATCCATTCTGCGCATTCATGTATTCTGAAGAATTTTGCGCACATTATTTTTGTGCTGAAAGCTGCTGACTGATGATTTTGTTGCTAATATGAATATGCATTAGATTAGTCTCCAGTTTGCTCTTCTTTGGTGGTAACATGTTTATCTTTACTACTAACTGGGAACTCTACTTCTGCTGCAGAAATTTTGTATGCCTGTGACACATTGTACTGGTAATAACTATATGATACGTATTCGTTAAGAACACGCTCTGACTGTTTTGCTCCAGTGGCAGTTAAGAGAAAATAATAATAATAATAATGGTGATGTGTTGCAGCAAGATGATTTAGCTGCCTTTGTGGGAGATTCGCCTGAAAGCTACCTCATGAAGGATTTTAAAAATATATTGACTAGGAATTTATTGGTGGTAGGATGTAACAATCAATTAACAAAGATAATATAATTTTTTAATATAATAAATCAAGATTCTCTCAAGTACTTAAAGAATTATATATTGTGACTCTATACTACACATAACGCTTAATACAAATTCATAGATATAAAACTCTTAAACCTAGATTATTAAACCTATCTAAGTTTGGAATTCTATTCCAAACAACAATAGAAAATTACTAATCTAAAATTTAATACGATAAACCAAACTAATAAATCTTCTAATCATGCTTGATTTAATATTTCTAACATTGCCTCCTTAAATCAAGCTTGGCAAGAAACTAGGTCTAATTTCATCACGAGCTAAAATTTTTATTGCGTACTATTTAGCATTAAATGATTTGTGTAATATCAATTTATAAAAAGTCTTCATCTTCACTCGAGAAGATAGACAAACACTATACTTGACAAATAATTTTGTTGTTAATTCATCTTGATTAATATATGCTTCCATATGTACCCATGTAAAGTCGACTTCGAAATAGTTTTTCAAAATCTTGATTTTAATATTTGAAGAACAATTTTCCACACCAATAAGATACTTTTGATTTTGCTTCAGAAGATTCCTCTCGCTATCAGAGTTATTGGTGAACTCTTCATTCTCGGATTTGTGAATGCATCAAGAAATTCACGAAACTTGGGTTCCATTGAAGCTTCCCCTCATTAAAGTATTGGAGTCTCCAACTTTTTTTAAAAAACCAATTCTGAGTTTCTTGATGGGTGAAAATTGTCTTTTACCTATTGATAGAGGGCTTTCAATTCTTTGCCTTTTTGTCTTACCAATTTCCATCATCTTTACATCCTTAGCTTCCTCGGATTTGTCTTCCTCTTTGTTCCCAAGACGAGTCCCATTATCTAAATTTACCAATGAATAAACAACTTCACCCAACTCTTTTGGTTCTTCTAACTTTTGACAAATATAATTTTCATTGAACTTATTTGTGGCTCAAATATGCAACTTATCAACGAGATTACCTTATTATTCAACAACATCCTCGAATTCTTTTTCTTCAAATAATTTGTCAAATCCAATACTATCACAACAATCCATCTAATAAAAAATTTCAACTTTTGAAAGGTCTTCAATCACTAATACATAATTTGTAGTAGGGCTCAATAAAGAAATTAGACTAACACAACAAACATGATCTATGGAGGTACTATTTTCACCATCATTCAAATAAACATTTTCTTTTGATTCAATTGGAAAACTATCAATCAAATCATAATTCTCCAAATTAGACGATTCAACTTCATCTTGAATCATTTACACCAAATCTTTTCCTTCATCTAGAATATATGAAAGTTAAATGAAACCATCAGACCTTACTGTGCTGCCTAACCTTCCAAACCGAACAAAAAAAGGCACTTAATGCTCACAAGCAGGAGTAGGAGCACAAGCTGGTAATCATCTCGCCTAAGTGCCTGATGAGTGGCACCATTGGTTCTTTATAAAAAGCTCTTTACTCTTTGGAATAACCGTTTTCTATGATCATTTACAAAATTACTTGAATGAAGTGAATTTGATTGACTTCATTATTATGCTACAGTGATTATCAAGCTTGAAGAGATTAGGGTGTTCATTATTTTGTGCAATCAAAAAAATCGAACAAAATCGAAATGTGATTTCCGTTCAGTTCGATTTATAAAAAGTTTGCATAATTCGGTTTGTTTTCAATTTCTGAGTTCAGACCGAAAATCGAATCAAAAAATAAAATTTTTAAAAATTATATGTGAGCGCATTATGTAAATGCGTTTTTAAATAATAACCCAATACTGAAATGTATTTTTTGGTATAAGCTGATTTTTAAAATAAAATTGCTAATCAATGCATTACAAAAATGTGTTTTTAAGACAAGAACACATTTTTGACATGCGTTCTTATTCTTCCTTTTTTAATTTTGATTTTTAATCGAATCAAACTGATTTAAAAACAAAAAATCAAACCAAAATATTTTTAAAAATCGAACCGAAAACTAAAATTTTAAGCCGAAAAGCGAATGAACACTCCTAGAGGAGATATTAAATAATACTAATATGGACTTTGTAGTAGCTTATGCAGGAACCATGCTAGATGCTTGCGGCTAGGCTAAGGTAGGTTACATCTTAACGAAATATGGCTCTAGATTAGTATCTCTTTTTTCCATGCGTACAGTATACTTACTGCATTTTTTTGCTCATGCACAATTACTTTGCAGTGTATCCATTTTGAATAATATGAGCTGAATTGAGTTAACTTTCTTTGTGAATAGCTGTATAAAATGGTCTTATTTGGGATGAATATGAAGTGGCGGGCTTCTCTCTGCCTGATATGAAATGGATTCAGTGTAAATGGTTCACTTAAGTATCATGTGAACTTAATTAGTACGTAGTGTTCCCGAAGCTGTATTTTGGAAGTGAATGTAAACTTTTCCTCCTTTATTTTGATGATCAATTTATTGTTATTGATTCATACTCCTTTGTGAATGTAAATTGTTTTGAGGTATAAAGTGCTATATAGACGTATAGGAGATCTTTCTCATCATGTTAGTTGATTACCTCGATAAGTCAAAATTGTTAATTCCTTTGAGCTTGTCATTATGGGAACATTGACCGGGAATTACTTGTGCAATCAAATTTTAGCTATTTATACAATTAGGAACTAATTCAGTGAACGTTGTCAGAGAGTTGAAGACCATGCATGAAATTCAAGAAAGAGGTCAATCAGCATCTTTCGCTTCGCAGGAGCAGAGTTGAAGTCTAGAAGCACACAAGATGGACCTTGCAGTTGCAATGATGAAACTACTACAAGAAAACACGAATTTTGCAATTCATTGCAATATCGCGATAAACGTGCGAGCGTTTAAAATAGTTGACTAAAATAGCAATAGAAAATCAACCGTTACAAATTCGTAGCATTTTGCTATAGAATTGGAAGAAAATAAATAAAAAATATTTTAAAATTTCATTACAAATTCGTAACAAAATTGCTACAGATTTTAAGATGCAGAAGGAAAGAAAATAAATAAAAAATTTATAATCCCATTGTAAGTCCATCACAAAATTGCTAACGATTTGAAAAGAAAAGAAAAGAAAATAAATAAAAATTATTTTATGATTCCGTCAGAAATCCATTGCAATTTTGTTATAAATTTGTGACAAAAAAGAAAAGAAAATAAAAAATATTTTATTATTCCGTCGCAAATCTGTTGCCATTTTGCTATGGATTTGCACTGGAAAAGAAAAATGAAATAATTAAAATTTTTAAAAATTTCGTCGCAAAACAGCTATGGATTTACAACGGATTTTGTTGTTTACGATATATTTGGGCAGATTTTGTTTTTTTGCGACGAAATTGAGACTGAATTGTTTTGCTTTCCTACTTTTTTTATAGTTACCCATTTTAAATTTGTGAGGCATACATCACGGTGTTTATAAATATGCTATTCGATTAAACATAGACAATATGTAGTGTACATGTAATATATATTGTCGTATATTATTCATGTATAGTTAGTGAGAAATATAAATAAATCGATACACAATTTATAAATCGTTTTGATATAAAATATTTATTTACTATAATAATGCTTTTATACAAGACACCTAGAAGTCTATTATATATGCATATAATACTAATAATTTTAACTATAATCGTTTCTTAATATGTAATAGTATATAACACATTAAATTAATGCATAGAATACATATATTAGTTAAATATATATGATAATTACATGCGTGTATTTAATAAATACAAGTTATTAACAAATCTTACATGTAAACTTATTCAAGATTGAGGGAAAAAAAAGAAAATTAATAAAGAACAAATCAAAAATTAAAATTCGTTGCAAAACACAACAGATTTGTGACAAAACAAGAACTTTTAGCTGCGAAAAAAAGCCGCCAATTTGAAATTCAAATAGGTTGCAAATCTGTCGCATCGGCACAATTACGACAAATTATTTAACCATTTAAAAAAAATTAAAAAGACACAGTAAATTATTTCCGTAGGAAATTCGTCACAAAATATTGCCGTTAAAAAAATAAAAAAAATAAAAAAATTAGTGTTCTGTTGCAAATCTGCGATGGAGTGCATATTTGTGTTTGGGGGGAAGTCCAGCTCTTTTCAACTCAAGTGATTGTCCTAGTCATATTAAATGAATTTGTAGAAAGGTTTTATGTATAAATTGTTTTCCAATATCTTTTTTCTTGACATCAGAATCATGTTGTGAATTTGAGCTTACTGGTCTTTAAGGATTTCAATAACCTATTCCTTCATGTTGTTTTCCTCTCTGCTAAGCATTGTGTGCAGTGTAATTGAAAATACATATCATATCATTTATAGGGACAATAATAAAATTTAAATGCCTGGCATATGGGACTCTTTGTTGAAGGAGAAGGAAGTTTTCACATTTTTTAGTCTTTAGCACTCATAATTGTTAAAACTGGTAGAAAGTTGAACTTCCGTAATTCGCTAGTTTAATGTTTTCCTGAAATTATGCTGTTTCCTTATATCCTTTTAATGCCATTTTCCACCAAAATCACAAACTCAAAGGATTACAGAAGTAGTTTTAAGCTAATAAAAAAAGAATGGACATCAATCTCGGTATACTGTAAATATGTCTTACTAGATTTTTATTGACAATTGCTGCAAATTTTGGCAGCATTTTTCAAGAGCATGAACAGCTTTAACCGAATCTTGTAATTTGTAATTAGTTGAGTACCATTTTCAACTGCCGCCTTCAACAGAAAGTTTTTAGTTCAAGGGGGAACCTCGAGTTTTTCCTATATGAGACTATATTTTAATTTATCCACTTCAAGACTCATGTTTAGATTATTCAGACTGTAGTAGATGCACTGCTATCTTGGTCCAGTTAACACTATCGCCTATCCTATCCTAATAATTTTCATTTGAAATTGGTAATGTCTCATTGATGTTATTCTGTTTCGATGCAACCCCCACTCCTACCGAACCTCTTTTAAGAAAAGAATATTATGTGGCATCTCTCTCTCCCTCTCCCCTCTATGTTTTTTAAAAGTTGTTCCCAAGCCAATTTTATTTACTGCAAATATCAAAATAATTATTTCATGTATCAAATGCAATATTATCTTTTTCTACTTCAATAGAAAGATAACATGAATTGTTGTTTTAGGCTTCAGAAAATCTGTTCCTATTCTCTAGCATGTGACAACATGAACGCAACACTACACCGTGTTCTTATTCTAAGAACGTATGATAGAAACACATGAACGCAATACTACACTGTGTTCTTATTTGACAAATTTATGATAATGCATACTTGGCAAAAATTGAATAGATAAAGCCGTTTTAATCGACAAAAATTAAAAAATAAATAACACATAATGATAATGCTTTTAACAATGATGAAAACTCCCAAACAAGAACAATGATTACTTGAACGCATCATTATAATGTGTTCTCTGTAAGTGAAAATTAAAAAAAAATAAAGATTATAAATTTCGAAGGTGTTGTTATTAAAATATAGAACGCATCACGATAATGTGTTCTCTTTAAGTGAAAATAAAAAAAATAACACAATATGAAAATTTTTTTAAAAAAGAACGCATTATGATAATGGGTTAAACGATCAAAACTCATCCTTTCGAAGAACTTTCCAAAAGAAAAAAAGAAGAGGAAGTTATCAAAAGCGTCTACGTGGCTCCCTCTTTGTGTAATTGAATCGACCACACAAAAACTCTTTCGGGTTGCAAATCGCCGACAGCCCACGATGGTACGTATGCCGTAATACCTTTTTACCTTACGTGATTTCTTTACTTTCTGGCAATTTCTCTTTAATTCTGGCTTGAATTTCGTTTTTCTTTTGCTTTCGTACGTGTTTACCAAATTTGGGTTTCTGCTCCTGTCTTCCATCAGTCTTTATGCTGTTTGTTGGTTGCAACATGCAATGTACAATAATATTTTTGGGATCAGAATTTTGAATTTTATATATGTATGCATTTTTTTGGATTTCTTAGTATGAACATTTGGGGAGAAAATCATGCTAGTCCTGGTTTTGATGTTGATTATCTTTTCTAAAATCCGCAGCCTGTCATAAACAGACATCACATTGTTCTGTAGCTATCAATGATTTGGTACATGATGTTATTACTGAAGCTAAATGACTGTTGGAAAATGAAGAACAAAAAGCAGGAAACAAGTAGAGGATCGTCTAACAGCAATTCAAATATGCAGCAGGCAAAGATGGATATTAAGTCTATAATGAAAGACTTCGAATGTTTGAGTAATTTTTCCTCTCAGGTTTCTGCCAAGATGTCTTAATATGGGATTGCAAAAATTGTAGTAATTGTTTTTCTTCTTTGTTCCATAAATGATAATTGAATGGCAGTTGTTTTATTGGTGTCTTAAGAAGCTTTGTTGACTATCCCATTTCCCTTTTTAGGTTGTTATTCTATTTGTTAAGATTAGCAGACTGGTATTAACTTGTTAGACTTGACTAATGATCTTCAGAATTCTAGAAATAAAGTCATTGGCACAAAGAGAGTACCTTTGGTCAAAGGAAATGTATCATTGGTGATCTGAAGGTTTTGTTATTATTGAACTGCTGCTGCTTACATTTAGTTATTGTTCATTGAGTTGTTGTAGTCAAGGTTTTCA
Organism: Rauvolfia tetraphylla; assembly: GCA_030512225.1. NCBI lineage: Eukaryota > Viridiplantae > Streptophyta > Magnoliopsida > Gentianales > Apocynaceae > Rauvolfia > Rauvolfia tetraphylla. Next base: position 4,493,323 of record JAJQKT010000017.1, read on the forward strand.
GGCCTGTCTGATTAAATGCAGAAAATTACTCAAGCTGGGTCATTGGTGGTGTGCATATTTTTGTTTGGGGGGAAGTCTAGCTCTTTTCAACTTCATTGATTGTCCTAGTCATATTAAATTAATTTGTAGAAAGATTTTATGTATAAATTGTTTTCCAATCTCTTTTTTCTTGACATCAGAATCATTTTGTGAATTTGAGCTTAGCTGGTCTTTAAGGATTTCAATAAAAGATTCCTTCATGTTGTTCTTCTCTTTGCTAAGCATTGTGTGCAATGTAATTGAAAATACATATCATATCATTTATAGGGACAATAATAAAATTTAAATGCCTGGCATATTGGACTCTTTGTTGAAGGAGAAGGAAGTTTTCACATTTTTTAGTCTTTAGCACTCATAATTGTTAAAACTAGTAGAAATTTGAATTTCTGTAATTTTCTAGTTTAATGTTTTCCTGAAATTATGTTGTTTCTTTATATCCTTTTAATGCCATTTTCCACCAAAATCACAAATGCAAAGGATTACAAAAGTAGTTTTAAGCTAATAAAAAAAGAATGGACATCAATCTTGGTATTCTGTAAATATGTCTTACTAGATTTTTATTGACAATTGGTGCAAATTTTTGTAGCATTTTTCAAGAGCATGAACAACTCTAACTGAATCTTGTAATATGTAATTAGATGAGTACCATTTTCAGATGCCGCCTTCAACAACAAGTTTTTAGTTCAAGGGGGAAACCTCGAGTTTTTCCTACAGAAGACTATATTTCAAATTATCCACTTCAAGACTCATGTTTAGATTATTCAGACTATAGTATATGCACTGCTATCTTGGTCCAGTTAACACTATCGCCAATCCTATCCTAATAATTTTCATTTGAAATTGGTAATGTCTCATTGCTTTTATTCTGTTTCGATGCAGCCCCACTCCTACTGAACCTCTTTTAAGAAAAGAATATTATGTTGCATCTCTCATCCCCCCCCATGTTTTTTAAAAGTTGTTCCCAAGCCAATTTTATTTACTGCAAATATCAAAATAATAATTTCATGTATCAAATGCAATATTATCTTTTTCTACTTCAATAGAAGATAACATGAATTGTTGTTTTAGGCTTCAAAAAATCTGCTCCTATTCTCTAGCATGTGACAACATGAAATCTATCAATTGTGCCTTTCTGTCAAAAGCATCTACATTTTTGTTTCTTGCTTTCCCTTTGTATTCAATTACCGCCCCAGGAATCCTAAGAGTTGCTTGTGTTTCCTTGTAAATCCAATATTTGATATTGAAGCTCAAAGATCCTTACAGAGTTTAAAAGTTGGCCTCTTGATCTCTTTACCTTTTTTCCTTTTTCCTTTTTTTTTTTGAGGTGGAGGGTAGGGGAGTGGGTTGGGGGGTTTGTGCTTTTAAGACTCTAAGTAGTTAAAGTTTCGTACTAAGAAATGTCCTAAACACTAAGGCCATCTTCTTAACAGCTACTGATACTGACGGCGGGGGGTGTGCTCTTAAGACTCTAAGCAGTTAAAGTTTCTGAGAACTATCCTAAACACTTAGGCCATCTTCTTAACGGCTACTGATGTTGAGAGCTTCATATCATGCCAGCGGGCATCTGTTCTGTGTCAGATTGTATTACTTTATGATGAACTTTTCACGTATAGAAATCATACTTGTTTTTCTTTACTTGTAATCAAGCCAGCTTCAACTTATCATGTCAGCAAGTTAAATATGTGTACCTATACGTATACCTCCTTCTTATAGAAGTGTTAAATTAAGATCTCACTGGTCTTCTTTCTTTGTTTTCTTCTTAATCTGCACATTAAGATCAGGAAGTATTTATTCTTGAAGAAAAATATGGGATGGGAGATTCTTGATTTTGTTTCAGGAATTGCTAGAATATGCTGTTTGACGCTCCACAAGTTAATGTCTTCATGAGAAACACTTCTTGTCTAATCCATAAGAACCAATTTTATTTGCTTTGAGGCTTTTTGTCGAGAGTACTGTTTAAATGACTCTCAATCTAGTTCTTATCAATTGATTTGCTAGCTTTCTATTTCCAAGGATTCAGTTAATTACTGCTTTATATTCTAATGATGTGTAATTGCTGTTGCTTAATACCATTCTATTCTAGGCTCCACGCATATGACATGGAGTGAGAAAAAAGAACTGGAAAATAAAAAGGTTGTCTCACTTGGGGGAAAGGTAAAATGCTTAGTAGCGTCTTTCTAATAATTTAATCTGAGCTACACTTCTACGGCATTAAATTATGTGCTTTTTGTTTCTAATTTTTTTTGGCTCAGCCTCCCAAGAAGCAGAGGTTGCCGCTTAGTGTAGCTAGAGTAGTAATGAAGAAACAGAAGGATAGGGAAGAAAAAATGAAAGCAGAGGTTGGTCTTTGCAGATTTATTAGTTTTGCTATATTGTATTGCTTTTATTTTCTAGCTCATGATGCAAATGTTATGCTTATTTAGAGCATGATACTTGGAAGATTTGGGAGCCATCATTGGAGGGATTCTGGAAAGGCAGAGGAGAGACGCAGGCCTCAAAACAATGTGTTGAAGTCAAGTGAAGGTCATTTTAGAAATGGTGTTTTTGATGTTAAACATTTTAGATTGATCACTATTTAATTCTCTATGCCATTTTCCAAGTCAAGGTTAGGCAACTTATACCACAATTTATTTGAAACAAAGTGACCTATTTTTTGAAGTTATGCACAAACTCAATATGAGACACAAAGTCAAGATTAATGTCAAAATAGGCAATTTGGACATTCACATATTTCATATTAGGGTCTTTATAGAACATTATGTTGCAGGTACATCCAATTCGAATATTCTACTCATTGTTCCCTAACAAACACATATGATAAGTCAAATAACAATAAAATAACATGTGTTTTATCACAGACATAAAGGACATATAAAAAATTTTTAAAAAGACTAAAAGAAGGAGGGAAGATTTTGTAGACAGGGATAAATATAGATGTTATTCACTTATTCAGATGGATTTTTGGGACAAGTAGACACATACATAGAATTTGAGACATGTACAACCATGAAAAAACACAATCCTTTTTCTACACGTTTGGTGCATGGAAGAAAATGATATTCTCAAACATATATAGTATAGTATTTCACTGAAATGGATACCACACTCATAACCACCTTTCAATATGCATTTTGGGACCACGACACAAAGACATGCATTTTTATGCCTAGTGAAATTGCATCTATATGTTCAACCAAAATAATACTAGAATAAAAATACTTTATAGTACAAGAGACAAGAATTCTAATGACCAGTTTGAGGAATCACTTACTAATAAAAGAATATTACCTTAAAAAGCTTCCATAAAACCTATGCTTGTTCAATTTATCAATAGAATAAGCCATTACACTTTCAAGAATTGATTATTTTCTTACAAAAGATAGCTTTTTTGGGACATCAAAAGGATTTTTTGCTTCTACAATGGGAGCAAGTGAGAGGAAGAGAGAAGCTACAGAGGGTTCTTTACCTTCTAGAATATGAGTTGGATTGAATGAATGATCCTGATGCAATAGTTCCTTCCCCTCTTTTTCACTCTTGCATGTGTTATACGTGTGACTTTTTTTCCATTTCGAGGGAACACTTTTGGCATTTGACATTTAATCAAGAACGCTAGAGGTAGATTGATAAGTCACTTTTAGATTTTAAGGACTTAGTTGTCATTTGTAAAAACTTTCAACATTCATTTAAGACATTAACAGCTAATCATGACAGTCTCAAGGGATTAGACACCTATTTGTAAAGATTCAGGAGTGAAGTGCTCTTATTCCTTAACTTTAGGGTGGTATTTTGCAATAAACAAAAAAAAAAGAAAAACAAAAAACCTTGCTTGTCTTGTTTTTCACAAAAAAGAAAGAAAAAAGGGGAAAAGGGAAAGAAACTTACCGCTATACAGAAATGTTTGAAGAACTTTCCAAAGGAAAAAAAAGAAGAGAAGTTATCAAACGTATCTATGAGGCTAGCTCTTTGTGTAATTGAATCGATCACAAAAAATCTCTTTCAGGTTGCAAATCGCCGATAGACCACATTGGTACGTATGACGTAATCTCTTTTTACCTTACGTTATCTCTTTACTTTCCGGTAATTTCTCTTTAATTATGGCTTGAATTTTGTTTTTCTTTTTCTTTCTTTCGTGTATTGCTCTGTTGAACTCAGAGTTCTTCAAGCTCCGCTTTAGGGTTCTTTTCAGTTTTCTAAATTTGGGTTTCTGCTTTAATTTGGAATTGCTCAGATGCAAAAATGCAAATTTTTGTGTTATGTTTTTTTAGGTTCATGGATTAGAATAGAAATAGTTAGCTAAAATGTAACTTTAAGACATTAACATTTGATTGACGGTGTCTTAAACAGTTGATTGACGGTCATGGGGGTTAGGCTCCCGTTTTTAAATAATTAGGACTAAAGTACTCTTACCCCTTAACTTTAGGGTGATGTTTTGCAATAAGCAAAAAAAGAAAAACGAAAAACTTTGCTCTGTCTTGTCTTCCAAAAAAGAAAGAAAAAAAAAGGGAAAAGGGGAAGACACTTCCGCCTATACGGTAACGTTTGAAGAACTTCTTTCCGAAGGAAAAAACAACAAGAGGAAGTCATCAAACGCGTCTACGCGGCTCCCTCTTTGTACAATTGAATCGACAACACAGAATCTCGCTCAGGGTGCAAATCGCCGACAGACCACGATGGTAAGTACGGCGTAATCCCTTTTTACGTTACGTGATTCCTTTAATTTCCGGAAATTTCTCCTTAGCTGTGGCTTGAATTGCGTTTTTCTTTTTCTTTCGTTCGTGTATCGCTCTGTTGAACTCTTCAAGCTCCGCATTAGGGTTCTTTTCAATTTTCCAAAATTGGGTTTCTGCTTTAATTTGGAACTGCCCAGATGCGAAATGCCAATTTTTTTTCTTTATTTTTTTAGGTTCATGGATTTGAAATAGTTAGCTAAAATGTAACTGAATGCCGATGGATTGCAAATATCTAAGTTTGGGGTAATAAAATTTCAGCAGATAAAGGAACTGAAGGCGTTTTCTTTCATTCTCTCAATGAAAACGAAACTATTTTCATGGTTATTATAATTGATCTTTTGGGTAGAGGAGAAGCTTTTAAGGAAGTAGTTCAAAAAGGAGGCAAGGATGGGCTGATGATGAGGGGAAAGGCAGAGGGGACTAGGGGAGAAGGTGGCTGAAGAAGTTGGCCTCATGAAAAAAAATGGAAAAAAGGAAAAAAGGAAAATGCAATAAAAGAGAAATGACGGAGGTGTAGGAAATTGGCATGGTGGTGATGATGGGACAGGAAGGTTGGAGCATATGGCTATTGCATGCATTTTTGTCTAAGAAGTCCGACTAACTGTCAAGTGATGGACCAAGTGTTCAGATATTAAGTCATGGGGTTAACAGTGATTTCGACCGCTAAATTATTTAGACACATTGCTGAAAACCCTAGAAATAATCTTCTAAATGTCATATCTTGTAGAACTGACTCCACTAAACTCAAATGTTAGTTAACTGAGTAAGTTCTTTAATATTAGTACAACCAAAAATTAAAAAAATAAAAATACAATATTGCAATAGAATAGAGGTGCAATAGAAGTTTAGCAAAAGGAATATGAGATTTTAGTGATCAAGTCCATGATGAATGCAACTTGAAGAGCAAGCGGGCTTTGTATTGGGATTTTAGAGCATACAGAATAGGTTTGGGTCGGCTATATAATCACATTTTTGGTGAAAGAAGCCATTGTCCCTCTTATTTAATTGTTTGATATTCATATATTGTAATAGTTTTGGATTTTAACCAAAAGGAGTTCTATATATATTTTGCTGAGCCTGAATATATCTTTTTCAAGTATTTATAACACTAAGAAAACAGCTGTCTTGATGTTCTGACAACTATGTGTATCATTTGAATTCTCATATGTTTTGGTTATTTTATAAACTAGATGCTGCTTTTTAGATGCATCATCCTGTTTAAATTACTTATTAATTTACACAGAACTATTACAAATTTGCTCCTTAAAACATAAACTAGGACCACTAGCACAATCTTTGCATGTAGTGCGAAGAGCTTGACTAGTTGTGTGCAAAAGCCAGCATCTTCGCTCTGTATTTTAGTGCATAGACAAGCAAAAATTTATTCACGGCTAGAATTTAGTCACTCTTTTGATCAGGAGGTTTAGTCTACCCTTGAAACTTTAATCATATCCCGTCGGGTCTGACCCTTTGATTGCTTTGCCTTCGACACTGCAGCTGGCAGCTCCTGTCTTCCATCAGTCTTTATCCGGTTAGTTGATTGCAGCATGCAATGTACAATAATATTTTTGGGATCAGAATTTTGAATTTTATATATGTATGCATTTTTTTGGATTTCTTAGTATGAACATTTGGGGAAACAATCATGCTAGTCCTGCTTTTGATGCTGGTTATTTTTTCTAAAATCCACAGCCTGTTATAAACAGACATCACATTATTCTGTAGCTATCAATGATTTGGTACATGATGATGTTATTACTGCAGCTAAAAGACTGTTGGAAAATGAAGAACAAAAAGCAGGTAACAAGTAGAGGATCGTCTACCAGCAATTCAAATATGCAGGAGGCAAAGATGGATGTTAAGTCTATAATGAAAGACATCGAGTGTTTGGGTAATTTTTCCTCTTAGGTTTCTGCCAAGATGTCTTAATATGGGATTGCAAAAATTGTAGTAATTGTTTTTCTTCTTTGTTCCATAAATGATAATTGAATGGCAGTTGTTTTATTTGTATCATAAGAAGCTTTGTTGACTATCCCATTTCCCTTTTTCGAAGTATTCTCGACTTCCATTTGTACATACAATTAGGTAATTAGACACAAGCTTTGGGGCGTAGGGAAGGCGGTCTGGTGGCAACATTTTAGGTTGTTATTCTATTTGTTAAGATTAGCAGACTGGTATTAATTTGTTAGACTTGACTAATGATCTTTAGAATTCTAGAAATTAAGTCATTGGCACAAAGAGAGTACCTTTGGTCAAAGGTAATGTATTCTTGGTGATCTGAAGGTTTTGTTATTATTGAACTGCTGCTGCTTACATTTAGTTATTGTTCATTGAGCTGTAGTAGTCAAGGTTGTCAGGCCTGTTAGATTAAATGCACAAAATTGCTCAAATTGGGTCATTGGTGGAGTGCATATTTGTGTTTGGGGGGAAGTCCAGCTCTTTTCAACTCAAGTGATTGTCCTAGTCATATTAAATGAATTTGTAGAAAGGTTTTATGTATAAATTGTTTTCCAATCTCTTTTTTCTTGACATCAGAATCATGTTGTGAATTTGAGCTTACTGGTCTTTAAGGATTTCAATAACCTATTCCTTCATGTTGTTTTCCTCTCTGCTAAGCATTGTGTGCAGTGTAATTGAAAATACATATCATATCATTTAGAGGGACAATAATAAAATTTAAATGCCTGGCATATGGGACTCTTTGTTGAAGGAGAAGGAAGTTTTCACATTTTTTAGTCTTTAGCACTCATAATTGTTAAAACTGGTAGAAAGTTGAACTTCCGTAATTCGCTAGTTTAATGTTTTCCTGAAATTATGCTGTTTCCTTATATCCTTTTAATGCCATTTTCCACCAAAATCACAAACTCAAAGGATTACAGAAGTAGTTTTAAGCTAATAAAAAAAGAATGGACATCAATCTCGGTATACTGTAAATATGTCTTACTAGATTTTTATTGACAATTGCTGCAAATTTTGGCAGCATTTTTCAAGAGCATGAACAGCTTTAACCGAATCTTGTAATTTGTAATTAGTTGAGTACCATTTTCAACTGCCGCCTTCAACAGAAAGTTTTTAGTTCAAGGGGGAACCTCGAGTTTTTCCTATATGAGACTATATTTTAATTTATCCACTTCAAGACTCATGTTTAGATTATTCAGACTGTAGTAGATGCACTGCTATCTTGGTCCAGTTAACACTATCGCCTATCCTATCCTAATAATTTTCATTTGAAATTGGTAATGTCTCATTGATGTTATTCTGTTTCGATGCAACCCTACTCCTACCGAACCTCTTTTAAGAAAAGAATATTATGTTGCATCTCTCTCTCTCTCTCCCCCCATGTTTTTTAAAAGTTGTTCCCAAGCCAATTTTATTTACTGCAAATATCAAAATAATAATTTCATGTATCAAATGCAATATTATCTTTTTCTACTTCAATAGAAGATAACATGAATTGTTGTTTTAGGCTTCAAAAAATCTGCTCCTATTCTCTAGCATGTGACAACATGAAATCTATCAATTGTGCCTTTCTGTCAAAAGCATCTACATTTTTGTTTCTTGCTTTCCCTTTGTATTCAATTACCGCCCCAGGAATCCTAAGAGTTGCTTGTGTTTCCTTGTAAATCCAATATTTGATATTGAAGCTCAAAGATCCTTACAGAGTTTAAAAGTTGGCCTCTTGATCTCTTTACCTTTTTTCCTTTTTCCTTTTTTTTTTTGAGGTGGAGGGTAGGGGAGTGGGTTGGGGGGTTTGTGCTTTTAAGACTCTAAGTAGTTAAAGTTTCGTACTAAGAAATGTCCTAAACACTAAGGCCATCTTCTTAACAGCTACTGATACTGACGGCGGGGGGTGTGCTCTTAAGACTCTAAGCAGTTAAAGTTTCTGAGAACTATCCTAAACACTTAGGCCATCTTCTTAACGGCTACTGATGTTGAGAGCTTCATATCATGCCAGCGGGCATCTGTTCTGTGTCAGATTGTATTACTTTATGATGAACTTTTCACGTATAGAAATCATACTTGTTTTTCTTTACTTGTAATCAAGCCAGCTTCAACTTATCATGTCAGCAAGTTAAATATGTGTACCTATACGTATACCTCCTTCTTATAGAAGTGTTAAATTAAGATCTCACTGGTCTTCTTTCTTTGTTTTCTTCTTAATCTGCACATTAAGATCAGGAAGTATTTATTCTTGAAGAAAAATATGGGATGGGAGATTCTTGATTTTGTTTCAGGAATTGCTAGAATATGCTGTTTGACGCTCCACAAGTTAATGTCTTCATGAGAAACACTTCTTGTCTAATCCATAAGAACCAATTTTATTTGCTTTGAGGCTTTTTGTCGAGAGTACTGTTTAAATGACTCTCAATCTAGTTCTTATCAATTGATTTGCTAGCTTTCTATTTCCAAGGATTCAGTTAATTACTGCTTTATATTCTAATGATGTGTAATTGCTGTTGCTTAATACCATTCTATTCTAGGCTCCACGCATATGACATGGAGTGAGAAAAAAGAACTGGAAAATAAAAAGGTTGTCTCACTTGGGGGAAAGGTAAAATGCTTAGTAGCGTCTTTCTAATAATTTAATCTGAGCTACACTTCTACGGCATTAAATTATGTGCTTTTTGTTTCTAATTTTTTTTGGCTCAGCCTCCCAAGAAGCAGAGGTTGCCGCTTAGTGTAGCTAGAGTAGTAATGAAGAAACAGAAGGATAGGGAAGAAAAAATGAAAGCAGAGGTTGGTCTTTGCAGATTTATTAGTTTTGCTATATTGTATTGCTTTTATTTTCTAGCTCATGATGCAAATGTTATGCTTATTTAGAGCATGATACTTGGAAGATTTGGGAGCCATCATTGGAGGGATTCTGGAAAGGCAGAGGAGAGACGCAGGCCTCAAAACAATGTGTTGAAGTCAAGTGAAGGTCATTTTAGAAATGGTGTTCTTGATGTTAAACATTTATTACAACCTTCAGTGCCTAAAGTCAGTGATGACAGTGGGCATGCCAGTAACAAAGGGAAGAAAAAGGGTGGTAAAAAAAATCACGGTAAGAAGGGTGCTGGTAGAAGACACCGATAGTTGGAACCTAGACATAGGCACCCAATCAAGCAGATGTTATTTTTTCAAAGGTAGTTCCTTTTTTCTTTATATTTTTCTTACTAGTAGTAGCCTTCGCCTTCATTTCTAAACTTACGTTAGATACGGTATTCTGTGAGATCTCATAGTTCAAGAGCTACCTTTTGGTGTTTCATTTTGCATGTTGGTGACACACACTTTCATTATTACATACAACTTGCAACTATTTGGGTTTGGACTGGCAGTGGCGCCTACAATGTTTGATGATCTTGGCATGAGGACTTCATCCGCCAATGTGTTGTGGGCTGTGGTGATTAAGTTGGAATGGTTATAATAAATTTTGGCGAAAGAAATATTTCAGAAGAGTTGGATTCCTAGTTAGAACTAGCAATTCTCCTGTGCATTGCAGAGGCATTAATTTATTTTTTAACAAATATATGATTTAAAATTATTTTATTTTCATGATAGAATCTTAAATCTAAAAAATTTATTTTAGATTAATGCCTTTAAGGGAGACATTAGAAAACTGAGCCTTTGCATTGAGAAACTGAACACTTAAGAGACAATTATGTTTATACAGATGAAGGGTATTATATGCCATGAAATCCTGTAGGAAGACCAGATGAAATGAAAGAATACCCTTCAATTACTAATAGAAAAAACCTAATATAGCCTCCTTCACATACTCCCCATTGCCGTGTGAAATTTCTGCTGGCCGCTGAAGCCAAGGATGCTGTGGAGAAATGTTGCTGAAGATGTCTCTCCACAATTCTACAGAGATTCATTATCGCCGCTTCGCCACATACTCATTCGTATCTCTTTCTCCTCTTTCTTCTCACTGCTAAACAAACATCCACATTTTCCCTTAGTTGCTCCTCTCCGCGCCCATCTTCAATCCATCACCTGCTTCAATGATTCAATTAACCAAGGACACCGGTAGCCCTGAAAGATTCAAAGAAATTGAAATTGAAAGGGAAAAGAGGCAATTTATCTAATTTTTTCTTCTTTTTCCTTTGATAACGGCAACGCCATCCTTTTCCCTTCTTGTTGCAACCTCCATTATCTCTTCTCTCTTCTAGCTGCCATCACCACCACCTCCTTTTTCCTTTTAGCAAACGCTCACTGCCATTCCTCGTTGATAGGCGCAGCCGTCTTTGTCTTCTCCTTTTCCAAAATATTTCTTTATATAATTCATTTTTTGATAATATTTCTTTATTTAATTCAATTTTGTTTTCTTCCAACTCAAAATCGATTTTTTTAAGTAATGACAGCAGTTTTATTCTCACTAATAAACAGCTTGGTTGATGCCTTAAGGATAAAAAAGAAATTTCATGTATTTTCATTTAATTAAATGAGTTGATGACGTTCATTTAATGTCATGAATGAACGTGAAAAAAAAAATAACGTCGTGGGACAAAGTAAAATTTACTCTAAATGTTAAGATAATTTGTGATATTTTATCTTAACTTAAAAAATAACAAATATTTTTTTAAAACCAAATTAATAGTTATTGGAAGAATTTTTTCTTTTCTTGTATATAAAATATGAAGTAGTAATGTAAACTTAATGTGGGAGCTATATTTGGCTTTAACTTTTTTGGATTCTTCACTTGAAAAAATAATTAAAAGAATTTAAGATTTCGTTTATTTTTTTTGAATGAAATAATACAAACATTAGCTATAACAATAAAATTCTTATGAGAAAGAGAAAATTACAATTACAAAAGTGGAAAAAGAAAATAAAAAGAAAAAAGAGAATCTTTTTTGAGAAAAAGTAAGTTTTGCTGGCTGTCACTTCGCATCATATAATTAGATCTTTATTATTACAAAAAATAAATATATAAATTTTGAATATAAATCTTTATATTTTATATACAAATTTTAAATTTTTAAACAAAAAAGGAAAAGTTCACCTAATACGTGCACCATGGTGGCAAGTTTTTTTTTTTTTTTTTTTTGGCTGTGTTGGTGACAAGTTGAATGAAAAAGAATAAAAGCAAAACATTTCACCAGAAAAATAAAAATAAAAGCAAAATGAGTAAATAGAAAATAGGTTCCTTCGAAAGGAAAAAAAGAAAGTAAATAGAAAAAGGGGGAAGTTGGAAGCAATCCGTAGACAGTTAACCGTTTTTTAAGGTATTACTATTTCGGGTGCATATTTTTGTGGCCGACTGGCCGTGAACATCGTAAAGAACAAGATATCTGTTCTCTGTTTCCAATGTGTTTCAAGTCGGCTTGTTAGAAGGGTGGTTAGAGGATATTGTAAAACAATAATCATGATGTTGTTGTAAGTTGTAAGCTTGTAACCCCTCAATCCTGTGAATCTGAAAGTGTACACTGATTTCTATATATCAGTTTGATGATATTTCTACGTAGTTATTCAGCACTAACCAACAATGTTGAGGGGAGTTAAATGTGTATCATCCTCATTTCCTACTCTTTCTTTCCAGCAGTTCCTTAACTCCAGGTAAATTTTTGCCTGTTCTATTGGTTACAATTTTTTGTTTTTTGGTTGTTTGTAATGTTTTGCTTTTCCAATTGAAGTATGGCAAGATATTTTCATGGAAATTATTTTTGTTGGGTTGCCTTTTTCTTAGCTTAAATTCTATTCGTTGTTTTTAGTTATTTTGAGTGCAGGGTTGGGGTTACAAAAAAGAAAAAGGGAAATGAAGTGCTGGGTTGGGGAATTATAGGCATTGTAACTGCTAGTTAGTGTTTGACTAAACTGTTGTCTGGATTTTATCAGCATTTCTGAGGGTCTTTCTGTCGGTTACATGATAGAATTCTGTCGAAATCTAAGCCTCATTGGATATATGAAGAAATTTGCTAGCTGTTTTCTATTCTAGAACAAGATTCCTAAGATTTTGAACGATTTTTTGTCTTATATTTTAATTATATTTACTGGATTATGTTTATCTACTATAAGCAGTGTAAAATCTATTTCAGGAGGAGAATTGGACTTATCAGAGTTATTAAAGCAAAGTCATCAGAATCAAATGCCAAGAGAGCAAATTTATCTGCGAGAAAGAAGGAAAGAGTAAGGCTGCCAAATTATAGTGACCTTGATGGAGGGAAGAGGGAATCTTATATCACTGAGTTTCTAAACCATCCTTATGGGATCGATGCAATATCGAGTGCAAGGGCCTTGCAAAGTGTGCAATCCCTTGATTTGAACACTTACAGATTTTTTTTTGTTCTTTCTTGTTTTTATCTCATAAATCTTCTATAACAGATTCTTGGTTATCATTTGTGTTTTATCATTTAAGATTTCGGGTAACAGTTTAAATTATACATTATTGCCTCTGTTTTTGGTCAGTAAAACCGCCTACTATATTACAGTGTTTGGTATATAGACCTTCCTGTTTATTAATACAAAAACATAACTACAATTCAGGAAGGGAACAAACTGCGACATTGGGAACTAGTTCAGTAGATATGTGCAAACTAACGACACAAAATGAACAATAAGACTCATCAATTGCAACAGAAGAATGCAGTAGAAGCCTACTTACATTGCACAAACCTGTAACTTATGGTAGAAGTTCAATGAAAGAATGGAAATTGTTGAACCATGGACCTTACTATCCACATTAGCCAGGGAATCTACAATTTTATTAGATCAGGTATCTCCATTTTGCTTCAGAGAAATTATCACTTTTCGTCTTGCTTCAACCTTTACTTCAGTGTCTGTGCTCTTGTACATGGGACAGGTGGGTACTTAGGATTTAATTGGATTACATCAAAAGCTCTGGCCATTATTTCCGCTTTTTGCTGTCGAAGTTAGCTTTGGCCATTATTTCCACCTTTTGATGTCAATGTTATGGGCTTAAGCGTGTACAAAATGTGCAGTCAATGCACATATGGAAGAAAAAGTTAAGGTGATTCCTCTAGTTTGCTTTCTTGCCTAAACACATGAAATGTAAGTTCGAAGATGTGTCAATTGATTGGATGGTAAAAATATCTGGGCTTTTATCCTGCTGGAATTGATTAAGAGTGGATTCTAATAAGCTGTTCGTTATTTATGGCAGTAACCTAGTGGTGATTCTGTGATTTTGAAAATAAAAACCTCAAAATAGGACCAGGTCGCAAATTTTCGCATTTTCAAGCATTCTGAATTTCACCATTGGAAGGTTTTAGTATCCACAGACCAAACAGTAAACACGAAATATGTGATTTTCTAATCTGGAATTTTATGGAAGCTTTGAATGACAAAATTTGTCAATCGCGCATTGAAATCTAATTGATATGTGGAATAAGCTTCCTTTTTCATTATTTTTATCTTTTTTAAAGTGCAGAGTTTTTGGAATGATGGTTTGGCATGAGTTTCTGGTACCTCTAAATAAGATGACTATATCCTGTGAAAAGGATATAGCAGGTCAGTTTACTTGACATCTCAGTTGTTATTTTATCTAAATGACAAAATACTTGAAAAGGATATAGCAGATCATTTTATTTGAAATCTCAGTTGTTATCACCATGACAAAATCCTGTAAGAGGGATATAGCAGATCAATTTATTTGAAACCATAGCTATTATATAGCTGAAATTATTTGTACTCCATGCCTGGGGTAACTCCAGAATGATCAAGTCAGAAGCTATAGAAGCTTTAAACTCAAGTTTATACCTGTGCATGTTTCATGAACTTAGAGTAACACGAAGTGTAGCAGTTCCCCAGTAAAATGCTCAAAGTGGTTCAGATCCAGCTTGAAACATCTCTAGTTATATCTATTTAATCTTCACTTCAACTTGATAAGCTAAAAAACTCTAAAGCCTGGTGACTGTTTGGTTTTCTTGTCTGCTGCACTGGCAGCAGTGCTGGTTAGTCAATTATAAACTTCTGGCTATTGGCTTGTGAGGTCCACGGTTTAATCTCTTTAAACTGGGTTCTTGGAACTGTTTTTCCCTGTTCACTGAATAAGGTTGATTCTTGTTATGCTTTTGATGTTTTTATCAGTACAATATTTTGCGTTTTGTATAATTGCTCTCCATAACTGCTCCTTTTCTCTCTATCAGAATTTGTTTTGATAATGGGATTTACTTTATAACATTTTCCAATGGGAATGAACATTGCAAGAGAAGGCAAGGTGCATCTTTTGAATTGTTATAAGTGGAGAAGGTGTGCTATAGTAATCATGGTTTTGTTTCATGTGCTTGAAAAGTAGGGCATGTTCTGAAAATCACAGGATATGAACCAAGACTGCACCTTTCTATGCTTTCTTTTTCCTAGTAGATTTACCATTTTAGCTGTTTATTTTCCTAGTAGATTTAATCCCTTCAGCGTCCACTTCACTACTTGCAGGTGCATTTTGCTAGAAATCCCACTTCTGAACTTTGAGGTTGCCCCAGTTTTGGACTTACAAGTTATACCAACAACGGAAGATTGTGTTGTAGAGATGCTATGTTGCAAGGTAATCTCTTCTTTGGCCAGATATTGGTTATAGAGTGAAGGAATAGAAATCTATGTCCCAACTTTTCTATCCCAGTTTGGTTTTCAACCTATCAATCTTATATTTTAATGTCAACTCATTATGCTTGGGGCATACCAGAGGGTTGATAACTGTTGATGTGTGAATGGTGTCTATAAAGAGGACGTAATTCAACGGGTTGTATGTAAATGATCAATAAATTGCCTTGTGAAGAAATGGAATACGACGTGAAATATATTTTTCTAAAAATTAGTCGTTCAAAAGTTGGGAAGAAACCCCCTATAGATTTTAGGATTTTGGATTTATGGCTTAACTCCATTGAATTATAGATTTTGATTAGTAGGTTTTATCTGGCACCACAACGAGAACTATTTTTGAGCATATGCTTATCTATCCTTCTAGGAATTTACTGGTTGCTGTCTTTAAGGTTAAAGAAATTCAGCTGTAGAACCATCAGAAATCGACCAATTATTAAGCATTCCTATTTTATTCTTGTAACTTCATAGCAACTGTGCCTTCATCTCTTGGAATACCAAGTATTTTAATGTTATGAAACTAATAACATATTCACTTTCTTAAATTTATACGGCACTCCACTGCCGAACTAATCAGCATTTCCTCAAATCTTGCTGGTTACAGCATCTACTGTCACATTCCCCTATCATTTGAAAGTTTGAAGAAAGATACTCACATCCAGTATATGTAATGGCAGAATCTACGAGATGGAAACTAAGATGGCAGCCATAGGTGTAAAAGTGGTGGTAGACTAGGCTGTGCAAAATTGAAGACCCAGATTTTGTTTAAATCACGTACCTGCATACAATATAGGTTTTACAACATCAAAGTTGTCTTCCGTTTTTCATACTTCTACTAAATGTTATTGCAATCAGTATGTGGTATTCAAGCATTCAATATTCAATTTGCGTTTGCTTGCTGTTTCAGTTGATGAATTTGTATTTGTGATAAAGTTAAGCAAATATCTTTTCTTTCACCTATAATATGTCAAAGGTGCTTACTGTCTGTAGCGCAGCTATTTACTAATTACATCACGACTATCTTTTATTTGACCAAATTCTTTCTCTCTCTAGAACTTTAAAATTCTCTCAATTTTCTCTCTCTAAACAACCTTAATAAATTTTCAACCTATTCATAAATCTAAAAGAAATAAAAATAAAAATAAAATATTTAAACAAAATACAAGGAACAAGGTTCCCCAACAAAAAAAAAGGAAAACCAAAGAAAATAAATTCTTTTCATCTGGTTCCCCATGAAAATGTAAAAAAATAAATAAATAAAAGAGGATTGCAGAGAAGAACAGCGGGTGCCAGCTGCTGCAATTCACCCCTGAGGGCACTGTCAAGGCCCCCAACAGTGCCAGTGGGGGCCACTGTTCTTCAAGTTTCCCCTTGAAATGAATTTCTTTTCTTGGATATTCCTTTTTTTTCATTTTTTTGTTGGGGAACCTTGTTCCCTTGTATTTTTTTAAAAAAGATTTTATTTTTTAGATTTATGTCTAGGTTGAAAATTTGTTAAGAATGTTGTTTAGAGAGGAAAAGTTGAGAGAAGTGAGTGAGAAAGTTGATAATTTTGATAAATAAAATATAATTACACTACAATTAATAAATTAGTGTGCTGCAATCAATAAGTGTGTATGTCGAATGGGGTCAAAACATAGAAGGATACAGATGTTTGATGTTATGGTGAAGAGGAGCTTATTGATGAGAGCTTTTGAAAGGTACATTCCATTTCCAAAATAAATTATTCTGCCAGGCTAAGAATATTGCCCTCTATCCTTTTCTTCTGTTTATTATTTTCTTTCGATTGAAAACTTTGAAGTTATAGATCCATTGAAGCCTTTGAAAGTGATGAATTATGTACTAAAACTCTATATGATTTCGTGTCGTGCTGTATGGTATTTCTAGGAGGCTATAGAAGTAGTCAAAATTTCCGTCAAACTTAGCTATATGAAATTAACAAAAGACCCAATCTAGAATATTGTGTAACTATATTCTCAACCCATAAGATTTTAGAGTTATATATAGTAAAGAGTTATGAAAAAAAGCATAATCTAGAAAAAATATGCCTGAACTTTAATACAGTATATACATACGTGTATCTTCTGTTTCGTATGCGGTTAATAAAACATTTTCCAAAACTTTCAGGCGTTCAAGTTGCTGCTTCACTCATTGCTTTATGCTCGACACTCTGGAAGTGATGGAGCGAAACTTCTTTTATTTTATGTTCAAAGAAAGAAAGTCAATTCTTGTACTGAGTTATAAAATCTATCTACGTGTCAATTATCAAAGGCTCATTCTTAACTCTAACTTCAAGGTTTTGAATATTATTAGGATTAGAGTGTATAAATCAATAAATGAATTACACTGTGTTTCAGTAATTCAATCCTTTTGAGGGGGGAAACTTTCGTATGATAACAGACTTGCAAAGGATCCTGATTTAGGCACTTGCTTATTTTCTATTGCAATATCTGCATGCACTTGGTCCAGTCAGCTATAAGCTAGGTGAAGTATAATTCAATAGAGAATATTAGAAAGCTCTATTCTTGTAGCAGGCATCTCATTGGAAAGTGTGTAACTGCCATTTGAATGTCATAATGTCTAGAAAGCTAATAAATGCACTTTGTTGTCAACTACAAATCAAGAGATAAAATTTCTAATAATTGATTACTTTTTTAAGAAGCTTGTAAGAATGCTGAAAACTCTGCTCGAATTGATTTTTCTAGTAGTTCAAAAGTTGCTTTCTTCACCATCTCAGGGTCATACAAAAATCAGGCCGTACAGAGTAATGTATTCACATGAATGATGCTGTGAAAAGAAAAAACGCTCATCTTTTGATGTAAGAAATGGACTTCTAGGGTCTAGATAACTCTTTTGTCAGTACAGATAGCATTCTTATTTGTAAACTTTGATCGTAGCATATATGGATTTCTTAGTTTATGATACTTGTATAAGCTTTTTGGTTTGAGGTACTATGAAGATTATTCATGCCTTGTTCTCTGAGTTTTAAGCAATTGATGGAGAACAAGGATATTGATACCATAATCTGTTTCCAACAACTGATATTGAAAACACTTTCCATAATTGTGTTGTTAAAACTCTAGGGAAAAAAATCATGGAATTTAGCATTGTCTAATCACTCCGTACCAAAAGACAACAGTTGTGTTGTTTCTTTAAAGGTTTGCACTTGTAAAAGGTTTTAGGACTCTAAATGTAAGCTTGACTATAAACCCTCTATCTGCACTTAGTTAACATCTTAGTCGGCCTCATGTTCATTCAGAACGGATATCCATGTTTGCCAAATAGTTTATTCTGGTTCTTTAAGGATGAGGAGCAGTCATTTGGAGCTCCTAATTGGTGTAAATGGTATTCATAATCATTTATTATTTATAAAGGAGTATCAACTCACTATCTGCTGATCTAAAAGAAAATCAATTCCCATTGTTTGCATCATTTCGTTCTAACTTAAGTTAATTGAATCTCTGAGTTTGATGATCTCCTTACATGCTGCACTTCATGATTCTAATATTCCTTAAATTGGCTTCCTCGTCTAGTTTTATTTTTTCAATGGATATATAAAGTGAATCCTTTAAAAACTGTAGAACTAGTAAAGTTTCAGGCATGTTAGTTCTTTTGAAAAATTGATTTTGTTTCTTTCTACTATTTCAATTGAAGTTAAGTTACAGCATATGACAAATGTGTTGTTGTTGGGAGCTAGCTATCCACCAAATCCTCATTATGTTAGGAAGAGAACCGTAGACAATAATCAACTATAATGTGTATTTTACAGGCACAGTCACTACTATGGTAACCCGTCTGTTTGTTGCTAAATAATAGATTTTTCTACCTCTCTCCTACCTTGTGATTCTGATTAGCTTGCTTGTCCATGCTCTCTTTTGTCCTTCACTTGCTTGAGATGGATCACCTCAAGGACAGTTTTTGTCAACTATTTATTTGTTTTAATCTAATTATTAATATGAGTTGGCAGGTAACATCTAATTTATTTCGTTACTGTTCCTTATATCTGGGGACCCCACACAGTTTCTGGATGGATCTTCTATGAGGGCAAAGCTGTTTACTGTTAGTTGAAATTGTATTATACTACTTTACGTCTTCCAAATTCTGCAACATATGCTGCTTTTCAGGGGCCATATTCTTTGACTATTAAATAAATCCTTTTTGGCTTATTTTCTTCACAATGATTTTTGAACCTTTCTGGGAGCCATTATAGCTTCAGTGATATGATAACCAATGAGGAAACTCGGGTTCATACAAAATGGCCTTTCACTAAGGTACTGCATGATATTTGGCTGTTCATAATTACAGATTGAAGGAAATAACTACTTTCATATGATTCTGGGGAACATTTGAAAGGAACTTTTATGCACAAATAGACTATTTTCCTACAAGAAGAAAATAGGTGGATAATAAGTTGTTGCTCTAATCTTATGAACTATACAAGTTTAATTGCCTAATTTCTCCCCAACTAGATGTAAAGCAGTAAGACTGAGGAAGGAGTGCAAGGATCTAAGTGTCAATGAGGATGATATACAACAATAGAAATACGAGAATTATATCCAGAAATTTCCTTGAAATCATTGAAACGGAGGCTTGCTTGTTAATGACAATTTCACATTTCTCTTATGAATTCTTAAAGTTATAAAGTATTTTATCAATGTCGTACAGGTGAAGGAAGATGTCGATTAACACTTGGTAGCTTAAAGATTATAAAAATAAGAGTAATTATTTCCACTTAAAAGATGAACCTTACAATTGTCCTTGATGAATCGGAAGTAATACACTCTAGTATACTTCATGCATATTGTGGAAACTATTTATGAATATAGAATGTCATTTTGGAAAAACAAAATAGTATATGCTTCAACTAAGTTAGTTATTGCATATTTTTCTTAAAAGTTGATTTAGAATAAGAAGGATAAAAAGTGTGCGAACTAATATTCTTTAAAGCTTTTCATAGTTTTCTCCTTTTACCTTGTTATGCCTTAGGGCCAAGTGAATTTTGTAGTCATGTGCATGTTGGGTGTATTATTAGGGGATATAATTCTGAATCTTGACCACCTGATAACTGATGCCTTAATTTCTTTATGAACTTTCCTTAATTAATCACATAAAATACACTGAACCAGTAAAGGGGAAGTGGAGAATAACAGCTTCTCATGTTCTCTAAGATTGTAACAGTAGATTATTTTAATATTATATTCGTAATTTAGTTTCCACTTGACGAGTTGGTAATATATTGCCTTATTACTGCTTGCAGTTTGAGGGCTCAGAACTTGTAGAACGCCAGAATGACCACTTTTCGGGTATGCCTGAGAAAGCAGTCTACTGGTTTTGTTAGCAAATATTTTATTTGCAGTATTCATGTATAGAATGGATTCTCTCCATCCAGACTAACACACTTATAACTTCAGAAGCATTTATAATTCTACTTCTAATGTAATATGATATGCCTGAGAGCTCATTTAGCGAAGTATGTCATGTTTGAGATGTCAGTGATAAGTTGTGACATAACTCTATTTGCATGCTAAGATTCTCATGGTTGATTAATGAAGGCTTTCTCCAAGAGAAACTTCAACCAATCCTTGTTTCTAGTTGCAGCATCTATGAGTAATCGTAATCATATCACATGGAAAACAATTGACTCTGAATCTTTTCTGGATGTTGATGTGAAAGTAAACCTTGCTCTTGAGCTTAATATCCTTTCCTTCTTGCAACTCAAGGACTTCTATGCTTTTTTTATTTATTTATTTGTTTAACTGTTGTCTTTTTGTTGGACAATATGCTGGGAGATATTTTTGGTTAGTGTATAGTCTAGATGATATTTGGATATTATAAGAAACCTTTGCATGTTGCCATTTGATTGTCTAGTATTTCCTAGGAATTCTGGGTAGTTCAGTGTTCTTTATGCTTTTACTGTAAATGGATATCCTATATTGATTAAAAGTGAGCCAAAGCTCCAAATGAATGAGCCAAAGGAAAGCTCCATTTGTATGAGCAGTAGAAAATCTACAAAGGAAAGGGAGATAGGTCACTAGGTGTATGCCATAGCTCTACCACACACATGACAAAGAGAGATGTTTGACAGCCATAGTGTGAAGAGCTCCACATGAAAATTGAACTTTTGTTGGTTCTCTTGCTGTTCTTTCTCTCTCTGTTCCTTTTCCAGTTCCACCGGCGCTCTCTTTCTCCACCGATGGTTCTTGTTTCTCTCTTTTTTTTTTCACCTGCTGCTTCTCCTCTATCGGGTTTGGTCATTTTTGTTCCTATTTCTTCATTTCTCTTGATTACTTCTTGCAAAGCTTAGATTTTTTTTTTCATCCGTGGATTAATTACTAACTTTGCTTATACTTCATTTTTCCCATAGATCCATTTGGAGATGGAAAAGAGTTTCTCAAGATGCTTCTTCTTTGTGTCATGATAGGAAAATTTTAATTTGTTCAATTTTCTTTTCTTGATTTGTTTTCTCTAAGGTTGTTTTTTCTCTTTCATGCTTTCGTTCATTGAATTTTTTTCTTTTTTTTCATTTAAGGCTTCTTACATTGGATAGATAAATTTATCTAATTCGTCAGTATCTTATTTTTTCGCTTTTTTGTTACTCATGTAATTCTTTTTAAACATATTGCATTTGGTTTTCTTAGGTAGGTAGCTTGCAATAGAACATGGGGGTTAACTAAAGAAAAAAGTTAGTTTTTATACAACATTTAAGTGTTGCATCAAGTTCTTGCGTATTGTTTGAAGTTTCAGAAGTCAAGACCTAGGAAAATCAGAGTCATAGCTAAACACAAGTCTAAATAACTAACATGTTTGCGGGATCTACTATATAATAAAAAATATATAAAAAAGTTAGGATTCTAGAGTGCAAATCAAAGTCATACCAGGGTAAATTTTATAGCAAATTCTTGAATCCCAGCTTCTTGGCATCAGGTGGCTAGAGTCATCACGTGAACAAATACTACTATATAATAAATACGTATCAAAAGAAGTTGGATTCTAGAGTGGAAATCAAAGTCATGGCTACGGTAGAATGTATTGCAAATTCTTGAATCCCATACTCGGCATCGAGTGTGTGCCATTAATTTAAATGCCTTAATGCAAAAGTTGTGGGTATTATTTTAAATAGTTGTTCTTATCTTTCAAATAAAGAGTCATGTTTGTTAAGTTTACTCAAAATTGGACATGTTATTTTATTTTCTAACTGTCTTTGAAGGTTTTTCTACTAGGAAAAGTTTATTTAGCATTTTTTTAACACCATTTTAAATGATGCACAAGGTACTCTATGTATTGTTTGAACTTAACTCATGGAATCAATCCTTAGGGAAATCATAGTCATGGCCAGACATAAGTCTAAATACGAACATATTCGCACAAATGCACGAACAAGTATTTCTATCTAGTAAAGATGTAAAATAATTAGTATTCTAGAGTAGAAATCAGAGATATGGCCATAGTAGAATCTATTGCCTACTGTTCAACATCAGGTATGTGTTGTCAGCTTAAATGCTTTAATGCATTCATAGTCTTACATTTAACAAGTGAAAAAGAATAATTTTTATGGGAAAAAATACAATTATATTAACAAATCAACTATTTTTTTAAAAAAATAATAACCAAAAGCAAGACCAATACAAAGCTAATTCATGGTGTGCGGACAAGGCGTCAATTAGTTGATTATCTAACGGGAGCTTTTGTCATCGACAACACAATACTTGCTTGCGATGCCAACTCTTTTTTAAATTTTTTCCAAAGTTGAAGCATTACGATAGTGTGTCAACGAGTAACCATGATACATTGCATTTGTTATTGGGTTCTATTTTTGCTAAGTGAATGCATAATAATGAGGAGTCCATCCTACTTTTCAAATTTTTTCCCTTTTGTTCTTGGGTCTTGTCCTTTTTTTCTGACGGATGAGATTTCTTAGTCTCTTCTTTGTCAAAAAATAAGTGGTTAAAATTGATTAGGTAACATCATGAGAAACTCTCTCTTTTGTTGGTTCACTCTCCCTCCTTTCTCTCCCTATTCCTTTTCCAGCCCCACTTCACTCTCTTTCTGAATAAAGACATATAAAATAATTATTATTCTATAGTAGAATCAGAGACTTGGCCATAGTAGAATCTATTGCCTACTATTAAATATCAGGTATGTGTTGTTATCTTAAATGCTTTAATGTGGTCTTAGTCTGACATTTAACAAGTGAAAAAGAATAATTTTTATAAAGTGGGGAAAAAACACAATTATACTAACAAATCAATTTTTTTAAAATAATAACAAAAATGAGATCAATACAAAGCAAATACATGACGTGCGGACAAGGCGTCAACTAGTCGATTATCTAAGGAGAGATTTTGTCGTCGTCAACACAATACCGACTTGCGATGCTAACTTTATTTTAAATTTTTTTCAAGGTTGACGCATTATGATAGTAGTGTTGTCAAATGGGCTGGCCTTAAACGGGTGGAGCAGGCTGTGCTTGTTTTTCACGGATTGGGAAACTCCTAGCCCATATCCATCCGAAGTAGTTCGTGGGCCAAGACCTTTTTTAAAAAATATTATTTTTTCTTTTTATCTCTTTTTTCACTTTATCACAGTAAAAATAATTTTTGGCCAGTCACAATATTTTCAAAATATAAAATAATAATTAGTTATACACACACACACACACACACACACACACACACACACACACATATATATATATATATATATATATATATATATATATATATATATATATATATATATATATCTTAATTTCGATAAATTTATATAAAGAAAATACTTAAAATGACACAATGAATGATTAATGAAATTAAGTCGATCAATCCTAATCTTATACATGCTTTTTATATTCTACTATATTTCTAACATCTAAGAATATTTTCATCGAAACTTCATTAAATTCTTCAATTTCAAATTAAAAAAAATTACATCTTTAACTTAATGTTGAAACCTTTACACAATTAGAATTACATAAAATATTTGAGTTAAAGTAAAAAACTTTAAAATACTAAACTAAAAGTTAACTTTAAAAAGAAACATAAAACTACAGGCCCGTCTGCTCTGGCTAGCGTTGGCCCACAGGGTAAACGGGGGGGCCAAATAGGCCTACATTTAGACGGGCCTGGACAAACTTTGTCCAGGCCCGTCCATTTATAATGATAAACGGGTTAACCCGCGGGCTAAGGCCCATTTTGACAGTGCTATACGATAGTGTGTCAACGCATGACCATGACACACTGTGTCGGTAATTGGGATCTACTTTCGCTAAGCGAATACATAATAATGAGGAGTCCAGCCTACTTTTTAGATTTTTTTCCCTTTTGTTCTTGGGTCTGGTCCATATATTTTTTTTTTTTGACGGATGAGATTTCTTACTCTCTACTTTGTCAAAAATAAGTGGTTGAGATTGATTAGGTAACATCACGAGAAGCTCCCTTTTTTTGATTCGCTCGCCCTCCTTTCTCTCCCTATTCTTTTTCCAGTCCCATTGTCTCTCTCTTTCTCAATAAAGACATAAAATAAATAGTATTCTAGAGTAGTAATCAGAGACATGGCCATAGTAGAATCTATTGCCTACTATTCAACGTCAAATGTGTATTGTTAGCTTAAATGCTTTAATGCGGTCTTAGTCTTACATCTAACAAGTAAAAAGAATAATTATTATAAAGTGGGAAAAACATAATTATACTAATAAATCAATTGTTTTTTTAAAATAATAAACAAAAGCGAGACTAATACAAGGCTAATTCATGATGTGTGGGCAAGGTGTCAAGTAGTTCATTATCTAACGAGAGCTTTTGTTGTTGACAACACAATACCTACTTGCGATGCCTACTTTTTTTAAAAAAAATTCAAAGTTGATGAATTAACATAGTGTGTCAACGTGTGATCATGATACGTTGTGTTTGTTGTAGGGATCTACTTGGGGTAAGTGAATGCATAATAATAAGCAATCCAACCCACTTTTTAGATTTTTTCCCTTTTGTTCCTAGGCCTAGTCCATATTTCTTTTGATAGATGATATTTCTTACTCTCTACTTTGTCAAAAATAAGTGGTTTAGATTGATTAGGTAACTTCATGAGAAACTCTCCCTTTTGTTGGTTCACGCGCCCTCCTTTCTCTCCCTATTCCATTTCCAATCCACTGTCGCTCTATTTCTCAATAAAGATATATAAAATAATTAGTATTCTAGCGTAGAAATAAGAGACACGACCATAGTAGAATCTATTGCCTACTATTCAACGTTAAGATGTGTGTTGTTAGTTTACATGCTTTAATGCAGTCTTAATCTTACATCTAGCAAGTGAAAGAGACTTTTTATAAAGTGGGAAAAAACACAATTATACTAACAAATCAACATTTTTTTAAAAAAAATAATAATAACCAAAACCTAGACCAATACATGGCTAATACAAGGCGCACGAGCATGACGTCAACTAGTCTATTATCTAAGGAGATTTTTTTTTGCCGTCAACACAATACCTGCTTATGATGTCAAATTTTTTAAATTTTTTCCAATGTTGATGCATTACGATAGTGTGTCAACGCGTAACCATGATACATTGAGTCGGTTTTTGGGACCTACTTTTGCTAAGCGAACGAATAATAATGAGGAGTCCGGGCTACTTTTCAGATTTTTTTTTCCTTTTGTCCCTGGGTCTAGTACTCTGGTCCATCTTCTTGTTGATGGATGAGATCTCTTACTCTCAACTTTCTCAAAAATAAGTGGTTGATATTGATTTGGTAACTTCATGAGAAACTCTCCCCCTTGTTGGTTCGCTCACCCTCCTTTCTCTCCTTATTTCTTTTCTAGTCCCCTGTGGCTCTCTTTCCCAATAAAGACATACACAATAATTAGTATTCTAGTGTAGAAATCAGAGATATGGCCATAGTAGAATCAATTGCCTACTATTCAACGTCAGATGTGTGTTGTTAGTTTAAATGCTTTAATACGGCCTTAGTCCTATATCTAACAAGTGAAAAAGAATAATTTTTTTAAAGTGGGAAAAAAACACAATTATACTAACAAATCAATCGTTTTCTTTAAAAAATAATATCAGAAGTGAGACCAATACAAGGCTAATACATGGTGTGCGGACAAGGTGCCAACTAGTTGATTATATAATTTGAGCTTTTGTCGTCGTCAACACAATACCTGCTTGCTATGTCAACTTTTCTATAATTTTTTCCAAAGTTGATGCATTACGATAGTGTGTCAATGCGTGACCATGATAGGTTGTGTCGGTTGTTGGGACCTTCTTTGGCTAATCGAACGCATAATTATGAGGAGTCCAGCCCACCTTTTTTTCCTTTTGTTCCTGTGTATGGTCCACATTTTTTGTTGACGGATGAGATTTCTTACTTTCTACTTTGTCAAAAATAAGTGGTTCAAATTGATTAGGTAACTTCATGAAAAACTCTCTCTTTTGTTGGTTCTCTCACCCTCCTTTCTCTCCCTATTTCGTTTCTGGTCCATTGTCGCTTTCTTTCTCAATAAAGACATAAAATAATTGGTTTTCCAGAGTAGAAATAAGAGACATGACCATAGTAAAATCTATTGCGTACTATTCAACGTCAGATGTGTGTTGTTAGAGTAAATGCTTTTAATGTGGTCTTAGTCTTACATCTAACAAGTGAAAAAGAATAATTTTTATAAAGTGGGTAAAAAAACACAATTATACTAATAAATCAATAGTTTTTTAAAAAAAACCAAAAGCTAGACCAATAAAGGGCTAATAAATGGCGCGCAGACATGGTGTGAACCAGTCGATTATCTAAGGAGAGTTTTTGTTGTCGTCAACACAATACCTGCTTGCGATGTCAACTTTTACTTTAAATTTTTTCCAAAGTTAGCGGATTACAATGTGTGACAACACGTGACCATGTTAAAATAGATGACTTAACTAACAGATTGTTACATCGGCAATATTTTCTTATGTTTTGATCACTAGAGTTATTATTCTTATTATCATTATTACTAACAATTATTTTCTATATTGAAAATTTTCAAAATATATAAGTTAAACTTAAAGTCACAAAATAAATCCATTCTCTCTCTCTTTGTGTTTAGTTTCATCTAATAATATGTACTAGGTTTTTAGTTTTTGTAGCTTTCTTTGTTATTTTTTTCATATTTTACGCATTTATATTTAAGATTATATTATTAAAAAGTAAATTATTTTAAAATTTAATAATTTTGATAGATCGAAGTAAGCATGTGTAATTACACAAGGAAATAGCTAGTTAAAAGATTGATTTTCATTCATAATATTTGTTTTTTTGCATTATTTTATATTTGCACTTTGATTTTCAATTGTAATTCTAAAAAAATTGAATTGAAATGAATTTAAGATCATTATGTTACTATTTCAACAAATAAAAGAATGCAATTCTTTCAAAAAACTTTTTTAATCTTTCAACTCTATACTTCATATCTTCATACAAAAATAAAGTGAACACGTAGAAGTTGGGAGAGCAAGCCAAGTTGGTAAGATGCACTCCCTACCAAGACTTGCCCAAGAAAGAAATATACAGCCAGAAGGCCAAAAATTTCTCCCACCCCCAAATCAAAAAGAAAAAAAATGAAGACATATAAGATACTCTTTGGAACCTATGGAATTGCCGAAATAACATAATCTTCCGGCAAAAAGGACAGAATCCTATTTTTTTTGGGAAACGACAAATGCCCTTGTTGAGGAATATCTTCGTGCGAATTCTATGGGAATTAGTTCAACTTTGAGAAGGAAACAAGTCAAATGAAACACAAAAACAATATGCATGTGGTGGGATCATTCATTCCGAACAAGCCAGCAGAGGAATCTGACAATACAAAACATTAGTTCATATTCTCAATGTTATAGTTACCATAACTTTTGGATAGTAGTTAATTACAACTCACTGAAAATCATATTGTCTAGAAATCTGAGACCTTAACTTGGTAGTTGAACTAATGATGCAAACTTCTGTATGCGCCAAACTGAAGGCATTCATAAGAGCAAAAGACAGTAACTGGGTTATCTAAACCATCTAAACAATCAAATTATTTCTAAAAAATAGATAACTAGTGCTAACTAGTGAAGAAGCATCAAGTTTTGAGCAACTTCTTCATTCAAAAGCTATTGGTCTTTCCAAAACATTATATTTAAAATACAAAATCATCCAAATCCATACTTATTCCCTCCTGCTACATACTCCTTCCCACAACCAACACATTGTGCTCATGGCTTTCCGTCTTTTCCAACACCTAATTCCTTAAAGCACGACCACCCATTTGAAGTAGTACTCCTTACCTTTTTTGAAGGTTGGGTATTCGACTCCAATTCACTTGATATGTCATTACTATTTTGCTTTGGTAGCTCACTATCACCATCAAGATCAACAACATTTTAGCTTTCCTTGCTGCATTACATTACATGAGCAAAAAAATTAAATTAAGGCCAAAGAAAAAAACTGAAATGCAGGTTGATGCCTCAAATATGCTATTTGTTCATCAAGGTGAGACTCATAAAATTACTAGTGGCAAAATCTTTACACTGAGTTATCTCAAGTATTCATTTTGAAGAGAGAATTAGCCATTAATATAACTTACATGTCAGGCTTCTACTGATAACATTAATATTATACGTGATACTATTTAATAATGAATAAAAATTAACCATTAATATTAACATTGTCAATGCTATTATAACCAAAACAAAGTCATCAAACTCTTTTTAATACAGTTAAAAGAGAATAATTTAATAAATAAATTAATATTAGTAAGATAAACTAACACACATTAATCTTCTCCACAGAACCTCCATCGCAATCCTTCAACTATAGTAGCAAGAAAAGTCCAACTTAGATGACTTTCTTAGAAATCAGCATTTCATAGACACTTTAGACCTCAATAGGAATGTGTATTATAATTTTCTACCATTCTCTTTATATTTGAAAATTTTAACTCAAAATTAGCCATTGCAATGGAAGAAGATGCAATTTTGAAGAGAGAATTTCCCACATTTTCTTTTACCTCCTCATCCAGACTCACTAAACAATACAATTACATCATTCTAAACTCCAATTATGTACTACATTTACCAGTTACCTAACTAAATTAAATTCGATTCACATTTTTTTCTTGTTTTTCTAATAGAAAGATACTAAATCGTGCTTTAACATTTCTTAATCTAACTTCCCACAGCCACTTCCTGAATTGTGTGGCCACTACCACTGACATAAAGATTCTCAGAGAAGAGAAATGCACATGAATAAAGTCACCACGAGATAAGTGTATTAGGATTGGTTTCATCAGAAATATAATATAATAGAATCTCACTTTCTTTCTCACAAAAAATTTAATTTTACAAAATTTAAAATAAAAAATTTGAAATCCAAACCCAATCAAAACACATCTAAGATGCTCATAGAGCTAGCACGAGGGCAATCAATAATTCTCCTTTTCAGTGGTATCAATTAGCAAAAGTAATTCTAATATCAATAAGCGAAAGCTAAATCAACAATGAAAAAGTAATAAAGCGACAACATTTAACTAGAGAAAAAGTGAAGGCATATTTATCACATTTTCTTAAATAATTAAGAATACAGCCTCATCAAACAGTGAAATCTATTCTAGAATAAGGGACAAAAGTCTCAAATATCAACCAAAATATTGATTAGTTTTATTTCACATACATATAGGGGTAGTTTAAAAAAAAGCACAATCCTTGTGCCATAACCATCAGTCATAAGATTGTAGGAAGTGATACAAAATTTGCATGGGTACATTAATAGCTTACCTAGTTACCTATTCATTTCAGTGCCTTACATATATGCAAGTTGAATACAAAAGGGTCTCAAATAGACACGACGTCTCATTTGTGACTTTATACGTGATGATGACAGCAAGGGAAGAAGACTTCATCTATTTAAATAGATCAGAAGTAATGAGAATTTCAATAGCAACAAAGTTAAGGGTAAGCTAGTCTTTCCTAAATGTAACACGACTAGAACACAGTGGGTGAGATATTCTGAATCTCTGATTCTAAGAATAGAAATTTGTGGTCAAATTAGCCAACTGATTCTTATCTAATATGCACAAACCAGACCACAAATCCACAAGTTCTTGTTTTGATGAAATTGGAAGGAAGAAAGAAAGAGACTTTACCTAAATGAAGAAGGGTGCAATAGCCAACAATAATAAGTGTCAATCATTAGTGCCTTCACCGTGATCAAGCAGGTTTGATTTGAGAAAGGAAAAATTTAGGATTAGGGCTTGTAAGCCTTAAGGGCAAATCATGTTGTTTTGATTAGTGACAAACATTGATAAGTACATTTTCCTATAAAAATCTTATTGATTAATCTTGATAAGAATTAATATACTTGTGTGTTGTGTGATAGGATTTTTGGACCGAGAAGAAATGAAATCACATTGCCTTGAAGCCAAAAGCTCATGAACAGCTCAAGTTTATCAAAATGGTTAGAGTAGATTCAAGATTGTTGAAGACTTTGAAGACCATAGTGTAGGTTTACTATACTTCATAGGTATATCTTTGTAAACCTTACACTCTTTTGCTTTTGAAATCTAAAAGTTTTTCAAAAGAGTTTCAAATTTAGTTTTAAATCACAAATGATCTATCTTTAAAATGCATTTACCAAGTTTTCAATAAGGGCCTTTGGATTTAAGCTTTTAAAATAATCTATCTCATAGTCCAAAATGATTTCAAACTTGTGCTTTATTTCCACTCATAATAACCAAGTTTGATCAATTTGGACATCCGAATTTGATCTTATGACTATTGAATTTTCAGAGAAATTCGGTCGATCAAATTTACACTGGCAGTCTCAAAATAGAAAAATTCAGACTAATATTTGGATGATCCTGTCCAAATTTGGTCAACCGAATTTTACTGTTACTAGCCGTTATGTGAATGTTGTAACTAAATTTTAAACCTTATAAAAGGTATGAACATCAGATATTTTGGGAGTTTTTTGAGCCTTAAAGATTCTCTACTCTCCCCAATCTATCAAAAAGTTATCTTTTGTCTTATGCCATAAAGTTCAAAAGTCAAGATTCCATAAACAAGAGGTGAAAGTGTGCTAATTTGTCATCATCTATCAAAAGTGGTGTTGGTAACTTTCTTATCTCAAATTTCATCTCCTTACTATTTTCAAGGTTATTTTGTTGATATAAAACCCTTGTGTTGAGGTGAACCTTGATTGTTTGTGTTTGAGAAGAGGTTGTGGTGTAAAACCCTTGAAGGGTAAACCTCTTTTGTAAAGTATCAGATTTGGATATTCTAATTTTGATTTGGATATTCTAATTTTGAGTTAGAAAGAGATTGCAAGTTCATTATTGTCATTGATAATTTGATGAGATTCTTTGTCATATCTTTTCTTAGATTAATATTTACTTTAGAAGACTTAATATCAATATTTCTTTTGTAAAGTATCAGGATAATGTGTCCGCACATTACTTAGCTCAGTGTGTGATTTCACCTCATTACTCTAACATCTGGCTAGGAGTGGTGTCCAAATAGGGTCAGTTCCATTTTAATATCTCAAAGTAGAGAGGATGTGTCAATTGAGTACTACTTCTTATAGAATTATCAATCAAGGAACCAATTTGGTCAACAGTGAAATAATTTGACCAGAAAATAATTAAACGTCTAATATACCCTTCAAAATTAAAATATAAAATCTAAAATTTCTTATTATTTATCTAATACTTAAAAGAAAAAAAATTATCGTTTTAACTTATTTTCGTAATTTTCTTTAAAAAAACTCTTTCTAACTTTTTTTTTAAAAAAACTCTTTCTAACTTTTAAAAAAAAAACTCTTTCTAACTTTTTCTTTAAAATTGTCATATTTTATCAGGATTAATTCTTGTTCTCCCTTTAACCTTGTTGTTTTGTCAACAATTCGATGAATATTCTTCAGAGACCACACAGATTTTGGCTCAAATTCAGGAGCAGAAAAGTTTACTCAAAACATATGAAATAACAGCAAAGAAATTTGATTTTCTGGTTAAGTTGAAGGACTATAAAAGAGGACAAAGAAAAAAAAGTTAGAAAATATTTTTTAAAGAAAATTAAGGAAAGGAGTTAAAATGATAATTTTTTTCTTTTAAGTATTAAATAAATAATAAGAAATTTTAAATTTTATATTTTAATTTTAAAGGGTATATTAGATATTTAATTATTTTCTAGTCAAATTATTTTACTATTGACCAAATTAATTCTTTAATTGATAATTCTATAAGAAGTGGTACTCAATTGACACATCTTCTCTATTTTGAGGTAGTAAGATGGAATTAACCCTTCCAAATATTACTTCCACCGTTAGAGCCAATTTCTATTTTCTCTTCAAAAAATAATAATAATAAATTCCTTATTTGTCCGTGCCCAATTTGCAGTCTGGCGTGGCTTCTCTTCAGTGAGTCTGGTTACTGTGCTGCACGTCCATTTTTGCAGGACGTGCATGACTGATCCGAAATCGTCGGATCAGATTTCCAATCTGATCCAACGACTACGAAAAATTTACTAATTTTCAAATAAATACCTACATAGGAACTAAAGAATATAAATCGTTGGATCAGATTTTCATGCAGATCCAACGATCCATATTTGGTCCTGCACGTGCTGCAAAAACACACGTGCAGGACCTAAACCAAACACCTCCTCAGTAACCAATACAAAGCGCAGTGGCTCTGCCCCCAACAAAACCTTACTTTTTTCAAAAAAATATCTCCTCCTTTTCGTTTCATCGATTTCACAACACAATCGAATCTCCCAGTGTCGAATATCTCCTTGTCACTGCGGCGGCCTGCAGGTGGTGGTGGTGCTGGCGGTGATTAATTTATACTTCTAATTCAATTAGCAAGAAAGTGGAAAGAATGTCGACGCCGGCGAACGGTGGCGGCGGCAGCGGCGGCGGCGGAGGAGGAGGAGGAGGGCAGAGGCAGCAACAGCAGCAGCAGCAGGCGGGAATGGGGCAGATGCTTACGGGGATAATAAGAGTGGCGGTCTTCTGGTACTTCGCTTCCAAGTTTTTTGGTCCGAAGCGTCCGCTAGCTCCCAATCAGCCTTCTACTCAGATCTCGAATCTCTTCCACAAAGGCGAACCTTTGGTCAGTCTCTCTCCCTGTACCCTTTTTGTGTCTGTAATATACGCATTTCTAGTTTCTTCTGTGGTATATATTGTTTTCTTGGGTTTTGCTTGAGAGTTTTTGTAACCTATCAAGTGCTTGAGCAGAGAACGAATTGGAGCTATAGATGGATTTTACAGCTAAAAGTTGTTTCTTTTACGAAATTTCAAATTGAACTCAAAACTGAAAAGACTTAGTAATAGTTTGTCACTAGCATAATTGCGGATAACTTATTTGTTTATTTTGGTGCTGTACGTGGCAAAACCTCTCATCATATGGATACATTTTCTGGCAACGATATAGTAGCTTAGAATTTCTGGTAAGTTTGTTCTAGACAGAATGTAAATGAGATTGAATTTGGTGTTTTCCTGTACAAGATATTGCCTTTTGGAAAAATGACCGAAAAGATGCAAGTAATTGTATGCAAGTGTTTCTATTTTGGTAAAAGTTGCTGAAAATGAGTAGCACAAGCTTGCTTCAACTTTTTTTTCCCAATATCATATGCATTTCCACACTCTAAGCTAACTAGTTTAACTGAGATTATTAAAGGGCGCACAAAGAAGTTTCAATATAACTTGAAAAGGACACTGGTCTCATAAATTACTTGAAAGTTGCCATGGAAATATAGAACTGTTGAAAACGGACTTTAGAAGTTTCAAAATGATTTTAGAAGATGGCAATCCTTTTCAGGACTTCCAGAGTTTCACATCTTTCTAGCACTCATGGAACTTCTGCATGCCCTTTCCTGAAACTACGAAAGTCTGCCTCTTTTAATACTAGCAATGAAAAAATTTTGCCCTTGAGACTTATGCTCTTTCCATGAATTTGCAAAGTCCATGGTTCTACGCATTTTTTGGGATAATGAACCCCTTATTGTAGTTTACAACACATCATACAGAAGAAAGGGATGACTATGATTGATGAAGTGTATCAGTTTGCACTTAAGCATTTCTAATGTATAGGAAGATGTACCTGTATTACAGGATAGAAATGATATACCCCTGGAAATGGAATGATTGGATACAAGTAGATGGTGGTTGATCTTTGCACTTGCAAGGTGAAACATCTCCTTACATGACCTTGTAGACAGGAATGAGGCTACTCTTATTGCCCATGGTTCACAATTGTAATTGTAATGTCTGAGATGGTACTTGGAACGCTCTGCTGACATTCACATGCCTTGGTTCGGTAGGAAGGGTCAGATGTGCATTCCTGATAATAACTGCAGCTGGCTGAGAATCTTAGTTAAAGAAGAATGTTGGTTGGATGATTGGTAGAATAGTTTTGGACATAGATAATTTTAATTGTACTATTCTCCTATTGTGTTAAGGCAGAATGATGGAAATTTGGTGTTTGGTGAAATATATGAGGATTCAGCAGATGGGGGATAATATCGGATAGAGTAAAATGTAGGTGAGTATGACAGGTTCTACAGAGGTAGGATTTGGAGTTTATTCTTAGATATTTTTAGGAAAAAATTTTTATAATGATTCTTTCTATTGGCAATTTAGGACAAGATAGGATCAATTAGTGTTTTTACTTTCATTTGAAGTTGTTTTTACTTTCATTTTACAGGACATGTGGGTTTATCTTTCTGAGCAAGAGAAGTTCAATGACTTTAGTAATGAAGGTGCACTTGTTTGGCATGAGACAAACATACCTTATGCAGTTTGGGGATCAGAGAGTACTAGGCATCTTTCTTTGAAATATCAGCCATCAGAGGTACTCTTCTAAGATGCAATTGATAACAGATAGGTCTGGGCCAGGATGGTTGGACTCTGTCAAAGTATTTGGCAATTTAGATATTTAGAATGATTTTGGTGCTTATTGTATCCATTACTTCCATGAGATGCTCACTATTCTTCTTTTTTGCAGGCCTTAAAGCACAATGGGAGTCTTTATGCTCATGTTTTCTTTGCACGCTCTGGCTTCCCACCAGATCCTAATGATCCTGAGTTCCAGCCACTTGCTGCCTTTGGGCAGACACATTGTAAATTATTCTGATCTGTTTTATGTAATCTTCAATATTCCTATGTAAAACTCCAGTTGGATGAATTGACATCTGATGTGATCATTATACCTATTTAGCCATTGTGACATATTTGCCGAAGTCAAAAAGAAACAAGAGAAAGAGTTTGTTGGGAAACAGTAAAGACTCAAACCTTGTGGAGGCAGAGTCACAGGTCTGTTTTCCCTTAATAAATTGTATATCTGCAGCTAATCATTTCTTTGGCCCAAGTTTGTTGTCTTTGACCAAGAATATATATATGTGTGTGTGTGTGTGCACGCCTGCGCTCTTGGGTTTATGTGTGCGGGTGCGTGTGTGCGCACACACGTGTTTGTGTGTGTTTGCATATGTATAATTTAGTCTTGTGTGTGTGTGTGTGTGTGTGTCTGTGCGTAAATTAGTCAAGTTTGATTTGATAAAAAGATTTGTATTTGAAAGCCTCATGCTGATATGTTAAGCCATCTCTTTGTGATATTAATCATTGATTAAGACTGCTGGAAGATACTTGATTTTGTTAGCTGTTTGAGACCTGCATAAATCTGGTAGAACCTCTGAACTATTTTAGGTGAAATGGTATCTGTTATGTGCCTCATTCTCAATGTCTGTTGTATAACAACCTGTTTCCTGTCGGTTAAAATCAAGTGCTTTTGTCGTTCTCCATTTGTGTTGAAAAGGGTGCCTAGCATAATCACAATTTAATTGGTTTAGGTTGTTGAAGATGATGGAGCTGATATTAAAGATGATGGGCCAGTTGAATGGGTTTCATATTGGAAACCTAATGTCACAATCAATTTGGTTGATGATTTCACAAGGTATACTTGCCCACAGGTTATGGAAATAATTGCGATTCAGAGTCTTCTTCTATTTTAGATACTTGTTTTTTTTAATATATTTTCTTGATGATACATGTGTTTACCCCTTTATGGATTTTCCTTTAATTCCTGTTCCTTTTGTACTTTTATAATTACTGTGTTTCAGCTAATAGGGGCTTTTATTTTGTCACTAAAAAAGTTAGGGTAATTCTCTCTTCTCATACTTGGGAAATGCATACTTTTACTAAATGATGGAACTATCTGGATGATCAATGTGATTGTATAAGCTCTGTCTTTCACAAGTTAAGCCCTTCTTTACTTTTCTGTATGTCTTAAATAATTTGAACTTGACAAATTTCAGAAATAATGAGCCAACATAAATTTATTACTTTGTCCAGAAGAAGTTTGAACATCTAATCCTTTCTCTGTGTTAGTTCTTAAACAAAGTCTGCTGCCTCAGATATCTCTTAGTCATATAACATCCATGCAAAAGTCAGGCTGATAGATTCTATTTGAAGTCCCATAGTCAGTTGATGCTATTGGACTATTAAAGCTTTACTTTTTGCACTATTGGAAAAGTTAACCTCATAGATTCTGTATGGGGTTGGGGTGTTATGAGTTGATGCTGTTGCACGATTGAAGAAATGTGTAGTGCGAACAGATTTCCTTTTTAAGTAAATGCAGATCTTCCTAACCAACAAATTTTCTATGAAAAGGACTTAAAAACAATGAGAACTCCATATCGAGAGGACACTACTAACCCCTCCCCCCCCCCGGGCCATAGAAAAAAGAAAAACTGACAGTTGTGGAGGAAATTGGATGACTGTTATGCCAAATAATGGATCATGTTTGAAAAAATTTAAATAAAAACCCCTATACATTAAGCAAACTAAATTCAGTAGTAGATCCAGGTGAAAGGATTTTGAGCAAGGGCTTATAGGAGCTGGAATGCTTTGGAGATAATGTGCTGACACTCATTTTAGTGTTGTAGAAATGTAGTTAGGAAAGAGAGGCTGAGCGAGCAATTAAGTAGTAAGCAGAGTTGATATTATTAGGGAACTAGAGATAATTATGGTGTTAGAAAGAGAACTGGAAGTATTACAGTCTGCAGAAGTCAGGAGAGCTGGAAGTTGTAAAAGCTGCTTTGGTTCATGCTTTGGATTACTTCTTGATAGCTTACAGCACCAAATGATAACAAAAGTAGTATATGTAGTTCTGACCCTTTGTTCTGGTTTACCAAAGTGTTTTATGGTACCTGTTTACTTTGTTGGTATTCTGGAGAATGAGTTTACATCTGGACCTTATGTCAGGCCTTTAAGTGTCTAATGGACATTCTGCAGCAATAACTTTGTTTCTATTTTTTGTCTATGTCCTTTTCAATTTTGAAGAAGGATAAATTTCTCATTATCCAGTCTCTGTAAATTCCTAGTAAATTTTGGACATGGTTACTCCTTCGAACTTAGAGTATTGTATTGTACTACGTTAGACTACCAGGTTTAGAGTGATAGGCAATTGTATAGACTATATGGATGAATAAATAGACTCAGTGAAATGGCAATTTCTTGAAATACCATACTGGATATGTTTGGTCTCGTTTATTGTGATTTTTGTAATTCTCTTATGTTTTGTGACTTCATAAAAGTTTTAAAAATTCATAGCAATTTATTTATTCACTTTTTTGGTGTTAAACTTTTCTTCTAGTAAACCTTGCTGCTCTTTTGTTGAACTTCTTTCCCATGAACTGCTTCACTTTCAGGTATCCTAATTATTTTGCTGTCTTTTGCAGGTATCAGCAGAATTCAGTTCCTCCCAATATTGCTCCCTGTATCCTTAAACTCTTTTGTTCACTCTATATAAGCTTGGATTTGTTGGTTAGGTTCATCCATTTTGAGGTTGTTCTCTGTGCTTCATAATGTGTACACTTCCATTTTTATTTTCTTCTTATTGCCTTTTTAAAGCTGTGTTTTGGAAGAATCAAAATATTTGAATTTTCTGCTTTGAGCAAACTGGTTTGTTGATGCAGCAGGATATCAGGTCTAAAATATGAAAATTCATATGAATAATGAAGATAAATAATATGGCTTTAACCAATATTCTTGATTAAAACATCTAAGCAGAGAGAAAAATATATAGAAATTTTTTCATATTAAAGATTTCTTACAAATTGTTAGATCTAATTCTTTTGGTCACTAGGTTACAAAATGAGAACAAGAGTGCAAGAGCAATGATATATAATGCTGTTCTTTGCCTAGAATGTAAAAGAGAAATATTTTATATATACAAAATGCGAAAGATATTTTTATAACCAAAACGTTCTTTTTCACAGCATAGAGTTAGGAAATCAGCTATGCGTAAAAGAGATATCATATAGAAAAATAAAAAAGGAGCACAATTAGAACATACTAGAAAGGAAAGTTCGGCATGGTTTAGTGAGAATTATGTTTCTTGTTTCAATTTACTCTTTATCTAAAAGTGAATGTCAAATTTTGATTTGCGACAGATAGGAGAGGGTTTGACCATAGGAAGTAATACCTTACCTTATTTGACAAAGAGTTAAAGAGGTGGGAAGTGGGAACTATGCATTAGTTGAATTCATATCCCTCTAATTAATGAGGCCAGTTGTGGAATTTTCATGGAAAATATGTTTATTTTAGGGAAGAGGATATTTACTCTTAGACATCCAATAAAAGGAATTTGGACATTAAGTTTTGAAGGGAGAGTGTAACTTGCAACGTGTGCCATAGGCGTCATGTGGTCAGTGGAGCTTGCAATTCTTGTGCACTGTAGAATTAACTAACTATAAGGTTTTGCTGAAGTGAATGCTTCAGCCTTTTGACTTTGGCTGTTTTTTTTTTTGTTTTTAACCAATTAACAAACTGTTTTATCTTAAAGTAAAAGAAATTTCAAGCTCTTATTTTTATATTCTAGTTATTCACAAATTGGATGTTTACTCTCCGATTCAAAAAATTGCAGGGAATTTGTAGCGCATGATCAAGAATTGTCTGACTTAGCTTTAGTTTATGTAAAAGCCTTCGTATTTTACAGTGGCTTCCTAGCTGTTTGTCATAATTCTTCAAAGCGCAATGAAGATGGCTATAAAAGTTTGAAAACAGTTATGGTATTACATAACTGAAGTTGGAAGTCATAAGTTGGAGTATAGCTCCCTGGGAAAACATTGTTCAGTTATGGGGGAACTGGTGGAACATTTTGGTCCTTGATCTATGAGAAACAACAAAAACAGTGAGTAGAGTTGGCTAAAATAAGCTCTCAATTCATAATCTTTACAGATGAATTTGAGCTCAACATTTTGGTACTCATCATCTTGTACAATTTGTTGTTTACCCTCTATTGACTAAAACTTATATCAATATGCTAATAGTTTTTAATAAAATAGCTGCAAATTATTTTAGCCTTATAGTTTTCAGTATTAGACACTGATTCACGTTCAACTTCCGGGGACTAGAATTTTTAAGTTAATGCCAATTATTTTAAAAACATTTTGAAGCAAGACGGTAATAGCTGCCTGTATTAAGATTATTACAATCTTGAGAGTTTTAGGGTCTGCTGCACGTGTTTATGATATGACTGAGACCAATATAGATGGATCCTAAAATGCTTGCTTAACAGGGTAACCTAGGCTCACTAATTGAAGGACTCATAGGAAGGCTGCTGAAAATATCTCAATCCGCAGAGTATGGATGATCAAATGTTAAAAGAGTTCTTTTATTGTGTTTGCACATTACTGTTTGTATTCTGATGCTGTTAGTATTTATGTAATTCTATACTCGACTTTACTCACGCCTCATTCTTTTTTCTTGTGTGAGTATTTAGAGTCATGGGGCGAACCAAGTCTATGATGCTTTCATGAATTATTATACAATTTCTCGTCCTGTTGCACTAGTTTAATTCCATACCCTATTTAGTCGAATAAGACTTCACTTAAAAGCATGCCTTAAGCTATTAAAATATCTCAATCCGCAGACTATGGATGATCAAATGTTAAAGAGTTCTTTTATTGTGTTTGCACATCAATGTTTGTATTCTGATGCTGTTAGTATTTATGTTCTATACTCGACTTTACTCAAGCCTCATTCTTTTTTCTTGTATGAGTATTTGGAGTCATGGGGGGAACAAAGTCTATGATGCTTTCATGAATTATTATATAATTTCTCGTCCTGTTACACTAGTTTAATTCCATACCCTATTTAGTCGAATAAGGCTTCACTTAAAAGCATGCCTTAAGCTATTAAAATATCTCAATCCGCAGAGTATGGTTGATCAAATGTTAAAAGAGTTCTTTTATTGTGTTTGCACATTAATGTTTGTATTCTGATGCTGTTAGTATTTATGTAATTCTATACTCGACTTTACTCAAGCCTCATTCTTTTTTCTTGTGTGAGTATTTAGAGTCATGGGCGAACAAAGTCTATGATACTTTCATGAATTATTATATAATTTCTCGTCCTGTTACACTAGGTTAATTCCATACCCTATTCAGTCGAATAAGGCTTCACTTAAAAGCATGCCTTAAGCTATTAAGAGTGTCTTTTGAATTTCTTTGCAAACTAAGATATTTCAAATATCAAAAGATGTTAATACCTACTGTAAAAAGTTGTACGTCTGTTGGTACCACCTGTTAGTGGCTCTCTACTAAAACTAAATGCTAGAAATTCTGAATAACTTTGTAAATTGTATGGTCTAGGCGATTATTCTCTGTTGGGATTGTAGTCTTTCCAGTTAAGTTACTAGCTCCCACTTTTTTGTCACTTGATAATGAATAACTGAGGTTTTATTTTAGTCATTCGAAATATATTAGGCCCTAAAAGTATTCCCTGGCCACCCCAAATGGGAGAAAAGAGAAGCAGTAAAGGATTCTCTTTGAGAAAAAAACAGAAATAAAAATGGGAAAAGAAGACCACTGATCTTGATGTTAAGCAAAGGGTACTTCATGTTCATTCCTTTCTCTCTAAATCCCTGAACTTAATGATCAATGTGTATCCCAGAAATTCTTTTTTCTGATCTCCAGCTTCTTCTTCCCGCCTCTTGCATTTTCTTGACATTCATCCAGTGGGCTTTAGAAAGATCCTCATCAAGTACTGGCTTTGTGTGTGGTGGATGCCAGTGGAAGGAGTACTTAATGGCTGCTGTTTCTCTGGAAGTTTGTTTTTTCCCTAGTTTGCAATGAGTATTTGATATTATTTTGATTTCTATTCGCAACCACATTTTTAAATTGGTGCACATGATCCTTAACTTGATTTCTCAGACTTCAATAGAGAACCAAGTACAGGAAACTACTATCCTACTGTTTTCTTCAATGAATTTTGGTTGCTTAGAGACAAAGTAATACAGATCAACGAGACAGTAAAGGAGCTGCCATTACATCTAGAGGTGGGTCCAATAAGCATGACCAAGTGGCAGCTATTCTTGCAGATTGATCAGTCATTCCAGATTCATCGTAATTATGGAAGTATGCTTGAAGGCGAGGCTGATGAACTTAAGGTATGCTTTATCCCTCCTCCATCCGTGTTGTAGTTTTTCTATTTCTTCTCTTGGGCCGGACATATGAAAATGTTAGTGAAGCAGGTTTCTAGTGTGTGATTTCTAGAGTTTGGACTCGAATTCCTCCTCTTACCCAACATGACTTCTCTTTGAATCAGAACTTCAAATAAATGATATTACTGAGTACAGTGAGGATTTTGTTTAAGGGGAAATCAGAAGTACAATTAAGTGATATTACTGAGTACAGTAAGGATATTGTTTAAGGGGATTTAAACAAATATGCTAGATTAATATTTACATGGCATGAAAATTGAAAAGGAAGTTCCAAAGAGTTGTCGGATTTGAAGTTACTTAATTCTCCTTGGAGACTTGACTGATTTGATTGTGTGTACAGAGAGTTTTTTTGGAAGGAAATCCTTATCTTCTTGCAGTTACAATGGTGGTCTCGCTATTACATTCTGTCTTTGACTTCTTGGCGTTCAAGAATGGTAAGGACAATGATTTATGCATGTTTCTTAATCTATGAGTTGGATAAAAATATATGTTTAAGAAAATTATGTTAATTGTTTTCCAGATATTCAGTTTTGGAATAAGAATAAATCCATGGAGGGATTATCAGCACGATCAGTTGTCGTGAACTTTGTTTGTCAGCTGATAGTCTTCTTGTACTTGCTTGATAATGACACTTCTTGGATGATACTTGCCAGTTCTGGTATTGGTTGCTGCATTGAGTTCTGGAAAATAGGGAAAGCAATGCATATTGAGGTATGCCATTTGATTTATTCAGGCTATCTTTCTTTCTTTTCCTTTTCCTTTCTAAAAAGAATCTGAGTTTATTAATGAATGGTTTGTGTTAATGCTAAACTAATTATGATGCCACAAATGAAGTAAAGGAATGCCATACGATTTAACTTTCATTGGACTTGCATTGCTATAGCAGTTTCCTTGTACACATTTTAGTAGAGTAAATATGAATTCTGGGCTATTTGACTCTGATTGAGTGGTGTACTCTCTGATTTTCCTTGTGCCATCTTCCAGGTTGACAGATCCGGTAAGATTCCTATGTTGAGGTTCAGAGACCGGGAGTCATATGCTAGAAACAAGACAAAGGAATATGATGATCTTGCCATGAAGTATCTGTCCTATGTTCTCTTCCTTCTTGTTGGTTGTTTTTCCATATACTCTTTAATGTATGAACAACACAAGAGCTGGTATTCTTGGATTCTTTCTTCCCTTACAAGCTGTGTCTATATGTTTGGTAAGGACTGCTTTTTTATATCTTTTTATTTCTCGCTTTTCCTGTGCCTCCTGTGTTCTTGCTTTTCTTTTCTTTTCTTTGTTCAGTGGCAAAGCTTGAGTTGATGGAAGACTGGTTATTCTGTAGTAAAAATGGAATTAACTGCTGACAGGGAATTTCTTAATATTCAACTGAATATAGAGTAGGTAAAAAGGAACTAGAAATCTGTTCTACTTGCTTGTGAACTTGGCCCTTCAATTTGAAAATTTACATGCTTGGCGATGTTATAGTTCTCTGAGTAGCATCATTCTGCGTGCTGTTTGTTAAACAAATGCAAATAATTGGCCTTATCAAAATTCAATATTTTGGTGGCATTTTGTTTGATGCATGACAACTTAATAGCACATAACTTTTTCTACTCTGGTTTAGAACTGCATACCCTCAAATAAGGGAAAGAATT
This sequence comes from Rauvolfia tetraphylla, assembly GCA_030512225.1. NCBI lineage: Eukaryota > Viridiplantae > Streptophyta > Magnoliopsida > Gentianales > Apocynaceae > Rauvolfia > Rauvolfia tetraphylla. The sequence continues at coordinate 4,536,763 of JAJQKT010000017.1, forward strand.
ACTGGTGCTTTTAGAATTTTGAGTTTTCACTAAGTTGCGAGGTTCATTTGCCATATTATGAAGCTTATAAAGTTGATGTGCTCTATTTTTAACCTTTTCAAGCTGATGCAATTAAAAAACTCAATTAGAATCATTCTTCCGGCTAAATTGGAATCATATGGAGAAGGGTTACTTTTGCAGTTAAAATTGGTATAGACAACTTAGAATGTAACAGATTCAAGATGCATTCCATTTCCGGTCCTTACTGCTGCTCTAATTTTATTAGATCTTCCAGAGTCTTTCATAGTCTGGTAGTAGTCTTGTGCAGATTATCCATTGAACTTCTGCCTTACCCAAATGATAACTGCATATTCTGGTTTGGCTGGCTTTGTCTTTTTTCCCCTTCCTTTCTTTTTGGGAAATGATGCAGTACAATTTGAGCTCTTAATAATGGTACTGTTATGTGCCTAAAGCCTGCTTTATGACAAATTAAATAATCCTTTTGGTGTTACCCTGGAAAAACCTGGCCATAAGATTCTTTCATTCTTTGCAGGTTTCATAATGATGTGCCCACAGTTGTTCATAAACTATAAGCTGCAATCAGTTGCTCATTTACCTTGGAGGCAGATGACGTACAAGTTTTTGAATACAATTATCGATGACCTTTTTGCATTTGTGATTAAAATGCCAATGCTACATCGTCTTTCTGTCTTCCGTGATGGTGAGTTGCTTTAGAATCTTCCTCTCATTTTCGATAAGTATATTGCCTGTTTGCCATCAGTTTGACACACCAATTGCATCCTAATGAAGTTGAACTAGCATATTGCTATGGCAGGACATTATTACTCCCTCTATCCCAATCTAATTGACGTCTGATCCATCATGCTATTTTGTACAAAAGTTGGAATTATAATATAGTAGTAATATAGTATAATAAAATATAGGAAATGTACCGGCCAGAGACTATAAAATCAATGTGGACATTTGTACTTTCGGAATATATAAGATATCAAAAGCTTTCATTTATTTTTTTTTTGAAAGTTTCAAATATTTGGGACATTCCAAAATAGCATGCCAGTTAACTGGAGTAGGAAGGAGGGACTATTTCATTTGGAATCATTCTGATGCATTTCTTGATTAATTTGTCAGCATAGGTGCTATGCATAATAAGTTTATACTACTAAATAATTTTTTAGACTTTTGGAAGTTGTGTAATACACTTCACATGTGAGATGGTGGATGATTTAAAATGGGAGATTATTGTGCAGTACGCTTGACTTTTATATCATGACTAAACGACTTGTACATCTGGCTCTTGGTATTCTTTTTCTCATCTTATTCTCTCTGAGTTTGCCAGTAATTCAGCTCAAGGCTATACTTCAATGTCTTCGCGTGTAGGTATAGATGCTACAGGCATGACTTCAATTAGTGGAACAAGGCATCATCATCCTAGCCATCAGACTTTAGATTCTTAAGATGCTTGTCCTCTGTTCTTGTTCTTGTTAAAAGTATCCACGAGGAATATCTTTTACCATTTAATACTACTAGTCTTTGGTTGGGGGGGAGTGGGAATTGTCACCAAATGTAGACTCGTTAATTTTTATTTTTCACTGCAAGCCATAAGGCCTGGTTAATTTAAAACATTTTTTCTTCTGTCTTGCAGATGTCATATTTCTAATATACTTGTACCAAAGATGGATCTATCCAGTGGATAAGAAACGGGTAAACGAGTTTGGTTTTGGTGGAGAGGAAGAAAATGAAAGCTCTAGCAGCATGGCAGTGAGAACACAGAATGAAGAGGAGAAGAAAACTAACTAAGCTTAGTTTTAAGACTTCAATACATTCTTAGCATTTTACTGCCTCAAGAACTGTAAAGTTCTTAGAGTAGTATCGTTTTCACTCTTCAATTTAGGTGAACCCCATAGGATGCAAAAATATCACAAGTTTGTTCGTTTTCTTTTTAGCAGAAATTATGGCCCGTTGTTTAGTTCAGTTGTCTTGAGGTCTAAGAGTTCTTTTTTCTTGCAACTTTCAGTAAAATTTCAGAAACATGGAGTGAATAGCTGCGAGCATAATGCAGCTTATTTCGAATTTTCCTCAGAAACTGTTGAAGGGTATCAATTGTTCTAGTTGGGTTATCAAAGTTGCCAAAGTAGGTCATATTTTTATTCAAAAGCCATTTGATATGAAAAAAATGGGAATCCAAGGTAGGAGCCCATTAAAACAATATGGGCGAATTTGAAGATCTACATCAATTATTTTTTACACAATTGCTAATTGTGGAGTCTTCAATTACTAATTATAGCATGATTATCTTTCATTTTCAAATTTTCAAAATCACAAATTCCATCTCTCGGGCAACTTTTCCAGGCAATCTTACAGCATAGAATCGATCTGGTCTCTCAGTCAACGTATTGATGCAAAGGAATAGAATCACTCTACACTTCTAAGGTCTCTTTTCATCATCCACCAAATTCTCCCTGTATTAAACACATTCAGTGAAACTTTCACCGAAATCAAAATCAAATATCCATTTACTTAGCCAAAAAAAAAAGAAAAATCAAATATCCATTTAGGAAGATATACCTCATACCAAAACTGGACTGGAGAAACTCCAAGCGCACCCCTAAACTTTAAAAATTAGAACTTGTACACTTGCAGGTGACAAGTTTGCAGGAATTTTGAAGCCTAGCATGGTGAGCTTCAACTTATTCTTCTGTAATATGTAAACATAAACTCCTTAGTAGCTCTAATTTCGGACATAACTTCATAAATTTCGTTCGGAAGTGATTGGAAAATCTATTTAACAATGCTATAAGCATTTTCCTTTTAGTTTCATGGTTTTCTCTAATCTCTACTAACAATCACCTCAGAAACACTTGCCTTAGGACGGAAAATCTACACGATTGTGTGTGTTCACTCAATGACATGTAGCTGCACAATAACCATCTCATGAGAACCCTGTCCTGTTACCATTTCCACTAGGTAATCAACGCAGACTTGAAACTGCTATACCTCCCATTAACAAACTCCACACACCTCCACTAAATAATGTGGCCTTCGCATGTCCTCTGATCACCTGAACATTGGCCATTGAAAATTTTGAAGGTCCTAAACATTGAAAAGCTGCCATTTCTCTGCTTCACCCGAGGGTATTATGCATACAAGGGGATTTGTGGTTCCCCATGAGAAAAAAAGAAGGAAAAAAAAAAGCAGCCGGCCGTTCCCCGGCGAGGGGACTGCCCTCAGCAGCCCTCGTGGGCGCCGGGCAACATTTTTTTTTAATATTTTTTGTTGGAGAACATTTGGTTCCCTTGTATTCCCTGTTTTTAAAGATTTTATTTTTATTTTAAATTTGTTTCATTTTTATGAATAGGTTGAAAATTTTTTGAGAAGCTTGAGAGATTTTAAAATTTAAACAGAGGAAGAATTTGAACAAATGAAAGATGATTGTGTTGTAGTTAATAATTTAAGGAGCTATAATTAGCAATTTTTTTTAAAGGCCCCCTAAGCATGCCTTTTTTATTTTTTATTCTTTTTTTTTAAAAAATTACTCCCATTAAATATTATGGAAAGCTTTATTTTTTCCCGTTGTTTTACACAAGAAAACACCAATATACCCAAAGATTAAAAAAGTATGAGCCTGTTTTTGCCCATGAAGGTTAGAACCCGCTCTTGCAATACACACTAATACAGAGAGAGATAGAGAATTGAGAGAGAAAGAGAACGTTAAAAATGAAATAGAGGTCCATAATCCACCATACGATGGTGTTAGATCCGCTGTAAATAGCCAAGTTGGCACAAAGAGTTCTAGGATGCAATTCTTCTGTGGATACTGCCGGTAAGTAGACGTGGATTGCTTAAAAATATGCAAAATTACAGCAACAGCCTAGACTCTAGCAGTCCGTAGTCAGTAACACACGGATGTTTGACTGACCACCGTTGGTAACTAGTTCATTAGTTAGTTGTGTATTTTGCCATGAGTTTACTAAGTCCATCATCCAACTCCTGCTCCAGGGCAACCTCTTCATCAAAATGCCTGCGCCTCAAGGCCACCATCCTTTCTTCATGTGCTTTTATTAATTTCTCCCTTTCAGCAGAAAATTCTTCCATTTCCTTGTCTTGGCACTTGATGAACATTTGAATTTCCTCAGCCCTAAATTTAGTCGATGAGGAAGTTAGGTTGAGGTTGCATTTAGTATTGCAGTTAATATTCTTGAGCATAAACCAGGAAATTTTTGCCCCAATAGAGAAGGAACATAATGAACTTCATGCGACCAATAGGAAATGAAAATAAATGCACATATACCAGCGGTACTTGTACTTCTAAGCTAAGAATAAAAGAACCACGCAATTGAGATAAAAGAGAATCTTATTTGACCATAGACAAGAAAACCAATGCCAGTAAAGGAAAAATTAGAGGCAGCAGAAAACCATATTACCTCTGGCCCGGATCCCCAACAGAAGAGAGATTTGACTGAGAATGAGCAACTTTTTCACGCTGCTGCTGCTGGATCTTCTCAAAGTCATCCTCCTTTGCATTCCTAGCCTCATAAATAATATCGATCTGCTCCTTAAAAAATTGCTCTTGATGATCCATCTAAGAAGTTAAAGTGGAACAGCAGTCTTAAAATTCAAAAGGAAAACGGTAAAAGCATTTGCTGAAATGAACCAACGGAGGGGTACAGCCACCCAGAAATCATGCAATATGAATTTTTCAAACCATCTAAATGTCACATAAATATGACCACACAAACACAGAGTGAACATCTTAGGTGGTACATCCAGATCAAGCTTAATCCTTATCACGGGCAAATTAACAAGGCATGCATCCTTTGTCCACATCAAAAGCACAACAATAACATTAGCTAGTTGCAAATGAAAGCAACGAAATCAGTACAACAGTCCCCATGCAGACTGAGTTATTCCAAGATTGGTGTCATGCATATTTTAATCAAGTTCAGAAAATAGTCCTGAGAAAACATAAAGCAGCAATCCTTTCCTGGAAAAACAAGCAGAAATTAAATATGTTGCATATAAAATAATGTTTACTAACAAAAAATATGAATAACTACACCCAAACTAAGAAAATACTGTTGTATGATACCTAAGAAGGCAAGAAGCTTAATACCGCATCCGTTCATTCTGATATCACTTTTAGGAAAAAAGAATTACTAGATGTCTGGCTCAAAAAAAAAAAAAAAAAGAATTACTAGATGTCACTGCAGCATTTCTCTCAGGAAAAAGAACAGCTCCAACTTAAACATCAGAATTTAAGTTCTACCGGGCAACTGAGAGCTATCCTTGTTTACAACCATTTAAATGTGCAATAAACAATTGAATACAGAAATCAAATAAATTCAAAGAGGCAGCATCGCGGACTATTTCTTTTGCCCAAAGTTCAATCAATATCAAGCATTACCAGCTTCCTGCTTTCTCCTCAGATAACAATAGCATGAAAGATGTAAAAATACTAACCACTCAAAAATTCAACAGTCAAAATTGCATATATTATATATGAAAGAATTATGCATTAGTGAAAATACTGTAACAAAAGAAGTAGAAACTAACACTCCGGTGCCATAAAACATACTAAGAAAAATAGGAAATGAACATGTCAAGGAAATGGACACAGTGATTCGCTGAATAAAAAGCAACTGTCAACACTGTATCAAGCTAAAAATCTCTGACAGCGAGACTATGAAAAGCAATTTGGCTAGAACTAAGTCAAAGCAAATAATTGATTCAGATATACCGACATCATTCAACAGAGAACTTGAGAGGAGTAGAGAGCCAACTTCCACAAACACTTTGAAAGGAATGATAACATAAAATCATACTTGAACCAAAATCCCTTTCCCCATCTGATAAGATAGTTATATAAATACCGCAACAGCTAACTGTGAAATAAATAACAACTTTTGTAGAGCTGACAATGGAACAAGTACATTGACCAGATTTTCAAGATAATCAACTAATCTGAAATTAACAGTGCACTGACTATGTAAAGAGTAATTTATACCTCTTCTTTGTTTTGTTCATGATGTTTCTTTGTTCTAATTCTCACAACCTGGGACTCTTCTGACATCTTCCTCACCTTTGCACTCAAAACACCACAACATTCCTCAGCAGCTTTTGAGCGCCTTCGTTCTTTGGCAACTCTGTTCTTGAACCATATTAGCTGCTGATTATCCTCGCTCATCTGCTTCAATTGCTTCACCACAGTTTCTAAATAGGATCTAATCTCAAATTTCAATTTTGATTTACCTAACCATAAAAAGAAAGATCAGACACTCATATGACAAAAAAGCAAAGAAAAAGAATTGCATTTTCCATTTCAAGATTTTAATAATGATCAGGATAAACTACCTTGAGAGTGCTTATTGAAATCATCAAGATCTCTCTGTTCAGCCATGTAACCATACAGTTGACGCTTCCCACCTGGATAAAATGGCACCCGGTTGTGCTCCCAAGCATTCCTGTCTCTTCCATCATCTTCAAAATGCTTGCTTAAACGCTCTGCCTCCAAGTAACCCACTGCTGATGCTTCAAAGATCAGGATACTCATTCCACGATGGCCTTGTGGGCCATAAGCGTGCCGAGCTTTTAGAGCTGCATAAGAGTTGAAATAGTCAAGAAGCTCTTGATTTCCCATTCCAATCCACTGCAAAATGAATTTCAATGTTTAATATTATTAGGGTAAGGAGTATTAGAATTAACACTAACCAAATGTACCAATCAGAGTATGAAAATACCTTGTCGTTCTCATCTTTCTCGTGTCTCGTATTCATAACAACCACCATTGGTGGCCAAACAATATCCTTCTCCTTCATTCCGTCCAATCCCTCCAACATACCAAAAGTTTCGCCTGCTGGAACGGATGAAGTGCCCCTTCTCTGAAGCTCTTCCTCCAAAAGTTTTGCAAGCTCTCCGTGGAGCTTCACCCTAGTTGTACCTTTAGTTTTGGCATGAGTGATAAGTGGCTGCAAGCCTGGATACCACGCTATGGCACCTGGACCACCTTTGCATGCAGGACAATGCCACCGTCTTTCAACATCATTTATTTCTTCGACATTTAAACTGTCCATACATTCCAAAAGTTCCCTGAACCAGCTGTTCTTTTTCCGTGACTCATGATTCTTTTCACTAGAGTCCAAGTCAAATTCATCACTTAGCGTATCATCATCGTAATCAAACTCATCATCAATATCTGAATCACAATCAGCATGGTCACTGTCAACATCCTGACTTTTAGCACTGTCAGTCCCAACAAGTTGAGGATTTTGAAGAGTTTGGTTTCCTGTGGGAACGTCTTCTGAGGACTGAGTAGACCCAGCTCAACCAGGCCAATTCCAACCATCCTTCAGAGGAGAAGTAACTACAGGAGCTGATGTTGAATTGTTACAATTAGGCTCTTTGACATTTTGTGTGACAGCTTGTCTCCTTGGATCTGTTGGCAAAGTGGGCCAGGAATTCCCAGTTCCCCTCCCTGACCTATCCAATTTCTGGACAGCATCTTGAAGACCCCATGCTTTATTGGAGTTCTGTTGGGCCCACTGCTTGCCTGCACGGCTTCCAGCCTTGCTCTTAGACTTCTTCACATAAACCTCCCATCCATCGTCTTGAGCAGCATCCAAGTTGATATCTGCTACCCCATGGCTAACATGGTTAACACTGTGGGTTGATGTCTCGTATACTTTTCTGCCTGGTGAATTGGTAGACTTTCCACCCAGCATCCACGAGCTCATCTTTCCGTACAAATCAGGGTGACAAATCAGGGTACATCAATAAAATAGCAAATACCCAAAATAAGCTACCAAAAAGAAAGCACGTGTTACATAAATGTAATGAGAATAAATCAAAAAAATAAAAAGAGCAAACGATAGGATCATATTCAGCATAAACACAAAATCTTAGAAGGTTAGAAGATTATCCAATGTTCATCAGGGAATCCATCTTTATCCAGTGCCAGCAATAAAGATGCTTATCTTGCCATGAAACGGTACATCAGCAACAAAGGCAAAAAGAGAGGAAATCTTCAACATTTCAACAGAAGGAGATATCTTCAATGCTCAAAAGAATATTAATCACTTCAAAGCTTTTACTTACATTATCTCTTGAGCAGTATAAAAGTTTATCAAGCAAAAGGACTATCCACTCACAAAACCAGTTAGAATTAGAACAGCACATATACCATCATGTAGAAATTTTATTAAGATTTAAGAATAGGCCACAAAGTGCCAAAGAGAGTAACTAAAGCACATAAACCCATCTTGGAACAGCATGCACCTCAAAAACACTCCACGCATTATCAAGTGGAATGTCATGTCAACCTTGAAATTAATCATTGCAAAAACATAGCAGTTGAGATGGACTTGCCTTCTTTTGCACAAACCCAAAAAAGGCAATCATCAGTTCTCAAGAGGAGAAAATCGAACTTCAAAGATAAGACTACCAAACAACTATTCCAGCACAAAATCACTGAAATATTTAGTAAGGATGATTTCCTTGTGAGATTAAACCAGCAAATCACATAAATGCAGACTACAACATTTCTTCTGAAAATATTTATATACAAGCAATTCCAACAAAAATTAATCCATAAGCATCCAAAAAAAAGGTCCAATTGACGCAAACAAAAACATAGAGCATTTGGAAGCGCTCAGAGGGGGGAAAACCAAAACTCAGATGAATGCATGTAAAGTACATGAATTAAGCAAAATTAAGAGCGTTAACATTAAGATTTTAGAGTAAAGACAATAAATAGGATACCCGCTGTAAAATTCTCCAACATCAAAAAATTTCCACTAAATGCATTGTTCATCATATCCGATGTATTAACATGAACAAAATATACATACGATCAAATATAAAGAAAAGGTAAGATTGCACCAAGAACTATGTATAAACACACATGTAAATAGGCAAATAAAAACAAAGAAATCATCTATCATCCGCACATGCGAGATTTCGCAGAGAAACATTTCTAAGGGTTTCTGAAACTAATTCAAGGGGTAAAAAAAAATTAAAAAAAGAAAAAAGACCATATACCTTAGGATAGATAAAGAAGAGGAGGAGAAAGAACAGGACACCGGAGAGGATCGACGGAGACCACCGGTAAACGCTGTCCTGTAGCGCGGGAGAGTGTCAGTAAGTGAGAGTGAGAGTGGGAATTAGGACTGGGCCGGTCTGACCCGTTCGATTCGCTTAATTGTGGGCTCGGACTGATTTTTTCAATCTGAATAATATTTCGGATAGTTCGGATTGAAATAAGTTCAGCCTAATTTTAACCGAACTCGTAAAATATATATAATATATATTTTATATGTGTATATATATATTATATAATAATAATATTATTATATTATTAAAAATATTATTATTATATAAAAAATATTTAAAAATCAGATTAGGGTCGGCCCGAATCCGAATTGACCGGGAAGGACCGAGCCCATGCTCGTATTTCTTCAGTCCGATATCAATTGTGCCGAGCTCAAGTTTGGCAAAGCCCGACTCACTCATCCCGATTGACAGACCTAGTGGGAATGTATTTGGCGTGAAGGAGAACTGCTAATGACTCAAAAGTGGGAGGAGTCAAAGGCAAAGGTGGAATATTATTGTTGCAGTCTGTACTTTACGCGTGGGACTCCAAATTATTCTTCAATTCGATTGAAGTAACAACAATCCACATGTTATAAAATTTAGATACAATAAACACAAACTTAACTATAAAATAATAATAAAAAATTTTAAAGTATAGCAAAAGAGAGAAAAAGAGAATTCAGAGAGGTAGAATTTTATTGAGAATTTTTTAGTATATATTTTTTCACAATCTACTCTATACAGTCTTATTTATAGAATTAGAAGTGATCATTCCTATCATAAGTCATTAGCAGACTCCTCTATAACTTATATAACATTATTCTCATGATCTCTATGTTCTTTAAGATAATACAAGTAATGAGAATAGTAGTCTATAAAAGATGGAGGTTATAACTTTGGTTGTAATCTATAACCTTTCATAGTCTATAACCTCATATACTCAAACTTTGCCAAATTATCGACTTTAGCACTCAAACTAAAAAAACGTATAGTTTTGACACTTAAACTTTAAATCGTGACTAACATTAGCCCTTCCGTCCCACATGACTGTTAAATTCCGACCGCCGTCTATCACATGACCATCTTCGAGGCTATTTTTGTCTGACAACTTAGGTAATGTAATGGCGCCAATATTTCCCTCTAGTATCTTGATCACATGCCTAGCACGTCCTAAAAATGCTTTGCCAAAAAATGTCAACATTCTACCTAACTCCCAAGTATTTTCATCTTTTTCCTTTTCCACCAATTCCAACCGAAGTCGCAGGGATGCCTAGATCCTCAATGCATTTTTTTCTACCCAACTATTATTATGGAAGGATCTGTCCACTGAGGACTTCTTGGACCAGCAAAAACTTATCTAGAAGATTTGCAAGTTATGGATATTCTCAAGTAAGGTTTTTTTATTTCCTCTCTTTGTTTGAATCATTTGAGTTATAATTTTGAGGGAATAGTTTCGATAAATTGCCGTGTTATGTGGTTGTTTTTTGAAGGGTGAGAGATGTAATTGTTTTCAGTTGCTCGATCTAGAGATGTGTGATAGATCCTTGGAAGTAATACCGACGCTATTGAAGCGGATTGACAGAGTGGAGTTTGAGCTTGAGGCAGCTATTGAAGATAGGAAGAAATTTGAAGAAGAGAATGAGAAGTTGAAGAACAAGAATCAAGAAATTGAAGTCGAAGTGCGCAGGTTGAGGTGTAGATTTAGATGGGTTGTCATTACATTTGTGATTCTCTGGGCGATATTCTATTGGAGTTAGTCCATGAACTTCTGTAGTGGGAATTAGTAAGGTCAATGTTAACATGCCTCTTTTCTTTTTTTTTTTTTAGCTTTTGGTTCTTTCTTTTTTTGCTAATTTTGTAGCTGAAGATAGAAAACTTCAATCTCTCTAGTCATGTATTGTTGTGAATGTAAATATTTCAAATTCTATGTACATTACAAGCATGTGGTTTTTGTCTGAGAGTTAACTTGTTAGGTTTATACTATTTTTCATATTACAAAAATGCTTTCACATGAATCCAGGTTCCAATGCAATAAAAAAAGCAAAACTGTCTTTTGACATTGCAAGTTGTCCTAAAAATGTTGCCATTGAACATGCATCAAAGCAAGGTCTACATTGATATAAACAAGGCAAAAGCAGTCAAAATACATTGCCCCACAGACAAAAGTTTCATTTGTTTAACATGTGATATAAAATTTCAAAATTGGATCCACAATACATCCACATAAGTCCAAAGCCAGAAGGGATCCAATGCTAACATGAATCATATACTTCTTCGTGGATGCAGATCCCTTATTTCCTCTATTTGGTGCTGGAAGTGGCCTATCAGAGGAACACTTGTTCCTTGGTCTAGTGTCTCCCAACCAGACTTTGCCAAAATTCGCATATGATCTCATTGCTCTAGATGTTGTCTTTCTCGTCGTATGAGTTGAAGGTGCTGAAGTTGAAGGGTCTTCTGAAGTTAAATGTGTTGTTCTTTTGCTAGAATCCTGCAAGGACAATTATAATTAGTAATGTTTCATCCCATATAGAATTGTTTTGGTTTCTTTTTGACTAACCTTCCTCCATTTTGGCTATTCATCTTGACCAGCTCTGTTTTGGTGCTCCACACTTGAATTTTCTGGGATGTTATCTTTGTAACTTCTGGAATTGGGGCTAGATTTCTTGCATCCTTTGTAGTGTATGACAATTCTCCTCCTTATCCTTAGGTAACCTTCCTCAATTTCTTCCACTGCCCTTCTTTTAGCCTTTTTTGGCCATCCAAGTTGTTTACAGGCCCTTAGAGGGTCCAATAATACCTCATCGCTTACTGGCCACTAATTTTCCCCATTAATTGGCTCAAGAACATGGTCATATAACTTCATAAAATTCTCTGTTCTATAATAGATATCCACATAGTCATCGGGGTTTACTCCGCTCTTATGCATTGCAACAATAGCATGAGGGCATGAGATTCCAGATAATTTCTGTGACATGCAGCTATAGATCTTCTTACCTAAGTCAACAATGACCTGCATTTTCTTTGGTCCAGCCACTTGATAGCCATCTACTCCATTCCACAGAGGTTTTCACTGCCTACTATCGATTACATTTTTTATCTAGAAGCTCTCTGATTTTTGGGAATAATTGCATATCTTGTTTCTTAAGCATCCAGCTTCTCTTGTTCTCTATCCTGCCATTTAGCATCATTCTAATTGTCTCTAACATGGTTATTAGGGGCTGGTTTTTGGCTTCCAAAATAGAGGAGTTATCAGACTCACATAAATTGTTACAGAGCATATTAGATTTCATCTGAGCTGAAAAGAATGCCTTGCACCAATGCTTTCGGTCTGGGCCATTTACAAGCCATCTATGTGCATCTTTATCATAGTCTTCTAACTCTTTCTTAGGTACTGCAAATAATTGTTCATTGCTACATCTTGCAATCTTCCACATCAGATCTTTTAAGGCCTTACCTCTATGTAACTTCTTGAAGTTGCAATACATATGCTGAACACAACACCTATGCTCACAATTTGGCAAAATTGCTGCCAAAGCTGAGTCAAGTCCCTGCATACATAAGTGGAAATAATATAGTTAGAAGCCGCCCAAAGAAAACAAAAAATGAGAAGAAGTGAATACCCCTACCTTCTGCCTATCAGAGATGAATGTATATGCTAATCCTTGATTTGGAATCTCCAAGTCCTCCGCCAACAACTCGAATAACCACTTCCACTACTCCCGTGCTTCCTTCTCAACCAATGCATAAGCTATGGGCCACCATCCGTTATTGGGATCAATACTTACTGCACATAGTAATTGCCCCTTGTACAACCCTTTGGTATGGCAACTGTCAACTCCAATAAGAGGCCTACAACATGACATGAATTCTCTTTTCAGTGGTCCTAGGCACACATACATTCTCATGAGCCTAGGTTGTCCACCTGCTTCCCAAAAGGGTTCATGAACTATCTCAACTGAAGTGCCAATGTGTGTCATCTTCAATTCAGTTGCATATCTCCACACTATTGCATATTGGTTTTTAACCAGAAATTATTTCTTTGGCTATTATCCTGGCACGTATGCCTTGTACTTGCTTATCTCAGCCTTGCACTCCTCGTCAATGCATTTTCTGATAGCAGCAACAAAGATTTTGTTTTGGACCCTAACACTTTCTAGGAATCTCTCAGCTATCCATCTAGCAGTAATGGACTTGCTTTGCCACTCATGAGAGCAATTACTATGCTTCAATCTTATAGACTTTATCACCAAATCTTTGCACTTGGTTGGCTTCTCAACAAAAGCAAAAACAAACCAGCCACAAGCCTCAGTTTTACAGGATGCTTTCATTCTCTCTCTTTCATTTGGTATCAACTTCCTGACCTTCCACTCATTTGATCAAATAGGTTCTGACTGCTTCTCTAAACTTAGGTGCATCTTTAAAATGTAGCCCTACCTAAAATTGAGGTCTCCTCATATCCCCCTTAAAGTTGAAGTATTTGTACATGCCTCTAAATTGCTCACTTTCATAATCTAAACAATCAGATGTTCCATAAAAAAGATGCTCCTCCATGACATCTTCTGCTAGTGCATCATGGACTTCTTGCATTGTCTCTTGACAAGCCTCACTAGTTTTCTGTTTTGTAGTGGCCCCATTTTCCTGTCCTGCCATCTCTACAGCAAGATCCTCATCAACCAATTCATCATCCATGCAATTCGATTCATCATCACTGAATTATTTTTTCTCATACTCCTGATGGGAACTATCATCAAATTCTGAAGACTCTTGCTCTAATACCCTAGCTTGATGGCCATTAACTCGCCCCCCTTCACCCTCATCCACTACCCCTTGAGCAGTATCTTGCTGATACAGAAAGCTATCCCATCCTTTGTCATTTACTACAATACCCTCTCCATCCAACCGTCAGCTTCTTCCTCAACATTACTTAATGGTTGACTTGGCTGAACACATTCTAGCATATTAATAGAAATCTAGTTTGCAGCAACAAGTTTAACACATTGCACCACTGTACTTCTATAATGGGTTTGAGATGTATGATAATTAGAAGCATCATTATGAATATAAGTTTTATGTGTGTTTTCATCTTCAATTTCTTCAATCACAACACTTCATTTTCATTGCTCACTCTTAAACTCTAGAAGTTGCAGCATCAATTCAATTATATCCTCCATTTCCCTAAAATCAGCATATAATTCAATGATCCTAACCCTCTCTATAAGAGCACACATCATGAGAACTTCGTTATCACCTTGTTTTAAAACTACCCCATTCTTCATATCCCGGAAGGCTCCAATTAGTAATACAATATTGTTTGATTTTTATAACCCAATTATTTTAACATAGCATCAATTTCATGCATTGACGTCCTATCTATACTGCAAAAGTTGACGTAGTCTACTTCACCATCTTCATACCACCTAAAATTGCACCAAACAAGTTTCACCACAGAAACACATACAACTCACAATACTTCAAAAAATATGGAATCTTGAAATAGAAAAGGCATGAAAAACCCATCAAAGTTCACAACTTCTGAACAAAAAGAGGGAACCTATAATAGTAAGGGCACATAAAACTAATTTGAGAATTTCAGCGCAAATGGAGATAGGACCCAGTTCACTTACGGTAAACCATATATAGGTTGAGATATTTATCTCTGAATTTGATGATCCAACTCATCTCACTTCTTGTCAAAGTGGATTTCCAAGCTTGTGTGAAGCTTCAATGTGAGGGTGAAGATTTTGAATGTCAAAGCTATGGAGAAATTGCAATGGTAAAAATGAAATCTTGAACCCAAGAAACTAAAGTTGAAGATTTTGAATTGGTTCATTGGAAGACGTTGGAGAGACTTAAGGGCAACATATAATTAGACAGAAATAGCCCCAATACTGTTCACGTAGATGGTCATGTGATAGACTTCGGTTGGGATATAACGTTCATGTGGGATGGAAGGGCTAACGTTAGTCAAGATTTAAAGTTTGAGTGTCAAAACCATACGTTTTTTAGTTTGAGTGCTAAAATCAATAATTTGGCAAAGTTCGAGTGTCTGTGACACTTTTTGCCCTTTTGAATATCATTGAACTAACACATGTAAAAATTTAAATCTCAAATATTGCTGTCGATAATGTTTTTGTGAATAAATCTTTTGGATTTTCACTTTTGAACAAACTTGTGACACATCGAATTCACCTTCATATAGAAGGAAGGGTGAATTCTATATATTTTAGTATATTCTCAAACTTTATTATCTTCCAAAAATATGAAATTATTTTCTTAGAGAATATAATACAATCATCTCAAATATGCTTAGTTATTAATTCTGATCACACACATTCTTAGCCTACTTCATAAATGGCTATTCTCTTCGACATGAGTAAAAAAACTGGATACTATGAATTAAAATATTACATATGTTTATTCGTGACATGATTTGTGTGGATTAAATAAATAAATATCACAATATATCCATCTCATTAGGAGTTGAATTTTCTCAATATTTGAGATAAATTATCTTAGGGAGATATCAAATGACAAGTTTAAGGTCATTTAAAATATCATTGGTTAGAGAAGAAACGGAGTATATATCCACTTGCATGCAAGCAAGTATATGCAATAACGATGCATAGCTATGGTACTGAAAGACCAAATAGTTATTCAACAACCCTTTATAGATATTGTGTAATAATACAATGACCATCAATGTACCATGTCCATATGAAATATCTTCACGATGGCCAATTTATACATCAGAACAAAATATTGATTTTTTAAAACTTAGATCACAATAGTTACTTTTCTAAAATTTTTCGAAAAGAATATTTTAATCATCAAATTTTTTTCTCTTTTGAGGATTTTCAAAATCAAGAGATCAGCTATGCTTCAAGCATGCTTCAAAATCATATAACTATAGAATTCATGTATTTTTCCTGCTAAGACATCTACCCAAATAGGAATTCACATATAACAACCAATCTATAATTCTATGCAAATGAACTATATGGTTAGGTTTATACAATTTTTTTTTCTTTTTTCAAACTCCATATGTTGAAGTTGATTTTGCATAGTTTAACACAATACACACAAATAAAAAAATAAAGTTTGACACAATAAAATTAATAACGCAGTTCGGCTCAACGGCCTACGTTTTGGGGGTCACGCCTAGAAAAATAATCCACTAAACTTTATGTTTTAAAAATACAGGAACACACTCTCTATCTCTTCTATTAATTCCCATTTGGCAAAACACCTTTTACCAAAGTAATAAACAAGGCCAAAATGACACTGGCACTGACCCTTCAAAAGTTGATCAAGAGTTTCTTAAAGGGTCTCTTGGAGGCTGTTGTGAAAGATCATTGGCTCTAGCTGTCAAAGTTTGGCATTGATTGACACATTCTGCCACTTGCTCTAGAAAAGTTTGTGTATCATCAGGGGCAGATGTTGAAGTGATTTTGACTCGAGAAGAGCTTGCAACAACTCTTGTTGACCTTCTTCTTGAACTTGTGGTGCTAGGAGAATCTAGCATGGAGATCTCAGATTTGGGCCTTGACAAAGGTAGCTTAAAGGTCTTAATGCCATTGACAACAACATCAACATGAAGAAAGATAGTCAGTAAGAAGACAAGAAAAAAGATGGCTTACTATACTTACAATGCTTATTCTTACCAGTTTAATAATAGAATTATACATAACAGAACCAATGTTAAAACTACCTTTCTGTTCCAATAAAATATAACAACACTACTCTTCCCCTCAACACGATTGAAATATTGGAAGATGGCATCCAATTTGTATAGGATAGCTTGTGCAGAGCAAAATATTTCACTGTTAAAGAGGAAGACTTCAACTAATTTTCTGCAAGCCACTACTGAAGTGTATCTCTTGTCAATTCTCTACAGACTACTGTCATGTCAAAGTCATCATCAATTCCACTGTCTTTAATTTCAGGATGATGATTTGCTCCATGTACACTAGCTAGTAGTTTAGGAGAGAAAGAGATAACAATACCTCTAACATAAACGACGTGATAAAATGAGCTTCCTAGATCATCCACTCCCTTGTCAAGATTGACATAAAACTCATGCACCATGTTGAGGTTGTAAGATTAAGCAAAAGTGGCAGAGTCATACAATTTAACCCTCTTCAACAAGTCTATCAATCCAAGCTGCTCAAACTTAGCTACATCAATTAATCTTTTAGCCAACACTTCTTACTCCTTTCCTAGTGGGTTCTTTTTCTTTTCTTTTTCCTTTTTGTTTTGCTGATATTTTCACTACCTTGACCTTAACATATTCAGAATTTGTTCCTTCACTATCAAGTTCTACCATTTCAACAGGATCTGTCTTAACAGGGGGACTAGAGTGTTCTTCTTTTAGCTTGTCAGATCGAGTTGTTCCAACATCAATAACAAGAACAGACTTAGTAGTAGATACATCATCAGAAAAAACCTCTGAATCAATAGAAGGATCATTTACGGTTCTAGTTTCAACATGAGAACTAGGTGCATCATCAAAAATATCACGTTCAACAGAGTGAATAGACGGATTAACATTCAATTTAATTCCTTCTATCAAACTCCCAATATGCACATATTCAACAGACATCACATTATCCAGATTAATAGCCTTAGATTCAGCAGATTTTACTTGTACAATTTTCACAATAGACTCAACAAAAGAAAAATTAATAGTCATGGCATTCTCAGAATCAGCAGTGGGATGATTATTATCAGCTCTAAAAAAATAATTTGGCACAAAAATCGCATTCCCAGGCAGTTATCCATTAATCTCAACAAGAGGCATAACAAATTTTATGTAATGCAACATACGGGTGTTGCTGGTCAGTGCCGTTCGACGCCAACCTATTATCGACCCACATGCTGCTAACATATTGGGATCAGTTAGATGCGATGTCTAATGAGAAGGTTCATTACCATACCTATAACTTATTACTCAATTTATATGATTTATCTATTTATATTTCTTATCATGTTACATGTATTTTATCTACAGTTTACGAAGTTGCCATATGCTACCAAATCTTTCTTAGTAGATGATATTTGACGTGCAGAGGTTCCTTTAGTTTGTTTTGATATTATAGAGTGGCTTTTACCGCAACGAGAGATGAGACAGTTCAGACTGGAGCAGTTTATACCTCCTACGTGTGACACTCAACGAGATTTATATCATTATGAGATACATGGAACTAGTGGACGTGACTGGCGTACAACTCATGCGTCATTGATAAGTATTTGGATTAATCGTAGAGATTACATGGTTGATGGTGCGTTCGCATCACACACCAACGTACCTTGACCAAACTACATAGAGTGGTATCGTGCTCGAACGTAGTTGCTAATAGGAAATCCAGTGCACTACCGGAGGGTTATTGAGGGGTACCATACCACTGGTTCTACTTCTAGGATACTGGTTAGCTTTATTTATAGCCCCAATTTACTTTTATGTTAATTTTATTCCAACAAATGTTTTTTAAAATAATTAATTAGCTCATATTTGTAATCCTTATATGATGCGACGTTGCAGCAGTGTATTACTGTAGTGATAGATGTCATGTTTTCGGCCCATTCTCATTCCTAGTATGCATTCCAACGTATTGTAGACATGTGCGGTAGAGGTTTGACAGCAGTTGAAGATATTATTGTATATGGGCTTGTACACTGTGGAGCAGATGCTGTTATCCCACCCTCTCGGTGGCATTTACGAGATTAGAGGAGAGTCTAAGTTGCTGTAATCCATGTTGAAATGGAACCTTGTTGTTCTCAGGCAGCCATGATTGTTCTTCTTATTTGGAAGATAAAAGACCTATGAAAAAGTGTGCTTCTCGCCACATATTTTCATTGGCGACCGCAATGAAATTGGACTAGTAGATCTTCTTGTTAGATTCCTTTGAGGATATGGCTAACACAAATTCCTTCGAGTTTGCCGTGAACTTATCCCAAATCCGTTTGGGAAATGGGTGTCTACTGATGTGAGCTTCTTCTCTGTGAAAAAGGTTTATTTATTAGTATGATTTTTGCCCTGCTGCACCTCAGAGAAAAATTATGATTTATGTAAATTTCAGGAACGAGAATAACAAGAAAAGGACCGGGTTGCACTAATCTTTCAAAAAGGTAGGCCTCCCAACATATGTGCTTCGGCCACTGAAGTAAAACAAAAACATGTGATAGTTTAAGATTAATAGAATAAAGAATAGAAGATAGGATCCTAACTGATAACATGGAGTCTTTTGTCTGGCTTTTACCGTTGTGGCTGATTGCATAGGATTTGACAAATCTTTCTCATATTCATTAGCTGCAGCTCTATAAATTGTCTAATTTGGAACATAGAATTGACCTCAAAATACCAATATCCCATCATCATGAACTAAATACTCGGTTTGTTCTTCCTTTTGTAGTTGCTCTCGGAGTTCTATAAAGGTATTATGTTTTTCTTGAGCCAACTGAATCCTCTTTAATAATAATGGTCTAAATGCTTAAAGAGCATATGTACAAGGTAAATGTCAAAGCAAATATACATGATATGCTCTATAATTTAATTCCCACAATGTCTAATTTTGGTTCAAGATTTCTTTCATTTAACGAATTGTGGATATGCGTTCTTAGGTCTTTCTCACTAAGAACGCATGATGGTAATGTGTCCTTACTTGCATTTGTGAATTGGCTTGTAGGAGTGAGGCGCATTCTTCAAAAACTTCTTGTTTTACCAAATGGGCTGTCAAACCTATGAGTTGTGCGGTCAAACCAGCGGGCACGAAACGTGAGATACCATCTCCGATTATATGGATCCAAAGGCAGTCCAATTTCATGATTGTTGGAAGCGCTTAATAAAAGGGAGATCTGGTGTGACAGGGAGATCTGGTGTGACAGCAATCACCCCTGAAGATCTACAGATGAAAGTCTTCAATCATCTTGAACAAACTATTCAATCTTCAATCACTTTGACATATTTGAGTTGCCAATTTGCTGCTTTAAAAGGTGTCATGCCATATGATTCAAACTAGGTCCTGGGCACTATATTTCCAGATTTTAATTGATCTGAATGTTTTTTTTTCAAATTTTGAATCTTTCAAACAAAACATCAATTGAGTTTTGACGTGCTTAATATTTTTACAAGGTTTTGAAAAGCATTTTGAGGTTGTCTAAAGTACTTTTTAATATTTTGGAATGGAGAGAGTATAAAGTTGCATAACCAAGAATTTGCTAAAAATTAATGAAACTTTTTCTGCAGGTAGAGGATGATAATAAGAACCTTTGTTTAAAAATTGAACAAAATCGGAGTTGAATGATTGTATATCATAGAGAAAACAAAATCTATTGTTTTCAGTTTGCCTATACTTGTTTGTGATTGGTGACGGGAGAAAAGATGAGATTATTAAAAAGGGTGTTATAGTATAATTTTTACCAATTTAGTTAATTGTTTATTATGCTATTTGACATAAAGAAATATTAAACTTACATGATTACAGCAGAGAAGACATGAAATAATATTAAAATGGGCAATTAGCTGGAACTTCAGTTAAGGTAAGTGTATGGCTGGGCTGCTTTGACTTGTTTGAGTAACCTAGGTGACTACTGCACATCACAAATTCATAACAAAAATTTAATTATTAGGATTAGATTACTATTTAAAGTGTGTCCTTAAGGAAGTAACTATTTTATTTTAGAATCTGATTGTGGTGTCCCAATACCATCTTGTTAAAAATCATCTTCACAAGTGCTTTCAGTGGTAAGGCCCTTGATTTCTTCAAGACACTATTCAATGACTTGGATAAGTTTGTAGTCATGATTCCATATCGGTAGCCACCGACATGTAACATGGTCCATTTCTCTAATGGAATTGCGGCAAGCCAGTTAAATGCCTCCAAACGTCTTTTTTTAATTTCGTTCATCCAGCGATTAAACTTTCAAACTTTAATTGTCATCCCCACCTACCACATCAAACTTTTAAACTCTATGTTCTTAAATTTTAGATTGAAATTAGCCCTAATATGGTGCAGGAAAAATCTGTGCTGAGCGTAAGGAGGTTGTCACAACTGCTGTTGGCTAACTGAGTTTAAAATACCCTTGTGGCGATCAAATATCAAACAAATGGGATGAGTCTCGACCACACATTTCCGAAGAAGACTGAGGAACCAATTCCAACTTATTGAAGACTTCTCATCAACAATCGCAAAAGCTAGAGGGTAAGCATGATTATTGGCATCCTAACTGCTCGCGATTAACAACACTCCATTAAAAACACCTCTCAAGTTTATCCCATCAACGAATATAACTGATCGGCAGTGCTTGAATCCTGCTATTGAAGGTTCAAATGCCCAAAATAAAAATTAAATACTATCCGTGTTGGTGTGCTTGAACGGTGATGTAGCCAGCGAACAATAATGTTTGGGTTACTATCTTGTTTTGCTTGCATATATTGTGGATGAATAGAAAATGTTGAGTTCTAATTTGCAAATAACATCTCAATTGCAGCCTTTTGGGCATACCATCATTTCTTGTAAGTGCATCTAGTCTGAAATAAGACTTGAACCTTCTCTACAATGTGTTTCACCGGTGTTTCTGGGTCTACCTTTACGAGATGGGTAATGTGTTTGATGATGTAGCGACTTGACATGTTCATGTGGTTGTTATCTATCATCTGCACAAGACAAGTGTGTTCTGCATTGTACACGATAATCTACCACATACCATGCATAAATTTTTTTATTATTTGTATGTATCACTAACATATATTTTCATCATTTGAATTTGAGTACTTTGCAGTCTATTAGTCTGACTTATTTCTCACGACTTTGAACTCGGGGCCCATCCAAATCGACCACTTCCTAACTGCATATACAACTTCTTTCTTGTCCCGGAATTGCATACCTCGTCTGAGTTCCATTATTGAATCATTCCAATCATCAAGTTGGATGGCATCGTCGGATGTCCAGTTGTTTAACCATGTTCCCAATCTCATATCTTGGAAGTATTCATAAATTTGGTGATCTACTGGGATGTGGTTGTTAGATCCAATCTGAGGGTTTTGTCCTAAAGAATATGGCGTGACCACCTAATGGAATATCTGTGGTTGGAGAATTGACTACTCTTCATCCTTATATGAACTTTTGATCTCCATTTCAGCTGGGACTTCTGACTCAGGATCACCATCACCATCAAAAGTTGGACCTAATGGGTCAGCAACAGCTGCTCCGTACCACATTGTCGGTTCGAATGTCACGAGCTCATTCACCTATGTCATATGACTCTCTATCGATGAATAGATTACAGTATGAGTTTTGGGATAATTAGCAGATTGATGCTCATCAAAAGATCTATCCATGTTGGTGGTAATATCCCCGTATTGTTGTTCCGGTACCTATACCGGTTGAAAATCTACAAGAATGTGGACACTAGCATGATCAAACTCTGGTTGGATATCCCATAGTAGATTCATTTGATCTTCATCATTTAGACCAATAGCGCTGTAGAAAACCTGATTGAATTCGGGCAAAAATATGGCCACCGTAGAATCATACGGATGCACCAAGAAACCAGGTCCATGCTTCTAATCGCAAATATCTTTCGCACCAATTCGTTATAGGAGACTTTGCGCCTAAGGATCCAATTTTTTTGTGCTGCTCCTATGAAGAATGCTCCATGATCATCGTTCTGGATTTCGCTATCCCATAACATAAATATTCTAATTAGATTTGGGAGAGCCATTCGTAAGTGAAATTTTACGAGTGAAATTTTGTGAGTGTTGCAAATGATCTTCAAAAAGAGGACATTGCAAGTGAAAGTGATTTTTAGAGATACCCTTATATAGCCGAGTTGGTTTATGTATTGACAATACGACTATAGCAATGCATGCCTAAATAGTAAAAAAAAAAGCAGCATATGCTTGCTGTAGCATATCCTGAACATAGATTTGCTGGTTCAAATGGGAGAAATTGTAATGTGAAGTACGGATGAAAGGAAACCAAAATTTGTAAAGCTGTAGAAAAATACTAAACAAATAAAAAGGATATAAATGAAAAATAGAAAAAGCTGAGTTTTTTTCAGTGGGAATCAAATCATGGGAGGTAAAGTAAAGTGATAACGCCATGTGAGATGACATTGTACCACGTATAACGCCATTTCAGATGGTATTATTACTTCATAACATCATCTGGAATGGCGTTATATAGTGGTATAATGCCATTTCACATGGCATTTTGTCCATTCAAGTGCAACCCCCCAAATTCAAGTTTACTTTCAGTCTACTTTTTGAAAAATTGGTCCAAAAGGAGTAAAAACCCAGAAAAGAGGGATCCAACCAATAAAAAAAGTAAGTTGGGGCACTATGGGATTTAATAGGAGATTGCAATTTAATAGACTTGTGGTACATTGGTTCAACCTTTACCTGGACTAATTGTAGGACTGGAATGCACAATATAGTGAAAATAATGGACAAAGGATTTTGCAATTGCGCTTGAAGTAGCTGCTTTCAACTAGTTTGCCTAAAGCACCTTTCTCGTATTCATACCGACCATCACCCATTGATGGTAAACCATGAAGGAGACACTAGTAAGGCAAACGCACAAACCATTCTGATTTTTGGCAGCATGGATGGAGCATGAAAAATTCAGAGATATATTCGAAAATAATTGCAATAGTTGTAACCTCCCTATCTCTGAAAAACTTCAGAAATTCAGAAGGGTAGTAATTGAACGGAACAGGATAATAACTGGGAACATATTTTTCAGGAAAGACAAATGCTTGATAGGGTTGAACAGAGTGCAAAAAAAAATGTCAACTATACATTTTGCCTATCCGTACAAGCTTGAAGAGGACTTGAGACAGGAGTACAATGAAATTCTAAGGCAAGAGGAACTGTTATGGAATAGAAGTCTAGAGTAAAATGGTTGGCAGAAAAAGAAAAGAACAAGTGATCCTTCCATACTACTACAATAATCCATAAAAGGAATAGCAAGGTCAGTAAAATAAAGGATAGAGAAGGGAACATGATAGGGAATCCTAAAGTCCTTAAAACACTAGTTAGAGAATTTTATGTGATTTATATGCAGCTGAACGGGTTGTTCCAACTAACAAAGAAAACTTGCAGTTCCCAAAACTTTCATATTTAGATAAGATAAATCTCAATAGACGTGTATCCAAACTAGAAATAAGGTAGCAATTTTCTAAATAGGAAGGATGAATGCATCAGGGCCTAATGGCCTTCTACCTTGTGACATTCGAGGCCCAATTGTTGAATTTGTCAAGTAAGCCTTTGAACAAGCAGTTGTGCTAGAGATATGGACCGCATCTTCATCTCATTAATTCCCAAGTTGGAGATTCTATAATCAATGTCACAATTCAAACCTATTGTTTTATGCAATGTAGCTATGAATGTGATCACAAAGGTGTTAGCTAATAGATTTAAGTCACTCATGAATAATTTACTGAGGGATAACTAATCAAATTTTATCCCAAGAAGGTAGTCAGTAAATAATATAGTGATAGGTCAATAACTTATTCACAATATGAAAAGGAAGTCAGGGGAAACAAGGGGTTGTTGCAGTCAAAATTGACCTAACAAAGGCAAATGATAGGTTAATTGTAGTTTTCTGCAAACAATGCTTGAAGTACTTGGTTTTGTAGGCACACCATGGTTGAGATAAGGTGATCCCTTGTCCACATATTTATTTGTTCGTTATATGGTGGTTTTAGGGAAAAAATCTAGAATGCGGTGAGGAAAAATAAGTGAAAAGCAGTCAGTGCTGGAAGAAATGGTCTAAAGGTTTCACACCTATTTTTGGCAGATGACTTGTTACTCTTTGGTGAGGCCCAGAGAAACAACCCAAAGTGATGGTAGGCATTATGGAAGACTTTTATAAGAGCAGTGGACAAAAAATGAATACACAGATGTTTAGGATGTTCGTAAGTAGAAACACACCTTCAAACTTAGCAGAGGGCATTAGTTATGAGTTGGAAATTTCTCTAGCTACAAACTTAAGCATATATACCTGGGATGCTACTCATCCACGGGACAACATCTATAGGATTGTATGACTTACTTGTTTCAAAGATTACAAAGAAACTTTGTCGTAGGAAAAGTAAGTCTTGTCAAAGGTTCTTGAACAATATTAATATAGTCGGTTTTGTCAGCGATTGTATACTATGCAATTCAAACAACAAAATTACTTGTAGGAATTTTGGAGATAATGGAAAGAATAAATAGAAAGTTTTTCAAGGGTAAAACTGAAGACAAAAAGAAGCTGCACGCTATGGCATGGCAAGTGATTTGCAAGAAGAATGCTAGAGTTGGCTTACGCCTAAAGAACCTTAGGCAGAATTATAGCGCCTTTTTGGCTAAAATTAGCTGGAGAATGTTAACAAGACCTCAACAATTGTGGATGTAGATTATTTGGAACAATTATGGATCACCAATGGTAGATAAAAGAGGGAATTGCAACGTCTCACCCTTAAGGAGAGGTATGGTGTATAGAGCAAAGGCTTTCAAACAGTTTTCCAACTCTAGGAACATGAGTTATAACATAGACTTAGATGAGAACCTGCAAGTTAGAGATGTTATAAAGAGATGCCAAAGCAGCAGGAATATGTGAACAATGCTAATCAATGGAACAGAATCTGGGAGATGAAAGGGCCAACAAGAGTAAGCCTTGCTCTTTGGAAGTTAAAACATGATAGAATGGCAATTGCAAGCTTGGTACATGAAAAAACTAGAAACTGCAGTCCCATATGCCACATATGTAAAAGCTCCTGCATACTATCTATGATTGTGGCTGGGTTGAACAAATTTGGAAGAAGCAAGTTCGTCCAAGCAAATGGCAACAATTCAAAAGAGATATTGATCCCTGAAAATGGATTGATAGCAGCTTGACAATAAAACTTGGAAAGAATAATAAGAATTTGAATTGGTGCCTCTACATAAGGAAAGCACTGAACCGAATATGGTATTGTAGGAATATATTTCTCTATGTAGAAGATAGGAACCACTTATAACACCAAACTTGATTAGGATCATCTTGGTTAGGAGTAGGGAATTAGAATCCATTATGTATACTTCAATGGTAATACTTTTTATGTTCCATTTTATTGGTAAATATTACTAGATTTAGTTTGAGATTTATCACAAAGTTTGTTGAATTTACTAAAAGTTAAAAATATTTTCATATTTTGGTCAAATTTTGCAACTAAGTGGTTTGATTCGTAACCGATCAATAGCTTGAGTTGATGTGTTGCACGAGAAATGCAACACATCACTTTAGAGGCATATACATATGTTGCTTGAATCACCTGCTATAGCAAGTTTTGGTTTTTAGCATGTCAGTCATTTATTGGTTGAGAGAAAGATGGTTTAGTGCTAAGCAAATAGCCCATAGGCACCACAACAATACCCACAACGAAATTGGACATAGGAGGATAAAATAGACTTTACAAGGTAAGGAACATTATAGTATAATGTGTTAACACAGTGACAATGGATTATTTAAAAATTAGACTAATTTGGTGTAATTAATAAGATCAAGGTTCGAGAGGCTTCTTGCTAAAAATTACCGACTGAGATTTAATAGTGGCGGTAAGTTGGTCCCTTATTTTTTGTATTTGAATTCTAATGACATTGAGACAGTGGCAAGAATAGGTAACTAATAAATCTAAATTTTCAACTGAGGATCCTCTCTTGATCAGGAGGGACATTTACTCAATTAAAAAATCAAGGGGTAATTTTTTTTTTTTTTTGGAGAAGTTCAAGGGGGTTAGCTAAAACTTATCCCAAAAACAAACGTGATTATTAATTAAATTTACCTCAGAATTGATAAAATTCTATCAATTGGCGAATTCATTTCCTTAATTGATAATCACCAAGCTTTTCAACAAAATTACCTTTTTCGAAAGAAAAAATTACCTTCAATGTTGCGTTAATTTAAGAAATTTAGAAGTATTTGACAAATTTAAGATAGAGAGAAGTGAGAGAATTTTTTTTAGAGAAATAAAGAGTTTGATTTTGTCTAAGAGTAAAAATTAAAAAAGGTTGTACCCATTAAAAATTTATTATATATTATAAAATATTATAAATGTCCATTATTCTGAAAGATCATTTTCTAATTTATGGAATATGAAAGGTTAGGGGTTACAATCAAAGTTGTAACACCCATCCTCTATAAACCACTATCTCTATTACCTCCATTATCTTAGAGAACATGGTAGATCATGAGAAGTAAGTCATGTAAGTTATAGAGAAGGTTACTAATGACCTATGATGGGAATTGTCACTTCCAACTCTATAAATAGGAGTTTGTAAGAGTGTGGATGTATTGCAAAAAGTTCACAATAAAATTCTAATTTCTATATTTTTTGTGTTCTCTTTTTCTCTATTTTGCTGTAGTTCAAAGTTTTCTTCATTATTATTTTATCATTAGTTTTGTATGTATTGCAACCAAATTTTACTACACGTTATCACCACGAGTCTTTGCCACCAAAGTTTAGAGTTTATCAAGACAAAAAAGAGGTATTTTTCTATCTCTAAATTCCCATGGCAAACTTTATAAAACTCTAAGTTTTTGCCTTGATATTTTTTGAAAGAACTATGTCATGGACACTTAAATTTATTTGGATGCAATAGGTATGGTAAACACTATTGTAGAAACTAATGTGGTATAATTTCAAAATCAAGCAAAAGCCATGATCTTTCTCTGCCATCATCTCTATGAAGAACTAAAGGTGGAATATCTTATCGTGAGAAATTCACTTATTTTCTAGAATGATTTAAAAGGAAGATTTGACCACTAGATAATGGTCATTCTACTAAAAGCACGGTATTATTGGATGCATTTATGGCTACAAGACTTTAAATATGTATGTGAATATAACTCTAGAATGTTTAAGATTACCTCTCAATTGAAATTATGCTTAGAGAATATCATAGACCTTGATATGTTAGAGAAAATAGTCTCTACATTTCATGCCTCGAATATTATTCTGTAGCAACAATATCGAGAAAAGGGCTTTAAAAAATATGCCAAATTAATTTCTTACCTTCTTGTGGCTGAGCAAAACAATGAGCTGAATGAAAAATCATAAAGCTTGACCAACAGGTTCTACTCCACTCCCTGAAGTGAATGCAATTAGAACACACGGTTATGACCTTGGAAGAGGTTGTGGTCAAGGTCAAAGCCGTGGACATGGACGTGGACGTGGTAGAAATTATCCATATAATTATGACAATTAGAATAGAGCATCATTTGTGAAAAATAACAAAAACCACAAGAAGTGGGCCAAAAGCAATAAGAAGAAAAGGGAAAGAAGTGGATCCAGAAGATCATGAAGATAAATGTTATTAATATGTTATGTAAGGCCATAGGTCCTATATCTGTCATACGACAAAGCACCTTGTTGAGCTTTATCAAGCATCAATTAAGAAGAAGGGTAAAAGTTCTTAAGCAAGCTTTACTTCGCAAAGTTCTATTCCTGATGATGGTGATGACAATAATCTTGATGATGCCATTGTTTATGAAACTCACTTGGATGTGGCTGACTTCTTTGAGCATCAAGAAGGAAGAGTTGGCCATTTGGTTGGTGATAGAATTGTCTAAAAGGAATGAGAGTTCTATTTAATGTTCTTTCTATTTTTTAGTTAAGTTTTATGTTTAGCTATATTTTCTTTGTAATAATACTTGGTGACCTATTTCAAATTTCATTTGTAATAGAACTTTATTTAAGAATTTAAATTTATTTTTTGATGTATTCAGATGACTCTTTTTCCTTATTACGACTAAAAATACCACTGAGGACATTTACCTCATTGATAGTGGTACTACGCACACTATACTTAAAAGCGAGAGATATTTCTCTTGTTTGAAAATAGGAGAAACAAATATTTGCGCTATAAATGGTAGTGCAAAACTAATTGAAGGCTTCAGTAGAACTAATATTTTATTGCCTATAGGCACATGAATTGTCATCAATAAGGCATTATTTTCCTCAAAATCTAGAAGCAACTTATTGAGTTTTAAAGATATCCATCGAAATGGATATCATGTTGAAACAATGGAGGAAAATAAATTTGTGTATTTCTGCATTACTCAAACTATCATAAAAATGAAAATATCTTAGAGAGATTACCATCTCTTTCTTACAGCCTATATTACGCAAAGCTTAATAATATTGAAGTGCATTATTTAGTAAACCAAAAGTTTTCTAATCCTGCTACATTTAGCATTTGGCATGACTGTTTGGATCACCCAGGATCAATCATGATGCCAAGATTAATTGGGAATACACATGGCCACCCATTGAAATGTCAAAGTATGTTGAATAAATTTGCATGTGCTTCTTGTTCTCAAGAAAATTAGTTATTAGACCATCCCAAGCAAGAATGGGAGTTAAATCCTTCGCATTTCTAGAACGGATTCATGGTGATATATATAGGCTTATCTACTCACCATGTGGGCAATTTAGTTATTTTATGGTGTTAATTGATGCATCGACCCAATGGTCACATGATTGTTTATTATCAACTAGCAACCTGACTTTTGAAAGATTATTTACCCAAATAATTAGCCTGAGAGTGTAATTTCGAGATCACCCTATTAAAAGGATTCGTCCAGATAATGTAGCCAAATCTTGTTCTCATGCCTTTGATGCTTACTACATGTCAATTGGCATTACTGTTGAACATCCTATAGCACATGTTCACACTCAAAATGATTTAGTCAAGTCACTTATTAAGAGACTACAATTAATTGCTAAACCACTTTTCATGAAAACAAATCTTCTTATATCAACTTGGGGACATACAATTTTGCATGCTACGTCATATGTGCATATTAGGCCATCTAGTTATCATGAATTTTCTCCCTTGCAATTACCATTTGGCTTTGAACCAAATATCTCTCATTTGAGAATTTTTTGATGTACGATACATGTTCCTATAATATCCAATCAAAGAACAAAAATGGGTCCCCAAAGGAGATTGGGGATATATATTGGATATTAGGCCATCTATAATAATGTATATTAAACCTGTGATAGAGATGTATTTATAGCAAGATTCATTGATTTCCATTTTGATGAGTCTATGCTCCCCAAGTTAGGGGGAGAAACTAAACCAAAAAGAAAAGAGCTTGTTTGGACAACATCTTTAAATTATCTAGATATGCATACAAGCGTGTGTGAACTTGAAGTTCAAAAGACAATTCAATTACAAAAGATAGCAAATCAATTGTCAGATGTCTTTGCCGACTCTACAAGGGTAACAAATCCATACAAGTTGAATTCTCAAAAGAGCAAAACCCAACACCTATAGCTATTGAATCAAAATCACGACAGAAGTGTGGTTGACCTCTTGCTTCAAAAGATAGAAATTCTCGAAAGAAAAGAGGATCAAATGGTCAAGGTGATAATATTGAAGAATTCAAGAAAAAGGACCAAGAGACAATTGATGAAAAAAATCCAAGATTCTAAAAATAATATAGAGATTTCCATCAATTATATAACTTCTTGTAGAAGCTGGAATCGAATGGAAATGATTGTTATTTGCTTAAAATGTAGCACTTGATATTTTGAAAGATAATGAGGATCTCGAACCAACATCAATTGAAGAATGTTGACATAGAAATCATTCGTTAAAATGGAAATATATGATTCAATTAGAATTGAACTCGCTTTCAAAATATAAAGTTTTTGGACCTATAGTTCGAACACCTAAAGGTGTAAATCCCTTTGGCTCTATAAGGGTATTTGTATTAAAGCAAAATGAGAATAATGAAGTCTTGAGATATAAGGCATGACTAGTTGCACAAGGTCTTTCACAAAGACCAGATATTGATTATAATGAGATATATTCACTTGTAGTGGATGCAATCACATTCCGATACTTTTTTAGTCTGGTAGTAAATGAAAATTTTAACATGTGTCTAACGAATGTAGTTACTGCTTATCTATATGGGAATCTTGATAATGATATTCATATGAAAATCCTAGAAGAATACAACATGCCTGCAACATGTAAATCTAGTTGTCCTGGAGATTATTCCATTAAATTACAAAAGTCATTATATGACTTAAAGCAGTCTGGACACACGTGGTATAACTATCTTAGTGAAATCTTATTAAAAGCAAGATACAAAAATGATCCAATATGTCCATGTGTTTTTATTAAGAAGTATATTTTAAGATTTGTTATACTAACAGTATATATTGATGATATGAATCTTATTGGAACTCCAGAAGAGCTTCAAGATGCAGTGAATTATTTGAAACAAGAGTTTGAGATAAAAGATTTTGGAAGGACCAAGTTCTATCTTGGTCTACAAATTGAGCATCTGGAAGATAGATGTTTTATTAACCAATCGACATATACAATGAAAATCCTGAAAAGATTTTACATGGAAAAAGCACATCCTTTGAGCACTGCAACAGTCGTTCAATCACTAGATGTGAATAAAGGTGTCTTTAGACCTCAAGAAGATGATGAAGAACTACTTGGTCTTGCAGTACCTTATCTTAGTGCAATTGGTGCACTGATGTATCTTGCTAGTCATACAAGACATGATATATTATTTTATGTGAACTTATTAGTAAGATATAGTTCTTCTCCTACAATACGACATTGGAATGGTATTAAGCATGTACTTAGATATCTTCAAGGTACCATAAATCTCAAATTACTTTATTCAAATATAACCAACCCAAAGTTAATTAGTATGCAGATGCTTGATATTTATTCGATACACAAAAAGCATATTTTCAAAGTGGTTATGTATTTACCTATGGTGGTACTACTAGTTCATGGTGTTTTACAAAACAATCTATTGTATCCACCTCATCTGATTATTCTGAAATTATAGTCCTTCATGAGGCAAGTAGAAAATCTGTATGATTGAGATCTATAATCTATTATATTCAAGAGAATTTTGGATTATCCTCTAAAAATAGAATTTCAACTCCTCTATATGAGGATAATGCAACTTGTAAAGCTCAATTAAAACGAGGATATATTAAGGGAGATAGGACAAAGCATATATTATTAAAATTTTTCTTTACTTATGAACTCCAAAAGAGTGGTGAAATTGATGTGCAACAAATTCCATCATGTGATAATCTGACAAATCTATTTACTAAGACATTACTGACAGTAGCATTTAAGAAATTGGTGAATAAAATTGGAATGCATTGATCAAGGAATCTTGAAGGGTTGTCTCATCAGGGGAAGTAACAATGACATAAAGAGTAGTGTACTATTTTTCCTTCACTATAGTTTTTTTGTAGGGTTTTTTATTTCGTAAGGTTTTAACGAGACATACTCTTTTTGTAATGGACATCCAAGAGGAAGTATTGTGAAATATGTCCATTATTCCAAGATATAATCTTCTAATAAGTTATGGAATATGAAAGGTTAAGGGTTACAACTAAAGTTGTAACATCCATCATTTATATACCACTATCTCTAGTACCTCCATTATCTTATAGAACATGGGAGATTATAGGAGATAAGTTATGTAAGGTATA
This sequence comes from Rauvolfia tetraphylla, assembly GCA_030512225.1. Classification (NCBI taxonomy): domain Eukaryota; kingdom Viridiplantae; phylum Streptophyta; class Magnoliopsida; order Gentianales; family Apocynaceae; genus Rauvolfia; species Rauvolfia tetraphylla. The sequence goes on from JAJQKT010000017.1 coordinate 4,569,352, forward strand.
GAGGAGGCTACTAATGACCTATGATGGGAAGGATCACTTTCAACCCTATAAATAGGAGCTTGTAATAGTGTGGATGTATAGTGAAAAGCTCTTAATAAAATTATAGTTTCTACATTTCTTGTGTTATTTCTTTCTCTCTTTTGCTATAGTTCAAAGTTTTCTTCATTCTTATTTTATCGTTAGTTTTGTTGAGTCTATTGCAACCAAATCTTGCAAAATTATGCTTAATAATCCGCATTAATAAACAAATAGATGGGTATTTGCCCAATTCTTTCTTCATTGACAGATCGTAATTAATTAGTAGTCTCTCTATTTAAAGCTAAATCTCGTATTTTTATTTGACATAAAAATTAAATAGAGTAGTTTGAATATAAATAAATTACTACAATATCCTTATGAATTAAAGAGGTTAGTTCTATGATCTACGCATTAGTGAAGCTTAAATCCTTTAATTCAAAGGAGTCTAAAAGGTTAATGGTATGACTATTGTGTTAGCGGAAATTTAATCCCCTCAAATTAAGAAGGTTAGAAATGTAAATTTAAATAAAAAAATATGACTATTTTTAAAAAATAAAATCTTTAATTTCAAATAATTTTAAAAATGTGAATATTTAATTAATTAAAAGAGTATATTTTTATGACTTTACCTATATAAAAAAGCATATAGGTGAGTCTTTTGCCGAATTTTTGGGAATGAAAGCTGTGGTAATATTTATTTTTTAAAAAAAGGAAGAAGAGCTGAATGAAAGAATGAAGTGATTTTTGGACGCAACTATAAGGCCTTAAACCAAAACAAGGCCCAAATCCAAACGTATCATAATAGTTTTCCATCTATTTCAAAATGTAAAGTAGTTTGATACTTTTTACATATATTAATAAAAAAATAAATGATTCTTTTGTATTATATACTTAACTAATTTAATTTATTATCCACACTAATATAGAAAAGAATGAAAAATTATATTTATAGTTGATGGTAACTCTAAAAAAACAATACTTAAAATTTGCACAAAACCAAATATTTTGATAAGGAAAAAAGATCCTAAAAGGCCTTATATTTTGAAATAGAGGGCGAATCAATTAACCGAAATAATCAGTAATCACATACTACTATAAACATAATTGATAAGCCAAGCAGCTGTAATTGGTAGAGCACCCTATCAAACATGAAGGTTTTAGATTCGCCACTCATCGAGTGCAATGCTCAATTAAATACATATAAGTGACTTTGTGCAGTTGTTTAGAAGGAGAAGTCAGAAAGCAACAATTTTATCTATATTTAGGTTTTTATGTGACTGGTACATGAAAGATTCTGTTGGATTCAACATAAGAAAGGTGATAGGGACAACCATTTTTTCTAAAAAAATTGTTTTGGGACTAAAAGGAACATAATAAAAAGTTCTAGATTTAAACTCAGAAAAACAAAATAAGTTTTGAACCAATTTTGCTTGTTTCTCTATAAATCACATACTACTATAAATTGCAATTTGATGAGCTAAGCAGAAAATTAATAGAGCATTCTACCAAAGGTCTCATTCATACTCATCTAGTACAATGATACTTCTCCTTTGTAATATATAAAATTTACTAAAAAAAAACTGCAACTGACAAAGCCCCACCAAAGACCAGGAGCAAAACAAGGGCAAAAAGGCTTAAACAAAAGCAAGAACTTCTGGGCTTTTCTCATCATTTTCATGTGTTACAGATGAAAAGAAAAGCACCATCTCTTTCATATTATATTTTGAGCTCTAAGAGAAGCTGCAAATAGTACTGAGAACTATGGCCGATCAGTGCTTGGTTAACGCGCACCGTTTACTGATGATCAGCACGATTTTGATTGCTGTTTCTTCGAACATTAATGGAAAAGCCATGGCAGAGCCACAGTTCACGGCAATGTATGCATTTGGAGATTCATTGACAGATCCTGGGAACAACAATTACCTCAGCTCTTTGGCAAAAGCAAATTATTTTCCTTATGGCGTAGATTTCATCGGAGGACCTTCTGGGAGGTTTTGCAATGGAAGAACCAGCATAGACTACCTTGGTAACTCTTTTATGAACTGTGATTTAATGTTCTTTCTTTTTCTATATTTCACACAAAGAATAATAATTATTGGTATGAAAAGAATAAGGTTTTTTTTAATGCACGTTTTTAATATTTGTTTCTACTTTAATTTCCATATATAGGAGACTTGGTAGAGCTTCCAGTTCTTCTGCCATACACAAGTCCTTCAGCCACTGGGAGAAATGTCCTTAGGGGTGTGAATTATGCTTCTGCAGGAGGGGGGATTCTTGAAGAGACTGGAAGCAATCTTGTAAATCCACTTATTTTTCTATTTTTTCTCTTCCCTTATTTTTCCCGTTTGGTTTAGGTTCATAGATGGTTTTTCTCTTCATGTTGGAATCATCTTGTTAATCACCCTCTGGTTTTCCCCCCTATAATTTGCTTTTTTTTTAATTTCAGAATGTAAAGTGGTTAACATGCATTTCCACCAGTAAAAATCGTGTTCTTTTTTTTTCTTTATGTAGTAAAAGAGATCTTATTCAATATCAAAGAATAATACTGAAACAAGTCGAGAAGTGAATGATTCAATCAATATGAAACAAGATCTCATAAGAGCATGTAGTACTTATATATTTAGCATGATGAGTTATATTTTATCTTACATTTTGTTTTACAACTATTTATAGCATCTCTCTCTCTCTTTGTGATTAATTATAGGGAGAACGTTTCAGCTTGAGTCAACAAGTGCAGAACTTTGAAAACACACTGATCCAAATGAGGACTTCAATGGAAGAAGAGGAGTTGAAAGATCATTTGGCAAAGGCTTTAGTCATAATGGCCCTTGGAAGCAATGATTATATAAACAACTATTTGCAGCCATCATTTTACTCAACCAGCTTTGTTTACAGCCCTCAAGACTTCGCTGATCTCCTCATTGGTCGCTACACCAGACAAATATTGGTAATAACTCTTTTTGCTTGTTTTTGAGATTAAAAAGGAAAGAATAACATATTTTATTATTATGTTTTATTAATTTTAAGTTACGATATTCTTTACTAATCTTATAGATCTCAATTTTTTTGATATATTAATGTAAAGAGATATAAGTCGAACTCACAATCTATCATTCGTTAAAGAGTATTTCTAATTAACTAAACTATCGCCTTATTTGTCTGCATATCTCAACATTGAAAATACTATTTTTTATTCCTCAACTTTAATTTTTTATTTGAGAAATTTTTAACATTAATTTAGTGTTGGTATTACTTGATTTTTATTTTCTTAGAAAGAAACTAATTAACTAGTTTCGAAGTATATTTTCACCTCTTTTCCAATATAGACATGATTGAGCACATGATGGACTTCTTCTTTTAATTACGTTTCAGGCTCTTCACAATTTAGGGCTGAGGAAGTTCCTTTTGGCTGGAATTGGACCCCTAGGTTGCATTCCAAATCAGTTGGCCACTGGTCTTGCTCCAGCAGGAAAGTGTGTGGCCCTTGTGAATGACATGGTTGGAATGTTCAATACAAGGCTTGTACAGCTTGTTGATCAGCTCAACCCACAGCATCAAGGATCTGTATTTGCTTGTGCCAACACTTTTGATGCTTTCATGGACATAATTCAGAATGCTTCTGAATACGGTAAGATAAAAAATAATGGGTTCAATTATGATACTGATTAGGATTTTTTTTCAGCATGTACTGGTAAATAATTACTGTGTACTTGTCACAATAAATATATATAGCTACGGATAAATAGAAACAATTAATATAAAAAAAGGGGAAACAAGAGGTCGCATAAAACCTATTAAACAAGAAAATTCTAATCGTTAGAATGTTCGATCTTGTTGTAGGACTTTCTGTGGTTGATACAGGGTGCTGTGGCATTGGGAGAAACCAAGGGCAGATTACTTGCCTTCCACTGTCAGTCCCATGCACTAATAGGAACCAATATGCATTTTGGGATGCTTTCCATCCAACACAAACTATCAACCAAATTCTTGCTAGGAGAGCTTACAGTGGTTCAACTTCTGATTGTTATCCTGTAAATGTACAACAAATGGCTCAAATGTAAACTATAGTCTCATCTCTGATTTTATATATTCTGCTTATAAATTATGGCATTGGGAGAAACCAAGGGTAGATTACTTGCCTTCCACTGTCAGTCCCATGCACTGATAGGAACCAATATGCATTTTGGGATGCTTTCCATCCAACTCAAACTATCAACCAAATTCTTGCTAGGAGAGCTTATAATGGTTCAACTTCTGATTGTTATCCTGTAAATGTACAACAAATGGCTCAAATGTAAACTATAGTCTCATCTCTGATTTTATATATTCTGCTTATAAATTACAAGGTACAAATATTAATGGGTGATCAATATTATGCTTTTGTTTCTAATTGCTTGATATATATATATATATATATATATATATATATATATATATATATATATATTATAAAATAAAGAATAGTTGTATTAAAGGACACAGTTTTACAAAAAGAAACTATATGGATGCAGGAGCACACATACAATTTTGGAGTTAAGTCTGTTTTGGCCTTGAACAAATTTTTATGCACATACATTAAGCTAGAGAAGATATCATGGCCATGGGTTATGCGCTCTTGCATAACCATTCTATGTACTCCTTTTGTGCAATTTTACGTAACACTTCTAACATATTGTAATTTTTGAAACATCATTAAAATGGAATATCTTTTCTTATAATTTACGAAAGTTTTTAGGTGGACTTAGTTCCTGTGGTTGAGGATCTTTAAAGATGACTTTACCATGTAAAGTAGGTATAATAATTTTAAAATGTGGATCATGAAGATCATGTGTATTTAAGAATTTTCCATGATTTTGTACCTTTCACAACTATGTAACGCATCATAACATACCAAATATTGTACTCCTAATTACCAGAGGCACAAATAATTTTCTTTTTGCTGCTTAATTGATATCCGGGGTCAGACCGTTAAGGTGGGGAGCTGCATTTCCTAAAAATAGTTATGTACACAGTATTTCGTTATGAGAATTCATTTGTCAAGGAAAGAAAAGAAAGATACCAATTCGTCAACCTAACATCTCCTCTTTAGCAAACATTGATGAAGCCAAGTTAAATTCTTCATACTTTAAGTTTGAAGTCAAGGGATTTTTTCCGTTCATACTTTCTAGCTATCAAAGAAGATTTTAAATTCTACGACAAGAAAAGAATTCAGCTTATTATAATCTGTCAACAGAAGCTCGCAAGCTTCAATATCTCAGAAAACTAAAGATGAATGTTCAAAGTATCAAATTAACAATTCCTTTGCTACTCCTAATTCTACTGAACCTGTCAGAAGGAAATTCAGCTGCAATAAATCCAGGAAATGAGACTGATTATCAGGCACTGCTAAACTTCAAGAATCAGATCTCTGATCATCCAAACGGGATCCTCAGGTCTTGGAATGATTCCCAGAACCATTGTCAATGGTTTGGAGTGGTCTGTGATAGCCAACACCCGAGAGTCATGCAACTGAATCTTTATGGAGAAAGTTTATTCGAGATGATATTTCCTCGCATAGGAAATCTCTCCTTCCTGAATATGATCGATCTCTTGAGCAACATATTGTATAGTGAAATCCCTCGAGAAGTAGGCTGGTCGAGGCTGCTTAGATATCTCTATTTGTCAAGAATGTTGTTTAGAGAGAAAAAATTGAGAGAGCTTTGAAGTTTCGAGAGAAAGATTTTTGGTAAATAAAAAATAGCGGTGCTGTAAATTTGTCAATCTCGAAAGTGTCACGCACTGTAAAATTGCAATGCATTCCACTGTATGGATTGGTGGTGCACTTTTAAACGACAAACAAAAATAGTTTATAGGTAAGAAAAAGGTAAAAATGAAGTTTATAGGTAGTTTGGTTCTTCCGTTAATAACTTATGAGTATTTTGGGGTATTTTCCTACATTCTTCTATTTCCACTTGCATTGTCTAAGTGTATTTGCAAGTAACAGAATTTTGTAAAATAAATTTTTCTAATTTATATTTTTTCTATATATATATATATATATATATATTATTTATTTATTTATTTATATAAATTTTACTCGCTCTTCTCCTTTAAAGCTTCAGGCCTAGTAATTTTTTTTGAACTTTTTGAATTTTTAATAAGTTTTAGAAAGGTTTGATTGGTTAAAAGAAGTTTTTAGAAGAAAAAATAATGAAATTTTATATAGAATATACAAGTACATTCTCACCTTTTAACTCCAATTCAAACTCTTTCAAAATAATAATAATAATAAATCAACTCACGATCTCAGCACTTCTAGTACTATTCAAGCTTTTTTAAGTAACTTTAGAAGCATGTTCTCAATTCAATTGATACAAACTACAACTCAATACTCTGAACCATTTTAATTGTATCCAAAATATATGTTTTTTCACTTTCAAGGGACAGAAGTTCTTCTTCAAGCAAATCCTTTGTTCTCTAATTTGGTAAGAGAGCTTTTCCTCATTCTATCTTCAATTCAAAAAAAAAAAGAAAGAAAGAAACTGGTGTTTAAATTTATTCTATGCTTTTCGCAATTCTCATGCCATGTTACTTAGTCCAAGAGAAAATTTTAAGAGGATGACCAAGAGGCAACTATATGATAAATTTTATTTTTTGATTTCGATCAAGGGACAACAATCTAGATTTTGACATATCTTCATAGTGGGAACAGGCAGAGCTCTAGTGCTTGCATTGGGCTTACTGCATGGAACTAATCTCTCATTAGATGTAGTGACCTCATTGACCGTGTAAGTATCCTTCGTTTTAGTGCCACATGCTATATTGTCTTGTTGAACAAAGAATAAATTTTAAGTGTATCCTTTATTTGAGTGTGAATGTGTTTGTTGATTTTCTGAGGTTTTTGGAGTTGTATATGTTGTGTTTATGGAGTTTTTATTCTTCAGATCAAGTAAGCTTACTGACTTGACAGTAGTACTGTTTGACACCCTGTGTTATGCCTTTGTGGCTTTTGCTATTCTTTTGTAGCAATAGTATTACATAGTACGAAAAATTTTATGGTGTTAGCTGTGTAACTAGTCAGCATCCTATAAGTTATACTCTGTCCAATCACATAAAGCCACGTGTACTATGGGTCCCTGTATTAATGAATGAGTAAGTGATAATGATAGGACCTACAGTACACGTGGCTTCATGTGATTGGACAGAGTATAACTTATGGGATGCTGACTAGTTACACAGCTACCACCATATAGTACTGAGTCAATTTAAATAACACTTTCACTTTCTCTCCTTAATAAAGCTTTCTTAACCCCAATTCTATTTTATAAAATTTCGTAGGTTTTAATTAGTTTGAAAAAAGAAATCAATTCTCATGTTCTCACCACTACTATCACTATTCAAACTCTTTTAAATAAATTGAAATGCACTTTCTAAATTCAACTGATACAAACTACAAATCAATACACTAAACTATTTAACCTCTATTCAAAAGATCTATTTTTTCACTTTCAAGGGCAGAAAGCTCTTCTTCAAGGAAATCCTTTGTTCTCTAATTCGGTAAGATATCTTTTCCTCATTCTATCTTCAATTTCAAAAAAAAATGTTTAAATTTATTCTAAGCTTTTTGCACTTCACATATATTATAGCCATGTTAGTTTTTCCAAGAGAAAAATTTTGACAGGATGACCAAGGGGTGACTATATGACAAAATTTAGTTTTTGATTTTGTTCAAGTGGCAACAATTTAGATTTTGGCATATCTTCATTGTGTAAATATGTGGAGCTCCAGTACTTGCACTGGACTTACTGCACGAAACTAATCTCTCATTGGATTTACTTACCTGATTGATGGTGTATGTCTCCTTTATTTTAGGGCTACATGTAGGTCTGTCAATCGGGTTGAGTGAATCGGGTTTTGCCAAGCTCGAGCTCGGCCCGATTGACATCGGACTGGGAGAATGTGAGCCGGAGCTCTGCCCTTTCGGGTCGAGTTCGGGCTTGGACCGGCCCTAACTTGATTTTTTAAAATTTTTTATATAATAATAATATTTTTTTATAATATAATAATATTATTATTATATAAAATATATATATACATATAAATATATATTTTATATATAATTTTTACGGGTTAGGCTGAGCTTACCTCAATCCGAGCTCGGCCCGAATATATTTCGGGCTGATCTTTTCAGTCCGAACCGGCAAATTAAGCGGGATGAACAGGCCGGGCTCGGACCAGCCCAGCCCAATTGACAGTTATAGCCACATACTATATTATCTTGCTTAACTATGAATAAATTTTACAAGTACCATTTATTTAAGTGTGAATGTTTGTTGATTTTCTCTGATTTTTGGATTTGTCTATGCTATTGTGCTTTCGGAGTTTTTATTTTTTGGTTCAACTATTCTTATTGACTTGGCGGTGGCACTATTTGACTCCCTGTGTTATGCCTTACTAGATTCTGCAATTCCTCAGTAGAAATAGTATTACATAGTACCAGGGTGAATTTAAATCACACTTTCACCCTTTCTCCTTCACTATAGCTTTCTTAACCCCAATTCTATTTTTATGAAATTTTGTGGTTTTTAATTAGTTTAAAAAAATAAATCAACTCTAAAATTCTTACCATTTCAAGCACTGTTGAAACTCTTTTAAAAAAATTCAGATGCACGTTCTTTATTCAACTGATACAAACTACATCTCAATACTCTGAACTATTTCAACTCTATTCAAAATATCTATTTTTTCACTTTCAAGGGACGAAAGCTCTTGTTCAAGAAAATCTTTTGTTCTCCAATTTGGTAATATAGCTTTTCTTCATTCTATCTTCAATTCCAAAATAAAAAAATGGTGTTTAAATTTATTCTACGCTTTCTGCAATTCTCATATATTATTGCCATGTTACATAGTCCAGGAGAAAATGTTGACAGAATGACCAAGGGGCAACCATATGACAAAATTTTAGTTTTTAATTTTGATCAAGGGGCGACAATTTGGATTTTCACGTATCTTCATTGTGTTGACTAGTGCAGCTCCAGTGCTTGCATTGGATTTACTGCACCGAACTGATCTCTCATTAGATTCATTTACCACATTGATCGTGTAAGTATCCTTCGTTTTAGTGCTGCATTCTATATTGTCTTGTTGAACTTAGCATAAATTTTACAAATACCCATTATTTGTTGTTGTGTTTTGGCAGTTTTTATTCTTCGAATCAGCTATGCTTACTGAGTTGGTGGTTTCACTATTTGACTCCGTGTTATACCTTAATGGCTACTACAATTCTTTTGCAGCGATATTATTATATAGTGCTGGGGTGAATTTAAATATCACTTTCATTTTCTCTCCTTCACTAAAGCATTTTTAAGCCCAATACTATTTTATAAAATTTTGTACTTATTAGTTAGTTTGGAAAAAAAAATCAACTCTCACGTTTTCACCACCTATAGAACTATTCAAACTCTTTTAAATAAATTCAGATGAACGTTCTCAGTTCAATTGATATATACTCAACTCAATACTTTGAATAGTTTCAACTCTATTCAAAATATCTATTTTTCTACTTCACTAACGCATTCTTAACCCCAATTCTATTTTATAAAATTTTATGGTTTTTAATTAGTTTGAAAAAAAAATTATTCTCTCACGTTATCACCACTTCTAGCACTATTCAAACTCTTTTAAATAAATTCACATGCACATTCTCAATTCAACTAATACAAACTACTACTCAATATTCTGAACAATTTCAACTCTATTCAAAATATGTAATTTTTCACTCTTCTTCAAGCAAATTATTTGTTCTCTAATTCGGTAGGTCCCGTCCTCCCAATAGAGTCTCTTCGTTCGGTGCTTGGAAGTTGGAAGTTTATCTTGGAAGCTTGATTTTCAACTGTAAGTAGTTATTGGCAGCTGATTAAGTGGAAATTCTCTATTTTCTGTTGCCTTTTTCTCTTTCATTTTCAGTTTATTTATTGCTATTGTTTCTCTTGACAAAATAATATATATATATATATATATATATATATATATATATATAACAGGCCATTGCCCACTATAAAATCTGAGGATGATCGCATTTTCTGTGGAACTGAACAATAAGTTAATCTACTCATGTAATCTTTACTTGATTTTTATATTCATGGAAATCCATTCTGTTGTAGAGACTTTGTGGTCTCTGCTTGTTTATTTGCTGGACATTTGCAGGTTTGTTTTGCTCTGAAATATGTATATTTGAGTATTTGCTTGTCAATGCCTCAGGAATGACACAAGAAACAGAGAACAATCTGGTTTTGCAAAACCTTGGAATACTGCTACCAATGAGTCCTGCAAGTTGCACCAAGCAATTTTTCAGCAATTTGTCAAATTAAGGTTTCTCAAACTACTCTCATTATTTGGAAGGCCGATTTAGGCAAGTAACAAGTGAATAGATATCACCTTCCTCGGATGCTACGAATATAACTCAGAACAGATCGAGTTGCAATTCTGCTGCTGCTAAGAGCTCTGTGAGGGAGATTCAATAATGAAGGCTTCTAATACAGTGATCAAAAAATCTCTTGCCTCCATTTTCTGTTAAAAACTGACACTACATTTGGACCTGAGAGCCCTGTCAGCACCACTGTTCTTCGCTTAGCTCTTACTTCTTGGATGATATTTCAGTAGTCTCCACTTGTGTCTCCATTGCTTAGGATAGCATTCAATTAGTTTTTGCTACAGGAAGGTTGACAAGAATGCTCGAATAGTTTCTGTAAACAGATTGCTTGATCAGTTGTGGCAAGAATATAGATCGAACATCTGCACAGAAGACTGCTTCGGTGGATGGATCAACATCTAATGCATCCAGAACATCGATAGGACCCTGTCCACTCGAACATGACCATGTGAGCTCCAATTACATTCATCAGATAAGGTTTCTGAATAAATATCAGAGTTGGAAGTTGCTGCAACAGAGAATATTCTTGAATAAAAGTTGTCCTCCTGAATTGGTGGAAACTGCAAAGAAAATTGCTGAAAAATATGAAGGACTGCCATTAGCCATTCTTGTGGTTGCTGGAGTTCTTTCCTACATGAGCAGCATGTGTGAATTTTGGGAGAATGATGCAGAAAGTATGACTTCACTTTTAACCAGTGATCCCGAGAATACTTTCTATGAGCTACAATTACTTTCCACAACACCTAAAAGCGTGTTTCCTCTGTTTGTGTGCTTTTCCTGATGATTGTGAGATTCAGTGTTGGAGAATGATACGATTGTGGGTGCAGCTGAAGGATTTGTAAAGCCCCGAGGTTATAGAAGCTTCGAAGAGACGGCCAAGGAGTGCCTGGAAGATCTCCCAGTAGAAACTTAGTAATAGTTGGTAAGAGAAGCTCCAGCAGGATCATCAAAACATGTTGTATCCATCACCTTTTGCGTGAGTTGTTCGTGAATGTGATCAGAGGGCAAGTTCAAGGCCCATCAGAAGCCTGCAGCATTGGATGTTGCCTCAGTTTGCGTTCTGGAAGTTGTGCTAATTTTCACTCCGATCATTCTATTCAACTTACCCATTCTCTTCTGTGTTTTGATGTCGGCTTTGATGATATTCAAATCTTCCTCTCAAACTTCAAGTTCATACTGCTCAGGTATTGGTCATTGGAGACCAAAGAAGACTCTGACTCTTGTGAGGGATTATCTAGCTTGCTGTCCAATCTCTTTTATTTGCATAACCTTGAAGCTTTGAAGTGTTCCTTCAATTTTTTTGAATCAGAAGGTTTCTATACTGAAATGCTTTCCCTGAAAGCTTAAGAACCTACTTTAAGTGAGAGTTATCTACCATGGGAGGAGGAAATGGATACTCTTGGAATGTTACCAAATCTTGAGGTTCTCAAACTGAAGAACTATGCCTTCTGAGGACAAGTTTGGGAACAAAATTAAGAAGGGTTTCAGAGGCTAAAACTACTTTTGATTGAGAAGACCAATTCAATCCACTGGAAAGCAAGCAAAGATAACTTTCCTTGCCTGCAGTTCCTGGTTCTAAGGTATTGGGAATTCCTGGAGGTAATTCCTTGTGATATTGTTGTTCCATTAGAGCTGATTGAGTTGCATAATTGTAGCCCATATGCTGAAAGCTCTGTCAAAAGGATTCAGGAGGAACAAAGATATTTGTCTAATCGAATACTAAATAATCGGTAAATAAAACATAGTAATCAAAGATATCGTCTTTGTAATTTTCATTTCTCGTCATTCACTGCATAGAATTACATCTTGGAAGATTGATTTTCAACTGTAAGTAGTTGTTGACAGCTGATTAACTGGACATTCTCCATTCTCTGTTGCCTTGTTCTCTTTTCTTTTCATCTTGGTTTACAGGTTGTTTATTCCTATTTTTGCTCTTGACAAGATACTCTCATTTACCAGGCCAATTCTAAATGTCAAATCTAAGGATTCCTGATTACTTTTTCTGAGGGATTGAACAGTAAGTTAATCTACCCATGTAATTTTAATTGGTTTTGATAATCCATGATATGTTGAGCTGTTTTGCAGTCTAAATCATCTATTCCTGATGATATGAATGATTTATCCTTCTCCTGCGGTAGCAATTCATGTTTTGAGCTTGGCCTTCAGTTACATGACTTACAGGTGCAGGTGCAATTGACTGAACAAGAGTGCTAAGAGATCAAAAAGGCATACAATCTCTAGAAAACAATAGGCAAAATTGGAAAGCTATTTTTAAGTATGTATGACATTATTATTGGTCCCATGTTTTGTTTCTTATTTCTAGCCACCATTTTCACCTATAGTGCATTTCTCAGAGCATCCTCAACTTTTTTTATTATTCATTTTCCTTCTTTCTAATTTTGGTTGGCAAATTTGTTTGACCAAACTCATAGCTCCCTGTTATATTCAAGGGCAGATGTTTATACTAAGATATAAGTTGCCACTCTCTTGTAAACCTGAACCAAAATATTTTCACTTTAGGTTCTGTAGCTTAAAACCTTTATTATCCTTTTGAAAGGATACTTTCTGTATGATGTCTAATTTCAGTACTCCACCTGAGAAGTTGCAATGGTATTTGAAGTAAAAAGTAGTTCTTTAATTTGTATTCCTTTTTGAAACTAAAATTCAAAGGTTTGAATTCAAGTCTATACTTGTTTGCTTTAACCAGAAAACCAAAGCATAGATGTCTCAGAGTCAATTCATGTTGTTCTAGTAGATGCTGTTATCTGTGTAATCCCTTTGGTCTCTGCTTGTTTATTTGTTTGGACATTTTTCAAGTTTGTGTCACTCTGTATCTTTGAATATTTGCTCGTTAATGTCTCGGTAATGACACCAGAGACAGAGCAATGGATGTCCAATTTTTGCTGCAGATGTAACAACCCCAGAGTTTTGGAAGAGCCTAATGTTCTGGTGACTTCCTATCAGTAAAAAGGTTCAGTTTATATTTACAGGTGAATAAGGTGCTGGAAACAGTCTGGCTTTGGAAAACCTTGAAATCCTATCAGCAGTGAGTCCTGCTACCTGCACCAAGCAATTTTTTGAACAATTTGACAAATCAAGGGGTTGCAAACTACTTCGCTCATTTGGAAGACTGATTTGGGGCAGTGGAAAGTCAATTGATATCATGATACGAATAACTCAAACTTGATTGCGTTGCTTTGCTGCTACTGATAAAAGCTCCACGAGGGAGATTCAAGAAGAACACAGGTTGATAACACAGTAATTGAAAAACTCTCTTGTTTCCAATTGTTTTTATTAAAAAAGAAAATTCCTGTTTGGTGCTTGGAAGTAAATCTTGATGCTTGATTTTTAACTGGAAATTTCATTATTGCATGATAAGTACTCAATCTGAGACGGAGAAATTAGTTATTAGTAACTCATAAAGTGGATAAAATTTCAATTTCTGTTGTGTCTTGTTTTTTTTTCCATTTTTTATTTTAATTTTATTTCTTGCTATATATTTTTATGTATTTGAGCCTCAGCCGAGGATGGGTATCTTCCTTCCTTACGGATTTGAAGACTGCTACTCTTATCGTCCGATGACAAGCTTTTGCTTCACTTTCATGAAGACAATTAATTTTTTACGTATTGGAAGTGATGTGAACTCTTCAAAATTGATTTTTTTTTCCTGTGATTGTGATTGAATAAGGTTTTATTTTGAGATTTTTGTCTTCAGTTTCGTAAAAATTAAATTATTTGTGAGAGGAGATGTGTGTCTCACACTTGAAATTTTAAATTTTGTTTTAAAATCAAATCATGTCCAAGTTCACGTTCTAAATTTGATGAATGCAAAAAGATAAACTTTTACTTTGATGATGGATTTTTGTATCACGTTCTACATTTGTTAATATTAAGACCTTCAACATTTTATTTTTCAGAAGTACATGCATGATTCTCGGATTTTTTTGGAGATTTAGAAGCATAAATCTCAAGTATTTGGAGAATCTTTATTTGTTTGACAATTACTACTACAAGTACCATGATTTTCTCTAAACCAGTTAACCAGAAATTTTGTTTAATGAAATGAAACGCAAAGAATGAAAGAAAATAGTAAAAAGAAAAAACAAAGAACTAAGAAAAGAATATATCAAGAAAAATAAAAAGGGAAATCAAATAAAACAAAGAAGAAATCATACTCATTGGATAGCTTTGGGCCTCAGTTCTAATCTTCTTTCCGATCAATATATTTTTATAAGTACATCAAGTTTTGTGTAAGTAGTTTCGTTTTGTTCTTTTATACAAATATAATTATTTTTCACATATTTCTATTTTTTCGTCAATTTTCTTATTCAAAACATTAAATTAGAAACGAATTCAAAGGTTTCTTCGACAAATCTTAAATTTTTAGTTATATTATGTTTAACTTTTTATCTTGTAATAATTTAATAATAAATTTATAAGTACAACTACGTAAAAAAATATTTATATTCTTAATTCAAATAATGAAAATTATAAATTAAAAAATACATTTAAAAAATAAAATTTACAAAAAAAAAATGAACTAAATGGAACATTCCCAGATATTGATGAAGCTTACAATTACAGCTTCACCAAGGCCACCTAGACCTTCGCCAGGCTTGGGTGAAGCTCCCTTCGGAGGTTCACCAAGACTTGGCAAAGAGATTCTGGTTAATCGTCCTTTTGAAACTTCACTAAATTCTTGTGAAACTATACTAAAGTTAATAAATTATATTCTTATTATTACGTTAAAATTATTTTAAAACTTATTAAATTTAGATTAAATAGAAAATTCATATTGAATTTTAATAAATTCTAATTCAAACTAGAATAAAGATGGTATGTAGCATACTTTTGTAGGAAGAGAAGTATATAAGTTTATGACAATTGTAAAGTGAAATATGATCGTTGCGCTCGTAAAAAATATATTACACTTATAAATATAACACTGTCACTAAGTTATAAGGAAAAAAATATAAAAATCTTAAAAATTGGACAACCAAAAAAGAAATATTATAACATGAGGATATTCGGGAAAGAATGGAGGAGGGATTTAAGGAAGGGGATTTGAGTGTTTAAGCACAAAGCAAAGAGAAACAAACCAATGACAAAGGAGCAATAATTTCCATCCTTGTTGGAAGCATGGATCGAATTTGATGCACAAATTCTTATGGCTTTGAAGTTTTTTAGTATTTTTTTAATTTAATAAAAGTTATAAATAAAAATAATAAAAATTATGAATTGTGATTGTGAAATAAACAATTAATTTGATAGGTATTTATAATTTTTTAAAAAAATTATATCACATAAAACTATAAACTAAAAGAGTTTATTTTTTAAAATTTTGTCACATGCGAACGCACATAAATTAAAAGTTATTGACGCCATAAAAAAATTTTATAGAGAAATATATGCAACATTTACAGTATATGGACCCTAAAAACTACAATGAAAATTGTTGACTATAAGAACCATTATATGAATAAGGGGCAAAAAAATAAGATAAGATTAATCATAATAACATTAAGCAAATGTAAACTGTAAAATCCATATTCCCCTTTTGTTAATTCATTAAATCAGAGGATGCATTATGAAGAAAATTTTCATTTCATTTTAAATGAGGACTTTCAATTAGAGGTTTCTAAAGGTCTTCTTCATCCATAGTACAATATGCTAGAAAACAGCTCACATATTTATTATGGATTTTGTAAATAATTAGGTATTGCTATTTTCTAATGTCAAATTACCTTATAGAATAAACCTTACGGTTACATTCTACCATCTTTCCTTCAATTTTTCTGTTGCATTTTCTTAGTATAGAAGTCCATATAACTAAGATGTCTTAGGATGCTGGAATTAGGGAGGCAAACTAAGATGTCAATACATTGTTTTTTGGATTTCCTTTAAGTCTTCTCACTCCTTTTTTTACCACAAATCATTATAGGCTTCTTTCAATGTGTATTTTTTCAAGATTCAAGACTCAAAGTCAAGATTTTTTTCTGATATTTTTAGATCGAAGTATTTTCTCTAATCTTTCTAGAGAAATCTTTGAACCCGGACATAATCTGGCCCTTTTACAATCTTCTACTTCTCTCCAAGGTAACTTTTAATATCGTTGATACCCCCATATTGCTGCCTTTAAAGAAAGATATTGGAGCTGATTTTTTCTTACCACTGTGGTCGAAGATATATGAAAAATGCATTTTGAAAAAGTCTATTATGTATTTGTTTACTTTTAACTATTAGTTGTAGTATTAGTCTATTTTACCTATGGGAGTGGATTATTATATGTTGCCATGATTTTTCAACCATTGTGTAACTTTTTGTATCAGGTTATCTCAATTTTTCAACTCCTTCTCTTAGAGAAAGGGTGAGAAAATTGCTTTGATCGTAATAGATAACTCTTTCATTTAGCAAAATATATTTATATATATACATTGCTATTAAAAAAATTAGTTAGGGAAAATGGCTCACTTGGTTCCGAAAATATAGGACAAAATCCATTCACATCCTCGAATCTTTTTTTTTTTTTTTCCTCTGCTAAAATAATCTCAATCTCCGGCCAAGTTACACAAGTTCTGGTCACACACTCAATTATAAAGGAGTAAATTTGTCATTATAATTTTTCCCTTCAAATTTGACATTTCCACTGAAAGGAAAAAACAAGACTTAGAAAAAAAAATAAAAATTAAAGTAAAAAGTTCTCACTCCATTCTTCGCTTAATCCAAAGCTTCAAAGGCCCTCTTCTTGTCAAGTTGACAGAATGAAGCCGAAGCTATTATCCAAAATCAACAAGGATAGCAAGCCGTGTAAATATTTAAATTTTACTCTTCAGATTTCAAATTTAAGGGAGGGATGTTTTCTTCGAGGGTCGTTGGCGAATTCACGCGAAAGGAAAGAGGAATATGGTAATATGGTTCTCAAACTTAGGAGTATAATATACTACTTTAAACTATCAGGTTTAGAGTGATAGGCAATTATACAGACTATATTGATGAAAAAAATACTAGACTCGGTGAAATGGCAATTTCTTGAAATACCATACTGGAAATGTTTACTCTCATTTATTGTGTTTTTTGTAATTCACTTTTATTTTATGACTTCATAAGAGTTTTAAAAATTAATAACAATTTATTTATTCACTTTTTTTGTGTTAAACTTTTCATCCAGTAAACCTTATTGTTCTTTTGTTGAACTTCTTTCCCATGAACTGCTACATTTTCGGGTATCATAATTATTTTGCTGTCTTTTGCAGGTAGTGGTCCAAGCCCGCGGCTGGCTTGGGTTTGGACTTCGACATAGTTTTTTCAAACTTGTTTAAACACAGTTTTTTCAAACTTGTTTAAACACAAGTCAAATTGGCTCGCTCTGTTTAGGAGTCAGCGCGGGCCAAATTTTTTTAAAAAATTTTATATTAAAAAATATTATAAAAATATAATATATAACAATCTTGATATCAAATTTTTTAACGCCGAAGCAGCAGATAGAAAAGAAACAAATATGCTATTTCAAGAAGAAAACTTCAATCTGGAACCAATCTATTCAATTACCTTTGTTGATCATCCCGATTCTGATTACCAAATTTTTTTTATTCGAAAACTTTTCTGATTACCATCATATTTCACCTTAAGGGCAAGAGAGATTGATTTCAGCATTACCATGTTGATCGACAAAAGCATCTAGTTTTCAAGGCACTTCATATAATTGAGGCATATATGCAAACACTGAAGCTAAAGCAGTCAGAACAAGGTGAACTGGAGCCAAGTCCACCAGAATTCATAATGACAATTGACTAAATAGAGGTCCATAATCCACCATACGATGGTGTTAGATCTCCTGTAAAGAGCCATGTTGGCACAAAGAGTTCTAGGATGCAATTCTTCTGTGGGTACTACCGGTAAGTAGATGTGGATTGCTTAAAAATATGCAAAATTATAGCAACAGCCTAGGCTCTAGCAGTCCGTAGTCAGTAACACACAGATATTTGAATCACCACTGTTGGCAACTAGTTCATTAGGTAGGTGTGTATTTTGCCATGAGTTTACTAAGTTCATCATCCAACTCCTGCTCCAGAGCAACCTCTTCATCAAAATGCCTGTGCCTCAAGGCCACCATCCTTTCTTCATGTGCTTTTATTAATTTCTCCCTCTCGGCAGAAAATTCTTCCATTTCCTTGTCTTGGCACTTGATGAACTTTTGAATTTCGTCAGCCCTAAATTTAGTCGATGAGGAAGTTAGGTTGAGGTTGCATTTAGTATAGCAGTTAATATTCTTGAGCATAAACCAGGAAAATTTTGCCCCAATAGAGAAGGAACATAATGAACTTCATGCTACCAATAGGAAATGAAAATAAATGCACATATACCAGCGATACTTGTACTTCTAAGCTAAGAATAAAAGGACCACGCAATTGAGATAAAAGAGAATCTTATTTGACCATAGACAAGAAAACCAATGCCAGTAAAGGAAAAATAAGAGGCAGCAGCAAACCATATTTACCTCTGGCCCGGATTCCCAACAGAAGAGAGATTTGACTCTGAATGAGCAACTTTTTCACGCTGCTGCTGCTGGATTTTCTCAAAGTCGTCCTCCTTTGCATTCCTAGCCTCATAAATAATATCGATCTGCTCCTTAAAAAATTGCTCTTGATGATCCATCTATGAAGTTAAAGTGGAACATGAGTCTTGAAATTCAAAAGGAAAACGGTAAAAGCATTTGCTGAAATGAACCAACGTGAGGGGTACAGCCACCCAGAAATCATGCAATATGAAATTTTCAAACCATCTAAATGTCACATAAATATGACCACACAAACACACAGCGAACATCTTCGGAGGTGTATCCAGATCAAGCTTAATCCTTATCACTAGCGCATTAACTAGGCATGCATCCTTTCTCCACATGAAACCACAACAGTAACATTAGCTGGTTGCAAATGAAGACAACAAAATCAGTACAACAGCCCCCATGCAGACTGAGTTATTCCAAGATTATCTTTTCCATAATTACATAACATTTTGTGTCATGCATATTTTAATCAAGTTCAGAAAATAGTCTAGAGAAAAGATAAAGCAGCAATCCTTTCCTGGAAAAATAGCGGAAATCAAATACATTGCATATAAAATAATGCATACCAACAAAAAATATAAATAACTACACCCTAACTAAGAAAATACTATTATATGATACCTAAGAAGGCCAAGAAGCTTAATAACGCATTCATTCATTCGGATATCACTTTTAGGAAAAAAGAATTACTATATGTCTAGCTCAAAAAAAAAAGAAAAAAGAATCACTAGATGTCACTGCAGCATTTCTCCCAGGATAAAGAACAGCTCCAACTTATACATCAGAATTTATGTTCTAATGGGCAACTGAGAGCTATCCTTGTTTACAACCATTTGAATGTTCAATAAACAATTGAATAGAGAAATCAAATGAATTCAAAGAGGCAGCACCGTGCACTAATCTTTTGCCCAAAGTTGATTCACTATCAAGCACTATCAGCTTCCAGCTTTCTCCTCAGATAACAACAGCATGAAAGATGCAAAAATGCTAGCCACTCAAAAACTCAACAGTCAAAATTGCTAATATATAAAATATGTAAGAATTATGCATTACTGAAAATACTGTAACAAAAGAAGTAGAAACTAACACTCTGATGCCATATAACATACTAAGAAAAATAGGAAATGAACATGTCAAGGAAATGAACATAGTGATTCGCTGAATAAAAAGCAACTGTCAACACTGTATCAAACCAAAAAACTCTGACAGCAAGACTATTAAAATCAATTTGGCTAGAACTACTGCACATTGCACGGTACAAATTAATGACCATGAAAAATGAACTAGAACAATTCAAAATGGATAACTTTCATCTTCATACCACCCTTCCTCCATATGAGAAAATGAGGGAAAATACAAAGTTGAATTAAAATAAAAATCAAGAGTGTTTTCCATGAAGTTTTGGAAATAACAAACAAAAACAGAACAGTATTAGCATATTTGTGAATAAGAATCAGATCAGAGCAATATCTAGCTTTGACTGTAGTCCCAAATTTCTGGAAAGAAAAAGAAAAGCTAATATACACACACAGAGCTTTGTGGACCCAATCCCAGTACAGAATTGCAACACCCAAGTAAATCAACAATTTATGGCACATATAAGTCAAAGCAAATAATTGATTCAGATATACCAACATCATTCAACAGAGAATTTGAGAGGAGTGGGGAGCCAACTTGCACAAACACTTCAAAAGGAATGATAACATAAAATCATACTTGAACCCAAAATCCCTTTCCCCATCTAATAAGATAGTTATATAAATAATGCAACAGCTAACTTCAAAATAAATAACAACTTTCGTATAGCTGACAATGGAACAAGTACATTGACCAGATTTTCAAGATAATCGACTAATCAGAAATTGCCATTGCACTGACTATGTAAAGAGTATTTGATACCTCTTCTTTGTTTTGTTCGTGATGTTTCTTTGTTCTAATTCTCACAACCTGGGACTCTTGTGACATCTTCCTCAGCTTTTCACTCAAAACACCACAACATTCCTCAGCAGCTTTTGAGCGCCTTTGTTCTTTGGCAACTCTATTCTTGAACCATATTAGCTGCTGATTATCCTCGCTCATCTGCTTCAATTGCTTCACCACAGTTTCTAAGTAGGATCTAATCTCAAATTTCAATTTTGATTTACCTAACCATAAAAAGAAAGATCAGACACTCATATGACAAAAAAAGCAAAGAAAAAGAATTGCATTTTCATTTCAAGATTTTAATAATGATCAGGATAAACTACCTAAAGAGTGCTTATTGAAATCATCAAGATCTCTCTGTTCAGCCATGTAACCATACAGTTGACGCTTCCCACCTGGATAAAATGGCACCCGGTTGCGCTCCCAAGCATTCCTGTCTCTTCCATCATCTTCAAAATGCTTGCTTAAACGCTCTGCCTCCAAGTAACCCACTGCTGATGCTTCAAAGATCAGGATACTCATTCCACGATGGCCTTGTGGGTCATAAGCATGCCGAGCTTTAAGAGCTGCATAAGAGTTGAAATAGTCAAGAAGCTCTTGATTTCCCATTCCAATCCACTGCAAAATGAATTTCAATGTTTAATATTATTAGGGTAAGAAGTATTAGAATTAACACTAACCAAATGTACCAATCAGAGTATGAAAGTACCTTGTCATTCTCATCTTTCTCGTGTCTCGTATTCATAACCACCACCATTGGTGGCCATACAATATCCTTCTCCTTTATTCTGTCCAATCCCTCCCACATACCAAAAGTTTCGCCAGCTGGAACGGATGAAGTGCCCCTTCTCTGAAGCTCTTCCTCCAAAAGTTTTGCAAGCTCTCTGTGGAGCTTCACCCTAGTTGTACCTTTAGTTTTGGCATGAGTGATAAGTGGATGCAAGCCTGGATACCACGCTATGGCACCTGGACCACCTTTGCATGCAGGACAATGCCACTGTCTTTCAACATCATTAATTTCTTCAACATTTAAACTATCCATACATTCAAAAAGTTCCCTGAACCAGCGGTTCTTTTTCCGTGACTCATGATTCTTTTCACCAGAGTCGGAGTCAAATTCATCACTTAGCATATCATCATCATAATCAAACTCATTATCAATATCTGAATCATAATCATCATGATCACCGTCGACATCGTGACTTTTAGCACTGTCAATCCCAACAAGTTGAGGATTTTGAAGAGTTTGATTTCCTGTCGGAACCTCTTTTGAGGACTGAGTAGACCCAGCTCTACCAGGCCAATTCCATCCATGCTCCAGAGGAGGAGTAACTACAGGAGCTGATGTTGAATTGTTACAATGGGTCTCTTTGACATTTCTTGTGACAGCTTGTCTCCTTGCATCTGTCGGCAAAGTGGACCAGGTATTCCCAGTTCCCCTCCCTGACCTATCCAATTTCTGGACAGCATCTTGAAGACCCCATGCTTTATTGGAGTTCTGTTGGGCCCACTGCTTGCCTGCACTGCTTCCAGCCCTGCTCTTAGACTTCTTCACATAAACCTCCCATCCATCGTCTTGAGTAGCATCCAAGTTGATATCTGCTATCCCATGGCTAACATGGTCAACACTGTGGCTTGATGCCTCGTATACTTTTCTGCCTGGTGAATTGGATGACTTTCCACCCCCCATCCACGAGCTAATCTTTCCGTAGGATCACTAGGAAAAGAAATGACAAATCAGGGCAACAAATCAGGGTACATCACTAAAACAGCAAATACCCAAAATAAGCTACTAAAAAGAAATGCACAGGTTACATAAATGTAAAAAGAATAAATCAAAAAAATAAAAAGAGCATAAGATAGGATCATATTCAGCATAAACATCATATTCAGCATAAACACATTATCTTAGAAGGTTAAAAGATTATCCAATGTTCATCAGGTGATCCATCTTTATCCAGTGCCAGCAATAGAGATGCTTATCTTGCCATGAAGCAGGACATCAACAACAAGGGGAAAAAGAGGGGAAATCTTCAACATTTTACAGATGCATCTCAAGCTTCCGGTGTTACAATCCTAAAGTACACATTTTAACAGAAGGAGATATATTCAATACTCAAAAGAATAATAATCACTTCAAAGCTTTTACTTACATTATCTCTTGACCAATATAAAATTTTATGAAGCAAAAGGACTATCCGTTCACAAAACCAGTTAGAATTAGAACAGCATATATACCATAATGTAGAAATTTTATTAAGAATAGGCTTCAAAGTGCCAAAGAGTGTAACTAAAGCACATAAACCCATCTTGGAACAGCATGCACCTCAAAAACAATCCACGCATTATCAAGTGGAATGTCATGTCAACCTTGGAGTTAATCATTGCAAAAACATAGCAGTTGAGACGGATTTGCGTCCTTTTGCACAAACACAAAAAAGGTAATCATCACTTCTCAACAGGAGAAAATCAAAAGCTTCAAAGATAAGACCACCAAACAACAATTTCAGCACCAAATCACTGAAATATTTAGTAAGGATGGTTTCCTTGTGAGATTAAACCAGCATTCAAGAAATCTCTCAGCCATCCATTTGGTGATATTAGGAAGTGCAGTTTAACGGGATGGTGGGAATTCACCTAGCTCATACATCTATTGAAACACTCAACATGTAATTGAAAACACATAGAAACTTATATGCACTAGCAGATAAGAAACATTAATTAGAAGTTCTTGCTATGCATTCTGAGTTACATTAAATATTCCAATAGATGTATTCCCCCAAATATAGCTCATACCACGGACATTGAAATCATTCAGAATACTTGACATAGTTATGTCTCCACTCCATGAATTATTTTCATTCCATTTGTCTTTCTTCAATTTTCCCAGAAAGTATAACAACATCACAGTTTGTTTCTGTAATACCTATGCTTAACTTGTACACGCATACAGGCTGAGCATTTTTAGAGCCTCCCTTAGTGAATCCCTCCAGTTGCATCTCTTCCATACTCTTTACATAAAAATATTCATAGTCTCCAAGCAGTAAGCACATTGACATGAGTAGTAGTATGTAGTTGAAATACACGTATATCTTGTGTTTACATCACAACAGAAATTCACATAAATCCAGATTACAACATTTCTGCTAAAAATATTTATATACAAGCAATTCCTTCAAAAATTAATCCAAAAGCATCCAAAAAAAGGTCCAATTGACGCAAGCAAAAACATACCGCATTTGGATGCACTCAAACGGGGGAAAACCAGATCTCAGATGAATGCATGTAAAATACATGAATTAAGCTAAATTAAGAGGGCTAACATTAAGATTTTAGAGTAAAAACAATAAAGAGAGTACCCGCCGTAAAATTCTCCAACATCGAAAATTTTCCACTAAATGCATTGTTCATCATATCCGATATATTAACATGAACAAAGTATACATATGAAGAAATGTAAAGAAAAGGTAAGATTGAACCGAGAACTATGTATAAACACACATGTAAATAGGAAAACAAAAACAAAGAAATCGTCGATCATCCGCACCTGCGAGATTTTGCAGAGAAACGTCAACGGTTTTTGAAATTAATTCACGGGGAAAAAATAAAAACAAACAATACAAAAAGACCATATACCTTAGGATAGATAAAGAATAGCAGGAGAAAGAACAGGACACCCGAAAGGATAGACGGCGACCACCGGTAAACGCTGTCCCGGAGCGAGAGGGAGTGAGAGTGTGAGTGTGAGTGTGAGTGAGAGCGAGAGTGAGAATGTGTTTGGCGTGAAGGAGAATTGCTAATGACAGAAGAGGGGGAAGAGTAAAGGCAGCGGTGTAATATTTTTGTTGCAGTCTGTACTTTACGCTGCGGACTCCAAATTGTTCTTCAATTTGGTTATTGAATTCGATTGTAGTATAAAACCAAATGGGTACTATATGTAGTTTTTTTTATTATATATAATGTAAAAAAATTATTATCTCATATTAATTTTGAAAATTTTTTATGGGTACTATATGTATTTTTTTATTATATATAATGTAAAAACTTTTTATTATCTCATATTAATTTTGAAAAATTTTTAAAATTTTTTAAAGTATTCAGGGAGAAAAATTTACATATATGAATAACGACAAAGAATTTTCGTGAAAAAAATTATTTTATTAAATTACTCACAATTTTACATCGATTTACATATAAAAAACTTTAAAATCGATTTTAAAATAGCTGATTTTAAAGTCGGTCATTTGAATGCCCAATTTTTCCAAATTGAGTGGCAAAATTTGGCATCAAATTTTACCACTGGTTGGCCAAATTTTACAGCAGAGGGGAAATTTGCTGCAAAATTATACCTCATTAGGGTACAATTTGATGACAAATTCCTCCACAAATTCTGTCGCTTTATGGTAGAATTTATCTGTAATTTCTGCCAGGGCTGTGGTAGAAATTACAGTGCAAAATTAATTTTTTTTTAAATTCATCATTACGTGTTTATTTAAATTTTTACGGTACATAGATTATATAATTTGCATAATTAATATAAAATTATCTATCAAATACCATTATTATGTCATAATAACTAATAAATTGTACATAAGCTTTTAGTTGTTATATGTTCACAAATTTAGCTGTCGTTGAGTATATTTTACCCTATAGGACCCTTAGAGTAATCAATAAATTTTTTTATTATGCATTATATTATGATATCCTAAATAAGCATCGTTAATTTATATTTAGGTTTATGAATATTTCATTAATATTTATTATTGTAAAATATTTAATTACATTTTTCATCAATTATTATACTATTAATAATCTCATTTATATATAAATTTATCTATTAATTTAAAAATAATTAAATTTGAAATTCAACATGCGATGAGGTTTATTACTTATGTATATATCATTATTGCACATCAACTTTTAATTTATATACTATCGGTGACAGTGGCTGGGTTGAACAAATTTGGAAGAAGTAGGTTTGTCCAAGTACATGGCAGAAAATTCAAAAGAGAGATTGATCTCTCGAAATGGATTGATAGCACCTGATGGGAAAACTTGGAAAGAATAATAATAATTTGAACTGGTGCCTCTACTTTAGGAAAACTCTGAACCGAATATGGTGTTGGAGAAATAGATCACTCTATGAAGAAGATTGGAACCTCTCCTAACACCAGATCTGATTAGGATCATCTTGGTTAGGGGTAGGAAATTATAATTCATTATGTATACTTCAATGGTAATACTTTTTATTTTCTATTTTATTGGTAAATATTACTAGATTTAGTTTGAAATTTATCACAAAGCTGATGAAATTTACTAAAATTTTAAAATATTTTTATCATTTGGTCAAATTTTGCAATTGACTAGTTTGACTAGTAATCACAAAAATGCAACACATCACTATAAAGGCATCCAAGTTTTTTTTTTTAACATCTTTTTCAATTATCTGCTTAGCAGCATTACAATCAATTCTTAATAAGAAATTTCGATTAAGTAGATCATCTTGCATTTTATTAATGCACTTCACAATAGAAATCATTTCTTTATTAACTATGGAATATTTATGTTGTGTGAGATTCCACTTTCCAGAAACAAATCTAACTAGTTCTTCCTAATTGGCCCAAGGATTCTTTGTTTTAGAATACCTCCATAGCCTATATTACAGGTGACTGTTTCCAAAATTTTAACAAACTGAGGGTTTGCGAGCTTTAAACAAGGTAACATTTTTACATTTTGTTTAATTATCTTAACTGCTTCAGTATGTTGAGCAGTCCAAGGACTTGCATTCTTTTTTAGCCTAGCATACATAATTGTTGTATCTTTGGCTAAATCCTTATAATAAGCTGAAACATAATTGAGACTGCCAAGAAATCTTTGTATCTAAAACTGGAATAGCACTATTCAATGACCTGAAATTACGCAGACAACTTAAAAAGCAAAATCTCACGGAGGAGAGGCAATTAGGAAACTTTTGTCAACATTTCACTTTTGATTTACCTAAATCCTCAAAAAAGGATAGAAAGGAAAATTCATTTTCTAAAAAGAAAAAGAAAAAACATAAATCAAAAGAAAAGAAAGAACGATTGGAAAAAATTTCCAAGAAAAAGCATAGAAAGGCTAAAAATAAGTTAGCCAATGTTAAGTGACATAAATGTGGTTAGTTGGTCATTATGCTAATAAGTGTAAAACCAAACAAATGCTTGATATGATCGAAGATGATCATCACAGGTTTCAATTGAGTAAATTACTACTCACAAATACTGAAGAAAATATGTCTTTAGAACCATACGATTATTCTTCTGATAGTTTAGATTCTCATAATCATAATTCTACAGAACTGGAATATTACAAGCATATTGTTGAAATGAGTGCAAGAATACATGTGCTCTCTCAAACTGATCAAGACTTGATTAAATTAATTGATCAAGTTAATGATCCAGAAGTTAAAAAAATATTAATTGAGAAAAACTTGAAAATTGAAAAAGAGAAAAAGACTTCTTTTGAACCTACTTAGGTTTATAATATGAAAAAAGTTTATTCAAGACAAACTAAAGTTGAGTCAGATGAATCCTCTCCTACCATAATTGGTGATTTAAAAAAGGAGATAAATGGATTAAAATCAGAAATATCTTATTTGAAATTAAAAAATTTTGAGTTTAATAATAGATGAACTCAGTTAGAGAAGGGAAAGAAACCGGTTGTAATAGAACATCCGACAGAAGCTCGCCCTGAGAAAATTCTTGAATACCTAAATGTTCTTCAAATTTATTTTTTTAAAAAATAGTATATTAAACTTACAATATTAATAAACCACGAATATATTATTCCTAATTTAATCACTTTAACATATAGTGGTGCAGATATGAACTGCCTTAAATAAGTTATAGTCCCTTCTCAATACTTTGAGAAAACCAAGCAAGCTGCTAGTGGTGAAAAATGAAAATTTAATACAAACTTACTAATGCGTTTGTTTGTAAAGATGAAGTATGTATTTTTGGGACATAACATTTTTGGAGGAAATAATCCCTATAGAAAGAAGTATTGAATTTTCTTCTGGCAAGCACAATTATCTGTATTTGATTTTGATATTGAACACATTAAAGGAGAATCTAACTCCTTGCCTGACTTTCTCACTCGTGAATTTTTATAGGGTTCATGAATAATGGTTCATGTAGATAAACCAAAGTGATCGATGAGAAGCTGATCCAGAGGACAATCCTCTCGAGGAGGATCTTCAAATTGAGGATCATATGTTCCAGGTGCTTTCTCAAATCGGGGATTACATGCTCCTAGCAGAGGAAAGGGTAGAAATTCTCTCCAACTTTCATCATCTTTAAAGATGGTGAACCTAAAGATGATGAACCTCAAGCAATATCATGAGGGCAAAGAAAGGTTTGGTGAATCATCACCATCCCAACAGAACACTTCATCAAAAGTTTTGATGAAAGATTTAGTGGAATCTAAAATGGAATTTCATGATATTGAAGAACATGAAGAAATTCTTCCTATTGAAATGGAGGATCTCCATTGGATCAATGATTTGTGGTGCCTTACGCAAAAATATTTGCATATTAATGGTTATCCTAGAAGGGAGTATAAACCCATTATGTATTATGTGACAATTCTAGAAGTATCTCACTCAGCTGAGATCATCTCCATTAATTAATATAGAAGCTAATCTCCGATTTGGTAGGAGATTATCTCATATTAGGAGAATTACTATAGATTCCATGTAGAATTTTTTGACGAGATAATTGTATCTCATCAATTACTTTCTTTTTATTCTCAGAAGATGCAACAACTCTGAAATAGCAGATCTTGCTGGAGCTACTGAGGGCGGTTCATAAATTCTATAAGGAGTTCTGCTTGATAAGGATCTGGCTAATTCGATCCTATTTTGTGGAGTGAAGGATATTTCAACATCTCCATCAGCATGCTGAACATTTTGGTTAACACTTGAATTCAAGATTGGCCTAGGTGCTATTGCATTTGGCAACAACCAAGATTCTAGAAAGTTTATTTCTTCCTATTTTAACAACTTATTAGCTGCTATATTTGTAGTCATTAGGTTGGATTCAACCAAGACTGTCTGACTCTCAAAGCTAGTATGCTTTGACTTGGGGCATAAAGTATTTATTGCTCTAAAATGGATTCTATAGATTATTACTATAGTCTCTGAACCAGGGATAAAATTATATCCATGGGTCTATATTTTGAGGGATATTGCCTCATACAGATTTCTGTCAGATAGTGACGGACTCAAATTGGGGTATACATTGAAGTACACCAGTCCATGACAATGACTAGTCTAGACCACTCCCATTAAGGATGGTTTCCAATCCAAGCGTCTAGCATCTCTCAGTGTTGTTAGGATGGAAGAATTCAAAAATGCAAGAGTTAGAGGCTTGAAAGCAACCTGGATTAAACCAATATGGAAATATGTATAAGCTGGTGCCTATAACGCTGCAAATCAACAAGTGAGAGTAACTTTAAATTCTGGATGTGATTATCCATAGTTACTGTGTGTTCCATTAATTTAATGGATTGTTTTAATTTAAATTCAAAGGTACCAATT
Source organism: Rauvolfia tetraphylla (assembly GCA_030512225.1). NCBI lineage: Eukaryota > Viridiplantae > Streptophyta > Magnoliopsida > Gentianales > Apocynaceae > Rauvolfia > Rauvolfia tetraphylla. Next base: position 4,598,845 of record JAJQKT010000017.1, read on the forward strand.
TGGTAAATTCTTTTAGGATCTACAGACGAAATTGTTCATCTATTCAAAACCACTTCATTATTAGGCTTCAGTTAGCTCAGGATTCTTCATTAATTGAGTTGCATCATAAGTAGAAGATAAAATTCTTCTATACATGCAAATAGATATATTATGTTTGGTATAATAAACATAATCATTTTAATAAGTAAATTTTTGCTTCTGATATGTGAGTTATAGTTTATAATTATGTTTAGTCTGTTGAAACTGAATTATAGAAGAATCTCTAATTTATATTATGAATAGATGAGATGTCATCTTAAGTCGTGTTAGGGTTTAGAGTGGTAGAAAAATTGCTTTGCATTCGTAAGTCCACTATTTCTGCTTCTAAGTCAATGACAAACGTGTTTATTCATTTTATAAACTTGAGATTTAGGTTAATTCAGATACTTCTAACTAATCATAATGGTAGTAATTAGTCTACCATTATGAACATTGGTATCTGCTCAATGGTGGCTTAATAATTGGCTCTGATACCAAAACTAAAATAAAAGACAAATAAAATCAATTGGTACATAATAAAACTTACAAGTATGCAGACCATGAAATAGCCGATGTAGAAACAGAGGTTTTATTTATCAGAGAGGGAGAGAGAATTTAGTGAAAGGTAAAAAACATACCTTTTGAATACAAAATAAAATTTTTATAAAGGTATCCATACCTGAACCCCATATTCCAAACCTAATCTATAACGGATTCCAAATATTCGAAATTCGAAATTATCTAAAGAATATTCTAGTAATATTCCCAAATAAAATAAATTGGTATAGAATAAAACTTACAAGTATGCTAACCAGGAAATAGTCTATATAGAAATAGAGGTTTTATTTATCAGAGAGAGAGAGAATTTAGCGGAAGGTAAAAAACTTACCTTTTGAATACAAAGAGAAATTTTTAAAAAGGCATACGGACTTGAAATTCAGATTTCATACCTAATCTATAATGGATTCCAAACATTTGAAATTAAAAAATATCTAAAGAATATTCTAGAATAATCCTAAATAGGGTCCTGAACCATTTAAGCTCCAATAATTTCCTAATAAAAAAATACAAATAGTAAAAAGAAAACGACAACTAGGTCTCACTTTTACAAAAAGTCAAAAAGTATATAGTAAAAGAAAGATGCTATTTCTGTCAAGGAATATTCAGTAGAATATTCTTCTTTAATCCTTTGGACCTTCAGAGTGTTTTGGCCCTTCCGAGCTATTTGAGCTTCCTATTCCCGAGCTTCTTCTTCACTCAGTGTTGCCTTTTCCTTTGTCCTTTTGTTTTGGACTGAGTTTGATTGAAACCACGATCCTTCAATATGCTCAAATGGATCAAACAGAGTGTTTGTTTGTTTGGGGTCTTGTGCCTCAAGTTCATCTATAGGCAAGTCATCTTCTTCATCTAAAGTTGTTGTTATTGACATTTTTTAGGAAGATTTTCCTGGAAGGCTTCACAAAATTGAGCCTTCATATACTCCATACATTTCATCATTATTTGATCTAGAGTCATATGTGGATATTTTCTTTCTAAAAATATCTTAACCTTAGTAAGGGCAGTTATTCCCGTTTTAGGAACAGATGTGGATGCTTCAGAGTTTCGATTTACTTTGTAAAGAGTAATTTTCTTTACAATAGCATCTACCATTTCTTGAATAGGCCATTAGGCCCACCATCGAAAATGAAAAGTACTAATCAGGACAGGAATTCCTAGTACATCGGTTGAGGTGCCTACACCTATTTCCAAATCCATGGTATGGTAAATTCAGCAAAAATAGTGGAAAACACATTGTCTACACACTATTTTGTCCTGAGACTGGAGAAATGGATGACATTCAAGCCATTCCTCATGTAGGTTTTCAATGTTTGGTGGTAAAAGAGATAACTTCGGCCCAAACTTTCTCTACCATTGGTAAAATCAAGTGGGAATAGTTTTAGTCTATGGGAAAAAATATTTTCCTATTGGAAAGCCAAGTGTTTTCTCTATGGATTCTCATAGTATAATGCATAAGTCCATGCATCTACATAATCTCAGTAAGTCTACTGGTATACGTGCTGTTTATTCACGACAATTTGGATTTGGCATGGATCCTATCAGATTTAAAACCCTTAAAATAGCACATTTGCTATAATTAATAATACAGATTCAATATTATTATTTTGGTAATGATGCTTGATCTCAACAGAGTGAGATGCTTCTAGAATTGTCACATAGTACATTTTGAGTTTATATTCCCTTTTGGGATATCCATTAATATACAAATATTTTTGCATGAGGTACCACAGATCACTGATCCAATAGAGATCCTCCATTTCAATAGGTAGAATTTCTTCTTGTTCCTCAATATCATGGAGACTTTCTACCCCATCCTCTACTAGGAGCATGTGATCCTCCATCTGAGGAAGCACTTGGAACATAGGATTCTCGATTTGAAGATATTCCTAAGGATGGTCCTCTGGATCAGCTTGTTATCTTTCACTTTGGTTTATCTACATGAACCTTGCAAAAATTCATGAGTAAGAAAGTTAGGCAATGAGTTAGATTCTCCTTTAATGCATTCAATATCAAAATCAAGAATAGATAATTGTGCTTGCCAACCAGCAAATATTTGTACGGACACAAGCTTTTTTATGTCTTTTTCAATTATCTATTTAGCAGCACTACATTCAATTCTCAATAAGAACTTATGATTAAGCATATATCTAGCATTTTATTAATGCACTTCATAATAGAAAACATTTATTTCTTAATTATGAAATATTTTTATTGAGTAGGATTCTACTTTTCAGAAACAAATCTAACAAGTTCTTCCTGATTAGTCTGAGCATACTTTTGTTTCAGAATACCTCCATAGCCTATATCATATCCATTAGTTTCACAAATTTGGAAAATTGAGGATTAGCGAGCTTTAAACAAGGAAACATTTTCACCTTTTATTAATTCTCTTAATTGCTTCAGCATGTTGAGCAGTCCAAGGACTTGCATTCTTTTTTAGCGTTGCATACAACATTGTTGTATCTATGGCTAATAAGTAGAAACATAATTGAGTCTGCCAAGGAATCTTTGTAGCTACTTTATATTAGCTATTTCATCTAGGAATTTAGAAGCAAATCCAATACTTCTTTCATTAGGGAATATTTTCTCCCAGAAATGTTATGACCCAAAAATCTAAAAAAAGTCTGAAATAACTTCTTTTTTGGGGCATAAATTACTAAACCATTTTTTAGTATTAAACACTTAGGAATATTTTAAGTGTTTGAAGTGTTAATTAATATTCTAGGAAAATACCACAATATCATCAATATAGACCATAATAAAGATCTTACATGGATTATCTATATCATCCAAAATATGTTGAAATTCTTAAGGTGCATTCTTCAGGCCAAATATGGCATAATATGCTAGTAACCATAATATGGCATCATGTTCCATTCATAATGACCATTAGGGACAATAGAGGCAGTTTTATATCTGTCTTTTGGATCAATTTGAATATGCTAGTAACTAGATTTCAGATTAAACTTGGAGAATATAATTGCTCAATGTAATATGTCTAACAAAACTTTTTTTGTTAGGAATAGGATATCTAATCCATTTTAGAACTCTATTTAATGGTTTGTAATTAATATCCAATCAAGGAACTCCCCGTTCCTTTTCAGCATTTTTATTAACATAAAATGCTATACAACTCCAAGAAGAGTTAGAGACTTTAGTTAAGCCTTTATCCGGTAAGGATGAGATTTCCTTCCGGCAAAGATCAAGATATTCTTGATTCATCTGACAAAAGGCCTAGCCTTGGTCAAAATATTAGATTCATTGAATCCAAGTTCATAAGGTAATTTTACCATATTTATCTTTCTTTCCCAGAAAGGATCTGGCAAATTACTCGAAAGTCTTTATGGAATGATTTTTTCATTTTAAGATTCTATCTTGAATTTTAGAATCAGATAATTTTCTCTGCGAATCTAGATTATGAACTTCTTGACTCAAAAAATTGATTTGATTCTATTTTAACAAAACTTGTTGAAGTTCGAACAATATTATTGTCTGGGGATTTGAAATAAACTCAAAGAAGAGTCTAGTTCCATTGTTCTTAGCATATATGCTAGTGTTATCAGCTTTTATAGGCATTACATCATTAATAAATGAAGTGCCAAAAATAACAAGTTGTGAAAGATTTTTCACAAGTAAAAATGAACTTGGAATACAAACTTCATCATTACAAACATACACATTAGTAAGTTTGTATTCAGTTTCCAGTTTTTCACCACTAGCAGAGGTTAGTCCTCACTTTAAGGCTGTTCCTATCAGCACCACTATCTATTAAAGTGGTTAAATCAGGAATAATGTACTCCTGGTTTATTAAATGGTAAGTTCAATAGACTATTTCTGAGAAAGTCACTATTGAAGAACATTAAGATATTCGGGACTTTTCTCAGGAGTTTCTACCGGATGTTCTATTACAACTGATTTCTTTACTTTTTGTAGTTGAGTTAACCTATTGTTAAACTCAATATTTCTGAATTTCAAATAAGATATTTCTGATTTTAATCTCAATTTGTGAAGCCTACCAAGAAAATCTTCTTTAAAAAACTATGGTTACTGGCAGATTCAGATTGATCCCAAAGACATATATAAAACTGCCTTTGTTGTCCTTAATGGTCATTATGAATGGAACGTGATGCCACTTGTATATATATATATATATATATATATATATATATATATATATATATATATATATATATATATATATATATATATATATATATATACATTTGTATGAAAGCAAAATGAGAATAATGAAACCAACATGACTAGTTGCACAAGGTTTTCGTAAAGACCATATATCAATTATGACGAGACATGTTTACCTGCAATGGATCCAATACCTAGTAGAGCGCGTAATAGATAAAGTTAGTGCTTATCTATATGGGAATCTTAACAACGACATTTATATGAAAATTCCAAAAGGATTCAACATGTCCACCAAAGGTGAATCTGGTTGTCGTGGAGATTATTCCGTTAAGTTACAAAAGTTATTAAATGGCTTAAAGTAGTCTAGACACATGTTGTATAACCGTCTTAGTAAAAGCTTATTAAAAACAATACACAAAAATGATCCAATATGTTAATGTGTATTTACTAAGAAGTATATTTCAGGGTTTGTAATACTCGTAATATATGCTGATGATATCAATATTGTTGGAACTCTAGAAGAGCTCCATGATGTGGTGAATTATTTGAAACAAGAGTTTGAGATAAAATATTTTTGAAGGACCAAGTTCTGTCTTGGTCTACAAATTGAGCATTTGAAAGATGGATATTTCATTCACCAATCGACATATAGAATGAAGGTCCTGAAAAGATTTTACACGGACAAAGCACATCCTTTGAGCACTCTAATGGTCGTTCAATCTCTAGATGTAAATGAAGATATCTTTAGACCTCGAGAAGATAATGAAGAACTGCTTGGTCCGGAAGTAACTCATCTTAGTGTAATTGGTGCATTAATATATCTAGCTAATAATATAAGACATGATATATTATTTTCTGTGAACTTATTAGCAAGATATATTTCTTCTCCTATAAGATGACATTGGAATGGTGTTAAGTACGCCCTTAGATATCTTCAAGGTATCATAGATCTCGGATTACTTTATTCAAATAAAACCAACCGGAAGTTAATTTATATGTAGATACTGGATATTTATCCGATCCACATAAAACACGTTCTCAAACTGATTATGTATTTACCTATGATGGTACTGCTATTTCATGGTGTTTTGCGAAACAGTACATGGTAGCTACTTCATCTAATCATTCTGAAATTATACATCTTAATGAGGCAAGTCGAGCAAGTATATGATTGAGATTTATGATCTATTATATTAAAAAGAATTATGGACTATTTTCTGGAAATAGGAGTTCAACTCCTCTATATGAGGATAATGCAACTTGTATAGCTCAATTAAAATGAGGATATATTAACGGAGATAAGACAAAGAATATATCACTAAAATTTTTCTTTACTCATGAACTCCAGAAGAGTAGTGAATAGATGTGCAACAAATTTGACCATGTGATAATCTGGAAGATCTATTCACTGAGACATTATTGACAACAATATTTGAGAAATTGGTGAATAAAATTGGAATGTGTCAGCTAAGGAATCTTAAAGGATTATCTCATCAGGGGGTAGTGACAATGACATAAAGAGTAGTGTACTCTTTTTCCTTCACTAGAGTTTTTTTCACATGATTTTTTATCTAGTAAGGTTTTAATGATGCATACTCTTTATGTAATGGACATCCAATAAAAGTATTATGAGATATAATGAATGTCTATTATTCTAAGAGAAAATTTTTCTAAGTTATGGAATATGAAAGGTTAGGTGTTACGATCAAAGTTATAACACCCATCCTTTATAGATCACTATCTTCATTACCTCCATTATCTTAGAGAACATGGAAGGTAAGTTATGTAAGTTATATAGGAGGCTACTAATGACTTATGATGGAAAGAGTCACTTCTAACTCTATAATTAAAAACTTGTAAGAGTGTACATGCATGGTGAAAAGCTCTTAATAAAATTATAGTTTTTACATTTCTTATGTTATCTCTTTCTCTCTTTTCGTATAGTTCAAAGTTTTCATCATTGTTATTTTATTGTTAGCTTTTGTCTATTATGACCAAATTTTACAACATTATGCTTAATAATCCGCATTAATAAACAAATAGATGGGCCTTTGCTGAAATATTTTATTCGTTGATAGATAGTAATTAATTAATACTCTATCTGTCTAAAGCTGAATCACATATTTTGATTTGACACAAAATTAAATAGAGTAGATTGAATATAAATAAATTATTATAATATTATTATAAATTAAAGAGGTTAGCGCTACAATCTAAGCATTAGCGAAGCTTAAATCCTTTAATTCAAAGAAGTCTAAAAGGTTAACGGTAGATCTATTGTGTTAGTGAAATTTTGATATCCTCATATTAAGAAGATTAGTAATGTAAATTTAAATAAAAGGTTTGACTATTTTTAAAAATAAAATATTTAATTTCTAATAATTTTAAAAATGTGAATATTTAATTTATTGAAAGAGTATATTTTTATGACTTTACCTATATATATATATATATATATATATATATATATATATATATATATATATAACATATAGGCGAGTCCTTTGTCAAAGTTTTGGGAATGAAAGCTCCGGTAATATATTTTTTCTTTTTTAAAACAAAAGGAAGAAGAGCTTAATGAAACCATGAAGTGATTTTCGGACGCACCTGTGAGGCCTTAAACCAAACTGAGCCCTAATCCAAATGTATCACAATAGTTTTTCATCTATTTCAAAATATAAGGTATTTTGATACTTTTTGTCTATATTAATAAAAAATAAAAGATATTTTTTATTATATACTTAACTAATTTAATTTATTCTCCACACTAATATAAAAAAGAATGAAAAATGATATTTATAGTTGATGGTAACTCTAGAAAAATAATACTTAAAATTTATACAAGATCAAAAATTTTGATTAGGAAAAATGACCCAAAAGGCCTTATATTTTAAAATAGAAGGAGTATCAATTAACTGAAATAATCAGTAATCACATACTACTATAAACATAATTGATGAGCCAAGCAGTTGTAATTGGTAGAATATTCAATCAAACCTAAAGGTTTTAGATTTGACACTCATAGAGCGCAATGCTTAATGAAATGCATATAAGTGACTTGTGAAGTTGTTTATAAGGAGAAGTCATCTCTCAACAATTTTATCTATACTTAGGTCTTCATGTGAGTGGCACATGAAAGATTCTTGGATTTTGTCATAAGAAAGGTGGTAGGGACCATTATTTTTACTAAAATAAATGGTCTCGATGCTAAAAAGAATATAATAAAAAGTTTTAGATTTAATCTCAGAAAAACAAAATAATTTTTGAACTAATTTTGCTAGTTTCTCTATAAATCACATACTACTATAAATTGTAATTTGAAGAGATAAGCAGAAAATTAATAGAGGATTCTACCAAGTCAAAGGTCTCATTCATACTCATTGAGTACAATGCCATTTCCTTCTTGTCTTTTCTTGTCTTTTTGTAATAGTATAAAAATTACTAAAAAAAACTACCGAAGACTTGGAGTAAAACAAGGGCAAAAAGGCTTAAACAAAAGTAAGAACTTCAGGGCTTTTCTCATTGTCTTCATGTGTTACAGATGAAATGAAACACACATCTCTTTCATATTAGATTTTGAACTCTAAGAGAAGTTGGAAACAGCTTGAGGACTATGGCCGATCCGTGCTCGGTTAATGCGTTCTGTTTACTGATGATCTACACAGTTTTGATTGTTGTTTCTTTGAAGATTAATGAAAAAGCCATGGCAGAGCCACAGTTCACCGCAATGTATGCATTTGGTGATTCATTGACAGATCCTGGGAACAACAATTACCTCTGCTCTTTGGCAAAAGCAAATTATTTTCCTTATGGCGTAGATTTTGCCGGAGGACCTCCTGGGAGGTTCTGCAATGGAAGAGCCAGCATAGACTACCTTGGTAACTCTTTCATGAACTGTGATTTAATGTTCTTTTTTTTTCTGTATTTCACACAAAAGAATAATAATTACTGGTATGAAAAGATTAAGGTTTCTTTTAATGCATGTTTTTAATTTCTGTTTCTACTTTAATTTCCATATATAGGAGACTTGGTAGAGCTTTCAGTTCTTCTGCCATACACTAGCCCATCAGCCATTCTTAGGGGTCCAAATTATGCTTTTGCAGGAGGGGGATTCTTGAAGAGATTGGAATAAAACTTGCAAATCTTGTAAATCCTATAATTTGCTTTTTTTAATAAAAATTTCAGAATGCAAAGTGATTAACATGCATTTCCACCAGTAAAAATCGTGTTCTTTTTTTTCTTCTTTGTGCAAAAGAGATCTTATTCAAGATCAAAGAGTAATACTGAAACAAGTCGAGAAGTGACTGGTTCATAAGTGCAGAACTTTGAGAACAAACACACTGAACCAAATGAGGACTTCAATGGAAGAAGAGGAGTTGAAAGATCATTTGGCGAAGGCTTTAGTCATAATGGCCCTTGGAAGCAATGATTATATCAACAACTATTTGCAGCCATAATTTTAGTCAACCAGCTTTGTTTACTGCCCTCAAGACTTCGCTGATCTTCTCATTGCTTGCTACACCAAACAAATATTGCTAATAACTCCCTTCTGCTTGTTTTTTAGATTAAAAAGGAAAGAATAACATATTTTATTATTTTTAAGTTACGATATTCTTTACTAATCTTATATATCTTAATTTTTTTGATATATTAATGTAAAGAGATATAAATCGAACTCACAATCTATTTTCACTAAAGAGTATTTCTAATTAACTAAACTATCATCTTATATATCTGCATATATCAACATTGAAAATACTATTTTTTATTCCTCAACTTTAATTTTTTATTTGAGAAATTTTTAACATTAATTTAGATATATGATGCGCGATGTTGGTATTACTTGATTTTCATTTTCTTAGAAAGAAACTAATTTACTAGTTTCAAAGGATATTTTTCACCCTTTTTCCAATATAGATATGATTGAGCACAAGATAGACTTTGATAAATTATATTTTAACCATTATTTAAAAATAATATATCAGTTATTTAAGGGTTAATTGATATAAATTTTATGACTTTAATTTATTTTAGTAAATTAAATATTTATGTACTTAGTATGAATTAATTAAGATAATTTTATTTATAAAGTATAATTTAATTCACTAATTTTACTAATTATTATTGAAGGGTTAAAATGATAATTTCATGAGAAGAAAAGATAAAAGAAGAATTGGTTATGAAAAGAAAAAAAAAGAGAAAATAAAAATTTACCAAGCTATAAAATAAAAATTTACCAAGCCATTTCAGAAGTGACAATAATTCAATTTAAAGAAGAAAAATAAATATGTCAAAATTGACTTTGATTTGAACAAGAATTTGGAATACAAATTGGATTTGAATTCCAAAAAAATATAGGCCAAGAAGTCTTGGCAGAAGGAGAGATTGTGTGTGGACCAAAAAAATAAAAAATTGAGAAAGAAAAGAGAGAGTTGACCGAGAATAGAGCAGCAAAAGAAAAAGACGGCAGCAAGAAGACAGAAAACAGGGTTGACCGAGAGGAGAAGAAGAGGAGAAACAGAGAAAGCTTGGAGTTCTCGGGCTCTTTTATTTCTTTGTTTTCTTTTATTTTTTATGTTAATTAAATTTATAACTTTAAATGTTTGGATCACGAGTAGCTCTAAGACTTTTGATGAATGACAAAACTCTTATGGATTTAATTAATTCTAATTAAAGATTATTTCTTTTATCTCGATTTTGGTTAATTGTTATTATTGTTTTTAATGCTTATAATTTTTGGACCATTTTTGCATGCCTATAAATTTATTCTAGTAGCTGAGAAGTACTGGATTAAATTGGATCATAGTAACAACAACACATCATAAAACTGATTAGAGATAGATTCGATTTCTTTGTATGGTTTCTAATGAGTAGGAAGCAAAAGTTAGGGAATTCTATATAAGTGGTTGCAGCTTTAATAATGAAAATCACATAGAGATACGATTGGTTTATTAATTAAAGTTAGATACTTTTCACCAAGAGATTGAGTCTAACATATAATTAAAAAGTTTACCATTAACCAAGTCGAGAATTAATTTAAAAAAATTAATATTTTTATAAGAGAAGTAAGATGGATTTAGAATGTCTTAGTCTATTCATTGCTATTAATTTTTAATTAATATAATTATATTATGAAATTAATATTGTGGATGTCCATTATCTGATATCAAAGAGGTAATCCAATATCAGAGTTATAGAGATACTTCAACTATCCAGAAGTAGATGGAAGAGTTCTATCATATTTTTGATTCGTGATAGGATTTGTCTTCTGATTACTCTCTACTTCTTCTTATTGATATGTACCCCTGAACCCTATAAATAGGGCTTTAGACTAATGTATTGTAGACACTCATTCATTGATTGATTTACTCTCACAGAATCAATAAAGCTCTTGTGTTTTTTCTCTCTATTTTCTCTCTATAGTTTTTCCTATTTTCTACGTTGTAGTTTCTTTATTAAGTTCTCTATATTAGTATTACGATTTCGTTGTGCCGACGGCTACTACGCGCCAACAAATTCATAACACGTTATCAGCACGAGTCTCTGCCACAGAAGTTGAGAGCTTAATCAAGAAAAAAAATGAGGTATTCTTTTCTACCTTTGAATTCCTATGGAAAAATTTTTCAAAACTCGTTTTTTTTCTCTCTTGATATTTATAGAAATAACTATATGTCATAGATACTAGATGCTCAAATTTATTGAGATGTAATGGGTATGACAGACACCATTGTTGAAAATAATGCATTATCATGTCAAAATCGCATAAAAACCATGATTTTTTTCCGTCATAATTTCTATGAGGATCTAAAGGCAGAATATCTTATCGTGAAAGATCCACTTATTTTGAGGAAGGATCTAAAAGAAAGATTTGACCACCAGAAGATGATCATTCTACCAAATGCTCATTTTACTTTATATCTATAAGTAAATGCATTAGAATTAATGGTTATGGCCCTGGAAGAGGTTGTAATCATGCTCGAAACCATAGACACGGATATGGTAAGAACAATTCATATAATTATGGTGATCAAAATATATGCATTTGGATATTGTGGATCTTGAAGATGCCATTTAAATACAAAGCATCAAGGCCACTTGATTACTAGCAAATTGTGAATGAAATATACAATCACCAGAAGATGATTGTTATATAAATGCTAGTGATAATTTGTTATAAGTGTGCCTAAAATATTTTATGTCTATCAGTATAAAAGATTTTTTCTTTCTCATATCTCTAACATGCTCTTGTAGTAGCAATATCAAGAAGAAATTTTTCAAAAGTATTTTAAATTTATATCTTCTAAGACTAAATGAGTCATGGATAAAACATTTTGACGCTCGACCAAAGTTTTTATGCCATTTCCTGAAGTAAATGACATTATAAATTATAATATATTTATGTACGAGATTTTGGTCGCAGTTAGTAGAAATACACTTTGTTCTTATACTATAAGAATGACTCATTAAATCTCCAGTGAATAGATACTAACCACAAGTGAGAAAATAATGAGAAGAAAAAAGGGAAAGTAAGAATTCTAACATGTTATTGATACAATATGAAAGTTTTTCACGTACCTGTACTACGTCAAACATGTTTCTCTATTAATTATTTATATTTCTTTACTTTCCTAAATTATACTACTGATAATAATGATGCTTGTGTCGATAATATTGATATGATACATGTAAATGTAGCCAATTCTTTTGAATATCCAGAAAGAGTTTTTAGTATTTTGAATGTTAACCAAAATTTTAAATTATCAAATTGCTATTTTTCTATTTATTTTGTGATTATTATTGAAAAAATTTCATACTATATACTTATATTTTAGTATTTGTATATTATTTTAGTTTGTTTTGGATCAAGAATAGTGAAGATACAATTTGTCTAAATTATATTTGTTGTTTATTTGGATAAAATTTAAAATATATGTCCAAATTAGAAATGGTAGTGCAAGGTTCCAGAAGAACTAATTGATCAATCTTCACCTAATGGTCAATTATTGTAATGCATCATTCTCCATATAGTCTAGAAAACTTTTGAACATTGATTATATTATCAGTATATCGAGACATTGGATGAATAAACTTTTGAGGCATATGCATTGCCATTATGACATAAAATATATATCATTTATAGATATTACTATTCATCTCTCATGTTTTATATTGCATAGATTTATGAATTTGAAATGCAATATTGAGCAAACTAGAAGTTTTCTGATAAATAATTTATTAGTTGGAATAACTAGTTGGACCATCCCGGATCATTAAAATACGAAGAATAATTATGAATTTATTATGGAACCGTAAGTTTCCTAATATGACGAATTTATAAGTGCTGTTTGTTTTATTTAAAAGTTACAAGTATCACTTGGGGTTGAATGTGTTATTTTGGGATGAATTGGAGAAATTATTAGTTGATGTATCAACAAATAGTCATATGTATATTCTTATTTTTGCAACCTGTAGTTTGCACAATTTATTGATAATAAGCTCATGTTTTAACATTATCCCAAAGATATAACTTGTCATAATAATATTGGTTATATTGAGATATTGAACATCCTGCAGAATGTTCATGATTGTGATATATTACACTTATTTCATATTTTGCCAACACATTTTGATTCTCCTCATAATAGTTGGTTTGTGGTCAGAAACTAAATATTTTTTATACTAAATTTAGAGATGCACTATATATGTTGCTTCATCACAAATGCAATGAGATGGGTTCTTAAAGAGATTATTAAATATGTTTGGAGTAAATCTCAAGGGAGAGATTCGTATTTTGTTAATTTTGAATATGTTGCCCCAACATAAAGAGGAAGAAGTATGAGGCTGGATAAAGATATTAGTAAGTGTCTCATCTTGATCTTCTATTTTGATCCTTATAAAAGATACCTTGAACCATAAGTTCAAAGGATAATTTATATGGCCAGATATATTAATTAACCAACATCCAGCAAAGAATGGTCCTATTATATTTGATGTCCCTGAAGGACAATCTACCACTATAAATAAATTTGAGACACAATTAAAACGCGGTAGATAAGTCAGTTCCAAGAATACAAACTCCTTAATGGAGCAAAGACTTAAGATAGTCATATATGTTAAGTCGAGGAGATTTAAATTTCAGTAGAATTTTTTTTTCTAAACATGATTGATATATTATTTTCAGAAGAAATTCAGGTACCTGAAAAGTTTGATAAATGATGAGGTCTCAAAATGATTGAGAAATACTAGAACTGCACAAGTATACGATGTCAACGATATTAATGCGCATAATATATTTATTCAAAATGAGGATTTCCAAATCGAGGTTTGCAGACTCGAAATGATAAAGTTCGCATGAGAAATATGAAAAATTTAAACTATTCACAAGTATACTTGAAGTGTACATGTATTTCCAGTAGGAATTATACACTTGAAGTGTAATCCCAAAGAGATAGCAATTAATATTTGCTTGTAAAATGTGAATATTTGCCATGAGTTATGGCGTATGATTCTTCATAAGACCTGGCGCTAATAACGAAAAAATATATTTCTAGTGGTGGATATAATAGTGCATGATAACACTTAATATGTGTTTATCTTTATTATCATTTGATAATAATACTTATATTTGAAGTCCCTGATGGATTCGATATGCTTGAAGCATATAACTGTTCCTGTAGAACATAATGAGATTGTCTCAGTGAATTCTTATTAAAAGAATGAAATATATCCATATATGCTGAAATTTTATACGTAGCTATACTTGCTATAAGTATTTCTTTATTAGAAGATATCCTCATTGTACAATCTATTGATTGGCATAATGTTCTCCATATTAGGGGGAGAAAATCATCAATTAAAGAGGATATCATTTATGACCTTCATTATCTTGATCTATGCATAAGCATTAATGAACTGGAAGTTCAAAATGTTGTTTATTTGTATAAAATTACAAATTGATTATTTGACTGACTTCTGTAGAGTTAGTCAATATGATATTTTAGCTATAGATATTCTTATTTGAATAAATGTCCCAGCAGGACAAATATATGAATTCTATAGTCATATGATTTTGATACACGCATGAAGCATGATTGATCTCTTGATAAAATCCTCAAAAGAGAAAATGATTTGATGATCAAGATATTTTTCCTGAAGAATTTAGAGGAGCAAGTATAATGATCAATATTTTTTTTTTGATTGAACATCCTGAAGATGTTTCACATGGACATAACACATCAATGGCCATTGGGTTATTATTGTGAGATCTTTTATATCTATTAAAGGATATTGAAGAACTCTTTGGTCTTGAAGTACCATAACTCTGCAATTTAGAGAATAAATACACTTGTTTGCATGCAAGTAGATATCTATTCTAGTTCTTCCTTACCCAATGAATTTTGAGATGGCATTAAGTTTGCCTTTTGAAATCTCCTTGAGATAGTTTATCTCGAATATTGAGAAAATCTAACTTCTGTTAAGATGGATATGTAAGGTATAAGTTACATATATGATTCACATAAACCATGCATTTATAGGCATGTGTTGATTATAACAGCTACATCTTCAACTCATGTTAAAGAAATGGAAATTCATGATGTTAGTTGAGAATATGTGTGATCATGATTAATATATTCAAGATAAATCTATATTCTCTAAGAAGGAATTCCAACTATATTGTTGGATGATAATAGACTTTGGAATATATCTAAGGAGATATGATAAAGTATATTTTTACTCACGAGCTCCAGAAGAGATGTGATATTGATGCTCATTGAATTTGATCATTTGATCCTTTGACAAATTTATTCAGTAAGACCTTACCAATAACAACATTTGATTGGAAAGCATTGGTTAAGAAATCTCAAAAGATTATCTCATCAGGGGGAGTAAATATGGCATAAAGAGTAGTTTACTCTTTTTCCTTCACTAGAGTTTTTCTCACTGGGATTTTTATCTAGTAAGGTTTTAACGAGACATATTCTTATGCAATGAACATCCAAGGGGGAGTGTTATGAAATTAATATTGTAGATGTCCATTATCTGATATTAAAGAGGTAATCCAATATCAGAGTTATAGAGATACTTCAACTATCCAGAAGTAG
This sequence comes from Rauvolfia tetraphylla, assembly GCA_030512225.1. Lineage (NCBI taxonomy): Eukaryota > Viridiplantae > Streptophyta > Magnoliopsida > Gentianales > Apocynaceae > Rauvolfia > Rauvolfia tetraphylla. Next base: position 4,614,666 of record JAJQKT010000017.1, read on the forward strand.
ATGGAAGAGTTCTATCATATTTTTTATTCGTGATAGAATTTGTCTTCTGATTACTCTCTACCTCTTCTTATTGATATGTACCCCTGAACCCTATAAATAGGGCTTTAGACTAATGTATTATAGACACTCATTCATTGATTGATTTACTCTCACAGAATCAATAAAGCTCGTGTTTTTTCTCTCTATTTTCTCTCTATAGTTTTTCCTATTTTCTACGTTGTAGTTTCTTTATTAAGTTCTCTATATTAGTATTACGATTTCGTTGTGTCGACGGCTACTACGCGCCAACAAATTCATATCAAATTATTAATTTTTATTTTTTATTATTGTTAGTTATTTTTATTAGTAATTATATTTTAAATAAACTCACATTTATTTTGGTTTAAGTTGGGTTATAAGTAAAAGAATTTTACAGTTATGTAGCAATCCTCATTAGGAAGATTTGTACTCACTACTTTATTACTTATTTGATATTTGTTCACTTGCAAATTTCACATCAGACTTCTTCTTTTAATTACTTTGTAGGCTCTTCACAATTTAGGGCTGAGGAAGTTCATTTTGGCTGGAATTGGACCCCTCGGTTGCATTCCAAATCAGTTGGCCACTGGTCTTGCTCCAGCAGGAAAGTGTGTGGCCCTTGTGAATGACATGGTTGGAATGTTCAATACAAGGCTTGTACAGCTTGTTGATCAGCTCAACCCACAACATCAAGGATCTACATTTGCTTGTGGCAATACTTTTGATGCTTTCATGGACATAATTCAGAATGCTTCTGCATACGCTAAGATACTAATTAGAGTTTTTTCAGCATATACTGGTAAATAATTACTGTATACTCTTCACAATAAATATATACAACTAGGGATAAATAGAAATAATTAATATAAAAAATAAGGAAAAACAAGAGTTCCCATAAAACCTATTGATCACAATTTAAACAAGAAAATTCTAATAGTTAGAATGTTCGATCTTGTTTTAGGACTTTCTGTGGTTGATACAGGGTGCTGTGGCATTGGGAGAAACCAAGGGCAGATTACTTGCCTTCCACTGTCAGTCCCATGCACTAATAGGAACCAATATGCATTTTGGGATGCTTTCCATCCAACACACACTATCAACCAAATTCTTGCTAGGAGAGCTTACAGTGGTTCAACTTCTGATTGTTATCCTGTAAATGTACAACAAATGGCTCAAATGTAAACTATAGTCTCATCTCTGATTTTATATATTCTGCTTATAAATTACAAGGTACAAATATTAATGGGTGATCAATATTATGATTTTGTTTCTAATTGCTTATATATATATATATATTATAAAATAAAGAATAAAGAATATTTGTATTAAGGATAGAGAGATTTACAAAAAGAAACTATATGGATGCACAAGCACACATACAATTTTGGAGTTGGGCATGTTTTGGCCTTGAACAAATTTTTATGCACATACATTAAGCTGGAGAAGGTATCATAAGGCGGGGACAGAGTTGTCAATAGAGTTTTTTTCATACGCAAGATTTGCTTACGGGACAACAAACTCCTTCGACCATGTTTACCTTTTGACCGGTTCTGTTCAGTTTAAAGAATGTTGAAATAGCCATCAATAATATAACATCTATTATAAGAAAAAAAAAAGAAGAGATCTTGTCCTATTTGACAATGGACTATTGTCTTTTTTTAACGCACCATCATATTAAAATTTTTTAAAAAATAAATTGATTCTAAATACCACTAAAGAAATACAATACTATTACTCATGCGGTCATGCTATTAAACTTTAATTTTAACTTTTTATACTATTAAATAATTTTTGCATATCTTTTTATTACTACTCCGATCATACTGTTAGCATGGACTCTATCATATGTAGTTCTAGAGTGACAACAAAATTAATACAAAATTCAGTGACATAAAAAGTTAAAATCCTAGTGTAGCAATATAAAAAGAGACATGAAACTTATTCTATGGTATGAAAAGTAAAAAATAAAATTTAATAGCATGACTATTAATAAAATTTAATTAGCGTCACCAGGAGTTTGCCAGGTGGTTGATGGCCGAATTCTTTAACCATCACTAGGTTTCAAATTAGCACTGTCAATACGGGTCAAAACCCGCGGGGTGGCCCGTATAGGCGGGATTGAACTTAGTATACCAAAACCTATTTAAACACGAATTTTTTGGTCCGTTCCATTTAGCCCGTGGGTCAGCGCAGGCCGGGAAGGGCCGATCGGGGGCCAGTACGTTCTTTCTTTTTAATTTTTAATTACTATTTTTTTTATAAAATAACGTCGTTTTATAAAGCCCGCTGACTGGCTACCACGAGAAAAACAGGCTAGCCCGCTCCACCCCATTTCAAGGGCATGCCGTTTGACACTACTAGCTCAAATCTCATCTCTCTGACATGAGCACCCTGTATTGGGTTTGTTTAGCATGACTTAACTTTACCCAAAGCGACTCATCCTCTTTTGTCAAAGGAAAAAAAAAAAAAGAAAGATGCCAATTCGGCAACCTAACATTTCCTCTTTAGTAAACATTGATGAAGCCAAGTCAAATTCTTCATACTTTAAGTCTGAGGTCAACTGAATTTTTCCGTTCATACTTTCTAGCTATCAAGACAAGAAAAGAATTCAACTTATTATAATCTGTCAACAGAAGCCTGCAACCTTCAATATCTCAGAAAACTAAATATGAATGTTCAAAGTATCAAATTAGCAATTCCTTTGCTTCTCCTAATTCTACTGAACCTGTCAGAAGGAAATTCAGCTGCAACAAATCCAGGAAATGAGACTGATCATCTGGCACTGCTAAACTTCAAGAATCAGATCTCTGATGATCCAAATGGGATCCTCAGGTCTTGGAATGATTCTCAGAACCACTGTCACTGGTTTGGAGTGGTCTGTGATAGCCAACACCAGAGAGTGGTGCAATTGAATCTCTATGGACAAAGTTTATTCGGGACGATATCTCCTCGCATAGGAAATCTCTCCTTCCTGAAGATGATCAACCTCTCGAACAACAGATTTTACAGTGAAATCCCTCGAGAAGTAGGCTGGCTGAGGAGGCTTAGATATCTCCATCTCGCAAACAATTCACTGGGAGGAGAAATTCCAGTTAGCGTGAGCAAGTGCTTAGAGCTGAGGACCATAAGCCTCGTCCGGAACAGGCTTGTGGGAAAAATTCCTTTGGAGCTTGGCTCTCTTACCAAGCTTGAAGGACTTTTTCTCGGTTACAACAATTTGACAGGCGAATTTCCTGCGTTCGTTGGAAACCTTACATCCCTCACAAGAATCTATGTCGGATACAATAATTTGGAGGGGCGAATACCGGAGGAATTGGGCAAGCTGACCAGCTTATTCTCCATAGGAGTTGGATCAAACAATTTCTCAGGCGTGTTCCCTTCATCCCTTTACAACGTTTCTTCTCTTGCTGGGATTTCAGCAGGTTCTAATTCCCTTGAGGGAAGCCTCCCTGCTGACATAGGGTTCACTCTACCAAATCTTCAAGAGTTTATGATCGGTGAAAATAAATTCCAGGGAAGTATTCCTGCTTCTTTCACCAATGCTTCACAGATCACAAAACTTGACCTTGTCGCAAACCTTTTCACCGGACAGATCCCAACTAGTCTAGGAAACCTGCCAAATCTCCGATGGTTAAATGTTGCAGGGAACCTTTTGGGTAGTAATTCCACTGGTGACTTGGATTTCATTGCCTCTTTGTCAAACTGCACGAAGCTACAATCTTTTCTACTCAGTGAAAACAATTTTGGAGGTAAGTTGCCGAATTCCATTGGCAATCTGTCGGTCGAACTCCAGCAACTAGATCTAGCTTTGAATCAGATATGTGGAGAAGTACCAGCAGGGCTTGAAAATCTGGTTCACTTATACTTGTTAGGCATGGATCACAACCTTTTCTCTGGTTCTATACCGAGCTTTTTTGGTATATTTCAGGTCCAGAAATTGTTCCTAAACAATAACAAATTCTCCAACCATATACCGGCTACCCTATTCAACAACACCTATATCTATGGCCTCTACCTGTCTGAGAACAGATTGGAAGGCAATATACCATCTGCCATAAGGAATTGCCAGTCCTTACACGAACTTTACATTTCTCAAAATAACCTTAATGGCAGTTTGCCCTTGGAGATTTTTAGCCTTTCCAGCCTGTCAATCCTGGAACTATCAAAAAACTTCATTTCTGGTTGGATTCCTAATGAATTGGGGAATTTGAAGAGTTTGTATAGGCTTAACATTTCAGATAACAGATTGTCGGGAGAAATTCCACGAACAATTGGTCAATGTACCAACTTAGAGTATCTTAATATGCAGGGGAATATTTTCCAGGGAACAATACCGCCAGAACTGGCTTCCTTGAAAGGTATTCGGGTTTTGGACCTGTCGGGAAATAACTTAACTGGACAAATACCCAAAGATCTCGGGACACTTCCTTTCGTGCAATTTGTGAACTTGTCATTCAACAACCTTGATGGGGAGGTACCTCCTAATGGAGTTCTTCGTAATGCAAGCCTAATGTCTTTGGTTGGAAATCCTCAACTTTGTAGTGGCATTCCTCAACTGCTGCTCCCTCCGTTCCCGGTAGGAAAAAAGAGAAGCAAAAAGCACTTAGCACTCTGGATAACAATTCCGGTAGTAGTCGTAGGCATGATTCTTTTGGTATTAGTCTCTTTTTGGATTCTTAGAAGAAAAAGAAGGAGCTCAACCTTGATTCCAAGAGAAAGTTTTTCAGGGATTTCTTATCATGAACTCCATAAAGCAACGGATGGATTTTCCCCAACAAATTTGATCGGTTCGGGGAGTTTCGGGGCTGTTTACAAAGGAATACTAATTAATTCTCAGCAAGAAAATCTGATAGCAGTGAAGGTGCTTGATCTCAAAAAGCAAGGGGCTTCAAAGAGTTTTGTGGCTGAGTGCACAGCACTAAGAAACGTCCGGCACCGGAACTTGATGAGAGTAATTACTTGCTGTTCTAGCTGTGATTTTCAAGGAGAAGAATTCAAAGCTCTAGTTTACGAGTACATGTCGAATGGGGATCTTGAAATGTGGTTGTATAAGAGTTCCAGGACTCTGAGTTTATTGCAGAGGTTGAATATTGCTACCGATGTAGCTTTTGCTTTAGAATATCTTCACAACCACTGTGAGAATCCGATTGTCCACAGAGATTTGAAACCATCAAATGTCCTTCTTGATCAAGAATTCACTGCACATGTTGGAGATTTTGGTTTGGCAAGGCTTCTACAAGAAAGCCATATTAAGTTTCCCTCTCAACAGTTAAGTAGTTCTATTGGAATAAAAGGAACTCTTGGTTATGCAGCCCCAGGTATCAACAATTTCTTCACTTTTTGTGTTTTTTTTAATTACGTTTTTATTGGTGGGAAATTAATTAATTGCCTGTTATTATTTGTAATATATATATATAGAAGATTACTCACCCTTCAACTTTGGCTTAGATTAATATAATAAGATGCTATATTCCACTGACCCTCTCTAGATGAGTAACAAATTTTCTCAACCGCCATGAATAACAATGGTCAATTTATCCGGAATAAAAGGATTAATCTACACTTTGTCATATCTACCCACATGTAATAAAATATTCATTATTTTCTGCTAAAACCTTTTTTCTTTGATCCTTATATATGACTTATTCAGAAAAAAATACGAGTTGAAAATATGTATAGTTTTATAAACTTTTTAAAATTATCTTATATAATATAAAAATTATTTAATTATAAATTTCTTTTAGAATTTCACCTTAACTAAATAACGTTAATTGTTTATCCAAATTTTTAAGAATTAATGTTAACATGTCTTTCTATCTGGATTGTAACTCTACTTCAAAAGAGATTGAGTTTTTGGTAGAGGATAGTGTTTAATTCTTGATTACCACTAATGAAGATAGCATTACTACAGAGTATGGGATGGGAGGCCAGGCATCAACTCTTGGAGATGTATATAGTTTCGGGATTCTCTTGTTGGAGTTGTTCACAGGACGACGCCCTACCAATGAGTTTTTCAAAGATGGCCATAATCTGCATGACTATGTGAAGAAAGCAGTACCAGATCAAGTGTTGAAGATTGTAGATCCTCTACTTCTTGTGAAAGAAGATGAGGTTGATGACATAAACACAAAGAGCTGGAAAACAGGAGAAGGAATGGAAAAGATTCTTCATCAACTGTTCATTATTGGACTTTCATGCTCTTCAGAGTCCCCAAGAGAAAGAAAGAATATGAAAGATGTTGCCAATGAATTGAATTTCATTAGGAACGATTTTGTATATGAAGCAAATACCAGAACTTTAGGCTGATATCTTTGAAAACTATTCCCTTAGTCTGAAATCAATATCCACTTTTATCTACATAGTAATTGAATTTCCATAAAAATTTTGTATATATATACCAATGAGTCCCAGATTAAAACTTCAAAAACAAAGGTTTCTAAGTTCACAGTTAATTCTTGACATTCATGTGTAAATACACATTTTAATTTACTTTGTTTACGAGGAGAAAAGTAATTGCACATCCCATTTTAATTAGTTTATTTTAAGCATAAGCTAACAGCAATTGCATTTTTAACTGAAAATGAACAAAGGCTTAATTTTGGGTCGCATGCTGGCAATAATATGAATATTAACATTGAATTCCCATCCTCTGGAGAGGAATTCAAACTTTGAGCAACTGATATCATTACCTAACGTACTAAGTCAAATAGTGGTTCGCAGTCATCTTCACTATTCAAATGGACACAAAATATCAATGTCTTTGTCAATTGACAATTCATGTTTGCACTTTTGTGTTTACATTTATTACGATCGGATAACTACTCCCTCCTAAAAAATATAAGGCTGTTTAGCCATTTTCTTTATTTTTAAATTGTTGAAATATTTATAAATTTTAAGAATTATTTTTTTATAATTATTTTTATTATAAATATATTTATCTCATTATCTAATATATAGTAGAATTAGTTAAGGATATAATAGAAAAAATATTTCTTTTTTTTTTAATTTATACAAAAAGAGGTAAAAAATCTTACATTGAAACTGAAGAAATATAATTTAAAGCCTATATAAGATTGAAAAAAGAGACATTTGAAGCCACAACCATATGTTGGCACACGTTAGAGAAATGAGACCTCGTACAAGATTTAGATTAGTTTTACCGAAATCCCAGCCATACATTCTTGGGAAAATATCCAGAAACTATTAACGGAAGACCCAACTTACTCATAAACTTTATTTTTACTCTTTTATACTCACAAACTATTTTCATGTGTCATTTAATAGTGTGCCACTAGCCTGTACAACAGAATCCAATGAGAGAAGGAGCGAGGATGAAGAGAAGGTGAGAGAGAGAGAGAGATGGAAGCTGTCGGTTTAGGTTTACGGTTAGGGAAAAGAAGAAAAGAGATGGGGTTAACGAACAATGGACATTTTCACTTGTTTTGGAGAGAACAAATTTGGAATTACAAATTTTCCCCACCCAAAAGTGTCATTCCACTGTGTGGTTGGTGGCACACTATTATACGACAAACAAAAATAGTTTACAGGTAAAAAATAAGTTAAAAATGAAATTTATAGGTAGCTTAGGCCTTATGTTAATAGTTTTCAGGTATTTTTCCTATGTTCTTTTATTTTCGTTAGCATTGTTCAAGTGTATTTGCACGTAACAGAATTTTGTAAAATAATTTTTCTAATTTATATTTTTGCTAGATTATATATCTCCACACATACACACACATAACACATTTACTTTCTCTCCTCCTTTTAAGATTTAGAGGGTCTAAATATAATTTTCTAATATTTGTTAATTTCTTAATACTTTTTAGATTGTTCTCTTAGTTTAAATATATTTTACATAAAAAAGATACATTTTAAACTTTCCTGATTCTCACGACTCTCCAGATCTATGCTTATTTTCAACTGCCCAAAGCATTTCGTCAATTACTAAGCCCCCACATTATCCATATTAATTGAAACACAGGCTCACATTCTTACCTCATCTATTCAAACTCCATCTCTATAATTCAAACTCTTTACCTGTTCTCCACAATTTTCTATCTACTAAAAAGCCTCCTTGCCTGTTCTCCACCATTTTCAATCTATTGAAAAAATCTCTTTCTTTTACTCTTTGCTTTTTAAAATTTGCATGAAGGAGTACACGTTTGAAGATTGAGACAATTAGATATGTGCAACTGAATTGAGGTTGGCCAATAAGTGATATGTAAAAGTCATTATTTTTGTTTTTCTTTTCGCGTTTTTCGTCTTTCATTTCCCTCCATTCCCAATTGTTTTTGGTTCTTGGTTCTTCTAGCATCCCTGATTTTGTGATTTTGTCATTCTTTTTGTTTTTTCTCTCTTTTTCCCATCAAAAAGGACTTCCAATAAGTAGTGTGTAAAACTCAGAACTTTTTCCATTAAAAAGGACTTCCAATAAGTATTGTGCAAAACTCAGAACTGTTGTCGGTGAAGTTACTAAGCTCCTTAGACTTTTCTTTCCATTAGATAAAGACAGGTACATAGATGGTTTTCTTATTATTCTTTTTCTTTTTCTTTTGTTTTATTGTAACTGTGCATTTTACACTAGATATCGTAATTCATCATCCCTTTTGTAGCATTTTTTAAAATAATCGATATAATCTTAAGAATCCCTTTATTTTCATGATTGGGGTAAGCATTATCCAAATTTTTATTCTGTTGAATTCAATAATTTTATGGTTATCCCACAAAATCAGAGACAATTTCCATCCTTTCCTCGGTTTTTATTTTCAAGAGAATTTTTTAAAACTAATTTTAAAGGTGATAATTTTTTTGAATAATTTTTACATGGGGTGAATCTAGATAGCACTTTTACTCTCTCTCCTTCACTAAATGTTTTAAAACCCCAATTTTATTTTATGAAATTTTGTGGTCTTTAATTAGTTTGAAAATTTTTGATTGGTTCAGTAAGTTTTTTGTTTAATACTTTAATTAATAACTATATTTCTGTAACTTCATACCAACCCCTTTTTAACGCTTCAACCACTTGCCCATTACGAAGTCATATCTACAATTTACCCATTCATTATCTTCTATTGGTTTGTTTGTTAATGTAAAAACCTCAGCTCTCCTCAACAAGCATTATTAGACGTATCTCTTTTTTTCTTTGTGTAGTGATGGTCCCATCTAGTGAATCTTCGTCTTACAACTTCCAAAGTACATGATGGAAAAAGGCTTAAGGTTTGTTGTCTTTGAAGTAATCAATAATTTGCTTCCTTTAATTTTCTCTATTTTTATGCTTTTGGTTTAACGACATTTGATTACAATATTAGAGAAATTGAAGCTTATAGAACTTCTTTACATTTGCTGTTTCTCCATATATATGTTGGCTGTAGAATACACATTCTTTTCCAGAGACTGTGACCTAATCTTCTGTTTTGAATTCATGTTTGAATCATACATGAAGTAACTTAAGTCCTCTACAAATATTTTCATGTGTTTGTCATGATAATTAGTCACTTTATTGTCCAACGTATCTTTTTTAAGGTCCTTTTCATTCTATTTGTACACAATTACACTAAATATTCTATAAAATCATTTAAATTTTTTTGTCTTTTTGAATTTCTATTCAAAAGACTTTTATCATCTTTTTTTTTCTCAGAGGACGAGGTTCAAAATTATAAGGGAATGGGTACTAACTTTTGTTCCAAGTTTATTCTGAATTGTAGGAGCTGACTTTTTTTTTTTAATCCAAGATTTAGGGTTTCAAACAAATGGGAAATCCTTAGAAAGTGGATCGATTGAGTAAGTGATACTGACCCTAAAATAAAAATAAAGAGCAGTCCTATGACTGTAATAAAAGTAATTTGATTTCTTTTATTCCTTCACTTCTTTACGCATTTTGTTCTCTAACTTTGTTCATATATATATATATATATATATATATAGACTGTGATGGTTGGCTAAGTTAATATACTCATTTTATCGAATAAAAATTTAAGTTTAGCTCGTGAATATTATTATGTTATTGAAAAAAAATATTTATTTTGTTCATTTAATATATTGATAGAAATTGTGGCGCAAACAATTCAACCGACCAAACAGCAAACAGGGTGTAAGTTTTCTTCTTTTGGTATCAATGGAATTTAAACCTGTATCCAGCAAAAAAAAAAAAAAGAGCAAAGCTTTGTCAAAAGTGAGACATCAAATAAGGTTGCTTTTTGCCCCCCCTCCCCTGCAAATGAAATGGTAATTATTGTTTAATTTTCTTTTGATGGTTAAATTTTTTTGTGTCAAACTGGCCAGCTGGCTCCGACCCATCTTAGGCTGGCCCATTCTCTTCAAAATGGGGATGCTAGCATGAAAATGGAATTCTTCGTCTATGATATGACTCTCTTATGAAGAATCATGTGCATAGGGATTGAATGATCGCAAGCATTTCATGGACAACCATGGTGCAATCTTCCCCGTTCAATTCCTATATTATTTTTCCTATTCTTTATTTATTATGCCTAAAATATTTTAGATTTCTCTATAGTTATGTGCGAAAATTAAATTTAATGATCTAAATACTGATTTTCTGAGTTCATATTTAGGTAAATAAATCTCTCCACGTGTTTTATTAGCTATTATTTACTTTATTTATTTAGTTTTTATATTTCGATAGATTGAGATGTAATTTTTTTTTCTTTGATTGAATATTACAAGCACATGTTTGTTCTTTTTGGCACTCCTTCATATTCCAAATCCCATTTAGCATTCTTTTATTTTTTAGGTTTAAAGAGTCAAGATATATAGATAGCTTCATAGTTCAATTATATTTGTTTCATAGCTCAACCTTCTATTTCTACCTTTAGTAACAAAAATGTTTGCACTAATTTTATGGGGCATTGCTTTGGACATCAATTGGAGTATTATTCAGGTACTAATTGGCATGCTTGAGCGGGATGGAGCATTATTCGCTATTAATAGGATGTTTGTGTGGGACAAGGATATGGAATGGAAATTCAAGTGATTGCTTTCCATTTGTACTGATGATAACAATAGAAAAAGCTTTCATGTCAACAAAAAAGTTCAAACTTATTGAGTTTTGAGCTCAATGACTATTTTCGTTGATGATCATCGAGACTATGCAGATTTTCCTTCAAGTTCATAGTATATATGAGGACAAGCAAACTCCATGTTAGTGAAGTGGGGGTTGGATAGAACTTTTCCTCCTAGTCCTAACGAAGAGAAAAAAAACTGAGTACTTCATTCTTTGGGTGAAAGCTTTTGAAGATATTTGTAGTTATCCACACAAAATATCAGGCCATCGCTATTGATATGGAGCAAGTTCACATTAAAGTAGAAGTGAAGAAGTCCAAATTAAACATTCTAAAGTAATGATGGATTCCATTGGATTCTTGATAAGATTTGAAGTTTCTGCAGCTGAAATTGATCAATTTCAAATATGACAAACTTAAAGATAAAAAGGAAAAAGATTAAGAAAGAAGGAACTTATTACGTAAATTAATGTGTTCAATGAAATAAACAATCGTTTAATATTTTTCAATTCTAAATAGAATTACAATGGTTCAATAGTAAATTGAGAATTAAATATTGACACGAGAAAGTCTTTCTTAAACAAATTACCTAAAATGTTATTCACAGTCATATAAATTAAAATAGAGGTGTACGTGGATTCACATGAACTAAAATACTTTTCTCTAATTTTACGGATGGTCTTTATTAAGACATGAAAATAGTTCCTGAATAATTATCTCAATATTTTATCAGCTTTTAATTGCTTGAATATATGTTACATTTTATGTGTATTCGACCATCAAATTATTTATTTTATACTTTATTATTCATTATTAAAATAACCTGTGCGATAATTTTTTACTAAATATTGTATCCTTATGCATAGCATGGCTTGTATATATGAATATCATAGAAATGTAACTCTTTTTTTCTTATGGCTCCAAGCCTCTCATCCTAATTTCTTAGAATTTTTATTTTTTTAATTAGTCTTAAAAAATTTGATTAGTTAAGATCGTTTTCAATATATTAAAAATCACTTTAAACTATTATCTTTATCATTTTTATTTTAACTAAATCTCTTAGTTTAAATTAAATTCATTAAAGCTAAACTCTTAATATCTGCCCACTTCTTTTCTTCTTCTCTTCACTTTTAAAAATGTAACCACATCTTTCATATTTTTTTTAGTTTAATCATCACTCAAATCCAGTATTGTTAGAACGAGTCGGAGCCTGTAGGCTTATTTAGCCCGCTCTATTTAGCCTGTGGACTAGAGGGGGTTGGCCTGAAGTTTTTTTTTTTTTTTGTGCTTATGTATTATAAACATTATCTCAATTACGCATTCTAATTATTTCCAAAATTAAGATTGATTAATTTAATTTCATTTTAAACATCTTTATATATCATTTTCTATTTTTAAAAATATTGGTGCGAAAGCGAGAAGCTGCTGACACAGGGAGGCTGCATCAAAAGTGGAAGACTCAAAAAGTAATTTATTCCTTGCAAACCAAGGGTACCATAGACCAGAAGTGAAGATGGAGATGTCAATACCAGATTCGTCCTCTAGAATATGTTGAAGCAGATCCCTGAAGTTAGCAGTCCTAGCATTCCTCAATTTGGTGCCAATTGGGAATCATACCCCAAACTTGACTTGCTAATAGACATTCAAAGAAGACATGGCGAACAGCCTCTTTCACGGCACCACAGCTTCCGTAAGAAGATCTTAATCCTAAGCCAGATTTTTGCGCACATGAGATTCCCGAGACACTTCGTAGTGGTATGAGAGGAGGAAGAAGCATGCTGCTGAGTTGAAGTAGACGAGAGCCTAAATACGTGATATCCAAACTTCACAGAGTAGTTTCCGTTTGGGGTAATGAGATCATCCGCGGGATAAGAATGGTTGATAGGGAGGGCGAGCACCACCTCTGCAATGTACGGAAGAAAAAAGCTAAGAACACAATCCTCACGCCAACACCCGAGGTAAAATCCAGCAGGTCCAAGATCAAAGCATGCACATGTCCTTGCTGCAGATTGGACAGAACTTGAAAATGGTGCTTCAAAGGCAAGCAGGAGGAGCTCCAAATATTAATGGAGAGACCGTTCCCAACACACCATCGAAGGCCGCTGGAAAGCAATTCACGATCTCGTAATAGGTTGCACCGAAGGAAGGTAGGTCGTAAGCCCAAGCTAGTGTCTAGACTAGAAAATCAGAGCAAGAGAAATACTTGGCTTTGAGGACTTGAGCCACCAGAGAGGAAGGGAGTTTTAGTATTCGCCAACCTTGCTTTGCAAGAAGGGCTAAGTTAAACCCTTCTAGATCTCGAAAACCCAAAACCCCTCCTTCTTGGGCTTACAAAGCTCATCCAATGGCTTCCAAGAGATTTTGCGATGACCTGCATAAATTAATAATGTTGTTAGTATAAAATTTTATTAATTGTATAAACTTTTATTAATTTAGAGAGGTATTAATTAATCGATATATTAATAAAGTGCTTTTTAATCATATCTAGCGATCTATATGTTCAATTTTGATTATTTGAGATGTTCTAGAAAACTCTTGAGAAATTCTTTTGAATGCAATGAGAAAAGTTGGAAATGGAATTCATTTAAATTTATAGTTCAAGAAAAAAGAACAACACAGTAGATGCATATTTTATTAAATTATCCTACTTATGTTTTTAATTTTAGAGAATTATTAATTTATAATATTGATAGGACTATAGATTTATCAAAATATGTTATTTTAGAGAGATGATTAATTTATCAATTATTAATTTATGGAGGTTTTAGTGCCTATGTATTCATCATAATTCTCACTCTAGCTTTACTATCTCTTTTTACTCTTTGATTATTTGAGAAATCATGGATTGTTTAAAAATTAGAGCTTATTCCCATTTATTATGAGCTTATGATTTCTTAAATTAGTGATTGGTGGTTTGGAGATTCTCTATATGTATTAGCTCACCAAGTATTCAATTTTGAGAAAAACAATATTCAAAACGTTAGTTCGCCCCTTCTTAATAGTTGATGTAGAGAGAGAGAGAGAGAGAGTGAGTGAGTGAGAATAAAATTTGGCAAACAAAATATTTCTAAGGTTTTAGTTATAAGGATCTAATGAAGGCCTTGACATGAGAGAAGCCAAAAACTAGTTAACCACTCAAAGAGGATAAAAGCGTGTGCATGGCACTGACATGGGCTGGGCATGTGAATGTTGGCGTGCAGAAGCAATGAACCAACCATTCCTCTTTTAAAGCAGAGAAACCGAGTTTCTTCCACTTCTCAAAGATGACAAAAGACAACGAAAAGTGGTCACACGAACACTTTGATCTTCTAATATGGGAACCAGCTCTGCTCTGGGCACTACTTGCATCATTGTTTCCACTTCCAATTTTGACTTTACAATAATTGCTCTACTCTTATAATTTTCTTTTGATAAATATTTTTTATTAAAAGAAACGAAATTGCAAAGGGTTCAAAAGGGCTTATGAATTTCAAAGACCAAGAACTATTTTCTACTAACTTTAGGAATTTTATGGAGTCAAAATGGTACGTTCTGGAGTTTGAACTATTCCTAGTCTTATTTTTGTTATCCTTTATCATGTAAAACATTTTAACTTGAACATGAATGATGAGCACTAAGAGATCAACTCTCTGCATTCCAATTGGTAAGGAATAGATAAGGGAGGAAAGAAAATCATGACATTCGCAAGTAGAGAGGATTCAAAGCTTTTGCTAGATGCTACAATTTAATTGATCAGCCAGTCAGTGGGAAATAGTTGTGCATGCAAAAGTCTTTGTGGAAAGAGAAAATTAAATTTCATTATAAGTCCAATAAAACGTGGTATTTTCTTTGAATTAGGAGAAGAAGAAAGTGTGAGGAGAACTTTTCTCTTTTTGGATCAGCTAGCCATGATATATATTAGGGTATTTAAATGGCTCATATTAGGGTGTTAAAGCGTGAGGGGTCAAACAAAAGCTTCCGGATTGATGAGGAGTTTGAATTTTGGGACTTATTTTCTTGTTACCTTTTTTTTTTTTTTTTTTGAGGGGGGAGAGAGGATAAATTTTAAAACAATAAGCAACACATGTCAAAGCAATCGTACCCTCCCTAAAGCACCACATAGCCAATCGTGTCTCTCCGACTATATATATATAGAGAGAGAGAGAGAGAGAGAGAATTAACAAATATAATTTCTAAACTAAGTTATTTATTTTTTGATCGCCTTGAATATTTAATGTTGTCTTTTTTAGTCTATAAATTATTTTATTTATTTTACAATTGTTTTAAAACTTTTATTTTCTACTTTTTAGCTCTCAATTTTTTAAAAAAATTTAATAATCTTAACCAGTTAATCTACAAGAGACTGCGACCACTGTCTTTATGTGTGTTGAACATATAACAGTTAGCAAGGCAAATAAATTATTTTGAATAATCTTCTATTCAATTTTATAGCATGTCATTTTTTGCATGCATCAAAACTTAGATTATAAAGTTATTAGTACTTACCTATAAAGTCAGTAACAATATAATTACTCCATTTCTCTGACTGCTTTGAGCCCTTGGGATTCTTAAGCCCTCAATAACTATAATAAAGTACTGATCAGCTATCTGACTATTATACAAATAAAATCAATAATAATACTGTATTGTTAGAACAAGAATAGGCGGCGGAGAGGAAGGTGTCTAACGAGTGGGTATATGTGTCCTCTCCGGTAGAAGAAAGGGTGGCCTTTTGAAGCAATATTGCCAATGCACAAATAGTAGTAGATTTTTTAAAAAAATTACTTTTTTAATTAATTTTCCTCCTAATTTTTAATCAAATTTTAAATAAGCAGATGCATGACGTGAAAAAAGTCAAAAGGAAATGAAGTGAGCTGACTATTTTAAGACAACTGTGGTTGCTAAGTGTGTTTTACTTTAATCTCCACAAACACCTGAAATTAGTGCAAGTTCTTATTAGTTTTATGTGAGTGCATGGCCACTAATCTACATTTGTGCTTGTCAACTTGTATACAATTTCCATGCATTAAACTAAGATTATCATATTTGACTTCTTTATTAAGGTGGAGAATTTAGAAACTATAGAACACTATAATCGGGGGCAGATTTAGGACTTCCGCCATGGGAGAGAAATCTATTATAAACCAATTTAGACTATAAAGTTTATGAGAATGAGACCAATTATTTTTATTTTTATTTTAGCTTGGAATGGGATATATGTGTGTGTATTTAAAGAGAAAAAATATAAATTTATTTACACTTTATGAAATATGGGTTTTGAACTAGTTATTTACTCTATCCCCAATGAGTTTTAATGGTTATTTACTCTATCCCAAATTTATCTATTTTACAAATTATTATTATCTACATCATCAAAAACTAATTTATTTCTTCTCTTCACATTGTATAGACGGCTTCTCTATTAGTACACTTCCACTCTCTTAGATAAATATCTCTTCCTCAGAATTTCATCAGTTAATGTCACTCTAGTTTTGACATTTAGTGGAGGAATAGAAATTTTGACAAAATCTTGAATATACTAGAATGAAACTTGCTTAAATCAAAACTAAGAAGGCCCAAATCGGAGCCTAAAAATAAAACTAAAGACCTAATCAATGAAGACACAATTTCAACCAAAAATAAGCTGAGTTTTAAAATGAAGTTCAAAAAATAAGACTAAAGAATATAAGAGACTTAAACGTAGAAATTTAAAACAAATCCAAACAAAAATTATTAACTTTTAAAACTTTTTGTTTCTATAATGAAAATTAGAAAACTAAAAAAAAATTTGAGTGCAAAATTATTTTTGAGAAGGTAAAATCTATTTTTAGAGAGACACTACAAGAAAAAATGATATTTGCAACGGCATATTCCGTCGCCATTTTGCGAAAGCTTTGCAACAGAACTGCTACAACACAAATAAGTTGGCAGAAATAGCGACGGAAAGGAAATCGTCGCCAATCCATCGCCACTTTGCGACAGCTTTGCAACAGAACTGCTACAACACAAATAAGTTGCCAGAAATAGCAACGGAAAGAAAATTAGATATTTAAAAAGTTTACATATATTCCGTCGCAAAGACATCGCAGATTACCTATGGAATTGCGACGGAAAATAAAAAGAAAATATTAAAAAAATATTTTTTTCCGTTACAAATACGTAGCCCAATGGCAACAGATTTGTGATGCAAATTTATCGTTGCAATATCGCTACGGATTTGCAACGGAAATGAAAAAATGAAAAAAGTTTATTTTTGCCGTTGGAAATAGGTCGCTATATAGGAAAAGAAAAAGAAAATATTAAAAAAAAGGTTTCAATGTCGTGGCAAATCTGTCGCCATTCAACCACGGATTTGCGACATAATTTTAAAATTTTTTAAAATCCATTTTCCGTCGCAACTAAGACAGAACGAAGATATTAGAGAAATCAGTGACTTGGACTTATTCCCATGCGGTAAAGTTTGAAAGTCAGAACAATTTGCGACTAAAAATTTTGCGACTGCAGTTTTCGTTTGCTACTCAGTGGCAATTTTTTTTGCGACAGATTTGCGACTAAATTTGCCGTCACAAAAAATCAATTTTCTTGTAGTGAGATAAAATCCTCAATTAACTATAAAAAACTAAAATTATTAAGGGCGACCGCCACCGCTGGTCCCTAAATCCTCCCTGGACTATAATCAACTTCTTTTTATCGTTTTACCTATCAATTGATCAATTTACATTTTCTCTATGCACAATTTTGCTATGCATAAATATAATTATCACTATACAGTAATTTATTACCTTTATCTTTGACTACACATGATTTACGAGAATAAATACCCTTCACACACAATTTCCAGAGCACGCACTATCTATTTTCATGATTTTTTAGTTAAGCTTTATAGTCGAGGGAAAAGACTATCTTCCATGTTAATAGGAAATATATTCCTTCGATATGTTTATAATGTAAGCAGCAAATGTAGACAATATATATAGTTTAGTATAAGATTTTCTGTGGCATTCTTTATTGTATTCTTCGTCCTATTATAAAACATTGTTACATGTTTTTTTGGATTCGTTCTTTTCATATATATTCTATATTTTTTAAAAAGATTATGTAACAATATAATAATAATAAAATATAAAATGAAATAAAAGGTAAGACGAATGTTTGGAACTTTATTTTCTTTTGATTACTAATAGTAAGCGGGTAGTGTTAATGCCAAACTCATCCTATGACGGTTTAATATATATATATATATATATATATTATAAGCACGCACTCACCCGACTATACCTACCAAATCACAAGTAGGCTAGCCAATTCTAGTTAGACACTAAAATTTTCAATGATTTGCAACTATAAATACATGGTTTCCTGCTCATTATCACTTCCAAAGGAATACAACTAGCCTTTTGCATTATTGCATATGAAAATTTCTTGTAGGTTTGAGAAGGTACTTTAGGGTTATTAATGTTGCTACAAACTCTTCCAAGACCAGCTCAAATGGCCACCTTCAATTTGTTTCTTGTGGTATTGCTTATGGACATTATAGCCAGTGGGTGGAGATTTGGTGCTGATGGTCTCAACATGAACTACTACATGATGAGTTGCCCATTTGCTGAGGGCATTGTGAAGGACACTGTCAACAGCGCTCTGCAATCTGATCCCTCTCTTGCTGCTGCTCTTGTTAGAATGCACTTCCATGACTGCTTCATTCAGGTCTCTCTCTGTCTCTCTGTCTCTCTCTCAATATGTTCTTTTGACCAATGAATCAAAATATATTATGGCTGCAGGGATGTGATGCATCAATTCTGATTGATTCAACAAAAGACAACACAGCAGAGAAAGATTCCCCTGCAAATCTGAGCTTGAGAGGGTATGAGGTTATAGATGATGCGAAGGAAGAATTGGAGAACCAGTGCCCAGGAGTTGTCTCCTGTGCTGATGTTCTTGCAATGGCCGCCAGGGATGCTGTCTTCTTTGTAAGAACCAACTGTTCATTTTATCTTTGCTTTGATGGATGGATCACTTAATTAGTGATCTCTTGGTTGGCAGCACAAAGGAAAACAAGATAAGAAATAGTATTAATGCACAAACACTTCTGACTTCCACTAATGAATTCATCATTTGGAAACATAAGTTATATTAAATCTCGTACTATTACATGTTTATCCACGAGATTTGAGATGTTAAGATTAGGCATCCTCCACAAACATGTGTGCGCATGGCTAATTTATCTTGATAATTTATGAATATTTTGAGCTAAATTAAACCAAATAACATCTTCTACCTTCAGTTAGAAAACATTTTGCACATTGGTCTTAATTTGTGCTATCAGGCAGGAGGACCAGTATATGATATTCCCAAAGGAAGAAAAGATGGAACAAGATCAAAAATACTGGACACAATCAATCTGCCAGCGCCCACTTTAAACTCTTCAGAGCTAGTCAGGATGTTTGGTCAGCACGGTTTTACTGCTAAAGAAATGGTGGCTTTGTCAGGTAATATTATTCCCAACCAAATAAAATAAAAACTTAAGATATTTTATTATTATTTCACATTCAGAAAAAAGTATTTAAAAATATTATTTTTTGAATAATTTATTCGCTCAGATATTCTAGTTAAATCATCAAATTCTTCCAAGAATATTAAATAAAAAAAGTTCCTAACTAAATAAATCTTTTAATTTTAAAACTAACAGTAGAATGAGTATGATCATATTTGTAATGCATGTGAAATAGAGAGGGAATACCCCAACTCACCTACTAGCTTAGAAACTCAAAGAGTGCAGTTGTCACTAGTGGCTTTCGAATTTTCCTCTAGATGTTGGTTCTACAGTTGAACTTGATACATCTTAATAATATTATTTTTTTATTAAAAAAAAACACAATGAGCATATTCATTCCCCTTCAACATAAAGTTGAAAAAAAGGAGAGAAAAATCCTTTATGCACGGTTGATAAATGTTTTAAGCGTGTATCAATTTGTCTATTAATATTATAGCTCCTAAGAAAATTCTCAAATTTTTTAACAGAAAATAATACACACCAAAAAAATTTAAGCAATAAATAAATTGTTGTGATCCAAATGATCATGACTCATGAGCATGTTCATGTTAATCTATGATGCTTTTTGACTTTTGTAGGGGCGCACACACTAGGAGTGGCAAGGTGTTCATCATTCAAGCACAGGTTGAGTAACTTTGACTCCACCCATGATGTGGATCCAACTATGGACACACAATTTGTGAAGACCCTATCAAAGACATGCAGCGATGGTGACACTGCTGAGCAGCCCTTTGATTCCACAAGGAACACTTTTGACAATGACTATTTCTACCAAGTGCTGAGGAGAAATGGTGTGCTTTTCTCTGATCAAACCCTATCTTCCACTCCAGCAACAAGAGGAATTGTCAATGGTTATGCTATGAATCAAGCCATGTTTTTCTTTGATTTCCAACAAGCTATGGTTAAAATGAGTTTGCTTGATGTTAAACAGGGGAACAATGGGGAAGTTAGGGCTAATTGTCGAAAAATCAACTGATCTGACGATCATGTTGGTTAACTGTATATTATCCTTTTGGTCTTGTGTTACTTCTCGTTTGGAGTTTGAGGAAATTGTTGGCTTTTAATGATGTATCTCTGTTTTTGGTCAATTAGTATGGAATACTATGGCATGTAAGCTCTGCGAACATATAGAAAGTAAAAAATTATAATTTTCAAAATTATGTAATTTCTATTACTTGTCAAGTATTCAGATTCTATGTAATATTTTTTCTATAATATTCTAATTATTGAATTTTCATTCCTAAACTCTAAACAAGAAGAAACCTTAAATACTAAAAATTCTACTATTTTTGTGAATTTGGGTTATTCATTCCATTAAATTAGTACATAAATTAAGAAAAATGTTATATAGTTTTCTTAGAAAACAAAAGAATTAGAGAACTTCTCATACTCTTGAATAAAATGCATTTTACCCTTCCATCTTTTCTAAGTAACAATCACTCCAAGTAGCCAGTCTTGTTATGCCAATAGCAAATACTGTGTTGGCTCCCATATTTTGATGAAGGCTGATATCTTAGAGTTCCCTCTTCCTCAGTTCTATCTGAACAACATGCAATTAACCGTACCTAAGTTTTTTTGTGAAGACTTCTATCACAAATGCTAAAAATATCTGCAAAAAGAAAATCTAAAAAACAAGGAGATAGACTTTCATATCTGGAAAAAAGAGAGAAAGATATGGAGAACAAAAGAGATAGAAAAGAGATGAAGGGAAGAGATTAAGAAACAGTTATATATATGGTTAAATAGAAAAATGTTAGACGAGAATTGGGAAAGAAGTAATGATTCTAAAAACTTCTTACAATTAGGCAGTTTGGTTGAGGCAAAAAGAGGGAGGAAAAAGGGAGGGATTTATATCAATAAGTAAATGGAATATTTACTGTTTTTGGTTGGGACGTAAATATAGAGGGTGGGCTCTCTTTCTCCGCATTAACATTTCTTCCCCTCTAAAGGAGATTACTCAATACATGACGATTTTATTAATATAGGATAATTTTTTACTATTTTAATTTTTATAATTTTTTAAAATTATAATTCAATTAAATGATTCAAAATCAATTTAAATTTTGATTACAATAAGTCATAGTTTTCAAGATATGATTTTTTCTCTTAATTTTAAAAATTTTAAATAGACGGTGGAACTAAATATTGACACAATTTGGATAAAACAATGAATATTGACTTTCTATTAGGCCTTACTATGTAGTTATTATTAAAAATTGAATGAAATAAATATTCGCATAGTAAATTTAGAAATATTATACAATGAAGAATAAAATCCTAAAATTATTTAAAAATGGTTATGTATTAGTAAAATCATTCTACGTTGAGCATTTATGCCTCCCAAATTGGAGGGGACTGTATCTCATATTGAAAAAAAAAGTTTTTTAAAAATTTTTTGGAGGAGTATATATTTGGCTTCTATAAGAGAAAACTAGAACATAAAGCTAAAAAATTACAAAAAATTTTTAGTTGAGTTTTTATCCAAATGACAGAGAGAAAGCACTTTGCCAAAAAGGTGCATTAATGACAAAATTCACCTCAGTTCTTTAATTTTAAAAATCAATTAAGAGAGATAAAAATGGATAAAAAAGTAAATTAAGTAATTTTTCTCTCTCATCTCCCTCTTCCCCGCCTCACCCCTTCAACCAACAAAAATAAGGTAAATGAAGACACTTTCCATAAGTAGGGGTGTCAATCGGGCTCACTGAGTCGGGCTTTGCTAAGCCTGAGTTTGGCCAGATTGATATCGGGCTGGGAAAATGTGAGCTCGGGCTCGAGCCGGTCCTAATCCGATTTTTTAAAATTTTTTATATAATAATAATATTTTTAATAATATAATATTATATATATATATATTTTTTTTTTTTTTACGGGGCTAGCTGAAATGGAACTGAGCTTCCCTCATCTCGAGCTCGGCCCGAAATGTTATTCGGACTGAAAAAATTAACCCGAACCCGTAATTAAAAGGACCGAACGGGCCGAGTTAGGACCAGTCCGGCCCAATTGACAGTCCTATCTAGGGCTGTCAATTTTGCCCGTTTACCCGGACCCGGCCCGGGACCCAGCCCGATAACTCCGGGTCCGGAACAATGGTCATACCCATTTACCTGGACCCGGACTCGGACCCGATAATATATCTTCTAATAGGGTCCGGGTCCGGGAGAGGGTATTCCGGACTCGATTACCCGATTACCCGATTTAAATTTTAAATAATAAATATTTTATATATTTAAATTTTTTATAACCGTTAGATGTGTTTGATCAATGGTCAATTATTTATAAATTTATATTAAAATTTTTATCGGGTCTACCCGGACCCGACCCGAAACCCTATAGGGTAGGGTCCGGGTCCATCTTATTTGGACCCGTCGGGTAATCGGGTCCGGGTCCGGAACCATTAATGTCAATCGGGTCCGGGTCCGGAACAGGGTGTCCCGGACCCATTTGGACCCATTGACAGCCCTAATCCTATCCACAAGTTAAGTATTTACCCCAACTCCTCTTTCCCTTTTATCATCCTTTCTACAAACCGGCCTTAGATAAATTAAAAGATTATTTTAAAAGTTTTAGATTTTTTAAATTGATAAATTTTCTTATTGCCTCCATCTTCATCTAGGTTTGCCATTAAACTGTACCCAGATTTGCTGGTTTGAGATCTTTTAATACACTTTTTGATATATTGTCTAATACATCAATTAAATTACATCACATGTGCCTAAATAATTGGATTAAAGAAATTAATAGACCTAGACTAATCACACAATTATAAATATAGTGCAATTTAATTAGGGTTACAGATAGTGTATTAAAGAGTGTAGTAGAGAATCTAAAGCCTATTTTTGCCAAACCCAAATACTATCCGCATAATCCCTCATTACATTCATCAAGTAATGCTGAATTGCTGATCAATAGCCTAAATAGGCCATTCCAGAAGGCAATAACTATAATATATTAGAAGACAAAGTTTTCAGTATGCTTTTGTAAAATTATAGATAATGCATTTGGATTCAAGATAAATCTAATATATTAAAGAACAAGCATGCCGAGCATTGTATACCACTTACGTAAATAAATCTAGCAAAATTATATTTAACAAAAGACAAAATGCTAATGCAATAAGTGTTTTTTTAACATATACTCCCTTCATTTCAAAATATAAAATTTTTCGGTCATTTTTTTGCTTCTCAAAATGTTTGGTCTTTCACGAATTTTAAGACTTAATTTTTTAAAGCTACTCCCATTATAAATATATTTTTTTGTTCTTTATTATATTATTAGAATTGACTAATGATATAATAGAAAAAATATTATTTATTTTCTTCATTAATCTTTACAAAAATTATCAAAAATATTATATTTTGAAACGAAATGAATGATTCAATCCTTTAAAAAATATTCCTAAAATTATCAAAAATAAAGACTGACAACTTTTGTTTAAAAAGACAGATGAAGAAAAGAGAGATGAAGCCACCTTATCCTAAAGAATCCAGAGGAGTACCCTTAACTTCGTCAACTATTCAAATTATTTTCTTTTGAGGGCACAACTACTAAAATTAAATAAGAACTCGGAAAATTTCCAAAGATACTAAATTATACTCCTCCGTTTCTATGTTGAACTTTACTTTTCATTTCATAAAAAAATCAATTTTTTAAAATTCAACCTAGAAAGTCTCAAACCCAAATTCAATCCAAACACGCTTAAATGTTTGACTTACAAATTTTGAAAATTATTTTTTAAAAATATTCTTATTATAAATATAATTTTTTGTATCCTCTATTATATTAATAGTATGTCAAATCATCCATCCTTCTTTATAAATTCAGTCATAAGGTCATAAGAAAGATTATTTAAAATAACTTATATATCTTACTAATTGTCAAAGGTGCGGACAAATGAAAAGAGTAACCAAGTTCTATCGTGAATTAAATAGTTAGCGAACCATCAGCTTTGAAAAATAAAAAAAAAATAATTTGGAGACCAGAAGAGATAAAATTAAATATTAAGGATAACCGTAAAATAAATAAAATAATTTAAAGATTAAAAATAATAAAATTAAAGATTAAGGATAATCATAAGATAAATAAAATATTTTAAAATTTTAAAATTTTCAATTTCTCTATGAATTGTTAAGAAATTGATCTACATAATACCAGGAAGAACAACGCGAAAATAAACAAACGGATACATATTACCAAATTATAATTTACAGAAATCTGAATCTTTAGGGAAAACATATTTCCAAAGCTCGAAATGTTGCTCTAAATTAGGCTTTTATTTGTACAAATAGTTGGACCAGAACAAAAGTGCAGAAATTTCAATAACCGTACGAAGTCCTCATCATCATCCGCATGAACTCCTCAACGTTAACCTCACCGTCACCTGAACATTCAACGCAATGCTATTCCTTGAATATGATCAACTTCTTGAAAAATATAAACAGCAGTTAAATCTTTAACCACATGGGAAAAGAGAAGGAATAAAGCAGACTCAAAATAAACACCCCTCCGTATCTACTTCCTAAAATGTAGATGTCCAAAACCTCCCTTAAGATTTCTGGAAACATTCATCACCTCCGCTCAGGTTTCAAAGCATCACTTATCTCCCTTATGGGCCATAAGCTATGGCCAGTTTATTCTTAAAATTTTAAATCTAATGACATAAAAGCCCCTATATTTCTAGAATTTCTTATGAACTAATGCCCAACTAATTCACCCCAAAAAATTTGCATGCACCTCCGACCTCTAAGACAGACATGCATGTGGGAGTTCACTCGCACTCATGCGCACACATTATATTTTGAAGGTTAGATTATTGTCATAGTTTATGACTTTTTATGACTCACAAAATTGTTTCAGATTCTGTAAACTCCATATATGTACAAGATGCGGCAAAAAGTTTCAGGTAACTAATTATTTTAGCCCCAGATATTTGTAGGAGCATTTACGTCCCTAGGTTAAGAACAAGGGAGGGGAGTGATTTTCTTAAAACCAGAGCAGAGGTGAATGATATCATCAAAAATCTGAAAGCAGGTTTGCGCTATTAACCATAAATATATTTATCCCCTCTTTTTTAATAGAAAATTCAGATCACATCATCTCATGGAAGAGCAGAAATAAAAGACAGTACTCAGTTATCAAGAATTCTGAAAGCAAAGCTCCAACAAGAAAACCTCCAGGCACTTGTATTTATTTTTGTAGTGCAAGAAGTGGCCCTTCAAAAACCAACAGTAGTTTCAGGATAAGAAAGTTTATGCTGACAAAGATACTTAACTAGGGGACAATCTTGGGAAATTTCAACCTCCAACGGTCAGTAGCATCAGCTAGTTGGGTATTGCTTCATTCAACAAGCTCATAACATCATAGAAAAGCCAATGTCAATTGCCATTTGCTTATTCCTATAACGGCTCCTCTTCCTTGGCTAATTTCACCAGTCTATAAGTCAATTCATCAGTGTTATTTGGTCAAATATGGTGAGACCAGGAAGTGCCACGCAAGTCCTCACCTAACTTGCAAATTTCAATTCAGCAACCAACTTGGGAGATATAAAAGGCCTATAAAGAAGCTATACCACCAAACAAAGATCACCATCCTCTATCTATTGATAATAGTACTGCCATCAACTCAAACTCCTCACTGCTTTACCTTCTATACCTCTAACTCACCACCTTCATTACCACTTCTAATGCATCTAACGCCTTAAGTTGTTGCTGACTAATACATCACCAGTGCCCCAGAACATACCAAAAAGTGTTTGTTCAGGAACTATCCTAGCATTTCTTGCTCACAAGAACAAGCAACCCAAGAATTTTAATTAATTACATTTTGCCATAGAAATTTGGTAAGTTAATGGAACAGGAACCATATAATAAATACGTCAACACATGCAGCAAAGAAATATGAAAGATAAAGAGCAAAGCCTTACGATCACGGTCTGCTTCTTCTACCATCTCCTGAATTTCTCTATCAGTAAAATTTTCTCCCAATTCCCTGGAGATTCGCTGAATGTCTGCGGCAGATATTTTTCCCTATGTCAAGTTCCAAAAGACCAGTTATTGACATGCAGCAGCAATTTGAAAAGTGATAACTGAAAAAGTAATATGACAGGAGCACATTTTTATCTTGGTCAATGATATGGAATGCTTTAGCGAGCTCCTCTTTGGTGTCTCTTTCTCCAATCTTAGCAGTCATCATGTGCAAAAACTCAGGAAAATCAATAGCACCACTGCCATCCTTATCTACTTCTGCAATCATTCGATTAATTTCCTGGATCAACAAATGTAAAAGAAATCAGGAAACAAATCATTTACGCACTGGGGTTATGGTCGCAAACTTGCAGTGCCAGTATAGTTTTTAGCATGTGAAAAAACAAATATTTCAAATGGAAGTAACATCTACAAAAATCAACAAATGGAAACCATCACATGTAAAAAAGAATTATTATATGTCCTTTCTTCGGGAAAGAGAATTTCCATCATGAGGCAACCAAACCAAAGAGAGCAACCAGTCATCATAAAAATTGCAAAAGAAGTTGAGTGCTTATTATATTTCAAAAGCAGAAATCTTCTGATGTCTCCACCAAAGCACAATTTCTTCAGTAGATTTTGTTGTTTGTTCTAATTCTTATTTCAAACAATTTGATCTCCATTACTTTTGTCCACAGGAGTCAAGGAAAGTAGTCACAAGTTCAGATTCCACCTAAAATTATTTAGAAACGACCTTTCAAGTCCACATTATCCAATTAATCTTATATATGAAAAAGACGAAAATGACAATGACACTCAAGGAGAGAGCAATGTCTGCTAATAATCATTAGGATTTTTCTAACTCTGGGATGCTAATAGCATTGTATTTTGCTCTTCTTTTACATCTTTTCCTATTCTCGTTAAGAAAAACTTGTTATTCATTGTGTTACTCTGTCTATTGATTAATAAGTTAAGATAGTTGTATGAATGGTTTAATCTTAATGATAATAAGAACCGTAATGTCCGGCATGCTCAAGATTTTATATTTATAATGGAAAATTTTGTCATTATATGGATACAATATACTCTCAAGAAAACTTGGCTTTCCTTCTCAGAAAGATCTCCTTCTGTGCACAAAAAATGGTGTGCTCTAAGCATCTTAATTGTATGCATATGAACAGTGGTGTGCACTAAGCATCTTAATTGTATGCATATGAACTATGGTGTGCAATAGAAACTTTCTGCTGTTGCTCAGAAATTACTTGTACTTCTGCTTCCTTTCCTTCAAAAAGGTTCAGAAACTACAAAACAGAACTGCTAAATATCTTTTCACTATTTACATTCTGTAAAGTACAACCACTAAAGGAGCCTTATACTTCCGTGGTTATGGTTCAAGTTAAATCATGAATCACAGACAGCAAATTCCACAGGCCTGGCAACTGCAGAATGCAGGAGCAAGTGGCTAGATTATTACTCTTTGTCATTCTGGCTCATGACATACCACAACCAAGAAAGACTTTCTGCCACTCTTTTAAGACAAAGACAACAATCCTGTTTCCTCATCGTAATTTCCTAGATCTTCAACATTTACCAGTGATTCAGACAAAATTACCATCAACCTTCCAGGTCATCACCAGTAATATGAGAAAAGATTTAGCTCCAGAATCGAAGTAGGAAACCATTCAGGAGGAAATATCCTCGATGTAATTTCCATAGAAATTGCTAGAATCCCCAATACTGATTTTCTTTGGTTCTACGATCTTTTGGAAAATATAACGAACAGCAAGTATTCCTTCACAAGAACTCAGCCCAACTTCATATCATTTGTTTGAACTCCTATGATTAAATGTATGACTACAGAAACTCATGATAATTTAGAGGCAGATATACCTATCCCCAAAATCCATAAGCCAATTGTGCTGGAACACAAGTATCTTGAGCATTCAAGCTCTGTAGCTTCCATATCAGTTATGTAGTAGATGTTAAATGTTTGGTAAGTTATATATCTATTTGTCATTTGTAGTGATACTGGCATGAAATATGAACCTACTCTCACTTAACCCATCTTATGAAAAGTTAAAGACAATCACAGAAACCATCCACTAAGCAATCCTTGCTCACCACCATGTCAAAGCATGTGTTTTTTTGAATCAGTCTCCATATTGAAGTGTCTAATTTGTCTCACAGTGGTTTTCAGCAGGGAGGGGGAGAGAGAAAGAGAGATAACAAATGAAGACAAAAACACTTCTTTTAGCATCTCAACACTAAAGGCAACAGAACAAAATTTCAAATCATTTTCTTCAATAACTTCCTCTGCTTCAGAATATGAGTCTTTCCAGAGGGAAGGAGTCTTCTCATAGTGTAGATCATTTCACAGTTTTCTATACGAATTTAATAATCTTTTTCGAACATCACACCACTATTTACTTTTGTCATCCTTTAATACGGATGAGAGATAAAAGGTTAGTTTAGGTATTCTAGTTAAAAAGGCATCTTGCTTTTAGGACCCATAATCAGTGTGCATAAGGTTAGAAAGACTAATATTCTGAGATGTAGGGTGTAGCAAAATATCGACATTTGATAACACTAACAAGGAGGTCATTATTTCTTGGAGTAGACAGTATCAGAGTAAATTTCTCACAAGTCCATAATGGTTTTCTATAATCTTTTTCCTTATCATTAACTGTTAGATATGCAAGGGAAACCATGCAAGATAGGATCAAGATCTAATGCTGAAAGTTGCGTCAATTCCAAATATATAAACTTGACTCAAGCTTGAGATCTCCAACTTCCTATTGCAAACTTCAAACTTGACTGGATTGTCAAAATCCATTATTGGAAATTGGCCCTGCTGACTTTTACTAATCAAGTGAAACTCAATTTGAAACTCAATAAGTAAGATGAATTTCACTTGAACTGAAGGATATATACAAATATTAAATGTTCCAAAAGTATATGACAACGTCTTAAGTTTTTCCAATTCCTGAAACCCATAACATTTTTCTTTCTCTACTATTTCTTCAAAAAGATAAAGTTCCATACAGTAATTCCATATAGAACTCAATAAGTAGAAACGAGTAATCAGCATGAAGGGAAAAAGACGGAGACGAACCTAAAACTAACAAATCCAAGCCCTCAAAAACTGATAAACCCATCAGATATTGAAAGATTGATCACCATTGTTTCCATTTGTGATAAGAAAGGAAAGTATGACTAATCTAATCCAATTTTCCTAGTTCCAGTGCAGAAAGGCAAGGAACAGCTATGTATAGAAAGGAGATACGAAGATGCAGATAGAATCAGCAAGCACAGGCAGTTGTTGATGCAAAGGTGGAAGAACTGTAGGGGGCCACCAGAGCTTGGCTTTATTCTTTGGCGATTTTAGAGTGTTACTTTTCTATTATTTGATGGGTCTTCACATGTGGAACTTATCTAAGAATAATAGCAGAAGACATAAATAATAAGATTGCAATAACAATTCTTAAAATAGTAAAGGTTCATTAAGAAATCATTCAAGCTGAAATCAAATGTAAAATCCTCTATAAGAGTTTACTTAAGAAGCTCACTAGGCATAAAGAGGAGAGAAGCTTAGAGTACTACTTGATGGTCAGCATTTCATTGTCAGCCAAATAGACAAAAGATGCTTCTGATTCAATTAGGCCAAGAAAAAGAAAAGGAGAATAAAGAACTCTATTCTTCCTGCAACTATGCAAGCACTAGCATATAGTAAAACTTTTACGAAAAGGCAAATGGATAACATTCTGAGGAACGAAAATCTAGCTCATCTGTAATAGCTATTAACAAAATCAGAAGTTATCTAACGATCACCTCTTTCCTTTAACAAAACCAGGAAGATGTAATAACTTCTTAATTTTCATTATATGTAAGAAAGCTTAAACCATGAATGTAAAGAACTAGAAATCATTATGTAATATATGCATTAGCATATAGACATCACCTCTTCTGTTGCTTCGAAGCCAAGGGCCCTGTAACAAGAGCAAATCAGATTCAGGTTTACGCTTACAGTGACAAAAACCTTTGAAATATGATAAATCACTTAGTACCTCATGGCAACATTTAGCTCTTTAGCATCAATAGTACCTACAATCAGAACGACAAATACCAAATCAAGTAAGATTTGAGGTCTTAAGTTCATAAACATAGCTTTTTCTAACTGAAGATATCTTAGCACCAGAATTATCAGTATCAAATAGCTCAAAAGCCTCTCTTATCTCCTGCTCTTTTTGTTGGCTTAACCCATGATGTCGGCCTCTGGGTTTGTCTTTCCTAGATTGTCCTCTATAAAGGCTTGCCTGCAAGATAGTTAACCAATAATCAGAAAGAAAGTTCCCATCTATGAGAACTTCAGCTCATGTTTCAGAAAAGATATTGAATCACCACAAGCATGGAACATAAAAGGCAAAGTAAGATTCAGAAAGCAAATAAAAATCAATAGGAGTTCAATGAAAAACCCCAATCATAGACACCATCAGACACAGAACAGGAGAATTGACTAGTGAGAGCAATGCATACACAATATGCTCGAAATTCTAGCCATCATATTTGCAAAGAAAAGAGAAGCAATACTTAGAATTGTTTAGAACTGCTAAGGTGGATTTTGGGAAGACAAAGGTCTCAACATGTCTTGAATGCCTTGAACTTATGGTTGAAGCCTGATAAACTGGAAGATTTTACATTCTTAAATGGAATAGCTAGAATTGTTTCGAACTGCTATGGTGGACTTCGGGAAGACAAACGTCTTAGAGTGCCTTGCACCTATCATTGATGCATATTAAACAGGAAGATTTTACATTCTTAAAAGAAATATTCCCTTAGAGATATACCAGATTCTGCATGAAAATTTCAACTCATACTAATTGAACAACTACAAAAGGACTTCGTATCCTGAAAATTTTATAGGATCTGGGTATGAAAATTGTAATAATCATTCACCATCTATAAACGTAATCTGTGTGCTAAGAAAAATTTTCAGTGTTTGCTGCTGCGGTCAATCAACATTCCCCTGCCCTAAATATATTCCAAAAAAATTCAATTTAGTTCCTTCACTTACATTCTCTGTAAAAATCATCCACTAAACAAACTTTTCTCTGCTAAGTCAAATTTCAAATTGTTGCCATACATGATGTACAATTACATATAGATACTTGATGAATTAGGATAAAAATATGCAACTAGGAACTGAACATTAGTATTATCGCCGGCATTTATAACTGAACATTAGCCACCTTCTCCCCTAGTCCCCTCTGCCTTTCCCCTCATCATTAGCCCATCCTTGCCTCCTTTTTGAACTACTTCCTTAAAAGCTTCTCCTCTACCCAAAAGATCAATTATAATAACCATGAAAATAGTTTCGTTTTCATTGAGAGAATGAAAGAAAACGACTTCAGTTCCTTTATCTGCTGAAATTTTATTACCCCAAACTTAGATATTTGCAATCCATCGGCATTCAGTTACATTTTAGCTAACTATTTCAAATCCATGAACCTAAAAAAATAAAGAAAAAAAATTGGCATTTTCGCATCTGGGCAGTTGCAAATTAAAGCAGAAACCCAATTTTGGAAAATTGAAAAGAACCCTAATGCGGAGCTCGAAGAACTCTTGAGTTCAACAGAGCGATACACGAACGAAAGAAAAAGAAAAACGAAATTCAAGCCACAACTAAAGAGAAATTTCCGGAAATTAAATAAATCACGTAACGTAAAAAGGGATTACGCCATACGTACCATCGTGTTCTGTCGGCGATTTGCAGCCTGAGAGATTCTGTGTTGTCGATTCAATTGTACAAAAAGGGTGCCGCGTAGACGCGTTTGATGACTTCCTCTTCTTGTTTTTCCTTTGGAAAGACGTTCTTCAAACGTCACCGTATAGGGGTAAGTTTCTTCCCCTTTTCCCTTTTTTTTCTTTCTTTTTTGGAAGACAACAAATTTTTTCTTTTTCTTTTTTTTTTTTGCTTATTGCAAAATACCGCACTAAGTTAAGGGGTAAGAGCACTTTACTCCTAATTCTTTAAAAACAGGGGCCTAAACCCTCAAGACCGTCAGTCAACTGTTTAAGACATCGTCAATCAACTATTAATGTCTTAAACGAATATTAAGGGTTTTTGCAAATGACAACTAAGTTCTTAAAATCTAAAAGTGGCTTATCAATATACCTCTAACATTTTTTATTAAATGTCAAATGTCAAAAGTATTTCCTCAGAATGGAAAAAAATGTCACACATATAGCACATGCAAGGGTGAAAAGGAGGGAAAGGAACTGTTGCATTAGGATCATTCGTTTGATCCAACTCATATTCTAGAAGGTAAGGAAACCTTTGTAGCCTCTCACACACACACACACACTCTCTCTCTCACTTGTTCCTATTGCAGATGAAGAAAAATCCATTTGATGTCCAAAAAAAAGCTATCTTTTGGTGGAAAAAAATCAATTCTTGAAAGTGTAATGGTTGATTCTATTGATAAACCGAACAAGCATGGATTTTTTGGAGGCTTTCTAAGGCAACATTCTTTTATTAGTAAGTGACTCATTGAACTGGTCTTTAGAATTCTTGTCTCTTATACTATAAGGTTTTTTTATTTTATTGCTATTTGGGTTGAACATCTGGCAAAATTGCATGTCTTTGTGTCGTGGTCCTAGAACGCATGTTGAAAGTGGTTTTGAGTGTGGTCCCTATTTCAATGAAATACTATACTACATATGTTTGAGAATATCGTTCTCTTCCATACACCAAACATGCAGACAAACGATTGTGTTTTTTTATGGTTGTACATATCTCAAATTCTATGTATGTGTTTGCTTGTCCTAAAAATCCATTTTGATAAGTGAATAACATTTATATTTATCTCTATTTACAAAATCCTCCCTCCTTTTAATTTTTTTTAAATTTTTTATTTGGCCTTTATGTCTGTGATGAAGCACAAGTTATTTTATTGTCATTATGTGTTTGTTAGGGAACAATGAGTAGAATATTTTAATTAGAGGTACACTACAACAAAAATGTTCTATAAAGATCCTAATATGAAATATGTGAATGCCCAAATTGCCTATTTTGATGTTGATCCTAATTTTTTGTCTCATATTGAGTTTGTGCATAACTTCAAAAAAAATAGGTCTCTTTGTTTCAGATAAATTATGGTATAAATTGCCTAACCTTGACTTGAAAAATGGCCTTAGAGAAATTAAACAGTGATCAATCTATTATGGAAATCTCTAGGTTTCACAAAGATCACAAAACAATTTGTATTTATGTGGGGGAGGAGGGTTGGCAGAAATTGAGCTACTTTATAATGTCTCAACCTCGATTGAATTAGATTTAAATGAGGGAGGTTGTTATAGAGTTTAGGAGGGTGCTTTAGGTGGTGGAACTAGTTCAGATGTTAGGTGGGAGAAATGAATAGTTAGAAAGTACTATAGTGAGTGAAGGAGTGGATTAGATGAACACATGTTCTGATGACATTGATTATTTAATTGAAAAGGTAGATGACATTGAAAACAATAATTATGGCTCTAATATTGAGTATTTTCTAGATGATGATATGATAGATGACAATTGTGACCTACTAGAGAATAACATTGATAGAAGTCTGGGTTAACTTAGATTAGAGTATATAGCATATGACCAACTTATTTCTACGGACTTTAATGCTTAGAGATAGACATATGTTCAATAGGGAAAGAGAGTCTAAAAATCCTAGCTTCGATCAAGTGAGGATTCCTCAAAGATCTTCTTCAAATTCAAAGATCTACTGCAAAAGTCTTCATTAAATTCAAATGTCTTTACATTCTTTGTATTCTTTGTCCAAAGGAACATCAAAATCATAAAGCACTGATGATCAAGTGTTCATCATCAAAATCAATTCAATTTGAGATCAAGCTACCAAGCACTCACATTGATGTTTTTTCTAAAGAAAAAGAATCAGAAGGCCTTTTGTGAATTAACAAACTTCTCAGAGATTTTGTATATGCTTTGACATAAAATATTTAAATATTTTTGTTGCTATTTTTCTTGTCTCTCTTGCATACGTGTGACTTTGCTGCAAACACATATCCAGGCTTATCATCTCCAACGAGTAGGGAGGTGTTCATTCAATTTTCAGTTCAATTTTTTTTAAAAAAAATTTAAAGCCAAACCAAACTTAATTTTCTCCTAAATCGGTTTGGTTCGGTTGCAAACTGAATTTGGAAAAGCAAGAATAAGAATGTATTTCAGTAGTGCTTTCTTAGCGTAAAAACACATTACCAAAATAATTTATGTAGTAATTTTATTTTAAAATTTCATTTTTATAAAAAATAACGCATTTTAGTAATGCATTTTTACACTAAGAAACGCATTACTGAAATGCATTACTAAAATGCGTTCATACATAATTTTTTCAAAATTTTAGTTTTTCAGTTCAATTTTCAGTCTGAGCACAGAAACTGAAAACTGAACCAAACTATGCAAAATTTTATGAAACCAAACTGAATCATTGCACCAAATAATGAAAACTCCCATCCATGAGCACTCTATACGCACTCTTGGATGTAAATTATCCATTTGTTGTTAGTTTCCACTGAGAAACATCTGCTACCCTGTTCAAAGATTCAAGAGATACCATATTAAGCATCTCAAGGATCTCAATTTACAAGAAAACATATAAAATTTTTTGTTACTATCCCCTATCAAAATTTCAATAATCTCTAACAACTAAATGAATTTCTCCTTCGGGAATAGGTTTAATGACTTTATTTATCAAATGATCACATAGAAGCCACTTCATCCAACCAAAAAATAAACAAAGGCTCTGTTACTCACCAACCATCCCAAACTACTCTTAAGCAAAGAATGGCCCTAACAAAAACCTCTCTATACTGAGGAGACCACTTTATTTTTCTTAATTTAGACTGGAGCCATAAGTTTTTGGTCTTGTACATTTTTCTTTTTTTGATCAACTCATTTTCATATGCCATAGCATTGTTCTCTGGCTCTTCATTCTCTATTTCAACCTACAAGTTAGCTCTATTTGCATCTTATTTATACTCTCTAACATTGAGTAGGATATTGGGAACTTTTGATTTTCAGCTTCTAGCCTTTGAACCTTGGTTTTCAAAGCTTCAATATCCATCAAGAATTTCTTGGCCAATTCTTTCTTATTGTTACATACTTTAGGATATACCCACTTGAAAAATCCACATAAATTCTTATTCTACATGCAATAAAACATTAGAACTTACGGGGTATTAAATGACATGTTGGAAAGATGTGGCATGTGCTAGAATGATTAATTTATAATTTACACAACCGTAAAACTTTTCTTGCAGGATTATCTTGTGTCCAAGAAGAACAGGGGAGTGTTCTTCTCCCACAGTAATAAAGAACCATAATTACATCTTTTTGTCTTCTTGATTTCAAACTTGAATCAGAATTTGATGACAATTGGGACGCTTCCTAGGTTCACCACAAACAAAGAATTTTATTTCTAATTTATTTGATAAATCTAGTGGTAAAAAATAGAGGATGGACAAAGTATGTGTAGAAGAAAAAGCTCAGAAATAGGGTTTATGAGAGAGAATATAGTGAGGATGGAGAAAAGGACAACTTATATAAAGAAGGGGTCAAGGGTATTTTGGACTGCTTGTTGAGCAGAATTTTGAAATAACTCTGTTTTCATCAGTGGTAGAACTCTCTCCTCTCTCCTAGATGAGTTCTTCTTTCCTCGGTTTGCCCGAATCACTAAGGTAATCTCCCACTTCTTGAATTCTCTCTTCTTCTTCTTCTTTTTTCTCTTATATCTTGTATGTCTTCTCTCTTTCTATTTCCCTTTTTAATAATCTTAGCCAAATTTCATCTCTTCTAGTTACGAGTCTAGATTAGGCTATGGTGCCACTACCTAGGGTTTCAAACCGGTCTAAATAGATCCTGGACAAGCTCGTTTACACATAATGCATCTCAATTCAAACTTGAACATGTGCAGGTCTATAATATGAAGGCCTATGTCCTACCTTGAAGGGTTTCACATATGGGTTTGAGGTACACATTTTGTAAAATAATAGATTATATATACATATATTATAAATAGTATAACTAATAAAACATATTGGACTCCAATGAGTTCGAAACCCTATATCTCCGACCCAGACTTATTTTAGTAACTAAAAACGAGTCCTCGTCCAAATCTAAGTAAATGGATATGACCTATATATTGGACCCATACTATTTATCCCAAATTCAGGATAGGTCCAAGTAGGCCTGTCAATTGGGCTGAGAGAGTCGGGCTTTGCCAAGCTCGAGCTCGGGCTGGCCCTAACCCTATTTTTTAAAATTTTTATATAATAATAGTATTTTTTAATAATATAATACTATTATTATTATATAACATATATATATACACATATAAATATATATTATATATATAATTTTTACGGGCTGGGCTAAAATCAAGCTGAGCTTACCTCAGCTCGAGCCCAATTGAAAGTCCTAGGTCCAGGTTTATCTTGACCTATTTGTAGGCCTATCCCCACCCTTGCTATCTGCTTTGCCTTTTTCGGCTATTTTGGTCATTTGATACTCTTATTCTAGATGTCCAGTGTTGTAGAAGATTTCTTTGAGGAGGTCTTTTTGTCTTTGACCTCTTACATTTTTCTTTAAGGCCTATCTCTCTAAATGCACTCTAGTCAATGAACTCCTTATTGTTAAACACATTGATTATAAAGCCATCAAAACAATCCTTGACCTAGCTTGGAGTTTAGGAGAGAAATTTTTTTCTCTCCACTAGAATAAAATATTATTCTATGTACTTTCATTTGCTCCCAAGATAAAGATAAGATTCTTCAATTTGGCCCGTGGACTATCTGAGGTGCTTATGTAATTCTAAAAACGTGGAAAGTAGAGTTGGCCTATGAAGACTTGGAGTTTAAGTCGTCCCTATTTCGGATTTAGTTTCATAGACTTCCTTTGGACATGATGAATATTCAAAATACTATTAGAAGAAAGTTTATATGGATCAAATAGGAAATCAACATGCATTCTCCATTAAAAACTAGATTCTTTCTTAGCAAAGTTATTGGGGAGAAATCTTGGATTGCCTTTAAATATGAAATAATGGTTGTTTCTTGCCACATGTGTGAAAGAATAGTCCATAGTGAATTGGTTCGTACGGAGTTTGAAAATCTTATTTATGGCCCTATGGATCCAAGACATGCATTCAACCTTTGGCTTCATGCTTCAAATTTTTCTTCATGGCAATTTCAAGCACATCGATTGCCCAACACACTGGAGAAGATAGTTGTATCTCTCCTTTGGCGGATATCCAAAATATAAAAAGTATTGAACTCCTTGGTTTTGCCATGCCTAAACCTACTGAGAATATTAAATTAGGCAAACCATGTCAGTTCAGAAGGTACAGTGAACATGACTACCCTATGAAGTTTATACCCATGAAAAATCCAAATTTTCCCGCACATACTAATCCTTCAAATATTTTTTTCCAAATCAAACCAAGCACCCCTGATACACTTGTTGAAAAATTAAGCCTTACAAGCATTTTGGCCCACTCTAAATAATTGCCTCTACCCAACACACTTATAACATACCCAGGTACCTAGAAACTTAGAGTATTCCAACTCAATTTGGGGTCTCTAACAACCAATCCCTTCCAATCCATCTTATATAAAGAATGATACCTTGGTCCAGTTGGTCCCAAACCTAATACCTTTCACTAAAATCCTTTTCTTTTTTTCATCAGTAGTAAACTTTCGCAGATGAACATATCTTCCTATGATCAACAACAAACTAACTTCTCAATCAATGAAACATATGAGGAAGACTAAGAAAGTCTAGTTGTGAAAAGGGAAACATGTTGCTATTTCAAAGACGACTCATTCCTGTAAAAAGGAAAGCTTGAAACATAACTAACACTGATACTAGAAAAGAAAAGAAAAGAAGGAGCTCAATGTGTTATTCATTGAAGAAATTGATGAAAACTGTTCTTTATCTTCAATCATGGCTGAGGAGGCAAGCCAAAGTATGGTCTCCCACCTCCAAATGAAATTTTTTACATAGAACTACTAAGAACCCCTGATAGCAAGAGCCTTAAAAGGCTATATTTCTGCACATAGACCTTTTCTTCTATTTATCTCTGAAATCAAATTTTTTCACGTGAAAACCTTCATAAATTATGATTGCTATGTGTTTTTCTAGATTTCATTTTGTTACTGCAAAAGGGATATCCTGTGGCATGATATCTACTGCAGTGACATTTTGGATGTTAAGATCACTTCTCAAATGATCATCTCATTAATTGTATGATTTTTTGAGTTATTCTAGCAATACTTGTCAACTCATTATAGTCTGCACGCCTGCTCTAGAATGCATTTTTTTATGGAAAATTTTATGAGACATCAATAATATTTTTCAATGGCCATTGGATGATTATTGGTGATTTCAATAGTTATACTAATCAGTTGGAAAGAATTAGAGGGAAGGCTTTCTCTATGTCTAGTCAGGAAAGTTTTCCTACCTTTGTAGAAGAAGTAGACCTCATCGGTCTTGGCTTTACCAATCACCGTTGCACTTGGAACAACAAATGTTCTACCTCTGCCAATATTCAAATAAAGCTAAACAAAGACATGTCGAACTCCTCTTGGCAACTCCTTTTTTCCTAAGGCATCCATACTCCATCTCACAGTTTTTGTTTCCAATTATAGACTAATTATTTTAGATACTCATTCTTCCATTTCTTCTCAACCTAAACCTTTCTCTTTCAAATCCATGTGGGCTTGAGATTCCTCCTCTGTAGATATGGTTCATCAAGCTTAGCCTAAATTCCCAGTTCCCCTCTGTTTTAACTCACTTCCAGTATCAAATCATAATAAATTATCCCTCAAGTATCAGAATGAGTCATATTTTGGTCATGTCCAGTCCACTGTTAAACAATTGAGAGACAATATTGAAATCATTCAAACTTTTCTCCCCATCGTTTTAAATATCGAGTCAGAGAAAATCCTTCAATTTGAATTAGATAAAACTTTGAAAAGAGAGTAAAGTCTATGGTGGAATAAAGCCAAAAAAATGGCTTGAGGAGGGATATGCTAATATAAATTATTTCCACATGCCTATTTTTATTAATAGAAGACACAATAGTATAGACTTGTTAGAAAATAATTCATGGCTCATTGAGTGGCATGACATTGGTAATTACTTCCATGATTGCTTTATAAATCTCTTCTCCACTTCTTCTCCCACCTTTCCTAATTATCTTTACTATTTTATTGCTTCAAGTGTTAATGATGAAACTAACATGTTACTATGTGAGATTTCTTTTATTGAATTTATTAGGGAAACGACATTCAAAATGGAGTCTAGAAAAATGGCCGCGGCTGGATGGAATGATACGCTACATCTACAAGTCATAGTGGCATATTATTGGTAAAAAGTTTATTAATACTCTTCAATATGTTTTTGTACATGAACATATGCTTAAAGTTCTAAACCATACTTTCATTCCTCTTATTCCTAAAAAGAAGAAGGCTTATAGAGTTGAACATTTTAGGCCTATTTTGCTTTGTAAAATGGGTTACAAGATCAGGACTAAAATTTTAGTGAGGGGGCTTAAACTTATGCTGGACCCTATTATTTTTCTTGTTCAATTAGCTTTCATCCTTATTAAAGGTATACATGATAACATTATTATATCCTATGAGATTATGCATTATTTAAATCACAAGAAAGGGAATTTGGGATTCATAGTCCTTAAAATCAACGTAGCTAAGGCTTATGAAAAAGTGGAGTGGCCTATTTTGTTGAACATTTTGAAACAACATGACTTTTATGAAAAATTTACCTAGCTTATCTCTCATTAGAAATATTTTTGTTTCCTATTCAATTTTGCTTCTTTTCACCTTCATAGGGATCAAGACAACGGGACCCAATGAACCCAGCCTTATTCATAATTTATATTGAACTTTAGTCAAGGACAATATGATGTTTGGAAACTTCCTTAGCATTCTAACCTACACAATAGGCAAAAGTGTTTTATGTGGAAAATACTCTCAAGCATCCTTCCCACTAAGGCAAAATTGAGTAGATTCATAAGCCTAAAAAAGTGAAGAAAAGGCAAAAGAAAAAAAAAACAAAACCCCTCTTTCTCAAATACCCTCTCATGGTTATAGTTTGGTTCATTTCATAATGAAAATTAAATTTGGAGGCATTCAAAGAATGGGGTTGTTCAAAAGTGGATTAAAGAACTCCTAAATCCTACAATTGAGTTCCCCTTGACATGTGAACAAAAAGAGAAAATGCTAAAGAGCTCTCAATCGTCAAGAAAAGGTAGAAAGAGAAAGTTAGAGATAGATGCTCTCCATTTTGTTGCTCCTCCACTTAGGGGGTTGCCTCAAATCTAGCCTTTTCCTATATATTTGGTTCTTGTTTGCTAGATTTTTAAGATTTTTTGGTGCTGTTGATTTCATCTTCAATAAATTTTTTGGTTAGATCACAATTTAGAGCTGATCAAT
Source organism: Rauvolfia tetraphylla (assembly GCA_030512225.1). NCBI lineage: Eukaryota > Viridiplantae > Streptophyta > Magnoliopsida > Gentianales > Apocynaceae > Rauvolfia > Rauvolfia tetraphylla. Next base: position 4,655,705 of record JAJQKT010000017.1, read on the forward strand.
TTGCTACCTAGACTGGTTTGTTAGCTAGTCAACCAGTTGTAGAGCTTTGAGACCCTTTCTAATCATGGCTTCAGGTTGATTTTGCTCAAGTTCTGTGTGTTTTCACCCTATGCATATATTTTTATATCGTTTGGGTGTTCATGCTTTTTCTTTCTTGTTCTTAGCTGTTTTCTTTGTACTTCAAGGGTTTAATTTTGCCATAAGTTGTTGGGTTGCCTTTTCCTTAATTTTATACCTTTTTGTCTCATTCCTTAACATTTTTTCCTTGGCTATGGTCAAGATAAAAGGATCTAATCACACTTCTAGTTGTCCTCCCTCTCCTTCTTTAAATGGGGACTTGGCCCATGAGTTGAAGAATACTAATAGCCACATTGAGAACCACCAAGCTATTGCTTGATGCTACAACCTGATCAAATGCTGGACAATGACCACATGATCATGAAGGCTTCCACATTGCATGACCCAGTAACTCACCTTCGACACCAATTACCCAAGTTGCTCCCAAAGCCTGGGCAAATCTCTTTAAGGACAACCTGTGACATAATTAGAGGTTTCAAACCGCATGCAATCAATCGGGTTAACATGATAGTTCACGTGGTAACAGATGATATAGAAATGGTTCAATGTGAGAACGGTCAATTATTCACTTCACAAAAACAGGCCGTGAAGGAATTCGCTAGCTACTATGCAAACTTGCTAGGGACGGAACGATACTGTGCACTGATTGACCGATATACAGCTACCGATACACAACTTCTCTTAGGTCAACTATTTCATCTGAATTGGCTAAACAATTGATAATGCAGTGACAATTGAAGACATTAAGGATGCCTTTTTTTATGTAGGCGATTGCAAGACACAGGAATCAGAGGGGTTCTCTTCAACCTTCTTTAAACAAGTTTGGACAACAGTTGACAGTCTTGTTGTACAGGAGTGCCAAGAATTTTTCAAAGCAGGCAAGTTGCTCAAGCAAACCAATCATGCATGCATTGCTCTTACTCCAAAGGGAACTCACGTGATGGTGATGAGGGATTATAGACTAATCTAATGCTGCAATATCTTCTAAAAGGTTATTGCAAAGACGTTAGCCAACCGATTGGAGCTTATTTTGCATAACATCATTGATATAGTATAGGCATCTTTTTTTGGAGGCCGTCATCTTACAGATAATATTTTTCTGTCTCAGGAACTTTTGAGGAACTACAATAAAAAATGAGTCTCACGAAGATGTCTTATTAAAGTTGATATTCGGAAGGCTTATGACACTATCTGTTGGCCATTTTTGTTGGACGTTATGAGAAAATTTTAGTTTCCTTCCCTCTTTATTAATTGGCTCAAGGAGTGCATCTCTATTGTTGTTTACTCCATTTCTTTAAAAGGTCAACAACACGGTCTCTTTAAAGGACGAAGGTGGCTAAGACAATGTGATCCTATCTTGCCTCTCCTTTTTGTCTTGTGTATTGAGTACTTGACTTAGAAGATCAAGTTGGATACGAGGGAAATGGAGTTGAATTTTTACCTAAAATATGTGCCGTTGGATATTACATATCTGGCTTTTGTCGATGGTCTCTTTTTTCTCTAGAGGGGATATCATGTTGGTGGCTATTTCTATGGACTGCCTTAGACATTTTACTACCGTTTTGGGCCTTTCAGTGAATGAGTTGAAATTGAATATCTACACTGCTAGAATTGGGGAGGTAGAATTGCATAAGATTCTAGACATCACCAGATTTCAATTGGGGTCTATGTTGTTTAAGTACTTGGGGTTCCTCTGGTTGCCGAATGACTTAGACCAGTTTTTTATGGTCCCATCTTAGAGAAACTCTATGGGCATATTAATAATTGGACTGCCCGGATACTCTCTTATGCGGGTAGAACATAACTTATCAAGTTTGTTCTTCAAGGGGTGGAATGCTTTTGACTGTCCATTTTCTCCATGTTGACAACGGTGCTCAACCAGATTAGCTAAAGAGCACAGGGATTCCTTTGGGACTCTAAATAATCACTAGTGCCCTGGAGAGATGTTTGCTTGTCGAAATCGGAAGGTGGTATAGATACCTACCTAGAATCATGGCCTTATGCCCAAATACATTTAGATCATTCACACCAAGAAAAATACTTTGTGTGTAAGGTGGGTACATAACTAATACTTAAGAGATAAATTTTTTCAAGAGATGCCTATACATAAGGAAGTATCTCCACTATTCAAAACACTCTTACTGGTGACAAACCTTACCGTGCTAAAAGAAGGCAGTTTGCAAGGGACTATAACTAGACTTGAAACATGTACATTGGAGGGCTCAATAGGCTGTAACAAAGTCTATTATTACTAGGGGTGGGCATTCGGTTTTCGGTTCGGTTTTCGGTTTTACTGTTCAGTTTTTTTTACATAAAAACCGAACCGAACCATTTTGTGTCTAAAACTGAACCGAAATAAAACGGTTCGGTTCGATACCAAACCAAAAAAAACACACACACACGCACAAAACTGAAATAGAGGAATTCAAGCCTATTAATTTCATATTGAAGTCAAATACATGAACCATTCAAAACATTATCTTTCCAATGACATCCTTCAAATATAAAATAAACATGGCTTAGAAAATAGAAATGCACAGCTTGATCTTCAAAGGTCCAAAATAGTTGAGTAGCAAAATTTGTAAACTCTGTAAAGATTTGAAAGAGAAAGTCAATTAATATTTCAAAATATAAAATAAGAAAACAAGATAATATATACAAGAAGAATGTAAACAGATGCAGAAATGAAATTCAGCCATGCTAATGAAATCAAATGCGGAACAAGAAAACCAAAAAGTCAGTCCCAAAAAAGCAGAATGAAAGCGAGATGCAAAAATGAAATTCGAATAGAAAATGAAATCAAATGTATAACAATAAAATGAAAGACAGTCCCAAAAAACAGAATTAAAGGCAGAAAAAGAAAATAAAATTCAGCCAGAACATTAAATCAAATGCAAAACTAGAAAACGAAAGGCAATCCCATAAAACAGACTCACGACAGTAAATGAAATTCAGCCAAACTGCAGATCGAGGGGCCATTAGTTTCCTCTGCTTGGGTTGTTTTTGAGTTTCAATGGCATCAGTCGATCCCTCCCAACTTGGCAGCAAACTCATATCAGAGGCATCATAACTGCGTGTCTCATTCCGCTTAAGCACTGGTGAACTTTCTGCCTGATCCGACATCGTATAAAGCAGGCAACTGAAGATCTGAAAATGAACCAGCAAAAAAACAGAAAATATCAAAATTTGAAAACAAAAACAGAAAATATCAAAATCTGAAAACAAAAACAGAAAATATCAAAATCTGAAAACAAAAACAGAAAATATCAAAATCTGAAAACAAAAACAGAAAATATCAAAATCTGAAAACAAAAAAACAGAAAATCAAAGCATCAGAATCAGAAAACAAAAAAAAAACAGAAAATAAAAATAGGAAATTAGAAAACAAAAAAAACAGAATGTCAAAATCTGAAAACAAAAACAGAAAATATCAACGTCAGAAAACAAAAACAGAAAATATCAAAATCTGAAAACAAAAAAATAGAAAATCAAATATCAGATGGATTGATTACCTACGCAAAGGCAATCCATTTCCTTCTCACAAAAACATTCTGTCTGTTTGTTTAGCAAAGTAGGTCACTATTTTTGGTCCAAAAAGATGACTTTGGGATAATACTAAAGAATGGAATAGCAGTAGATATACACAATGGGATTGACTAGTCCAGGCTTCAATACTAACAAGAAAAAGTAGTAGTTGTCAAAAGAGGAAAGATACGACTATGGCCTGCAGCAGGCCAATCTTTATGTCTGTAGATCCTCTGCTTCTAAAACATTGCTGTCACTTCTCTTATCTGTAAGAGGAGCGTTAGGAATATCCGGTGTAGAATTTCGGTTTAGAATTAACGTCTTTTTTATTTTCCAAATAATTTATCCAATCTCGTTCCACCTAAAGTCTACAAACATTTTGCTAGATAAAAAGTCTACAAAATATCAAATAACTTTTCACTCAAAGAATCGACAAATACATTTATTAACTGCATGATTCAACGAAACTGAAAACCCACGTACCAAAATAATCCGAAAAGACCGGCCGACGAGGAGAGTGGAAGCTTGTTCGGTGGATCGGCGGTGAACGGTTTACGGAGGGTTGTTCGGTGGATCGGTGGTGAAGAGGATAGATGGAGGCGGCGAGAGCCGAGAAGAGAAGAGAATATAATATTTTTAGGGTTTGTTCAATAGAAAACCCTACTTCAGTACTTCTACGCGACAGAACGCATTCTACTAATGCGTTCTAATTTTTTTTTCCTGAAAATCATTGAACGCATTACAAGAATGCGTTCTCGGTTATAATTTTGGTTTTTCGGTTTGAATTTAGAAACTGAAAACCGAACCGAAATTATTTAAATTTTAAAAAACAGAATCGAACCGAACCGAATTTATAAAAAATCGAACCAAATTTCTAAATTGGGATTGGATCGGTTCGGATTTTCGGATCAATCCATATAGTGAACACCCATAATTATTACCTCTCAGAAAAAGTAGAATCAAAGTTGTAGGCTCCTGTGATTTGGAATGCTACAAATATGCCAAAGCACTTTTTATATTTTGTGGTTTGCAATGAAACACAGATTACTGACCAAGGACAAGTTTCCATTTCTATTGGACTGTCTGGATTGTGCTCTTTGTGTTAGACAACTAGAGAGCCTTAAGCATCTTTTCTTTGCTTGACCATTTAGTTGCTCAATTTGGTCAGAAATCAAGAACTAGTTGGGACTTCAACGGCCATTGACAACCATTGCTAGTGTACTTAAGTGGTTGAAAAAGGAAGTAAGATGCACAATATGGTAGGCTAGATCTATGACAACCGCATTCACATGCACGGTTTATAGTATTTGGCACGCACGAAATAGAAAAATGTTAAACCACATCATTTTAGATCTCGATTTCTTAGTTCATAGGATCAAAACACATGTATACAAGACTGGATTCTCTTAGTATTAGTTTGTTTTGATCCATTTGGTTACCCAAGAGAGGGACGATCTTAGAGGCCATACTTGATAAGACTCGTGATTTTTTTAGTTGGACATATCTGGCTACTTATATAGTAAACTTTTGATTCATACACATTTATATATTAATCAAAAAAAGAGAGGAAATGCTGAATTTTGCCATAGTATCAATAGAGATGATGTGGATGTTTAGAAACATGTGAGACAAAATGAAACAAATCTGACGTGGGAAGATCTAAGACAACAAATTTAGAATGCCTTAAAAGATTATTGGGATGCATGCATTAGTAGAAAGCTCAACAAAAACAAAAATGCAAGCTAGCATTATTTGCAAGCATCCTCACTGAATGTGTTGAAGTTAAATTTGATGCAGCCTTTGATGATTAGGAAAACTGAATAAGTGCATATCTTATCAAAGATTGGAATAGGGAGATTAAAGGGGTATAAATTAAAAGTGACAAAGCCAAAAGTGCATTTGAAGTAGAAGCCCAATTAGTTATCCTACCCATGAAGAAAGTAGCAGAGAAGAACTTTAAAAATTGCATCATTGAAAGAAACTTCCTCAGTGTCATCCACATAGTTAAAGGGCATTCAAATTCTCAAGAATGGATAGGAGAAGAATTAATTGAAGAAGGAAGACATATCATGTCCAAACAATGAAACTGGAAGTTAACTTTGTGAATCGAAATTGTAGTAGAGAAGCGTATGACATAGCTAACTGAACCAAGTAATATGAGTTTCTTGGCTACACGCCCACTAATGATTAAATATACAAGGCTAACTAATTACTCAAAAAAAAAAAAAAGAAGTAGAATTTTGAATAAAAGTAAACTTGTGCTCATATTTTGACAATAATGAAAGATTTTCTTCATTTTTAAAATTTTACAAGTTTATTCTAGTTTAATTTTTTATTTGGAAAGTATGAAGTATTTTATTTTATTTTAATTTTTAAATATTAAGGTTGAACTATTAATTTCCTAAACTATGAGTTAAACGCTCTGCAACTAATATATTATAGAAATAGCATATACAATATTTCTTCTAAAAATATCTTTTAGGAAGAAAAACTAATAAAAAGATAATCTCAACATTAACAAATGCTAGATACTTTTCTCTTAAAAAATCAAATAGAAAAACTAACAAAAGAAAACCCTAGGCTTTGCAAATAGGTTAAAAAAGAAAAAAAATTAATGAATGTATACAATGTAAAGTTGGGCCTTCCCCGAAACATCAAAATTGGGCCAAAGAGGGTTCTAAAGTATTGATATGTCTGTAATAAATCTCAGCAGGAGTCAAAGAGAGTATTCGCTTTGCATTGTAAAAAGTTGAATCTGGAAGCAAACTCCTCCTCTCCACTCTCCAGTCTCCGCTATCATTTTACCATTCTGATCTCACATTTGATTATTGGGAACGGAAAAGAGAAGAATGGAGAAGATGAATATGGCGTTCGAGAAGATGAAAATGCTAGTGGGAATGGAAGTTGATGAGGAATCAGTACCAGTTCGGAATGGAGATTCGTCTTCCTCTTTTGCTTTCGTCGATGATTTCACTCGTAATTGTACTTTGTCAACTAAACAGGTGCCATCACCTTTTTAATTCTCTATAGATTTTTCAAGAAATCCGGGCTTTGTTTGTTTTTTTTTTCTGTCTTATAATCTTTTTTTTTTTTGATTGGTGGAGCTGGTATTTCCTATTTGGGAGTGAGCTGTTAATATATAGTGATGGAGGAATTATGCATATAAAAATTCAATTGTTTTTGTTCATTGTGCGGAGTCACCTGTGCTAATAATCATCCTAATATTGACAATGAAAATGATGAACCGACAGCCATAACAATGATCATAATACTGCAGTTATTAAGTTAATTTTGGCAGTAAAAGATATGTCATATGATTTACGGAAAGAACCGCTGTCTGGCAAGGGCTGCCTCTGGTTGACAATGGTTAAAAAAAAAACGAAAAATGAAAAACTGCTGCCAAGGTAGAGGAAGGTAATATTTCCTTCGAACTTTAGATGTTCTACAATTTGAAAATGCCAGTTGGCTGTTGGTCTATGTTGATATTTGTTCTGCAACATTTCCTATTCTCTGTTTCAATCCTTAGAGCTTTCGCTTCCTCGTTGAAATGGGTAAAGAACTACACCAAACCTTTTGAAAAATTGCCTTTTTATCTCATTTCATGCAGATCTGTAGAAAACATTATCCAATCCAGACTTAGACAAGTCTGTGTACCAGTCTTTTCGACTGTTTTGTATTTTATCTGGATGTTTTTGCCCCTTTGTATCTACTTCTCATAGATCTATAAGCGTCAGATGATTTGAAGTTAACAAAGATTAACATGAACGACGAATTCATATGGTATCTACTTGTTATACCAGATAAATGTACCCTTATCTTCTGACAATTCCTCAAGTCTTCTTAAACTAGTTTTAAAAGACTAAGTAGAAAAACTTGTAGAGATCATCTTCTCTACTTCTAAATCTCAGTGGTTATTCCGCAAACAGAAAGACCTTAGCTTCTATATTGTAAAATTGGAAAGTCATACTTATAATTTCAGGAGCACTCCCTTGTTTATTAGCCTGTTTCGTGGAGTTCAGAGATGACCTAAAAAGTTCTCGACATTGTGTCTAGCCTAAAGAGCTTCAAATGAGGGAGTTGCTCCTTCCAACATTAATGCCAGTAGTTCTCTCCTTTTGAAAATTAAAAGGCTTCCTGTTCGGAATAGCCATTGACCATATGGTACAAAATATGAAGGATACTGCCTAAAAGTTCTTCCTTGAGCAAAAGAACATTTCAGGAGTTGTCCATTGTCCTAAGGTAAGGTTTGTGTAAAACAAGATTCCTATAATTTCAATTATTAAGAATTTTTCAAGTTTTCTTCATTCTCTTGGGCCAATATTTCTGACAAGTTAGCTTGATCTGACGATTTCATAGAATTTCATTTATCAAATGCATGTTTATCTGTAAATTTATAATTTTGTTCATCATACCTGTGGTTAAACCTCTATTGTTGCAGATTGTATAAAGCAATTTGAAAATCTATTGTCTTTCATCGATTCCTAACAAGTTGTCTTATCTTTCTTGCTGTAAACAGAGGCTTTACGGCTTTGCCATTTGCTTGTCTGCTGGAATAGCTTGTACACTCTTGGTATGCTTGAGCTGTTGATAATTACTTTTCTTATCTCCCGCTTACTTTCTTTAGTTTTCTTCTTGGATCTTTGCTTTCTACTAGTATTGATGGCGATAAGTGCAGGATTTTCTTTGAAAGTTCTTAACTCCATCTAACATCAAAGAACTAGAAATTGAATTTAATCTTTATGGGCTGTGTCCTTTCAAGTTATAACTACACAGTGGAATTAATCGCCAAAAAAAAAAAAAGAAAAAAGAGCACTTTTGATGTCTGTAAAGTAATTCACAATTTTTTTTGGGAGCATCTAGCCTTTATTACTTGAGCATGGCTAGTTCTGATCTCCATACTGAAATCACCGATTATGTCTACTCTACTCTGTTCTGGACAACATAGGTACATTTGCTCACACAACTTGATTAAGTTGATGTGATCAGAATACTTGGTCCTTAAACTTTATGGAAGATGCTTTGTTTTATGGAAGTTATGGTTGTGCAGATGTCTCCAAAAAGATGTCTATAGGATACGCATATGTTTGTACGTATGTTTGTGTGATTTGCACTTTCATGTGTCCGAATAATGGTTCTTTTTGACCTACAATACAAAATAATTCTTTTGGCATTTTGTATATGTTATTGTATGTATTTAAGCTTCTCGACTCTAGTAATCTTGTTTTAAAGTTTAATTATCTGTTGATTGGACTTTAAAGGCAGAGAAGCAATGCATTAAGTTACGATATTCAAGGCTATTAAAGTAATTACATTATAACCATTCTAGTTTCCCTAGGTTCACCTCTTGCTCTGTGAAGGGTAGACATTTTCCCTTCTTTTTTCAGCTTCTCACAGTAGTGAAGGACGAATGTTAGATCTCTTGCATTCTCAGCTTACCATTTCAAACAAGTTCATACACCAAAATCATGAAGAAAATCTTGTAAAAAGATCAACTACAAAATTTTAGGTGTTTTCTTGTGTTGTAAAGTTGTCTAGATCCCCTTTCTACATTATCAAAGTTAAATCAGAATGTATCTTGATTGAATGTTCCCGAAGCATTTGCAGAAGGATGTGGAATAACATAATCAAACTTTAACTAACTGTTCAAAACGTTTGTTTCTTTTGACTTAGTTTGTGATTGTCAACCTTGAAATGACAAAAATTTTGTGAAAAATGTCAATGCCGCTCTTTGAGGAGACATGCAGGTACCTACTCTTCTTGTGCAACAAACAATGAGAAATATATATCAAAATTTTATGAAATCTTCAAGCTCCAAGTTTCAGTTCCATCTAGGCATATCTGATCTGTTAGGCGCCATTTCCTGAAGAAACTAAAAAACCCAAGTGATCTTGGTACATAACAGATGATGATGTGGACATTCTGGTTTCTGTTTTGCAGTCAATGCTTGTTTTCTTCAACCCAGTTAAATTTGGAATCACATTCTCGTTTGGCAACTTGCTTGCTCTTGGAAGGTATATTAAAGATTGTTTAATTTTAGGCTGTGTCATTTTCAGGATTTGGCAATGATACTTTAGATTTTAAAACTATATTTGATTGATAAAGTAATAACTAAGATCATGAGCATTGCCAGTTCATTCAACAGTATAATATATTTTTTTTCCATCTAGTGGTTCTACTGTATTGTTGGTATTGGTTTGCTCTAGATCATTGATACGTATTGTTTTGAACTTTGTTGTTTGATTTTGGTTCTTTCAATCAATGAATCAGATGCCTATGCATTAAAAACGTCATGGGTCATCATGTCTCTATTTTTCTGAAATTTTTTATTATTTAGTTTTGCTTTTCTTCCTTATAAAAACTGCTGTTACGTAGTTATTTTCTCTCATAGAGAGTAAGTTCTTTCTGGAGTTAGAGCAAATTCCGAGAGGAAATATGGTTTCTGGTTTTCTATTGATTCCCCCTCCTCTAGCGATTAAAATGTGATGCATTTCATAGAACTTAACTTGATTCACAAAGTTTGCTAAGATGGATTTCATGTTGAAGAACGTAAACTCTGAAAGTCTAATATCTCTATATTAGTCGGGGAGGGGAGGGGAGGGACGGAAGCTAACCTCAGTATCTCTTGCCTATAAATGTCCTAGCTTTGAAATAACCATTGATATAACAACTCTAATTGATTGGTGCTGCACTTTGGCCCTTTAAATTATTGAGGTAATGCTATTTCAGCCCAGAAAACTGATGAACGAATCTTGGCATGTTATTCAAGTAGTATATGGAAGCTAGCTAGTTAGGTTGAAAGAGAGGTTTTGGTCAAAAAGGGCAATTAGAGCTGTGAGATTAAATTCTTTCTATAGCTTTCAAATATATGTTCATATCTCTCCCAATTCATGAGCAACTGATAAGATAATTATGATGGTTGAACTTTATGGATTTCAAGACCTGAGAAATAATTTTTGAATATATTGGACCAGTATACACAGTAATTAATTTCCTTCAACTTGATTAAGCTAAAATAAAGGAAATCTACCTTTATTTCCTTTCATAAGTTTGTGGTCTCAACACTGGGTGATGTAACTGTTATGACCAAGAATCAACTTTCTTTACCGCTGATTTTTGTTAGATGAGCTTCACCAAATTCTTAAGCTTTTTCCATTAACTCAGCTTTCTCTGTCATTTCTCATTTCATTTCGCACTTAAGAGTGTCTAGGTTCCTGGTTTGAAGGCTTTCCGATTTCACAAATATCCCGCACATTTTTTTTTTTGGTGCTTATCTCTTTTAGAAGTCATGGAGCCACTTCTTGAAGATTTTATTCTTCGCTTTTTAAGCAGCTGCTAATTTGGTTCTTTTCTATGGCAGCACAGCATTTCTTATAGGTCCAAAACGACAAGTGACAATGATGCTTGACCCTGTCAGAATTTATGCAACTGCTATATATCTTGCCAGCATTATAATTGCTCTGTTTTGTGCTTTATATGTAAGTCACTTCATATGTTTTACTTTCAGTTCATATAGGTTCCAAGGGCATAATTTGGCATTATGAAATTCTTTCGTTAGGTGCGGAACAAGCTATTAACTCTCCTGGCTATTGTGCTGGAGTTTGGTGCACTTGTTTGGTAAGTTATGTATTTTGGAGATATTTGTTTAATTGAACTCTATTTCTTAAGGGTAAAGCACTGGCGGGACTTGCTGGGGAATGCAGATTTGCCTAAACTTGATGATTTTCACTACTTTTCTGAATGGCTCAAAATAGGTTCCCTGTCATTGCAGATAAAAGTCTCCTAATACACTTGTTCTGTCACTGAAAAACTTCAATTGAAGTTTTATCAACAATTGCTCCTTAGAATGATTTAATTGAATAATCACGGTTCTTGTTGGGTTCCCAAGTTTTTGATGTAACTACTGAAGTAATCACAGTTCTCGTGGTTATCCATATTTTTTATGTGACTGAATGATTACAGTTCTTGTTTGTTATATCTTCAGCGCTGCACTCCCCCCGCCCCACCTTTTTGATCTTGAGTGGTATAATCTATCAAACAAGTTATCATGGTCCTTCAGTTCTCATCACTCTTCTGTATTGTGGTTGTTGCAATATATTATCAACATTTGTCATATAATCAGTAAACTTGACTTCTGTATCTATTGCAATTTAAAAAGCTACTGGAATGTTGCAGGAAAAGTTGCTTAATATCCCTTAATAGATTTATTCAGTAAGGACCTGAAAAAAGTTGCAATATCCCTGCACAAGGCTTCTAATTTGAAACTAATATTAAATAACAACTGAAAGCACCCTATTAGACTACTGTAAGTGAATTCTGTTGCAATTACAAGTATGGAAAACGATAACAATGCAATTCTTTGCATGTTATTACTCAAATGTGGATGTTGTCTAGTTTACACATCCAGTAGTCAACTAACTGATAAATAAATTTTAAAAGTTAATTACTAGCTAATTGTGGTCAGATCTTTCTGTCCCTCGCTTTTCCCTTTACCAAAGCAATTACTTTAGTGGCACATCAGACTGTAATTAGGCTGTTTTCAACGTGGTACTAAAGGTCAAATTCTGAATATCTAGATCTATACTTAGATTAACTTCTTGAAATGCTTTGTTTATTTATTTACAGAATGTTTACAAATCAATAAATTCAACTTTTATACCATCTAACCAGGGTCTTTGCTTTTGATCCTTTAAGTTCTGTAGACATTTTTATCAAACTCATTTTGGATAGCTTAATACTTAATGAATGAAGTTAGAAAGAATCTAAAGACTTAATTCAATATCTAGTTATCTGGAAACCTAGAGGAAAATTGTACTTGGGTTCTACTCTATGCAGGAAGTTTAATTATTTCATTCTAAAGTTGTGCTTGGGCAGCTTGAGAAAAAATGAAGAATCTTATTTAGCCTTTGGTTCAAGTTTCTTAGCTAACTCAAGTTTGCTACATCAGGGGCGAAATTGTTGCAATTTGTCTGATTATGTTAACAGAGAGAAGTGTAAAAGGAGTGGACAAACTTCATCTGTGTTCTACTTGGTTAATGAAATGTTTAAAGAGATTTGTAGGTCCAAGTGATATGTCATTAAAATCTCGAGGGATGTGAGTAATGGTTTCTGAGACTTCGAATGGTCTAGAGATTTTAAGAGGATGTTTAGGGGATATTTGGATTGAAACTCAATCTCAAAACTTTTCTTTTTCACTTTGGGTCGCACCTTTTCTCCACAAAAGTCAAATGTAATACCCCCACAAACACTCAATAAACTAACCAACTTTTTCACCTTGAGTTGCAATCAAAATACAACCTTAACATCTGTACTGACTTCTACCATAGTTACATCTGTCATCTGATAAGATAGGTCTCTTGCCACATCATGCCATAAGAATGATTTGTCAGTTGAGATACTTATTTTGATTTCCAAGGCCAGGTTCTGGAGGAAGCTTAATCAAATTCCAAAAGCTCTCATTGCCCTATGTGTCATCTTTAATCAATTCATTGCCTTGATTCCACCTTCAAGGATATTTATGTTCATTTTCTCTTCTTTTACCCCAAAAAAGGGGATATTTGTGTTTGTGGTCAACAGAATGGAAGTCTATAGAATTCACATACTTTTGTATGTAAGAATGTTTAATTAGAATCTTAAATTGGGATTTGATATAAATCCAGACATAATTCTATCCATTAAAATTTGCAGCCACTATGTAATAGTCATGGCTATTGGCAAGGTTGTTTTTTGCTCTTCATTAACTCCTCCTTAAAGAAAGTACAGTACCTGTGCAACTTTTGAATTCCTTCTGCTACGGACTTAAAAGTCCTAGAAAGAGACTGTAAGTTTGCAGGTTGGTTGGGTTGCTTTGGTAAAAGTTATGCTTCTTCTGGTAGCTTCTCAGAATCACATATTACTTAACCAAAAAGATCATAGATATATCAGAAATAATTAAGTGAATGCCTTCTTTGCTCAATAATCATGTAAATATATCTTTCCGATACAAGTTTTCTTCTTTTTAGTCAAATTATATTTGGCTGCCTCTTCGTACTATTAAATCGATTGTCTTTAACTTCCTATATTACCATCATATTTAAAAGTCTATGAAGTAAGAAGCACAAACATGTAAACTTGTTTCCGATGAAAGGATATTGATTATTTTATATGCTTTTCCACCAGAAAAAATAATTATTTTATGTGCTTAATGTGACCTATAGTTTTCTATAACTCTAGGCTATGATATTTACTAAAATTTTCTACTTTGATCTTATCTACAGGTATAGCTTGAGCTATATTCCATTTGCAAGGTCTATGGTTTCAAAGATCATGGCTGGATGTTTTGACACTGAATTTTAATTGTTGGTGTCACTGAAGTGATCTGATATATAGATAGGTTAGATGAGTATCTTCCCTCTTCTTCTAAAACATTCTGAAGGGTAATAACTATCATTGGTCTTCCTGTTGTCTCTCTATTTAGAGCTCTTTCTCCCTGTTAATATGTGGCTATTTTGTCAATGCTTTCCAATTCTTGTTGGCTGATTTTAGAGGAGCTGAAGATGCAGATAGTGTAGGTTAGGTTTCTCAGTCATTATTTTGTTTCACTAACTACCAAAAAGAGGGGGGGGGGGAGGGGGAGGAAAGTAAATGAGAAATGTGTCTTGAATAAAACTGCAATTGACATAAAGCTCCAAATTAGTTTAAGATTTAGGACCTAACTTTATGAAGCCAAACAATTCCCCAAGTCTTTTATAATCTCTGTTTAGATCATGATAATTTCTTGTTACTTGGAAAATTCTGCAATGTTTTCCTTTCGAGATGTTATAAAGACAGGATTACAGATCAAGTAATCTTATTAGAAATCAAATGATGAACTGAAAAGTTGACAAGATACAACATTGTCTGGATTTCTTTTGCAGTCCCTCCATCCTTTTATCTTTTGCTAAATATGCCAGAATCTATTTTCACTGAATTGGTGCTTGGAGGGCAGAGATCTGTTGCTTCAAAACCAACTTCAGATCTTTTGTATATTCAGTCAATCGGGCCCAGAATTTTCAACTTCTTACTTGATCGCCAGGAAAGGAAGATTTGTACATTCTGCGAAGAGTTTGTTTGGTCCAGTGAATGTTGTATAGGGTTTCTGTTACTTCCATCCAATTCTTACTGATTCTTGATGATATCTAGAATTTCCTGTCTGAGAACTAAAAGTTGTTAATAAATTGGAGGTGTTCTCTTGATTGCTTTTCTGATTTTCGTTTATGGAATCTATTTTGATTTTTAGAAAGGTTTCTTTATCCGTGAACTTTGGTTTGTCATTGATTACGTGCACCAATAAAACACTGCAGACATTGTTGGAACCTGTTGCTGCTAGTTTAGGAAAGGCAGGAACTGCCTTTTACTTAAGGTGTCAGTATTGGATTGGGATAATGTATTCTTCGTACTATTTTGGATAAATGAAATTTCGATTTGTTGAGTTTGGCCCTCCGTCTAAAAAAGTGTCTGTAGCATCCAAAAGAAATGTTGAATTAACTGTTAAAAGGAGATTAACTTTAAATGGGTAAAATTTCAGGTTACATCTAATTTCTTGCTCTTTGGCTTTTCTTATCCATCCTTTTTCACCATATAGCGCGTGCTAAAAAAAACACCTCAACTCCATAAGTGGATACGGCCGCCGCTTTCTCTTCTTCCCTGCATTGCTACTACGCATCTTCTGCCCCTCCCTTCTCCCACCAAGGTGTAGATCTGAGATTGAATGTCGGAGAAAGAGGGGGGAGAGTTAAACTTCATGCTGTAAAGGAGTTACAGAGTGGTTTTGAGAAAAAAAAAAAAAATTGTTCATAATTTTATTTAAAATTATATTCACTAGAGACTATAATATTAGAAACAAAACTCGGGAGATCAACATGTGAATGGCCCTAATTTCAAGAAACAATAGGCTGTTATCTTTCTACAAAAAAAAAAGAAAAAAGAAAAGTAAATTTACATGTTAATATGACTTTAAGAGGCAGTTTGACGGTTATTTGCTTTTATTGCATAGTTTATGGCTAATATTTTCTTTGATTTTTTGGGCAAGCTATGATGCCAAAGACAAGAGTCGATTAGTTTTGAGTTATTTTGCAATAATAAAATATTGTTAAATATTTTTATCAGCTCATAGGAACAGATAAATTAAAAGTCTTATAAAGAGATTTATTATTTTGCAATAAGTAATTACTTGTTTTGGATCTTCGTTACTAAAAAGAATTTTAAATGCAAATCTTGAAGAGCCAGACTTTGTTTTTGCCACATGAAGAGCTGGAGATTGATTCTATATTACATATCTTTAGAGATCACATTTTGGAAGAATCCACAGTAGAAGTTGGGGAAAATTTCTAGATTGATGGCAAATGGTCCCTAACTTTCCTTCTTTAGATTCAAGAAATACTTTTCAAAGCCTAAGTAAATATGGGTGTTCAAACCGAATTTTGGTTCGATTTTTATTTTACTATTTGATTTTATATTTAATTTTTTTAATTTTTTTTTGAAAATCTAACTGAACCGTTTTACGGTTCGGTTATTCGGTCCGGTTCGATTTTTTAACACCCCTATAAATAAAGAAGGCTATAATTGTATTTAGCCGTTATTTAGTAAATAATAATAAAAAAAGCCATTACGTATCAAATATATTTAGGGTCAACTTGAGTTTGATTTCATCGAGTTTGAACTCGAAGTAATGTATAATTTTTAAATAAATTGAACTTGAATATTTAAATGTTGGGCTAGAAGCTCATGAATGTATTATATTATATTTTTAAATTTAATAATATTTGATGAATTCAAGCTTCAGAACCTTGCTTGAATTTCTAGAGTTTTTTCTCCAATGAGCACAAACCTTATTTTAAGCCTCGAATCATATTCAAGTACTTTTTAAAATTCATTGAGCTCAGCTCGATTTGCTTAGGGTTCAACTAGGTTTGGTTAGATTGTAACCTTACAATAAAGCATTTATAATTTATCTAATTGTCACAAGTCATATATTCTTTTTTATTTTTTTTTCTGTTTGCTCTTTTAGGTTCTCGAGATTTGATTAAGTACCTAAAACACCATTAACCAAAGATTCAGAATTGTGTATAGGGTTGCCAATGGGTCGGGTTTTTACCAGACCTTACTCGGACCCATCTCGATAAGTTTGGGTACGGTACAATATCTATACCCATTTACTCGAACTCAGACCCAGACCTTATACTGTATCTTTTAAACGGGTATGAGTACGGTACGTAAAGTTCCAGACCAGATAGACTCGAGACCCGAATAAATTTTTAATAATAAATATTTTATATATTTATTTTATTGAGTTGAAGATATTGTGTTTGTTATTTTCGTTTGGTTAATAAGTATATCTAAGAATTGTGCTTGAAGATATTAAACTTGTTATTTTTTTAAATTTATGGCATAATATTTTAATTATATTTTATATTTATTATAATTTTTTATTTTTTTAATTATAATCGGATCTACCCGAACTCGAACCAAGACCTTATAGGGTAGGGTCTGGATCCATCCTTTTCAGACCTGCCAGGTAATAGGATCGGATCCAGGTCCAAAAATAGTAAATCGGGTCCGAGTCCGGGACAGAGTATCCCGGACCCGTTAAGGCCTGTTTATACCCCTAACTGTGTAGGCTTAAAGATCGTGATTTGATTCAACTTGTAGGTCAATCATGACAAGTATAATGTTGTATCAACTTAGTGTTAAAAATTTAAAAAAATTCTATTTGGTTTCTTAAAATATGTACATTATGTCAATTGAGTCTCCAAAAAAAAAAAAACATAAATATGGTCTCTGAAAATTGAAAGTTTATACCAATATAATCCTTTTTTTGGGAAGTGATTGTGAATTGTTTTATACCAATATAACCCTTTTTTTGGGAAGTGATTGTGAATTAACAATCAAAGATCGCAAACTTGGGTTGTTTTTGTAAGTTAATAAATATAAAAGATAATTTAGTTAAAAACATTTTCAAATAATCATCACCTTAGTGAAAAGAAAATGACATTTATAGTTTGCTAATGCTTATTTGGATTGAATTTTTGTTTGAGTTGAGTTGTATTGATAATCGTAAAGGTGAATTATTTGTGAGAGGAGAAGTAAAGCCCAAAGTGAAAAAAAGTAGGAAAAACTCAACTTAAAAGCCAATTCAAGTTGGCTTACAAGTTCAAAATAATTTTATACCTCATAAATGGATTCTCCAATTATCTTCTGCTTAAATAACATTTAATTAAGAATATTTTTTAAATAGATTACCTTTTTTGTTCATTTACTCAAAAGAAAATTTCTGTTCATGATGTTTAAATGTTAATTTGCAACTAATTCTAGACAAAAAGATAAAATTGAAATTATTTTATATTTTTCAAAAATTAAATTGACAAAGTGTGTGTATTTTAAGGAACTAAACTGACAGATTTTTATTTTTAAAAACTAAATTAACAAAATTTTTCATTGCTATAATTTTTCAACATCCCGTAAAAGAAATGTCATATTTTTAGAGACTAATTTGTCCAAAAGTCAAAGTTTTAGATGTCCCTCTGCCTCAAAAGAGAAAATTAACATGAAAGGATCGAATAGTGAGACAAATACCACTTTGAACTCGTCAGATTGATTTTCTTTAACCATGGCTTCAGCTAAGAATTCAAAACTTTTTGATGATTTTATTGTTAATTCACAAACTCTTCCGGAAAAAAGGCCATATCGATATGAGCTTCCAATTTTTATTGACCAAAATTGATGCATTTGTACTTTTATTTCCACCAAGTGTAATTGGTTCCATCAAATCAATCTAACTTGAACATTTTTGGGCTGAAAATCTTGTTGAACACACCTATCACTCTTTGCAACCTCCACAATGCAAATAATCCTTAAGATTGTTTGGAAATTTGATAACAAATATGTAGACAAATTGCAAGAAAAAAAAGGCTTTACACACTTAAATAATGCTATCATTAAAAATTATTTGTCCCCACTTAGTTGTTATTAGGTTGTGACAAAATTCTTGTTGGAATTTTCAACTCATTAATTGTCTAGAATTCTGACTGGAAAAGTCAATATTTCTGCCATAGAAAGATCATGCAACCTACCTTATTTGGCGGAAAATATTTTTCTTCCTCGCAAATAAATACCAAGACGCAAGAAGGAGAAAATTGCACCTGCAAGAAGCAAGAAGAAGAGAAGAAAAGAGAAGAGAGAAGAGAAAGGCAAATAGAGTAATCAGTGTGAGGTAGAGAGAAAAGTAGAGTGAGAGTTGTTGCGCCATTCTGATTTGTCATTTCTTGTGAGATTATTTTAATCTCTATTTTCTTGATATCCATATACTTTGGTGAAGATAGTTGTATTTTCTTTTAGTATATCTAAAAGATGAATTTGTTATCCTATTTTTATAGTGGAAGTTTTGGTCAGTGTTTGACCCGTTGTTTTTACTCGTTTTGGATTTTTCACGTAAATCATGGTGTCAGTGCATTTTTGATATTTTTGTTGTTATATTTATTTTTTGTTAATGATTATTGATAATTCTCATTTTATCAATACTGGAATTTTTGGGTGAGTCATTTTAATCCTAGTAATGTGTGTTATTTATATTGTGATTTTTATTGTGTTGTCTTTTATTTGTCCCAACCTCCCAACAAAGTGGTATCAAAGCATTGGTTAGTGTCTATTTTTTTAAATGGAGGAGTCAACTACTTCTTCTGGCAACACGATTAAATCGACCTCTAGTAACTATGTTGTCTGGAAGCTTAGAATGGAAGATTTGTTATATTGCAAAGAAATGTTTGAACCTATTCTTGGTGATGTTGCTAAACTAGAGGGTATATCCGATGTTGCATGGGAAAAAATGCATAGAAAAACTATTGGTCATATTAGGAGTTGGATTGACCAACATGTGTTCAATCATGTTTCAAGTGAAACAATGGCAGATATAATGTGGAAGAAATTAGAGACCATGTTTGTAAGAAAATATGGTCTTAACAAAGTTTTGTTGTTGAAACATATCACACGGTTGTGGTGTAAAGAAGGAGCAGATATGTCCGAGCACCTAAATGATTTTCAAGGATTAATCAACCGCACCATCACTATAAATCTAAAGCTAGATGAGGAGGTGTCAGCACTTTTACTATTCACTTCACTTCCAGATAGTTAAGAAATACTTGTTGTTTCTGTCTTGAATTCTACTCCAGGTGGCGTTGTTACTTTGGAGATGGTCAAAGAAACTTTGTACAATGAAGAAACAGGAGGAAGGATCTAGGATTAAATCCATATCCACAAGCACTTGTTGTAGAGAAAAATCATAGAAGGGGGAGAAGCAAGATCGGAGGTTCTCATAACATATATGATAGGTCAAGAGAAAAGTCTAAACTTAAAAGAGATGTTGAATGTTTCTATCGTCACAAGAAGGGGCATTACAAGCATGAATGCCGAAAATGGAAGAAAGATCGAGCCAACACAAAAGGTGAAGATAAGGAGGAAATTTCAGAGACTACTGCCACAACAACAGATGATGAAATCGAACTTGTTTGTGATGATTCCAGTATTAGCCTAGTCAGTCACAGTAGTGACTGGGTTATTGACTCGGGAGTTCTTGGTCATGTAAGAATGGGAAATGATGGCTTCTACAAAATAATCGGTATTGGAAATATTCACCTCAATTTCAATACCAGTTGTCAACTAATTTTGAAGAATGTGAGACATGTACCAAATGTGCGTCTCAACCTCATCTCTATCGGCAAGCTTGATGATGAAGGTTATGCAAATCACTTCAATGACGGAAAATGGAAGCTAACAGAAGGAAATCTTGTCATCGTCAAAGTTACAAAAACAAGCTCACTTTATATTATGAAAGCAAAGTTGAGCAACGGAGAAGTCAATATAATTTCAGAATCCTCCTTAGACTTTTGGCACAAAAAACATGGCCACATGAGTGAGAAAATGCTCTAGAGCCTTGTCAAACAATAATTTTTGCTTGATGTAAAAGGTGTAAGTCTCAAATCTTGCACTTACTATTTAGTTGGAAAACAACATACATTTGCATTTCAAAAGTTCCCTCCATCCATAAAATCATTTCTTTTGGAGTTGGTTCATACTGATATATGCCATATGAGTGAAAGAACTCTTGGTAAAGTATTATATTTTGTGACCTTTATTGATGATTTTTCAAGGAAGGTATGGTGTTTCTCTTTGAAGTCTAAAGATCAGGTCCTAGATATTTTCAACGACTTCCATGCCAAGGTGGAAAGAGAAACAAGAAAGAAATTAAAGAGTGTCAGGGCAGATAATGATGTTGAATACAAAGGTCCTTTTAAAGTATATTGTAGAAATAGTAACATTAGACTTGAGAAAAGTATACCAAAGACTCAGCAACATAATGGTGTAGCTGAAAAGATGAACAGAGCAATCAGAGAATATATCAGATACATGCTTTCTCATGCCAAACTGCCAAAACCTTTCTGGGATGAGGCAATGAGAACAACAATCCACTTGATCAATCTTTCCTCGTTAGTTCCTTTGGGTGGTGATATTCCGTAAAGAGTTTGGACAGAGAAAGAAGTCTCCTAAAAGCATTTAAGAGTCTTCGGTTGCAGAGCATTCATTCATATTCCAAAGGATGAGCGGTCTAAACTTGATAGTAAAACCAAACAATGTATTTTCTTGGGATATAGACATGAAAAGTTTGGTTATAGACTCTGGAATCCTATTGATAAAAAATTGATTAGAAGCAGAGATGTTGTCTTTTTTGAGGATTAAACCATCGAAGATATCAAGAAAGATGATAAATCAAGACTGGCTCAAGAAATTCTAGTTAATCTAGATCCAGTACCTCAACAAATCACTCAGGATGAGCACGAGGCAACTGAAGTAGAGCAGGACAATGATGATGATGTTCCAATAGCTGAGCTAGCAGTACCACCAGTTCCACCAACACAGTCAAAACTCATGAGATCCACCAGAGAAAGGAGGCCTTCAACCAGATATAATCTTCAAGAGTAAGTGATGCTCACTGATGGGGGAGAACTTGAGACTAATGAAGAAGCTAAAAACCACAAAAGAAATAAGGAGTCGTTGAAAGCTATGCAAGAATAGATGAAATCCTTGTATGATAACCACACAAATGATTTGGTAAAACTTCCTAAAGGAAAAAGAGCATTGAAGAACAAATGGGTCTCCAAACTGAAGATTGAAGAAAATAACTCCAAACCAACGTACAAGGGTAGATTGGTTGTAAAAGGCTTCTGTCAAAAGAAATGTATTGAGTTTGAGGAAATATTTTCTCCCGTAGTTAAAATGTCTTCTATCCGAGTTGTTCTTGGATTAGCAACCAATTTGAATTTGGAGATTCAACAACTTGATGTGAAGACAACTTTTCTTCATGGAGATCTTGAAGGTTCCTTATGAAGAAGGAAGATATGATGAAGGTTCCTTATTCTTCAGCTATTGATAGCTTAATGTATGCTATGGTGTGCACCATGCCAGATATAGCTCATGTGGTTGGTGTAGTCAGTCGATTTCTCTCTAATCCTGGCAGAGAGTATTAGAATACTGTCAAATGGATACTAGGTATCTCAAATATACAAAAAGATATTTTCTGTGTTTTGATAATGGAAAACTTGTATTAGAATGTTATATAGATGCAGACATGGCTGGAGACATTGATAACAGAAGACCCACATCAGGGTATCTGATGATGTTTGAAAGTGTAGCAATCTCCTGGCAAAACAGACTACAAAAATGTGTCACTCTATCTATCATAGAAGCGGAGTTCATAGCGACTACTGAAGCAAGGAAGGAAACCCTGTGGTTTAAGAAGTTCCTACGAGAATTGAGAATTACGCAAGAAATGTATGAACTCTATTGTGATAGTTAAAGTGCTATCCGTCTTTACAAGAATTGAACTTTTCATTCTCAATCTAAGCACATCGATCTTTGGTATCATTGGATTCGGGATGTATTGGAATCAAAAGAATTAGTACTTGAGAACATACGCACTGACGAGAATGGTGCAGACATGATGACCAAGTCATTGTCAAAAGAGAAGTTTGATTTCTACAGAAGAGAAGCTGGTATGGTGGAGCTCTCTCAATAAGTTGAAAGGGAGAGATTTGTTAAAAATCTCAACTCATTAATTGTTAAGAATTGCCGTTGTTTAAGAATTGTGGCTGGAAAAGTCAAGATTTCAGTCGCAAAACGATCATGCAGCTTACCTTATTTGACGAAAAATGTTTTTCTTCTTTGCCTATAAATACCAAGAAGCAAGAAGGAGAAAATTACACACACAAGAAGCAAGAAGGAGAGAAGAAAATAGAAGAGAGAAGAGAAAGACAAATAGAGTAATCAAAGTGAGGTAGAGAGAAAAATAGAGTGAGAGTTGTTTAGCCATTTTGATATGTCATTTCTTGTGAGATTATTTTAATGCTTCTTTTCTTGATATCCACCTACTTTGGAGAAAATGGTTGTATTTCCTTCTAGTATATCTAAAAGAGGAATTTGTTATTTTATTTTTATAGTGAACGTTTTGGTCAGTGTTTGACCCGTGGTTTTTATCCGTTGCAGGGTTTTCCATGAAAATCCTGGTGTCAATACATTTTTGATATTTTTGTTGTCAGATTTATTTTTTGTTAGTGGTCATTGATAAATTCTTACTTTATCAATACCGAAGTTTTTAGGTAAATCATTTTAACCCTGGTAGCGTGGATTATTTATATTGTGATTTTTATTGTGTTGTTTTTTATTTATCCCAACCTCCCAATAATTCTCTAGGATTAACAAAGTCAAAAATGAATTTTACACCAACAAAAGATTAGAATAAAAGAACTAAAGGAATTCACAACTATAAAACAAGAGAGAAGCGACGAATACAAGACAATAATAAAGTAGAATAACTTCTCTTCAATCTCATTAATTTATATAAATTCTAAATACTAGTAATAGAGATGCCTATTCGAAAATAAAAGACGCAATCCATCCATGAAAAAACACAGGACATTATTATATTTGAAAAACAAGTAGATATCGATCATTCAAAATAAAGATTGATATTAATTTCTCAAGAAAGAATCTCAAGAACCCAACGGAGTTAATTAAGAATTTAACATAGTGAAGGAACTGAACTCAAATTGTTCAACAATGAAACATGGTTTAAACTACAATTCATGAAGCCGTCAACTTTCTGAGAGACTTTTCTTGGCCAAATTGTGTTTGTTATTATGCATCCAAACCTTAAGAACACTCCTATTGATGCCAACCTCTTGGCAAAAATGGTGTACAAAATTATCATCCAGCTTTTGTATTTTCCACCCTACTTTTTCGGCGAAGCTCAACATCTTTTCTTTCTGTCCTTGAGTAAACTTGGTTCTGCACCTCTTTCTTCCCACCTCAATCACCTCATCAGTCTCTAACGTCTGCAATTCAGTCCTCTTTGATACAAATTTCACTTGATTTTCTTCTGCCTTCGAGTTTCCGGGTCCTGAGTTTACTTTTCTCTCAGCATTGTTTTTTATAAGCAAATTAGAGTGAAGGTTATGGCAATGAGAAGCACTGCATGACTCTCCATCTACCACTTTCTTATGAAAGTTTCTATGACAATTGCAGGCTGAGCATTTCAAGGCTTCAATGGATCCTTCTGCTCCGCCAGGCATGAACTCCCCGCATCCATCTGTGGCATGTCCTCCGATGGCTGCTGCATGATTCTTGAGGCATTCCATGTATTTCGCTGCTTTCTTTCTTGGTCTAATATCTTCTAGACTTGAACGTATCAAGGCACCCGAGTGTTGCTGCAGCTCTGCTGAAGGACTAAAGTGCTCCTGGTGAATCTTATTTCCATTCCCATTTTCAGTTGGGATTGGAGAAGGATTGATAACTGGTTCTTGAACATGTTCTTGGCTTGGAATGCTCATTTTCTCTACGCTTCTTATCTGTGATAAGTCTTTTTGGATCAAGAAGGACCCGAAGATGAGAAGAAAGGGAACAAAATAGAGAGGACTAACTGATTGAAAATGCCACCAGTTTCGGCTTAATGCAGAACCATTTACGTAGCTTGGGGAAAGAAAAACTTTCTAGATGCCCAAGTTTGAAATATTTGAAGCAAATGTGTCCTTCGGAAGGCAATGCTGTGAATATATGCTTGAGTTAAACATGGGAGAGATGCGACAAGAAAGTCCAATGATGCAAGAAGTTTGTTCGTGGGAGATTTAAGGACAATTGTGTACACTTCACGGGAAAGGAAGCACTTACGACATTTTCTAACACCAACTCATCCACAGAGTGAAATAAAGAATTGAGTGTTACGGCATTTGTCTCAAAAATTTAAGAAGGGATGATACAATGTTTGTGTCTGCATTTTAAGTTGTTGCAAACATATAAGTATATGCTTAGAAAATGATTAGTGAAGTAATACCAATTAATTAAGGGGAGCTGTCCTTACTCCTTACTTTGCTTGCACTATCAGACTTTATATGCAAACGCTAAGACATTGTTTTTGGTGGGCCCTTTGGAATTGAAAAGAGAGAAAAGAGAGGATAATATCTATACTTGTCGTTGCATTGATTAGTGATTCGAATCTAGTACTGCAAAAGTATGAATTGATTAACAAGAAAATGTTAGTGACCAACTCCAGCTGTCCTCCTCCATTTCCACCGTGTCTAAGGATTATTAAACATCCATCTTAAAATTGATTGACTTTTTTATTCAAAATATTTTTTTTTGTTAAAAATAGAATATTCATATTTTTATTCATTTTGAGTAAAATATTAATTATTCAGTTTCATTAAAAGGAGTAATAAGATAGATATAAACTAATTTTTAAAGGTAGTTGAGATGTAGAATGATATATACATCAATTATAGTAAGCGATATTCAGGAAGGATAAAATAGCCTAAAGGCAGTTTCAATTGCATTGAGTTATTCGCCCTTTTTCAAAATATAAGACCGGTTACTGTTAACACTTTTTATATAAATTAATATGATTATTTTTTCTATTTTATTCTTAACTAATTTCACTAATATAATAAAAATAAAATAATTATATTTATGGTGATGGTAACTTTGAACAAATAATCCTTCAAGTTTACTAAATGTCAATATTTTGATAAGAGAGAAAATAGGTAAAAAACCTTATATTTTAAAACGGAGAGAGTATATTCTTCTAAACATCACAAAAAGTATTGATTGTAATAGTTTGTGGTGAGTTTTCTTTTTGCTGAATAAAAAAGTTATCCATTGATATTAATATAATCGAAGCCATTACAGTCAAAACAATTTTCAAGTTCCTTTTCTAGTATAGAAAATTAAGGAAAGGAGTTGAAGAATTGGACAACCTCATAACAAGAAATACAAGAAAATGAAAGACAGAAGTTACCTGATGGTTTAACAACTACAGCAACAAGCAATATCCCACACATCAAAAAATCTAGATGGATAAAATACACTAATATTAATACTAGCAAAATAAACAAACATATAATAAACTTCTTCACAACATATTTATCATAATTTTTCGACCACAGTGATAAGAAAATGTTCAACTCTAACATCTTTCTTAAAAGACAACAATCTAAAATACTATGAGCATATCAATAATCTTAAAAATTACTTTAAAAAAAATAGAAGACTAAGTTAGGACTCGGATCAAGTTCGGGTTGACAGATCCCTCTAAAGATTAGAGAGAAAAAGCCTCAATCGGAAGAGGCCAAAGAAAAATATAATCTTGAATTTTAAAAAAATACTCCTTAAAAGAAGTTTATGATGGTTTGTGGCAAAAGAGAGGGTGAGGGAGTCCGAAAACAGCAACAGACTGGCCAATATCTGGCTGCTGGCCGAAGCCCTTGGCAAGATCCGGCCGAAGAAATCGTCTTTAATGAAGTGGCGCAGAAGGTTTAAGAGAGAATGAAGAAGGTTTAAGAGAGAATGAAGAGTTAGAGCGGAGAAGTCCATGGTGAGTTCAGTCTTGGTTAAACTAAGTACAATTAAATGAATTTTATGTATCTGTTAATAAAGGACGAAACCAAAACTCCTGGTGGTACACTTTGATTGAATTGAAATGAAGTAGAAAAATTAGAAAGTTTAGTACATAAACTATTTTATTTGTCTAATAATTATCTTTAATTCTATATTTTTCTAACTTCCAAACTGTTTTATTTTAAATTTAGTGATCCCAACCACATAATTCGGCCACCCTCCTTCACATGAACCACACGTGCAGCAGCTAACGAGGGTAAATTACTCATAGCAAGCTATTCTAACGTCTATCAAACTCATATTACAACCTTATAGAGAACCCTCCACTTAAGTAAGAATAGTATGCTATTGGTTTGGAGGAAGATAATGTAAAGTGACAATTTACCTTTGCTTATTGCCACATGTGTAGTACATTCAAAGAATATGGCCGGATTCCAACGTGAATTAGGTAGTTGGGATCGTCAAATTTTAAAAAATAATTTAGAAATTAAAAATATAAAATTAAAGATCAAAGACAATTGTAAGATAAATAAAATAGTTTCCAAAGTAACAAATTTCTATAACTTTAATAGTTTAAGCATTAGAACACAAGAGCTATATATATATATATATATATATATCCATCCTGAATTTCTTGGCTACATTAAGTGTTCTTTTATTTTTTTTGGTTTAAACAACATCAGTAGTGTTATAATCCATTTGTACAATTTTTTTTGGAAAAATCTTTCTAATTACTCGCTAACCAAAAATTTTGATTTTATTTTTTTATACCATTGCACTAATTTTTATATTTCTTTTCTTAGATCATGTCCACGAGCATAATATTTTTGGACTATGGAATGCATATGTATTCTTTATAATTAACCACTAACTATTTACAGGAGTCTTACTATACCTACTAACTATTGTGAGGATCTCATTATACCTAAAAATTCACTAAAATCCACAGTGAGAGTGGGTAGTGTTCCATAAAGTGTCACATAATTGTAGTTTATGGGTACAAAAATAAAAAAGAAAGGAGAAGACAAAACTCCCAGAAATAGTTTCATGATATTCAAGGAAAATTTTCCTTTAAGAAAAATAACTAACTCATAATGTTTTGCGCAAAATGAGGAGTATTGTCAATGGATTGCCTACTTATGGGTGGTAAGTTGTTGCTGATGTTGGATGATTTTCTTGAATGCAAGTTTAAAAGCGCTGACAATCAAACAACCAGTCTTAATTTCACTTCAATTAAAAGTTGCTCTAATGAGGAAGACATTAACCATCCTACTGCCGAGTGGATCCAAATAAATTTTCCACAGTTGATTTTTTGCTTTGTCTGCTACAAATTACAGAAGAACTTAGAGCTTTCTAGTTCTTTCTCTCTTTTTGTTTTTAAATAAAAAAGGAATGTACTACTTTCTAGGCATATATGGTGAATCTAACTAATTTTAGTTTATTAGTGAGATAGGAAAATTCATAACAAGATTAATGATGTTCTTCTTAATAGGTTTCCTAATCTAAAATGTATAGATGTTGCTTGAAAGAATGGAAACCAAAGGTACACTGAGATATATAGCCACTCTTCGCAATTATTTATGCAGTCCTACTTATTTAATTAATTCACTAGGTTTAAAGGATGTTCTTGTTGTAACCTCAAACAAAAGCAAATTGTACCTTTATCTTTGCTTTTAAAATTTCTATAGCTTGGTAGCTATCCTAATGCACTAACATCACCATTAGCTTAATCCTTTGTCTTTGTCTCTCTTTTTTTTTTCTTTTTGAAACAACAAGGGAAATTTTATTTATTCAAATCGTTCCTAGTAGCCTGCATTACATCTGGAGGTGTTTCGTTCATCCAAGGTAAGGAAGGATTCAACTCAATGCATGACAAGATGATAAGTGAGTTGGGATATTACAATTTCTTTTAAGTAGTTTTAGTTATTTCATTAATTTGTAATGCACTAACAGCACCATTAGCAAGCTTTGGAAATTTCAAATATGTACCAACTACTAATTGTGGTTTACACATGTCCTTCCACGGCCGTTTGGCTTGATTTTGAAGGCAATGATTTAAGTCTTACTAGGAGGTAGGGATCATCATTTAGGTCTTAATACCAAGAGGCCCTCGGGAGTGCCTAGGCGGCATCTTTTTCTTTCTTTTTTCCCGTTCAGTAGAAGGGCGGCAAAATGTCACTTGTCCAAATTTGGTGGTGCTATAAGAGAGAGCGAGGGAGGGAGCGAGGGAGGGAGGGGCGGGGGGCGGGGGGAGGGGAACCAACACTATTATACTATTATAGTGTTTAATATATTTTTTTAGTATATGCAAAAATTTATTTACAGTTGTTCGATCAGTTTCTTTTTATCTAACATTTGGAGATGTATAAGTGCATTTTGAGGATGAAAAATATTTCATTTTCCCACTAAAACTAAAACTCTAAGACAATTCAAAATTAAAATTTGAATTTAACCTCCTATATAAAATATTACTCACTTTCTCTCTACCAAACCTAATTGTATCTCTCTCCCTCTTCATTCTCTGTTCTCTCTCATTTTTTACTCTTCTCTCTACCATTTCTCTAAATCTATGTTACAGAAATATTGGGCAAATAGTTTACAATGGATAAACATTAACGAGATCAAGATCGAAGTCAAAGAATAGTTCTAAAACTTGACAAAGACGCAAGATCTACATTTTCAAATTTCTAAAGTAAGGTATGTTTGTGATATTCTTTTAATCTTGACCTTTTTTTGTTGGTAAATTTAGTTTTCACTCTTTTGATTGAATAGAGACTCTTTTAGAATTGTGTTTGCAGGTTTGGAAACAATTTATTGATCATGAGAAATGGATGAATTTTAAAGATGAACACAACCTCTTCTCTTGACTAGATTTTAGTAGTGCATGGATTGATTTCAAATTCGAGTTAATAATTATTTAAGACAAAGTGAGTTGAAGGCATCGGTGGTGAATTGCTTTCTATTGATTCCCATTACTTGAAGGGACAATTTTGATGCTGGAGGATTTCTATGATGTATCTTTTTTTGTTATTTTAAAAAAACTCATATCTATTTTGACTTGTTCTATAATAGATATCACTGTTTTAAGTAATGATTTTTACTGTTTTAAATATTATTAATTCAAGAGAGAAAAAACTTTATTGTGAATAATTATTCTAATATTTATGAATAATTATCCAAGAATATGTGATAAGGCCACACGGTGAATGAACATATAAATCAAGAAAGTTAAACACAACCTCATCTCATGGTTTGAATT
Source organism: Rauvolfia tetraphylla (assembly GCA_030512225.1). Classification (NCBI taxonomy): domain Eukaryota; kingdom Viridiplantae; phylum Streptophyta; class Magnoliopsida; order Gentianales; family Apocynaceae; genus Rauvolfia; species Rauvolfia tetraphylla. The sequence continues at coordinate 4,685,517 of JAJQKT010000017.1, forward strand.
TGGTGGCGTAAGGATTAGGTACTTGTATTGATTTCAAAATTGAGTGAAATAAGCATTTAAATTCAAGCAGTGAATAATTGTTTAAGACAACAAGTATAATTATTCATTTAACAATTCTCACTATCTTAAAGATTAATTATTGGAAAAAGAAAATTGTATTATGAATCATTAGTCAAACTACTGCGAATAATTATTTACCAATATAACATCATAGAGTTGATGTAAATATTAACATTTTTTGTACAATAATAAACTTGAGATTTTTTCAAACTCACTATAAAATACTTATTCTCAAACATTTGAATACTTTAATCATTCAAGAGAGAAAACCGTGATGAATACTTATTCAAACTTTTTAGAATAATTATTCAAGATAGAATCAAGCTCGCATCATAATACTTATACAAATGTTTGAATATTTTAATTATTCACGATAGAAATTTGTGTAGTGAATAATTATTGGAACCTTTGTGAATAATTATTCAAGACTGCATGGTGAATAAACATATAAATCAATATGTTTATTATACATGAAAATATTAATAGGTTTGAAAAATTAATATTTACATTAAGTTTGTAATGTTACATAGGTTTGAAAAATTATTCATAGATATTTGAACAATTAATGTTAATATTTTACATCAAAATGTTAATATTTACATTAACTCTGTAATGTCACAGAGGTTTGAATAATTATTTACCATATAATTTTCTCTCTTGAATAAGTTAAATATTTGAACATTTGTGAATAATTATTCAACAAGAAATTCAAAAATCATAAAGTTATTATTATATAGTAAAATATTAAATTTGCATCAAATATGTGATATTATGGTAGTAAATAATTATTTGCAATAATAATTATTCATAATATAATTTTCTCTTTTCAATAATTAATCTTTAAAATAGTGAGAATTATTAAGTGAATAATTATCCATATTATCTTCAATAATTATTCATTGATAGAATCTAAATATTTACGCTACGTTTGACACACAGGAATGATATTGAATGAAATGCCTTTCCATCTAGAATGGGTTTGGAATCCTCTTTCCATTTTGTTATTTGCAAGGAAAAGTCATAATGAAATGGTGATTCATTTTTTGTGTTTAGTAAAACTATTTCTCAATATCATAATGGAATAAAATTTCACAAGAAATAACATAAATGTCCTACTAGTATGTCGTATCAATAAAGTCAAATTATACTCAACCAAAAATGTTAAATTAATTATTCATTTATAAAATCTCATTTAAATAAAATTCACACTAAATTTTAAGAACATCAAATATTTTAAGTGTGAAGCATAATTTAATCACAAAGATAGTTCTTATTTTAGATCAAAGTGAAGGAAGTAGTACTAAGATAAATAAAACAAAATTTAGGCTAAATTGTGCTTTTTTTTAATTGAATGTTATGATGGTATAATAGCCATAAGAATTTTTTTAGAATTTGTACTTTTCTTGGAATGTCATTTCCTTAGGTTTTGGTGTGGAAAAGCCTTTCCCACTTCTTGAAATCAACTTTCATATGGAAATATTTTTCTTATTTAAAATTTTCATACTAAACACTAGAATGGAATGAGAAGTTGGAAAAGTAATTCCATTCTTGTGTTCCAAACATAAATTTCACTCAATTTTGAAATCAATCCAAGCACCTAATCCATAATACAACACCAAAATCCAGCCAAGAGAAAAGGTTGTGCTCACCTTTTTTTATTTATATGTTCATTAAAGACACAATTTTAAATAATTATTCACAGGGGTTCGAATAATTATTCACTACACAGAATGATTATTCATAACATAATTTTTAAATAATAATTATTCACAATATTATTTTCTCACTTGAATAATTAATCTCTAAAATAGTAAAAATCATTACTCAAAATAGTGAAAAACATTACACAAAGTCAAAGTAGACGGGAGTGTTTCTAAAATAACACAAAAATATCTATCACTAAAATCCTTCACCATCAAAATTGTTTCTTCAAGCCATGGAAATCACAAAAATCAATCTACCACTGACGTATTCAATTCACTTTGTCTTAAATAATTATATACTCGAATTTGAAATCAACCCAAGCATAGAATCCATGCACTACCAAAATCCAGCCAAGAGAAGAGTTTGTGTTCATCTTTAAAATTCCAGGAGAGTCTATTAAGTTTTGAAACTATTCTTCAACTTCGATTTCAACCTAGTTACTCTCTATCTATCACAAACCTATTTGTCTAACATTATTGTAACTTAAATTTAGAGAAATGGTAGATAGAAGAGAAAAAGAAACAAGAGGGAAAAGAGAAAGAGAGAGAGAGAGAGATTTGAAATAGCAAGTTGAATTCATATTTTGATTTTGAATTGTCCTTGAGTGGGAAATCAAAATATTTTTCATCGCCAAGAAAACTTTAAACATCCTTAATAATCAAATAAAAAAGCAACCAATCAAATGGCTACAAATAGATTCTGCACAACTGAAAAAGTACATTCAACACCATAACAGGATCATAAAAAAATGAGTGAGAGAGAAGAGATCACGATACGTGGGCCTTTACCCAAAATGGCCTCCTTTTACAGAAACATGACTAAAATGGCCAAGTTTTTGGAGAGGTAGCCGCATATTGCCATAACGCTATTGTGATTGTCATTATTGAGCAATGACGCCAACAAGAATGGTGTCATTGACCGACCATTGGCTGAGAAAGATAACCCAGCAATAACGCCATTAGCAATGGCATTTTTACTGCAAATTCATGCATGGCAATAACGCCATTGCCAATGGCGTTTTTCGTTGAATGGTGCATGCCTGCAATGGCTCTTTCTCTTGTTTGCTCTTCTTTCTTTTTTTCCTTTGTCTCCTCTTCCTGTTGATGTCTTCTGTTTCCTTTTTATCTTTTTTTATTTTCTTTGTTGTTAATTTTTTTTAAAAATCTTAATTTAACTTAAGATTTTAATTCAATGTATAATGTTATTTATTGTTTGTTTAATTTTCATTGTATTATTATTTAATTTGAATTTTTTTTAGAAATATTAGTTATGCATTAGATAAGCAGTTGGTTTTCGCAAGTTGAGATTTGTTAACGTTACGTATTGTTTTAAAATTTATAGATAAATTTTTAGTTGAATAGCGATATGTTTAGAGAAAAAATATTAGTATAATATACACGATGAGAAAAATATTTAAAAAGTAACGTTTGCTTATTAGAGTATAAATGCAACATGTAGATGGATGCTAGTAGGGTATCTATAGATGTGCATCTCAGACCAATTTGAGTGAATTCTTTTACATAAATCTATGAATTATTAAAAATTTTATAATTATTAAAAATTTTAAAAAACTCTAATAACTGTTTAAATGCATGCAATAGAAAAAATAACAAGAGAATGAATCCATCGTGCAAAAAAAAAAAAAGAAACAAAAGGCATCAACAGGAAGATGAGACAAAGGAAAAAAAGAAAGAAGAGCATACGAGAGAAAGAGCAATTGTAGGCATGCACCATTCTAGACTAAAACGGCATTCGCAATGGCGTTATTGCTGAACAATGAATTTGTGGCAAAAAACGCCATTGCTAATGGCGTTATTGCCATGAATTTGTGGGCTTTTGCATGGCAGTCCATGACACCATTCTGGTTGGTGTCATTGCTCAATAACACCAACCAAAATGGCGTTATGGCCATGTGCAGCCACCTCCAAAAAAACTTGGCCATTTTAATCCTGTTTCTGAAAAAGGAGGCAATTTTGGGCAAAGGCCCCGATACGTTAGTAGAGAGATCATGAACCACCCTTTGCTCCTTGCTATTCCCAACTCTTTTTTGGTAGATTGCAATTTCCAACTCTACAATGCTTGACTATTACTTCTTTGAGTAATTTGCAAAAAAAGTTTCATAACTATTTTACTTGTCTTAAGAATGTTCCTTAACTTTAATTTTTATAATTTTAATACCAAAAATATTTTTAAAAAGGAGTACAGTCATTGCTACCAATCTCATGGCGAAGTTGGGTTCAGATTCACATCTATCGCACATGTGAGTTTGATTTGAATGGCAAATTCATCAAATCTTGTCAAATTTCATTAAAAATATACCTTCATATAAGTATTATTTGCAATCTATAGTTATAATTTACCTTCAAATTGAATTGTGAGTCAAGTGATTCGGTGGTGGTACATTTGAGAGAAATACACGTAATCTTCATTACCAATCGTTTTAGATGATGTTTGATAAGATATGATGAATTTGCACTTCAAATCGAGCTCAGGTGTGCCGTACGTATGAATTTCTATTGAACTCCATAATAGGACTGGCGAAAAAGACTATATATTTTTTTAAAAAATAAATACATCACTAAAATTATAAAAATTAATGTTAAAGAATATTTTTAAGACAAATAAATTAGTTATAAGACTCTTTTTGCAAATTACTCTTCTTTACAAAACAAAGAAAAATAACTCTCTTGTAAAGCTATATAGATGGGTTGAAAGCTTCACCATATTATAGGGTAAGAGGGAGCAAATTCTTGGTTTTACAAGAAACTTATAAGTCAAGAGAGGAAGATGAATAATTTTTTCCTAATGTATTATTATGGGTATAAGTCTCTATTGATTATTTTTAACATTTTAAGTCTTTAATGTACTTTTACTAGCAAAATTAGGGTGGAATTGGATGGTGTTCGGATTTTAAATTTTTTGTCTTGAGTTTCATAAAAATAAATTATTTATGAGAGATGAGTAGGATACAAAATGAAAATTTTGCATTAAGTTTTGCAACCGGACCCAATCCAAATAAGTCTTTTCAACCACTTTTAATGTGTGATACTTTTTAGATATAAAATTAAATGAGCAAGTATTTTCCTTTGAAAAAACTGAACAAAGGAAAGTCTCAATTAACCAATGTCACGGTTGGAGGATTAACATTCATTTTCGGGTAGGCATCCAATAGATAACTCTCAAATTAGACCCATTTTTTTCACTAACTCATTCTGCTTAGGGTTCACCATTTTGAATATCTGCAAGCAAGGTTTACCTCATCCCCTGCAAGATTGTTGATACCCAACGACGACAAAAGCTTCAAAAAAGCCAAAGATACCAAAGACTCAAAGAAAAAGTAAAGCAAAAAGATCTACACTCGCCAATCTAATGACGATCCTCCTCATTCCTCCAATGTCATGGCAACAATTTGGAACTACATTTCTTCCATTGGTTGAATTTGAATAAGAGTAAATAATTAAATTTGCCCTTCAACTTTATCTAACTTTTGGTTTTTTTTCTAATTTTAAAGTAGAACATTTGTAATATTAAATTATAAAAAAGTATCATAACTTATCCTTCCATTTGGTTTTGTTGTTAAACGACTAACAAAATATGTCACGTAACTTTTTATATGAATATTCTAAGAATATTTCGATTAATATAATCATCAAATTTTTTAAAAAATTAAACAATTAACTTTTTTTTTCTTTTTTCTCCTTTTCTTTTATTTTTTATGAATCTCTTTCTTTTCATCTTTTTCATCAACTAACTTCTCCTTAAACTACATATAGTAACTTTTAACTTCGACAAAAAAAAAATAAAAAAACTTAAAAAAAGTCATCTTCGTCAAACTCCAAAAGATTGATTTTTTTATCAAATTGATTTTGAAATCAATTTGAATTCAATTTTAAAGAAAAACCCCATAAATTCTTTTGGGAAGTCAAAGCAAATTTCATAAAAGAAAAACGTGATGGTTTGATTGTATTGACTAATTAAAGTATCCTTACAAAAGTTACGTGAATATCACATGACATGTATTGTTAAAGTTTTAATAATAAACATAGGTGAAGGGATAACGTGTGATCATTTTTCATAATTTAAGGTCACAAATCATTCACTTCGAGTTAAAAGGACAAAAATTAAAATTGGGGTAAAATTTAAAGGCAAATTGAGTTGTTTATCCTTTGAATAAATTTGGATCCAATCCCGTTAGTTTTGGTCAAATGCTTGCCTTTCAACTTTAAGAGTTAGACTTGCGGACACAACGTGAACTGAATCATTGGAGATGATTCTAAGTGCTCTTAAAAAAAAAAAAAAAACCGTTGGTTCATCCGGAAACCCAGAAATGAAGCTATCTTCAATCTGCTTCATATTGAACCTATGGCCAACTTTCAACCAAATACCGTATAGACTTCCTCCAAGTAAAATCTTCCCCCCTCTTAACAGACATGCAGTTCAGCCCAGAATCTTGAATCTAAAATGGTCTCCACCTGCTGAACATTGGATTAAATTAAACACTGATGAGGCAGGGAATGCAGTTGTGGCTCCATTGGTGGGATCTTCAGGAATCATTCTGTGACATTTCTCTTGGAACAACTGGGCTGAATTAAGAGTCATTAATGCCGGAATCCATTTGGCTTTACAATCTTCCTTGTGCAGATTACATATTGAAACGGATTCTGAAATAACCTTCAATGCTCTTTGGAGGCCCCAGGAATCAGCTCTATGCAGGAATGCAGATGACAGCTGCAGCACTCTGAGCATTCTAGGATAGCTTTTGTGTGCAGGTTGCTGATAGTTTGGCTAAGCATGGTTGTTCTGTTAATCTTAAGCAGAGCTTTGAATCTTCTAATGCTCTCTAGTAAATTATCTAACGTACGAATCAAATTATACCACATAATCCTCGAGATTTCGAGTCCCAACGCAGGCTTCGGATCTACAAGTGTTCCGTGATCCTACTGATTTTGCTCTTCCAAATCTTGAGCTTGACAACTCAGATTCCTTCTATACCAGAAGGATCACCACTCTTGTTGAGTGTATTGTCTTAGATGTTTAATTCTTTTTTTGACTTTTGGGTGTCTTCTATGCTACATCAAAACTGCAAATGAGTAGTTGGTGAACCAAAATGGTTTAAAAAAATTCTCTAGGGACCTCAAAAATAGAAATGAAATAATTTAGATGCCCATTATCTATTCTGCGCTTAACACATTTGGCCTTTTTTAATTTTTGGGGTGCTTAACGAGAGGATTTTTTTGAAAAATAAAAAACAGAACTTGGTCTTGAGACCTGCCTTGGAAATTACTCAAAAGTGTTCGCAAGCAGAAAAAGATCCCCATTTCCTTTATCTCTATTGGATGTAGAGGAAGTGTGCTTATTTTGAAGGGAGGTAACTGTTGCTTTTATCATAGGTTAAGTATAAAATGCTCCGCCCACAAAATCAAAGGAATCATGTTCAAACCATACAAAGGATCGCGTGCCTGGGGGTGTTTTACATTCAATAAACTCTCCTCTTCTGCATCTTTCTCCATAGTAGGGAGCAAAGGCGTTCAGTATCTTAGTCGCCAGAGGCTTCATATAAAACCAACCACCAAGCAGAACTGATAGATCAGCAGAGACCTCATAGACTCCCTACTACAAGAGCATACCCCATAACTATATCAGAAAGACTTCACACCAACTATATAGTTCAGAAAAGTATAATCAAGCCCAGCTTATTATTACCTATAAATGCAAAAATTAAGACCACCTAAAATATATACAAGGGTAAAATATCGCACCAATAATTGTAGGCATACCACTTAACCAAACAAGTTCCCTTTTACTTTTCCTTCTCCGCTCTTCAATTGATGCAACGTTCAGTCATTGCCGCTATACATTAGGATTACAACAGGAATCTGTTTGTCATGTTATCATTGCCCATGAAACCATAGTTGATTTCTGAGCATCCCTCTGGGACCACAGCATGGACGACAACAATGGTATTTGACAGATTAGTGCCAACTTAACAAAATATACAACACAACCTTATCAATGAATGCTGTGAAGAAAAGTCAATATAGGGTAGTTAAGCAGCTCCAGAAAACCCCATCATTCGGGATTCTGTACTTCACTATTTTCTGGTCGGGAAGATCCTGGAAAAACTTGGCCATGGTCTCTTATATCTCGAAATATAGACAGGAATGAATTGAGACCTTCAGAAGATGCCCCTCCTAAGATCCATAACAACAAAGAACTGAAGGAATTCATTGACCCAGGGTTTCCACCTGCTTCTGGTTGCTGGAGGTCAGGTTGCCCTCCAAGTTGGAGAGGATTACCTAACCTATCTGGGTGGCCATTATCTGCTTGTCCTTCAACTCCTGAGAACCCAGTTGCACCATCAACTGGCATTGTTGGACCAACGCCGGCCCTAAGCCCTGGTCCTGAAGGCAAGTCTGCATTGACTGGCACTTGGTTCCTTGTGTTTAAACGTGTAATATGAAGTGTTGATGCAAGAATGGTGGAGGAAGTAATGTGAAAATCAGGATGTTGCTGAAAACGTGACCGGCGGTTCTGTAAAAATCTTTGCAGAGCTGGAACCTAGTGGGTGTTACATGGCACAAGAGAAAGTAAGATAAAATCTAAAAAGACGGGAGCAACAGACAACCTATAATAGTCTAGTATCTCAACAATCCCTTTAGCAATTCTTTTGGTCATGGCATGTTACATTCCGCAACTGCTATTGGTTTGTCAAAATAGAGATCGTCTTGACTGTGAAAAAACTTTATTGATCAAGTAGACATAACAAGGTAATGAGCTGATCATCCTAAGAGTTGAATATGAAGTCCAAGGGACAAGCTATATAAATAAATTAGTGATCATCATAGAAACAGTTTCTGATCTAAAAGGACATAAAAAAACCTCCTCCTCCTCCTTGATAAATATCAAATTGTTATAACAAGGATAGAACAAAATATTATCAAGTCAAAATCCAATAGAACTATGGTACTTAAAGGTGTAATCATTAGGGTGAGCAAGGGAAGAGTAGTATAGGGTAGGTTAGAAGCAAAAACCTATAGCCTACCCTACCTTGCATAGCATAATCTCTAACCTAACCCTTCCCTATCAACTTTAGGGTAATAGGTAAGCCGCCCACCCTATAATTTTTTTTAATAGCTTTTTCTTGTCTAACAGCAAACAAGAAATAAAATCCAACTCCTGCGTGTATAACTATCAACTATGTTTAACTATCGGAAAAATGACCAATTTGGTCCTAAAACTTAGGAGCTTGACACACTATGGTCCTAGAAGTTTTTTTCCTGCTATTATGATCATCAAAGAAATTACACTCAGCCAATAAGCTCCCAACAACATCCCCCGCCGCAACTTTTGGCCGGAAAAGTTCCACTGCAGGCACATGACATTTTTAGAGGGTAAAATCGACACACTAAAATCTTGTAGTGAATCCTTGGCCATTTTCTAGTTATTTTTCCAGCTCTCCTATCTCCAATTTTTCTTTGCTTTTCACGAAAACTATAGGTGAATTTCTCCAACTTAGTTTCTTTTTTCCAAATTGGAATGCACGTGTCTGCAGTGTCAATGTGTTTTGGAGAGAAATACATAGTATGCCTATTTTGCCCACTAAAAGATATCACGTGAGTGGGGGCGTGGGTTCATCTAGGCAAAGGTTGCGGTGAAGGATGTTTTTGGGAGCTTATTAGTTGAACATAACTTCTTTGAGGACCACAATGACAGGAAAAAAAAAACTTATGGGATCATAGTCTGTCAGGCTTCTAAGTTTTGAGGACTAAATTGGTCATTTTCCTTTTACTATACTTAAATTTTTTTAATTAAAAATAAAACAAAAAGAGAGGTGGAGTTTACTAACAAGTAGTCATATCCTTCTCTCTACATGATACTTATTAAAAAAAAAAGAATCAAGGAAATAACCAAAGAACTAAGTCCTATGCTATACATCGTGCAACAGCTCTTATGAATGAGTCTTCATTAATTGTATATAAAATAGGTTGCATCCTTTTATTATCTTTAGAGACGACAATTTTCCCTTTTTTAAAAGTTAAAACTTTTTTCGTTTATATTTTAAGATAATTTGAGGTAAACAGGGTAGTTGACTTTACCTACCCTGTTCACCTGTACACAAGATCAACAGAGTTGCATTGTCTCCTAGTGTATCATATACCCCAACCTAAATTCTACAGGAAAGCCAAACCCTACTGATTTGAGACATCGTCTTAACTCACCCAAGCCTATCAAACAAGCTACACCACAGGGTCAGCGTTACTCTGGCCCATTCCCGGCCCGACTACTCACTATCTACATCAAATCAATCGACAAACTGGCAGAAAACACAGGTTAGGGGGGAAAAGAAAAATCAGATAGATGGGGAAAACATGAGAGCAAAACAGTCAAATAGTGCGCATTAGGAAACAATAACATCAAATAAATAGGATTTACAAAATTCTCTTGAAGTTCTTATTGTACAAAGAAGTGTATTGAGATTCACAATCAAAATTATCCATTTTGAGTTCATGCACAAACGAAGAAAAGTATAGATCGAAGAACATGTAGACAACAGGTGAAGTCCAGTCAAAGATATTTATACTTTTTTCACCCTCCATAAGCTCCTCATGAACATGAGCATACCACAAGAAAATATGTTAAAATGCCAGACCTCAATCTTTCTTAATGTCAGAAAGTCTCAGCATGGGCTTCCAAACGAAAAGTCAAACTAATCACATCATCTAGAATATAAGGATCCTTTTTTCTACTTTCTACTCCTTTCTATTCCGCCACTCCAACATAGTGTTCCATGTTTGCTTTTCGATTCCTTCTTAATTCGAAAATTCAAAAGAAACTCACACAAGAAAGGATCAAGAGTAAAATGTCCCGTGTTTATAGTTCATAGCAGACGGGTGAGTAATTTCATAAATTTATGATCACAACTTTCCCACCAAATTTTATTTCAACACATTGGTTAGTAATGCATTTCTAGAAACAAACTTTGCTAGATCTTTCTGTTGTCAATGAGTCAAGCTGTAGGTAAGATTCCTCAGACTGACAAAATCTTACTAGCTAGAATTTTATATGCTTTGACTGTTCTTCTTTAAGGGCACCTAAAAGATCAAAATCAATCTCTATTGCATATAAATAGAGGAATATGATGCAAAACTTGCATCCACTGAAATTCTCAGTTGATACATAAAAATCATATTTCGCTGCATAAACATAAAGGTTTAAGCTCGGCAGTAGCAACTCAAGTTTCCATTTACAACAGATCAAGCATTCTTCTAATCACCATGTTTCACAAGATTACTGTTCAGATAGATAGGAGAGAAAATAAGACCAACTCCACCCCAGTGGATAGAACAATTAGTTTTTGTTAGAGGTAAAGAGTGAGATATGCTAGAGATGAAGTATAGCTTACCTCAAAACGGTTCCAAAAGTAGAGGATAAGATGCTGCATAAATGCTGCCGTTGTGGAGAGAGCCAGATAAGAAAAACCTGAGGCAATAGAAAATTAAATAAGACATGAAAAGAAAAAAAAATTTTAAAAAGATTGCAAACATCTTATGATGTGTGAAAGGAATTAAATCATACCATATGCATATGAGAAGAAATATATGTGAAACACCAGAAAGTAGAGCAGAAAGAACCGCGGAAAGAATTTCATTGATAATGGCGTGCGGACACTGCAACAGAGTAGAAAGTGGCACAGTCTCAGAAGAGATAATAAGAATATAATCTGTTTAGATAAGTCCCTAGAGAAGATGAAACCCATCCTGCAAGTTTGTTCCTCAAGTCATAGCCTCCAGAACATATTATTAGAGATGTGCAGTATAGTTAATCAATTTGAGATTAGTGTCAAAAATACCAACTGCACAAAGAGAAGTAGAACATTCTTTTTCTTCAGGATTTCAATAGGTGAAGCACTTCTCACACCATCTAATGGGGTGGTGGTGCAAGACAGAGAGGCAATACGGCCCACTGAAGCAAATAAGGTAAATCAATTACACGTAGTCAAAAGCATGGCTATGGTTATCATACCTTGTTATTATCACTTCTGCACTAGAAGCTAATACCAACATCTAGGGAGAAAGATAAGATTCGCATTCTCCAAAAGATCTTGTCCATGGCTAAGAAATGAAGTCTAGGATGAAAGCTTGAACATAATACTGAAAAGTTTTCAACTAGAAACATCTTGAAGATATTCTCTCTTATTACCTACATAACTGCGATCATCTACACATCATTTTAGCCTAACTGCTAACAAGTGGTGTCCCATCCCAAGCCAGAGAAGAGTTTAATATTGGCCGTCAAATGAACCATCCAAGAAATTCACCAAGCAAAAACTACGTCAAAACAGTTTTGATCTTGGCTGAAGGATCATAAAATTGTTAAGCAGAATTTAGACTATATAACAGTAGTTACAATCTAAGAGAAATGTCTGAAAATTTTATTAACAGGAACTTTATGAGAATATATTACATCCAAGAAATGGTGACCTTAATCTGGAATCTACAAGATATGCAGCGCTTCTGCTTTTCCAATCATCAGATGTGTGTGTGTGTGTGTGTGTGTGTGCGCAAGCAGAGAGAGAGAGAGAGAGAGAGAGAGAGAGAGAGAGAGAGAGAGAGAGAGAGAGAGAGAGAGACCTGATCAAAGTGAAAAGTTCACAAAGCCAGACCAGAATCAAAACCATAAAAGCCAACAGCTGATCATCATAAAACTCAAACAAGAAGAACAAAATGCCTATCATAATCTGCAGAAAAGAAAAAGCCATTTTAGTGTGACAAATAGTCATGAATTACACAAAACAAGAAATGATTCAGCTTAAATCAGTCAATGTGGACATGATTACCGGAACAAATACAAGGGATTCAATCACATGCACAAATATCAATTGAAATGTTGGAAGCCTGTGCCGAGCATGATGTTGAAGCTGTACTGCACAATGTAGACACAGAAGTTATACAAAATGGAACCAAGAATTCAATGCTTTGGCCCATCAATGTATCCCTTGTGGGTCAATGGCCAAGCAATAGGTTAACAACCTTAACTCTATAGACCTTGGACTGTGCATCTTTGCTTTCAGCTTAAAGGAGGAATCCATATTCAGGATCTCCCTCAGTACATTGAAAGATGGACTACATCGGCTGTTTAAACTAAAAAATTGGACAGAAAGAAAGGGGGCGTGTGCTTGCATTGGGGGGTTGGGGGGCACACCTGTAAACTTCAGCATGCGAGTTTGTGTCTCTCTCAACGTAAATGAAACTGACATCGTAGTTGTGAAGAAAACAAAGAGCGACATCATGAGGACACCACACTTGGTCACAAGGTAGTCTGCAAGGATAATGAGCAGCATAGCAATGATAAAGTAATCCATGCCAGTAGTAATCACCAAAATCATATTCTGCTATTTGTGCAACTAAAGGTATAGAATTATATTGCAACAAATTCAGATGAGAATGAGGACATTTTGCTTATCACATATTCACAGCTTCAACTACATGGTACTCAATGACCAGATGAGTGAGGAGCAAATGCAGTTCCCCATTGTAGTAATCAATAACCAATACCACCAAAACTGACGAAACTTTAAATAGCATGCATAAAATTCATAGTTTGTCCTAATAGGTTCTTGAAAGGGATTTTAAAAGAAAATAAAAAAAATACAAAAGATTATTTAGTAAGGTATTAAAAAATCAAGAACAATAATATGAAATAATTCTCTGAAGAGCCAACTTCCTGATAGAGTTGAGCAATACCGTACAGGGTATTACCAACTTCTGATGGAGCTAATTGCCAGAATGGCCAAATTGAGACTAGAAAAAGTCTTAAGGTCCAATATGAGCCTTGAATAGTCTTAAGGGTTCCTCTGGCACTTGGCCACAAATTATTAAGGAAAGTAAAAACTGTTAAACTAATAAGGCAAGAGATGGTATTAAATACAGACGCTGGTGACTGAAATGAAAAGTGAAAAGAATAAAAGCAGGAATAAGAAGATCCAATTAAACCTTAGATAGATATGCTCGTGTTTCTTTCAAAATGCATCAAAAAGAGTTCTTTGAAGCAGGGTAAATTTAGTCCATAAATCAGCATTTTGTCAAAGCAGATACGACCACATACACAACTTAAAATAAAAATTGGGCTACAAAAGTCCAACCAAAACCAGTTTCTTATTATCCATGATCCAATGCAAAAAGGGCCCAAATAATTGGGAGATTCCAGCTCAAATATGACACTACAATCTGGCTTTAGGCTTGGAAATTCTAGTTTACGATTCATTAGATGGGAATACTTTATTTCAATTCCTTGTTATTAGTTACTAGCTAACATACAAAGTTATGATGAAGACCTCAATCTTGAAAATCCATCTCCAACAATTAAGCCATCATATCAACATTCCTTCATGGTCAAAAACATATACTCAGAAATCATGATAGGACCTATAAGAGAGTATTTTTGCAAACAATACAAGAAAGTAAATGCGTGGCATAAGCAACCAACCTCCGAATCTTGCAGAATTTTCAGGTTGCTTGTGGGCATAAGTGATATTATAGAACTCCTCAGTTTGGTAATTATAAAGATATCCTGCAATGGGGTTCAAAAAATAATGTTGTAAATGCTAAGAAACCGATGATCTATAAATATACACACAACAACTTGAAAACTTGCACCATTTTCAAATCCAAGATAAATGCATTAAGTCCCAGGTCAAAATTAATGCCACTGGCATGCGGCTGCAGGTTGCTATAGACATATATAAGAGTGACTATGACTATTTCTGCTAAAACTGATATACCACAAAGAAATAAATCAGAACAGAGCATCAGATAGAGGAGGAAACAAGAACTATAAAGTTTCACAGAGTGCCAAAATAATTAAGTGAAGCACAACTAGATTGCTACGGTTTTGGGAAAAGATGGAAATTAAAAGAAGCTGTTTATGCTCACAAGGTGCTCATCAAAATTCTTTCATTCTGTGGCCCCTTCTGACAGAGTTCCATAAATGAACAGAAGAAGGGGACTTTGACCCTATTCTAGAAATTAATCATCAAGATATTAATGATGGGCTGAAAACCAGCACACAGATATAGAGCCAAATTCTTATATAGAAGACAAGAAGACTACTTAAACCAAAAGATAGACTAGAATTGAAGAATATACAAGTTACCATGCCCAGGAGAATTCAACAAGCTGTTCATCAGTATAGTATCATATCCCACAAGTCTGTTAATCAGAAGTTGCTGCCACCTAAAAAGACACAAAATCAAAAGAAGATTTTCACTCAGAGAATAACGCTGTGCACATAAATTTAAGAAAAAGATATTTTCTTTAACCCTCTTCTATCGAAATAACCAATGTATCAAGTATTTTTTTTCCCCTTCTTTGAAGCTTGGCAAGTTTCAATTCATACCATGACTTGAAATATTGTGTTTACATGTTTTTCCTGAGAGGTGGTTACGTGTTTTTCCTTCTTTCATTTTATTGGTACCACATTCATTTTGAAATATTGTGTAATCACAGACCTGTTCTGGTGATTCTAATCTGCTTCAGATTTTCCTTTTTAAAGCTAATTAAAAATTTTGAAAAGAAGAGGGAATACTGAAGCAGCCATTTCAAGACTTCAGAGGCTGGCTCCACATAAAAGTTTTAGTAAGAAAATATTATTGTGAAAAAGCACTTCCAGGATGCATTCCAAGAACAGCTTATAAGCTTATATTATTAAGTGGGAATAAGAAAAAACCATCTATAAGATCACATTATGGCTTTTCCATCAATAAAAGGAATAAAGAAATATAATCTACTTATTTTATGCAAACAAGATGAGACAGCTCCCCTGCAATGCACTAGATATATCATAAATATGCTGTCAGAATGCAACAACAGGGACAAAAGCAGCACCAGGAGAAAAAAAAAACTATTGTATGGAGCATCAGCATATAGTCTTTAATACATTTATCCAGGTTACAATTCTCACAAGTGACTTCAAAGAAAGGTAACCGTGATTGTCCAATAATATCCGAAGCAAAAATGCCAGAGACACTACAACCTCGTCTCAATATAAAAAACTGACCAAAACTAATTTTAAAGATGTACCAAAAGTAGTTACCACCTTGAGAAGGGATTAGAAAGAGTGCAAATGGAACACGTCCATAAATCTAACCTGTTTCCAAAGCATGGATGCCATGCTGAAATGCTAATGTTAATGGTGCGAATATTGTGCTTTAACCTGGCTTCTTCAGGCAACAAAAAGTATCCCTAAAACCAACAAATCCTAGGATGTTATGAACAAGGAAAATGGAACTTAGAACTTGGTAATTTGAATTAATAAGCTGAATCAGAAGTAATTCAAAGTAAAATTAACCCTACCTTCTCGATAGTATATACGTAAGTTGGTTCAAACAATTTGCTCCTTTTTCCAAGCCACTGAACTGAGATATCAACAGGACATACAAACTCAGATATTGGAGGGAGAACGGATAGATTAAACTCATAAAGCTCTATAGAGGATCCACGGGCATATAACCAATTGCTGACTACATACATACATTTTAATGCATTGATGAATAATAAACAAAGAGATGGAGTCAATTGTGACCAGGAAATGGACAGCAACTGCAAATCATTTTTTCTTTTTGGTTGGCTGGGGGTGGATTTCGAGAAAAGTTCTCCCAGCTACATTTAAGCAAACACAATTCCTATAATCTACATAGAGAAAATGAAAAGACCACCTAACCAATTGTAACCATCCCCCCAAACAAACAAACAAACAAAAAAATTTAAAAAAAAATAAAACAGAGCCTGAGGCACTTGGCCGCATGTGTAGACTTCACAGGAAATCAACAACTCATGAAAAATTATATTCCTGGATGTTGGGTCGAGTTAAAGGAAAATTTGTATCATTTTGGTTTTTCCAAAGTAACTGAATTTTTTTCGTTTACTCTTGAAAATAATACCATTACAAGAAAAACCAGCTAAACTACGTCTAAAAGGCCAATGAAAAGTGTAGATCATAAAGACACAAGGGATCAACTATTAAAATCTTCTTGGAAATTTGACAGAGAAGCTAACCTCAAATCAATTTAGATCCCAGACATCTAGCTTGCTTTTATCTTCTTTTTCTGGAAGATAAAGCTGATTCAAACATAATTCAGAAATGGAGGGTGCAACCACTAAATCCTTTTATCTTCTGCTTTCTCCTCTAGCATACTTGCGGGCTACCTCCTAAGAGGAGAAAGGAAAAGTCCATTTTTTCAATCTCAGTTATTGTAACAGAATTTTTGAAATTTTTTTACTTCGCATAATTTTTCTGATATGTATTTCTCTCTCACTTAATACATCTTTCACACATCCTGCATGAAAGAACTCAACCCTGATTGTGATCTTCATTTTTCAACCATAATCACTTGACAGGCAAGATGCATCTTAAGAAAACTCATTACTTGGATATATGTAGCAAAAACAAGAATTTCAGATCATGTACTAAGGAAAAGCAAAAAATAGTTACCGGCATATGAGTTAAGCTTGTCCAAATGCAATATTTTAAGCCACTTTGGGACATCAAGATTCAGATGTATACCAGCAATATCCTGCAAATAACATCAAGAGATAAAGGATATTAAATCATCTTGGAAAAATCATAATCAGGCATATCATATATTTGTTTACTTGAAAAGAATCAGAAATAGCAAAGTGAACAGAAAACATCAAAGTCAAAGATAAAGAGTAATCTATAACAATCATCACATCCAAACAACTACTGAAACTATTTATTTTTGAAACTACATACTATATATATATATATATATATATATATATATAAACTACTCTGTATTCACTCGAAATTAGACCAACAGTAAAACATGCTCACAGGCTTCAAACTATTAAAAAAGGGGGACTCAAAAGAAAGATGGAATATGTCCACCCATACAGTCCCTGAAATACACATGTACAGTCTGTTGAGCAGCAGTGCACAAATAATATGCAAAATAGTCTTCTTGCAAACCAAAGCTAACAAAAAGATAAACAATAGAAAGATACATATGAAAATCTCTCTCTCTCTCAATGCAAATATGTCAGTAAGTGTGTGTGTGTAAGTGAAATTTTTTATGTGCGTGTGCATAATACCATATGCATATTGACATACATTTGGACATTGATTACCCACACTCATCTATTATTTCAGCGAATATTGTTCTCAGCTGCTACCAAGTTTTCTAAAGTAAGTTATATTTTGTGTTTGACTCATTTTCTATTTGAAACCATGGTTTTGGGTGTTTGATTCATGTTTAGCCAGTTTCTTTGAAACTTTAAACATTTCCAAATTCCATAATGAAAAATAAATTATTTGGTTTTATTAGAATGTAATTCTTCAATCAAAAAGAAATAAATAGCAAACAAATATTATTCTCACTTAGCAAAGGAATTATAGTAATAGATTAAATATAAATAAATAATTAGAAAATAAATTCAACAAATAAATAATAACAACAAATGGATAAATACCAAAAACACCCTTACCCACAAACCTCCAAGAATTCGTTTGGTAAATCTCCAAACTACAGATATGCGTCTGTACCACTTTCTGCCAAGAAGAACTAAAGCTGCTTTGAGTGATTCCTTCGGTGATATGGAGAACCAACCATGCGACGCATCTTTGTTAGTTTTGTGGACATTGTCAGTTTGTGCAACAGAGTCATCGCTACCAGCAGAACCATCTGTTTGAGATTCCAAAACTTCATCGTGATTCTTCCAAAATTTTAATGAAGATTTCCCCCTCCCAGCAGCAGAACTAATCCAATCCAACCACAACTTCGCAGAGAGAAAAGGAGGTCCATCTCCATCTACATGAGCAACTTCCTGCTTTTCATTATTTGTCTCCTTTCTAGGAACATTTATTACATCATATTCAACCTCATTCTGTGACCACAAGACAGCACTACTAATCTGCACTATGGAGAAGGGAGTTTCTTAACATGATTACTAAACTCAAATATTCAACTGATTTAAAAAGTAATTACTAGCCCAATGAATAGCTACTTCAGCGTAACTGAATAATGGGGGTTCAATTGAATACGATTAATAATGAAAAACCGCACGATGCACATGCACAACATTATGAAAAGCAATTACAAAATGCCCGCAAGTAAAAGTTGTTTAGAATTTTGATTAAAGTATGACATCAAGCAAGAGCTCTTAATTCAATAGAAATACTACACGATCATGACAACAAGTTCCTCTTCCCACCAGTAACTGTCAGCAACTCCACAACAGGTCAACTGGATTAAACACTACGTGATTGTGAAAGCTAATCCAGGATGTCACCACTTCAGTTTCACAAATTTGAAACCATTTCCATGATACTTTCGATCAAAATTACGCCCATCTTAGTCAGCTGTAACTGGACCTGTCTGATCAAACTTACCAATACAAGTGGCAGCAACACCACTAAAGCTTCTCTTAAGTCCCAATGCCAGCTAGTACTATAAAATTAAGGATCTTATAGACCCAGAAACGTATAGAAATTACTGATGACTTCCATTTTGTCCTTCAAGCAAAATAGAGTTTTCTTAATTATTCACCAAAACACACTTAGTTTCAAATTCAAGGTACGGGGGTGAAAGAGGGAGAGAGAGAGGGTTAGATAGATCTTGTATTTGTAAACTGAGCAGAAGAGGGTAACGTGAGTAGAAGTTCTGTGTGTTTCCTTGTGTAATCATGGTTTTATCACTTTTCTGGTGGCAAATTTATCACCCAGCACTCTAATAACTCACATAATCATCAATGGCACAAAATAAACAAGTAATTAAACGAAAAGGCAGAAAATGATCATACCTTAATCTGAATAAGCTGTGCATATGAAGTTTCAATTTCCAAAAGCTCACTGGAACAGCCAGGCTTCATATAATCACCAACAACGGTTAAATTCCAGAATTCATTATGTTAGAAACACACCGAGAAATGTTCAAATTAAAAAAAAAAATTGAAGAAAATATCTCGAATCCTGGTAACTGAGAAAAATTTGACACAATGAAGACCCCAAATATCAGTGGCATAGCCAAGGCGTCTGGCGGATACTTAAAACACAACTTCCCAGAAAACATTTCTGGTTTCATACAGGTTTTTCCATGAAATTCTTATTTTCGTCTAACTCAAATAACTAAAAAATTCAAAAGAATAAGCATCCCTCGGCTGGTTTCAAGAGCAGTGGAAAATGTAAAAGCTGCATCAACCAAACAAACGATTATTTTATTCTTACAAATCATCTGTTGATCAGTATGACTTAAAAATCAATAAGTTGACTTAACTGAAGTAATTACTTAACCACAATTTACTATATCTGGCTCTTAAAGACATTGATAATCAACAATTAACTAGAATCAACGAAAGAAACAACAACAATAAAACGAGCAAAAATTCTTTCTTTACCTCTAAGGGAAGAAAATAAATAAATAAACAAGCTACCTGTTGAACGTAATTGGCGTGCATGACAACGAGAATACAGAAAAGCGTGATGGCAACGAAGAGATGCAAATATTCAAGCGTAGCTCTGATTCTGGGCGTCAGCAATTCAGTAAATCGTTCTTGAACTCTGATAAAGGTTTGCTCTGGATCCATTCTGGATTTATTCTTCCCTTTTTTTCTCCTCACCTTCTCTTCTTCCTTTCTACGCATCAATCAACACAACTTACAGGCATTTATATATGTATAAAGTGTAGTCATTGAGGAACTGACCGATATTTTGACATTTTCTTCTGGTGCTTTAATGGCGTCCCTAGTTCTGCTTAGGGCGACGGAAATGGGGCACGTAGGGGAGGGGGGGGGGGGGGCAGGGTTGGCGCTTGGAGAATATCCTGTTGCTTGGCGATTATTATCGGGGACTTCAAAGTCAAAAATGTTAAGAAGACGACCTTTTGCTTCTTTGGGAAAATAATATTAATATTTAGAGTAAATTTTTTTTTGTTATTTCTTTATTACTTTACCCTATAATATAGGATGGTGCTTAATAAAAATTTAAAATATTATTATTATCTTTATTATTAGATCTAATAGTCTATTATACCTTTAATTTTATATAATATTATAACACAATAAAAACTTTTCATTCAAATTCTGTCGATACCTCAATATTATCTCTTTATAACTTTTATACTTCAGCTTCTTCCTTTCCTTATTCTTTTTCCTCCGCCAATCTCTCTTTCATTACCTAAGAGTGCTACTATATATAGTTTTTAAATTAATTATATACAATTAAAAAATTTTATTTTTTTACTATTCACTCATTAACTTTTCTAAAATTCTCTTAAACTTTACAATCACTAAAACTCAAAATTAGAGAAATTTGCATCGAATTTGCGCGAAAGAATATTAATTTCTTAAATTACGTTAATTATTGCACTTGTTTATAAAAATTGGTTTTAATAATATGTTAGTAAGCTAGGATGGTTCTTATTACTTTTTTAACAGTCATAAAATTCGTTATTTCTTTATTGCTTTACC
This sequence comes from Rauvolfia tetraphylla, assembly GCA_030512225.1. Lineage (NCBI taxonomy): Eukaryota > Viridiplantae > Streptophyta > Magnoliopsida > Gentianales > Apocynaceae > Rauvolfia > Rauvolfia tetraphylla. Next base: position 4,706,762 of record JAJQKT010000017.1, read on the forward strand.
CTATAATATGTTAGTAAGGTAGGATGATGCTTAGTAAAAATTTAAAATATTATTATTGTCTTTATTATGAGATATAATAATCTATTATACCCTTAATTTTATATAATATTATAACACAATAAAAACTTTTCATTCAAATTCTGTCGATACCTCAATGTCATCTCTTTATAACTTTTATACTTCAACTTCTTCCTTTCCTTATTCTTTTTCCTCCGCCAATCTCTTTTTCATTACCTAAGAGTGCTACTATATATAGTTTTTAAATTAATTATATACAATTAAAAAATTTTATTTTTTCACTATTCACTCATTAACTTTTCTAAAATTCTCTCAAACTTTACAATCACTAAAACTCAAAATTAGAGAAATTTGCATCGAATTTGCACGAAAGAATATTAATTTCTTAAATTACATTAATTATTGCACTTGTTCATAAAAATTAGTTTTAATAATATGTTAGTAAGCTATGATGGTTCTTATTACTTTATTAATAGTCATAAAATTCGTTATTTCTTTATTGCTTTACCCTATAGTATGTTAGTAAGGTAGGATGATGCTTAGTAAAAATTTAAAATATTATTATTGTCTTTATTATGAGATATAATAATCTATTATACCCTTAATTTTATATAATATTATAACACAATAAAAACTTTTCATTCAAATTCTGTCGATACATCAATGTCATCTCTTTATAACTTTTATACTTCAGCTTCTTCCTTTCCTTATTCTTTTTCCTCCGCCAATCTCTCTTTCATTACCTAAGAGTGCTACTATATATATTTTTTAAATTAATTATATACAATTAAAAATTTTTATTTTTTCACTATTCACTCATTAACTTTTCTAAAATTCTCTCAAACTTTACAATCACTAAAACTCAAAATTAGAGAAATTTGCATCGAATTTGCGCGAAAGAATATTAATTTCTTAAATTACATTAATTGTTGCACTTGTTCATGAAAATTGGTTTTAATAATATGTTAGTAAGCTAGGATGGTTCTTATTACTTTTTTAATAGTAATAAAATTAGTTATTTCTTTATTGCTTTACCCTATAATATGTTAGTAAGGTAGGATGATGCTTAGTAAAAATTTAAAATATTATTATTGTCTTTATTATGAGATATAATAGTCTATTATACTCTTAATTTTATATAATATTATAACACAATAAAAAATTTTCAGCCAAATTCTATCGATGCCTCAATGTCATCTCTCTATAACTTTTATGCTTCAGCTTCTTCCTTTCCTTACTCTTTTTCCTCCGCCAATCTCTCTTCCATTAGCTAAGAGTGCTAGTATATGTACTTTTTAAATTAATTATATACAATTATAAAATTTTTATTTTTCACTATTCAATCATTAACTTTTCTAAAATTCTCTCAAACTTTACAATCACTGAAATTCAAATTTAGAGAAATTTGCATTGAATTTGCGTGAAAGATTATTAATTTCTTAAATTACATCAATTATTGCACTTGTTCATCAAAATTTGTTTTAATAATATGTTAGTAAGCTTGGATGTGCTTATTACTTTATTAATATTCATAAAATACTTTATTTCTTTATTAATTTACCCTATAATGTGTTAGTGAGCTAGGATGGTGCTTAACAAATATTGGAAATGTTATTATTGTCTTTATTATTAGATCTAATAGTCTATTATACTCTTAATTTTATATAATATTACAACACAATAAAAACTTTGCATCCAAATTCTATCGATGCCTCAATCTCATCTCTCCATAACTTTTATGCTCCAACTTCTTTCTTTCCTTACTCTTTTTCCTCCGCCAATCTCTTTTCCATTACCTAAAAGCGCTACTATATGCAGTTTTTAAATTAATTATATACAATTAAAAATTTTTTATTTTTTCACTATTCAGTCATTAACTTTTCTAAAATTTTTCCAAACTTTACAATCACTAAAATTCAAATTTAGAGAAAGTTGCATTAAATTTGTGTGAAAGAATATTAATTTCTTAAATTACATCAAGTATTGCACTTGTAAAATTAGTTTTAATAATATGTTAGCAAACTAGGATGGTGCTTATTACTTTATTAATATTCATAAAATACCTTATTTCTTTCTTTATTACTTTACCCAATAATGTGTTAGTGAGCTAGGATGGTGCTTAACAAATATTGGAAATGTCATTATTGTCTTTATTATTAGATCTAATAGTCTGTTATACCTTTAATTTTATATAATATTACAACACAATAAAAACTTTTTATCCAAATTCTATCGATGCCTCAATGTCATCTCTCTATAACTTATATGCTTAAGCTTCTTTCTTTTCTTACTCTTTTTCCTCCGCCAATCTCTCTTCCATTACCTAAAAGCGCTACTATATACAGTTTTAAAATTAATTATATACAATTAAATTTTTTTTTATTTTTTCACTATTCAGTCATTAACTTTTCTAAAATTCTCCCAAAGCCGTATTGTGATGGTTTTGCGACGGAATATAAATTTTTTTTTTACTATTTTCTTTTTATATTCCATTGCAATTTCGTAGCTTTATAACGTCGGAGTTGCGACGACTATTTTTTTATTCTTTTTTCACTCCCGTCACAAATCCGTAGCCATATAGCTACAGAATATAAAAAGTTTTCTAATATTTTCTTTTTCAATTTTGTCGCAAATTCGTAGTTGTATTGCAATATTGCGACAGATTTGTGACGAAAGTGAAAAAATATTTTTCTAATATTTTCTTTTTCTCTTCCATCGCAATTTCGTAGCCGTTTGGCGACATATTTACGACGGAATATAAAAAAAATTTCTAATATTTTCTCTTTCTCTTCCATTGCAATTCCGTTGCCGTTTGGCGACATATTTACGACGGAAATATAAAATTTTTTCTAATATTTTCTTTTTCTCTTCCATTGCAATTCCGTTGCCATTTGGCGACATATTTACGACGGAATATAAAAACTTTTTTCTAATATTTTCTTTTTCTCTTCTATTGCAATTCCGTTGCAGTTTGGCGACATATTTACGACGGAATATAAAAACTTTTTTCTAATATTTTCTTTTTCTCTTCTATTGCAATTCCGTTGCAGTTTGGCGACATATTTACGACGGAATATAAAATTTTTTCTAATATTTTCTTTTTCTCTTCCATCGTAATTCCGTAGCAGTTTTGTGATAAATTTGCGAAGAATTGTTTTTCCGTCGCTATTTTGGTCAACTTATTAAGTGGTAGCATTTCCATCGTAGTTCCATAGCTGTTTTGCGATGGATTCTTTCATTGCATATTTCCGTCGTAAAAACCATTTTTCTTGTAGTGATTCTTTAATTTGAAAATTTGTTAGTAAATTACTTAGATTAGCTTATTATGTTGTTTGTAGGTAATGTAAACTTATTTACATATGCAATTACAAGGTCGTTACGGATACTTTTATTGTTTAATTATGTGTATTTCATGCATTAATATTCTGAAAGTTTATGTAATTATGTCTCTTAATAAATCATTGTAGCCTTAAATAAATTAAATAGATGAAGTTTATGCACTTCTGTCAATTAGTTTTATTTTTTATATAAATTACTTAATAAATGTAGAATGAATTTGTACATTTGCTTATAAATTAATAAAAATATATTGTACACATAAATTATCCTCCAACTAATGACCTCTAACGCTGAATTCTACTATCCAAAGGAACTTTCCAGCCGGCAACTGACTCCTGCTTATAATGTATCCACGAAGGGTGCACTTCCTGTACGGGGAAATTGAAATACCTAAGAGGGGGGGTGAATTAGGTATTTAGCTAATTTTCGCAAACTTAAACCTTTTATGCGTTTAGACCAAGAACAAGTTATGTAAGCTAATTATAGATAATTGATAGCAAGACAATAATGAAAGCAATAGCAAAGAACTCAAACAATTTATAGTGGTTCGATCCTCAAGATCTACGTCCACTACCTTAAGCTCACACTTAAGGATTTCAACAAATCTACTAATTGCTCAGGTTTACAAATTACAAGAGAGGTTCACCACACTTTGGTTTTACACTCACAACCTCTTCTAGTAATTTCTTACAATACAAGGCTCACCAACCTATGGTTTTATATCTCAAACAACCTTGAATCACAACTTCAAGGATCACCCTTATCTAAAGGGTTTTATGTTATCAAGATAACCTTGCTAGAGCTAGTAGATCAACACAATTGAATAAGTAAAGAAGAGTGTGTAGAAGTTACCACTTGATGGTAGATATTACACAAATTTGCACCTTCACACTTTGATGTCTTTGGATGGATCAATTGAATGCACAAGACATAAGAGAGCTTAAGAAATGTTTGCTAAATGCTTTTGAATGCTTGGAGTTTTCAAGATTTCAATCGTTACAAAAATTTGCATGTTTATAGCTTTTATAGAATTTGAAAATCTATTAAAACGTTCATAAAAGCGGCTAGTTTGAAAAATTCGGACGATCGAATTTCTTGGTCGCGTCCAGATCTTCGTCCGAATTTCTCTCGGATGAATAGTAACCATGCTTTGAGAACAAAAATTCGGACGATCGAATTTTTTTTCTGTTGCGTCCGAATCTTCTTCCGAATTTCTCCGGAAGAACAAGTGACCATCTTTGAAGGCCAAAAATTCGGACGACCGAATTTTTATGTCTGCGTCAGAATCTTCTTCGAATATCTCCGGAAGAATAGTAGCAAACTTTTGCTACAAAATTCGGACGACCGAATTTTTTGAAAACATTTTCAAACTTTGTAAAATCATTTGAGATATAACTTCAATGAGTTTGAAAAACATTTGATATATATAGAAAACTCATTTAACTATATATAAGCTTGAAACACATGAACATATGAAGTTTATAAACATATCTTATAGAAAGATTCATTCAAAGCCTTTTAAGATCATAAGACTATTTTTATGCTCTCTTATGCATTCAATGATAACCAAGACATGCAAGTGTAGAGTTTACATAGAAATTTACCTAAAAGTTAAATGCACTCTACACTTCAAGTCTTCAATGCCTTTTGATCATCTTTAGAACAACATTCTTCAAACTTCAAATACTTGTTTAAATGAAGTTGTTCTTGAACTTTTGCTTCAAAGCAATGAGACTTCATACTTCTCAAATTACAGAACCTATCACACAATAATCAAACATTTTAGTCCTCATCAATATTTGTCATTAATCAAAACTATATAATTTGCCCTTAGGGCTAACAGAAATCATCCTCCTTCCGAAACTGTAGATGAACCAAAGGAATGGTTAATACTGTATAAACATATACAAATAAATATCCATAATCTAAATAGTGTAAGAAATTGGTACCGCAACAAAGTAGTCGGGGTCCTCAAGGAGACCTAACATCATCATAGCATTAGTGCGGTCGCATTGTGAGTTGAGTGGTAAATATGTCCACGACTATGATCGAGATATACAAACCAAGGCTAAGTTGTACATTATAGCAATAACTCTACCTATATCAGGCATAACGAGCCAATGTTATGTGGGGATGAGTCTATGTGGATTTCAATGCTCGAGCTATTGTAATAAGACTATGATCTTGGGCGGGCTCTCGATGATTCCCTCATACAATACAAATCGATTATGCATAATTAAAAATTCAAATAACTTAAAGCAGTAAATAGAATGGAAGAGATGCTTAGTCTTGTGATGTTGATGAAGAGGCTCTGCTAATCCCTTTCTTGATGGCCAAGTGCTTCACTCTTCCTTGGCTGAATGAAATGTGTGATGGTGAGACAATTTCAGCTTGAGCTACTTGGCTTCCTGCCTTTTGTGGTTCTTCATGTACATGTTCTTCTTCTTCTTCTTGTTCTGCCACTGTCTCATCATCTCCTCCTTGGTCATCCCCATCATCACTGTCATTATCTTTGTCTTTCTTATCTTTCTCTTCATCATCTTCCTCATTTCTATCTTGAGGCCTAGAGGGTCCTTCACCACTTTGAGTATTTCTCATTAGGATTTCCTCAATGTGTTTCACTCTACTCTCTAGTCCATCTAATTTTCCTAGAACCATTGGAGCAAATGATTCAAAGAACTTATACATCTTCTCCATTTCCTTGACTTGATTGTTCAAGGCTTCTTGGAATGCTTTGGCTATTATGGTGTCACCTCTAGTTATTCCTTCACCACTTGACTCATCTTTAGTTTCTTCTTCAACTACCCTTCTTTTTGTTGGTGGTTGCTCCCCCTCACTTGAAGTGTCATGCTTTCTTTTTGTCTTCATTTCTCTTGCAAGGGTCTCTTCCTCATCTTCCTCATCTTCATCCTCCTCCTTTTCCTCCTCTACACTTTCTGTCCTTTCCTTTCTTCCTAATCTTTTTGGAGAGGATCCTCTTTTTGTCTTCCATAATCCATCATCATCAGGATAAGCTGCATTCTCTTAAGAGATTCATCGAGTGTATATTTCTCCACTTTTAAAAGCTTGTCCTCTTCTCGGAAGTTTAATCATAAAATGCTTAAAGATCTTGGTTAACAGTCTTCCAAAGGGGAATGCCTTGGTTACTATTTTTCTAGCAGTAATCATGTGTCTTAAGGCTATATATCCAAAGTTGAATTTCCTCTGTTCATGCAAGGCCAACATTAATACCATATGCATATTCCCTACTGATGATTTATGTCCAAAGTTAGGAACAATCATAGTAGTTACCATGTGATGCAATACCCTACCTCTAGCATCCAAATTCTTGATTTCCCTCTCTTTTATAGATCTAAACTCTCTTCCATTTGTAAATGCTTGTTCAAATCTATCATATGTAAAGAGTTGACAATCATAGCAATGCATTGAGGGTGCATAATATTTAGCTCCCACTTGTCACTTACCCCACAAATTACGTTAATCGGATCTTCACTTAATTCAATATCAACTTGGGATACTCTAGTTGAATACCATTGTATCCTATCATCCCTCAACAATCTCAGTTCTTTCTTCCTTTAGGTTTGCATAGAATTCATATACCAAGGTGGGATAAAAATCTTCATTAATAAACAACAAACTACTCCATCCAACATCATGGAAACAAGACAAAACCATATCCATACTAGATAGTTTATCAACATCCACCTTATATCCGGGAATAATCTTTCTACTATTCTTATTCCATTCATCAAATTCATGAGTAGATTTGATAGAGATAAACCCTGTCAACTCCAGATTGTGTTTGAGGAATGCGAATCCTTCTTGGTTGATTGAGGATTGGGTCTCCATTTCCTTCCTTAGCCTTTCCTTTTCCTTTCTCAACATTGGGCTTCTTTGTTCTCACCATGATGTTTTCTCTTGAGAAGGGTTTGTTTTCATGATGAAATTAGGGGCTTAGAAGTTTAAAAATGAACGCAAATCGGGATGAGGCTGTGTGAATTTGAAGAGATTTTGATTCGGACGTGAATGGGTATGAGAGGTTTTGAAAGGATTTAAAAATTCGGAAGTTATAATGTTTGGAAGAAACCGTTCGATTTTCATTTAAATAGATGCATCTGCAAAAATTCGGACGATCGAATTTTAGGTGCTGACATCGAATTTTCGGTCAAAAGTTTCTGTCTCTTTGATTCAGAAAATTCGATCGATCGAATTTTCTCGTCCCTGCGTCCAATTTTTGATCAATAAATCTCTGTTTTCATCACAACATTAATACACACATTAGTCATTGAATTTTGAAATTCCTAAGAGTCTTCTTAGGTGATTAAACATTTCCTCAGCCCAAAGGCTTTGTAAATATATCAAGCAATTTGATCATTTGTGTTTACATGTTCTAAGCATATATCTTTCTTAATCACATGATCACGAATGAAATGATGTTTTATCTCTATATGCTTGGTCCTAGAATGTTGAATGAGATTCATGCTCAAATTGATAGCACTAGTATTATCACATAGTATAGGCACACACTTAAATTTAAGACCATAATCAAGTAAAGTATGTTGCATCCATAATAATTGTGCATAACAACTTCCTGCAGCTATGTATTCGACTTCATTTGTGGATAAAGATACACAAGCCTCTTTTTTACTAAACCAAGACATTAGACAACTACCAAGAAATTGATAATGACCACTTGTACTTTTACGCTCAACTTTGCATCCGAGCATAGTCGAGCATCGGGAATATCCAATAAGTTCAAAAAGATGAAGTTTTAGAAAACCAAAGACCATAGTCATGTGTATCAATCAAATAACGAAATATTCGTTTGATGAAATTAGATGAGATTCTTTAGGGACATGATTGGAATCTAGCACACAAGCAAACTGCAAACATAATATCCGGTCTACTAGCGAGTGAGATAGAGTAAACTTCCAATCATACCTCTATACAATTTCTCATCAATACTTTTACCTTTCTCATCTTTGTCAAGTTTATTTGATGAACTCATAGGAGTACTTATTCCTTTTGCTTGATTCATTCCAAATCTTTTCAATAGCTCCTTAGTATATTTTTCTTGATTGATGAAGACTCCATCCTTGGTTTGCTTAATTTGTAGTCCAAGGAAGAAACTTAGTTCTCCCATCATGCTCATCTCAAATTCATTTTGCATAGTTTTAGCAAACTCTTCACAAAGAGAAATATTAGTAGAACCAAAAATAATATCATCAACATAGATTTGTACAAGCAAAATATCATTTTTAGAAGATGTTTTAATAAAAAGAGTTGTGTCTACTTTTCCTTTAGTAAAACCTTTTGAGAGAAGAAAACCACTTAATCTTTCATACCAAGATCTTGGAGCTTGTTTCAGTCCATATAGAGCTTTGGTTAGTTTATACACATAATTTGGAAATTTTTCATGAATAAAACCAGGAGGTTGTTCTACATACACCTCTTCTTCAATAAAACCATTTAGGAAAGCACTTTTAACATCCATTTGAAAAAGTTTAAAACCTTTAAAGCAAGCAAATGCCAAAAGTATTCTTATAGATTCTAATCTGGCTACTGGAGCAAAGGTCTCATCATAGTCAATGCCTTCTTCCTAGTTGAAACATTGAGCAACAAGTCTAGCTTTATTTCTAACTACTTCTCCTAGTTCATTTAACTTATTTCTAAAAACCCATTTTGTACCAATAACAGAATGATGATGAGTTCTAGGAACAAGAGACCAAACTTTATTTCTTTCAAATTGATTTAGCTCTTCTTCCATAGCAATAATCCAGAAATTATCACACAATGCATCATCAATATTTTTTGGTTCAATATGAGATAAAAGAGCGAAGTTATCAATAAAGTACCGCCTTGTTTTTACCCCTTGGGAGACATCACCAATGATTTGCTCCTTAGGATGACCTTTTGCATATGTGATATCCTTTGGAAGTTCTTGATCATTTCTTGATTGACCATCTTGTTCTTGCTCCATCGTTTCTTCTTCTTTGGCATGATCTTCCATTGTGGGTGCTTGGTGTTGAGTATGATTTTCAACCATTGATGTACCTGTGTCATCTTCATTTCCTCTTTGAAGATAAATGTTAGATTCATCAAAGGTTACATGAATAGTTTCTTCAACACACAATGTTCTTTTATTATAAACTCTATATGCCTTTTTATTTGATGAATAACCAAGAAAAATTCCTTCATCTGATTTTCTATCAAACTTACCAAGATAGTTGCTAGTGTTTAAAATGAAGCATTTACAACCAAAAACTTTGAAATAGACAATTGATGGAGTTTTGTCAAATAAAAGTTCAAAAGGTATTTTTCTTATAAAAGGTCTTAGTAAAACTCTGTTCATGATATAACAAGCTATATTAACAGCTTCAGCCCAAAAATACTTTGGTAATGAGTTTTCACAAAGCATTGATCTAGCCATTTCTTGTAAGGTTCTGTTTTTCCTTTCAACAACACCATTTTGTTGAGGTGTTTTGGCAGCTAAAAAATTGTGAGTAATACCATATTCATCACAAAATTTTGTAAAGTCTTGATTACAAAATTCTCTTCCATTATCACTTCTAATAGAAATCAGTTTGCAATCAAGAGAGGTTTGAACCTTTTTGAAGAGTTTTGAAAATTCATGAAATGTTTCATCTTTTTGTGCTAAAAAGATTACCCATGTAAATCTTGAAAAATCATCAACAATCACATAAGCATAGCTTTTACCACCAAGACTAGTAGTCCTCATAGGTCCAAATAAATCCATATGAATTAGTTCAAGAGGTTTTGTGGTAGAAACCATTTTCTTTGGTTTAAAAGATGTTTTTGATTATTTTCCATATTGACAAGCATCACAGAGGTGAGTTTTATCAAAATGCAATTTAGGTAATCCTCTCACCAGCTCTTGCGTAGAAAGTTTGTTTAATAAATCCATGCTTACATGTCCTAATCTTCTATGCCATAAAAATCCATCATTGTCATGAATGGCAAGACATTTAATATCATTTGTAATAAGCTCATCAAGATACAACACATATACATTACCAACTCTTTTAGCAACAAAGATAGTTTTGTTACTTGCATTATCAAGAATAGTACAAGTATCACATTTAAACTCTACTTTGCATCCATTATCACATAATTGACTAATACTTAGTAAATTATACTTTAAATCTTCAATAAGTAATACTTTCTTGATAAGAGGGAAAGAACCTTTACCAATGTTACCTATTCCAAGTATTTTTCCTTTCTTCTTATCTCCAAATGTGACAAAACATTCACTTGTAGTTTGAAGTTCACTAACAAGTGATGCATTTCTCGTCATGTGCCTTGAGCATCCACTGTCAAGGAACCATTTTGTGGCACTTGATCTTGAGGCAAATTGTACCTATATCAAATTTGAAAGGGTGATTTTTGGTACCCATATTTTCTTGGGTCCAAGGGGGTTAGTAAAAGTTTCTTTGACCTTCCAAATGGTTTTAACACCACTTTCTACTTTTCTTTTGACAAAACATCTAGAAACCTTGTGTCCATGTTTACCACAATAAGTGCAACAAATAGGTGGTCTAGAATGATAAGATTCTTTAACAAAAGATTTTCTCTGTTTTGGAGCAGAATAATCATGAGTAAAACCAAGACCATGTTTTACAAATGAAGGTCTTTGATAACCAAGTAATTTATTCAAATTTTCACTTCCATTTGTAAATCTCTCAATGCATAAAGTTAGATCATTAACTCTCCTTTTTAGAAGTTCATGATCTTTTATCATTGACTCAAGAGAAATAATTCTAGTGCAAAGCTTTTTGTTTTCAAAAGATATGTTTTGTATAGTTGTATTCAAAACTTCTTTTTCAATAGCAATGCAACTAATAGTTTCAAGAAGTTTTCCATTTTCAACACATAATTTTGAATTTTCATTAGATAAATTATTTATTTTGAGTTTCATTTCCTTATTTCTTTTTGAAGCCTTTTTTAATTCTTCATATAACTCAACAATAAGATCACTGGAATCAATATCATCATCATATATATTTGAGATAGAGGGTGAAGATTGTACCTCATCATCAATGGCCATGAAGCATATGTTGGCCTTTCCTTCACTTTCATCTTCACTTTCCTGTTGATCCCATGTTCCAGCTAGTCCTTTTCCTTTCTTGGCAGATTTCTTTCTGTTTTTACTTTCTCTTTCCCTTTCCAACACTGCGGGACGATCGGCAATAAGATGCTCAGTACTCTTGCATTCAAAGCATTGAGGTTTATATGATGAAGATTGTCCACTCTTCTTGACTAGCTTTCTTTCTTTCTTGAGAAATTCCTTTTTGTAGAATCTCTTGAATTTCTTCACAGCCATTGCAATTTCTTCTTCTCCACTGTTTCCTCCTTCTTCTTCACTTGAGGATTGTTCTTGTTCACTCAAGTTGTTTGAGGCATTAAGCACTACTCCTTTTCTTCCCTTTTTCTTCATCCTCCCTTGTCATTTAGCCGTTTCATCTTCATTTCATGAGTCGGTAGAGATCCAATGAGCTCTTCAAGTGAAAGAGTCTTCAAATCCTTGGATTCCTCAATGGCAAGTGTTTTTAGAGCTGCCGGGATTTTGGTAGAGCATCTAAAATCTTTCTGTTTTGCTCTCCCATAGTATAGCTTTTACCATAAGCTTTTAAGCCATTGAAAATGTTAGTAAATCTTGTAAACATATCACTAATATTTTCACCTTGTTTCATGATAAACGATTCATAATCTCTAACTAGCATGGCAAGTTTAGATTCTTTAACTTGATTAGTTCCTTCATGTGTAATTTGAAGTAATCTCCACATGTCATGAGCAGAATCACATCCACTAACTCTATTATATTCGAGTAACATCTAAAGCACAACTTAATATATTCATGGCTTGATAATTTAAAGTCATTTTCTTAGAATCATGCTCATCAAATTCATCTGTGGACTTGGAGTGCTGAGGGTTATTCCATCAGCACTCATTTTCATTGGGACATAAGGACCTTTCTCAATTATGTTCCACAAATCAAAATTAATAGAACAAATATAAATTTTAACTCTAGATTTCCAGAAAGTGTAATTTGTTCCATTAAACAAAGGTGGTCTATTTGTGGAAGATCCTTCTAGGTAAGGTAGGTTTGACATATTAGCCATAGGATCTTTGTCTTCTAGGTTGTTAAACCACACACGAAGTTCTAGCTCGATACCAATTGAAATACCTAAGAGGGGGGTGAATTAGGTATTTAGCTAATTTTCATCAAACTTAAACCTTTTATGCGTTTAGACCAAGAACAAGTTATGTAAGCTAATTATAGATAATTGATAGCAAGACAATAATGAAAGCAATAGCAAAGAACTCAAATAATTTATAGTGGTTCGATCCTCAAGATCTACGTCCACTACCTTAAGCTCACACTTAAGGATTTCAACAAATCTACTAATTGCTCAGGGTTTACAAATTACAAGAGAGGTTCACCACACTTTGGTTTTACACTCACAACCTCTTCTAGTAATTTCTTACAATACAAGGCTCACCAACCTATGGTTTTATATCTCAAACAACCTTGAATCACAACTTCAAGGATCACCCTTATCTAAAGGGTTTTATGTTATCAAGATAACCTTGCTAGAGCTAGTAGATCAACACAATTGAATAAGTAAAGAAGAGTGTGTAGAAGTTACCACTTGATGGTAGATATTACACAAATTTGCACCTTCACACTTTGATGTCTTTGGATGGATCAATTGAATGCACAAGACATAAGAGAGCTTAAGAAATGTTTGCTAAATGCTTTTGAATGCTTGGAGTTTTCAAGATTTCAATCGTTACAAAAAATTTGCATGTTTATAGCTTTTTATAGAATTTGAAAATCTGTTAAAAGCGTTCATAAAGCGGCTAGTTTCGAAAAATTTGGACGACGAATTTCTTGGTCTGCGTCCGAATCTTCGTCGAATTTCTCCGGATGAATAGTAACCATCTTTGAGAACAAAAATTCGGACGACGAATTTTTTCTTTTGCGTCGAATCTTCTTCGAATTTCTCCGGAAGAAGCAGTGACCATCTTTGAAGGCCAAAAATTCGGATGACCGAATTTTTAGTCTGCGTCCGAATCTTCTTAGAATATCTCTGGAAGAATAGTAGCAAACTTTTGCTACAAAATTTCGGACGACCGAATTTTTTTGAAAACATTTTCAAACTTTGTAAAATCATTTGAGATATAACTTCAATGAGTTTGAAAAACATTTGATATATATAGAAAACTCATTTAACTATATTTAAGCTTGAAACACATGAACATATGAAGTTTATAAACATATCTTATAGAAAGATTCATTCAAAGCCTTTTAAGATCATAAGACTATTTTTATGCTCTCTTATGCATTCAATGATAATCAAGACATGCAAGTGTAGAGTTTACATAGAAATTTACCTAAAAGTTAAATGCACTCTACACTTCAAGTCTTCAATGCCTTTTGATCATCTTTAGAACAACATTCTTCAAACTTCAAATACTTGCTTAAATGAAGTTGTTCTTGAACTTTTGCTTCAAAGCAATGAGACTTCATACTTCTCAAATTACAGAACCTATCACACAATAATCAAACATTTTAGTCCTCATCAATATTTGTCATTAATCAAAACTATATAATTTGCCCTTAGGGCTAACAGAAATCATCCTCCTTCCGAAACTGTAGATGAACCAAAGGAATGGTTAATATTGTATAAACATATACAAATAAATATCCATAATCTAAATAATGTAAGAAATTGGTACCGCAACAAAGTAGTCGGGGTCCTCAAGGAGACCTAACATCATCATAGCATTAGTGCGGTCGCATTGTGAGTTGAGTGGTAAATATGTCCACGACTATGATCGAGATATACAAACCAAGGCTAAGTTGTACATTATAGCAATAACTCTACCTATATCAGGCATAACGAGCCAATGTTATGTGGGGATGAGTCTATGTGGATTTCAATGCTCGAGCTATTGTAATAAGACTATGATCTTGGGCGGGCTCTCGATGATTCCCTCATACAATACAAATCGATTATGCACATTTTGCCATAGCTGCTGTCGAACCTAAAACCACATGTCCTGACTCCCATATCGCAAATAGGTGATCACTTGAGATCCCCAATTCTATCTGCTTTCACTTTGAACCAGTCAGATATATAGGCACAACGAAGGTAGGGAACTGGTTTTCCTAAGGGAAATTAACTGATCCTGAATCACCGCATCCGGAAGCCCAGTAAATGAACCAAATCCATGGCCTGAAGATTTTGATCCTCGTCCTCTGGAACTGTTGTGCCTCCTGTAGTAGCTTGATGAACGTTTGTTGTGCCTTCTTGAACCACTGTTACTTGACGAGCACTCTAACACGCTGCGAGAAACCTATATATACTCTAAATGTGACTTATCCCTCTTTGTTGCCCGCGTAGCTGACTCCTGCAGTCCACTATATTTAAGAAATAGTATCTGAATAATTTGCATTGCAAGCGGTTGCCACTGCTCCTAACCTCCCAACTTTACAAAATCACTAATTGACCGTTGATCATCGTATGGATGCAGGGAAGCTTGATGGAGATACTGTGACGCAATGGTCAGGAAGTCAAGAGCACTCCAATATGAAAGCAAATCGTGAAGTCATGTGTGTTAATATCTCGCATGAAAAAGAAAGTCCATGGTTGCACCGCAACCAACATCCACAGAGGGAGATGTCATGTCAAATCTTGTTAACAAGGTCCCACTCATTTAAAATGAGTTGGAGGGCCTTGCGTGATATTCTATACTAAAGGAGAGCCAAGATAGGATGCAAACGAAGGCCTTATTTATCGAAATACCAATACTATTCCAACGTACCACTAATCTTGGCAATTTGAGTCTCAATCATAGAATGTACCTTTGCCCAAAGAGTGTCAAATGCACCGGAAGCTGTCCCAAATACCATTTCATGGCGAATGAAATCTTTCATCTTGAGTTGTCATCTCTGTTTCGAAGTGTAAGATATTTCCTGTTAATGCTTTGACAAAACACTTGTGGTGTGTATCCAGCCACATCTTGCCCAAGTACCTCAACAAGTTTTGAAATTTGGACCACGATGCCTGCATCTGAGTATGTTTTGCATGGAACTGCTCCTCTATAAGGGAGTCAACTAACTTTATCCAAGTTCCCTTGGGGAACTTTTCAGTAGTTGCTTTATTGCTGCATGCCTTATAGCAGTGATGCTCAACGTTTTAGGTAATGTGACGCCTATACAACATATGAGCAGAATTGGAGAAGATGTTGGGGAGGACCTGCATCAACTTTGGCTCACGATTTTTCACAATAGTGTGTGGGTTGTAATCTCTATCAAAGATAGTATGTACACATTCCAAAACCCACTGGTAAGTATCCGTCTGCTCATTACTCATCCAAGCTACAACAACCAAAAAGTTATGACTAGTGGGTATAACACCAATGACCTTCAAGTATAGCATGTTACAACTTGACCATCCCTATAGAAATGATGATAGAATTTCATTTTGCGGCCCTTTTTCGGCTCCTACAATTCATATCACTAGTTTTGTTAAATAAATGTTTGTAATAATTATGAGAATATAAAACTAATATGTTAGTGATGCATGAAATGGGCAATCAGAATAACTTTAACTACTACGTCAACTATATTATAATGAAATATATTAATTACACAAGTCATTTCATTAATAACATCTAACAAAATATAACTTAAATCCAAAATAAAAAAAGGGTTGGAATGAGTAGGTGTGGAACTCCACGATACTGGGCAGATCCTAGCATCAAAGCGGACATTCATAATGAGTTTCACCCAGTAGGACGGATCTTCAAGAAAAACTTTAAAATGACAAAAAAAAATATTCATTTGGTGATTGTTTTTTGAGCTTTTAACCTTAAAATCAGGAGAATCGGGTATAATTTTGGTACTCATTGTGTTGCATTGGCCGATTTGATGCATTATTCCTTAAATTTTGAGTTTTGGTTAGAGAGAGAGGGAGGAGAGGATGTAAAGAGAGAAAGTCAAGAGAAAATGATAACTTTTTAAACTGTATTTATTTTAAAAACTGTATATAGAAATGTTGTTACCCAACCGTTCAAAAAGAAAACAAAATTTATAGAACTCTATATCCCTTAAAAGGAAAAAAACTTACTCTTCTTCCTGATTGCCACCGGATCACTGCTATCTCCTCCTAACATCTCTTTTCTCTCCCTTCCTCTTTTGTGGGTTTTGTCTTCTTGAATCAAAGGAACTCTTTTTTTAAACATATAAAAATGAAAATTTTAATTTGATTATGTCACTGAAAGAGAGGAAAAAGAAAAAAAATCCTTCTCGGTAA
Source organism: Rauvolfia tetraphylla (assembly GCA_030512225.1). Classification (NCBI taxonomy): domain Eukaryota; kingdom Viridiplantae; phylum Streptophyta; class Magnoliopsida; order Gentianales; family Apocynaceae; genus Rauvolfia; species Rauvolfia tetraphylla. The sequence goes on from JAJQKT010000017.1 coordinate 4,723,462, forward strand.
TTCAATGGACCAGAAATCAATTGCAACTCAAGCAGTATCCACGCAGCCTGCAAATGGTGCTCTAATTCCATAGTTGTATCTATGCCATGACCACTAATAACTCTTTGGTGAAGATTTCTTTCCTCTACCTATGTTGCCTCATTCATCTAACATCTCTGACTCTCCATGAACCTCTGCTCCAATCAATTCTCATCTTATGGCCTTCTAATACCTTACTGTAGTTTGGGTTATGTAAGAAATTATTTGGTTGTGTTTGATGATGGGTGTGGACATTGATGTGAGTTAGAGGCAGCCATCTCCTTCTCCTTTCCCCCTACCCCCTTTTTCTTTCTTTTCATTTTAACAATTATTTAGGAGTAAAACTTAAGGAAAGAAAGAAATTTTAAAATTTTGATTTTTTTATATCAATAGCTGATGTGGATTTAACACAATGGGGTACGTGATAAAAAATAACATTATCAAAGCATTACTGTTGATCGCAAGTGTATGTGATACCAATAATTATGTTTACTCTCTTACATTTGCGATAGTTGATGAGGAGTTTTTAGCAAGTTGAAATTAGTTCCTTAGTTAGGTTCGCGAATTTGGGGTCGAAAACTGTCCCATTTATTTGACTTCTAACGGCTACAAGGGAATTTTGAATTCAATTAGCCCACACCTACAATGGCAACCCTCTTATACCTATCGTAGATTTTGCCTACGCTACATAAGGCCTAACTTCAATTTAAAATTTAAGAATAGAGAGCTAAAAAATTTGATGTGACAGGCAGAGACCATAACTAAAGTTTCAAAGTTTCATTGCTTGATGAACGAAATTAAAAGAAGGCGCTCAGAGGTATTAAACTGACTAAATGCTATTCCGTTAGAGAAATAGACCATATTGCATGACGGTGGATAAAGATATGGAATCATGGCTGCCAATTTATTAGAGTCATTGAACAACGTCTTGAAGAAATCAAGGGCTTTATCCCTAAAAGCTCTTGTGGAGATGGTGTTTAACAAGATAGTCAAGTACTTCAACTAGCACTGAGAAGAAGCACACAAAGGTAGACACCCATTTCCCAAAAGGATTTGGGATAAGTTTGCGGCAAATAAAAGAAAATTCAGAGCACATAAGGTAGTCTAATATAACACACAGATAAGAGTATAAAGAGTTCAGTCATCTGTACGAGGTCACATTGGAGAAACCTATGTGCATACAGTACATATTAGTACATATTGGGTACACAACTTGTACTTGTGAAAAATGACATATCTATAGGTGGGTGCCTTGTTCATATACATTGGCAGTCTTTCAAAATAAGAAATGTAATGGTGCACAATTTATACTTGATATCTACTCTAAGAAATTCTACAAAAAACCTAGTAGTCCAAATTTTATCATATAGCCAATGAAACTTTATGGCAAGAGACACCATTTTACATGACCTTTTATCTTATAGACATGAAGAACAGTCGAGGTCGATTGTGAACCATGAGATTCCTTTCTGATATGGTTTACCATAACCTGGACTCTCTTCCAAGATGCAGCAATGCCATATGCATGGTCATAATAGAAGAAATTATGGCTTAATTGACTCTGCAAAGCTAAGTAACTTTTAGTTTTACTTTGTGTTAGATGTATTCCTATTTAATTTTAATATTATGTTATACTTTCACGAGCACTTGTCTAATAGAATAAAAAAGTTTAATATTTTATGAAATACTTGTATTTTTTTAGCTTTTCTATGTAAAATAAAATTAAAATCCTCAACCAAAATCCAAAAAATTAAATTAAAAAAATATTCATAACATACTATAGATAACAACGAATAAAATAAATAGAAAATAACTTTGCAACAAAAAAAGATACAAACTCGAAAAATAGGGCCATTCTTGGTAAAAACCTTCTTTTATCACCTCATGTGCAGAAGGGTATCCTTCATCGAGGTGTGTAGCCTCAGGTTTCTGTCCAAAATCTTGTTCAAGGTTTCTGTCTACCCATTTACTTGGCTCAGGTTCTGGAAAGAACTCATTCCACGCATTACAGTGCACCAAACCTTTCCACATTTCGGAGCACGAAGTGCAATCTGTAATTGCATGTGGGAAAGATGCGTAGATGACTTTTACTTGAGTTGGATTATGAGGGATGGATTTGCCCATAAAAACAAAAAAAAAAAAAGAAAAAATTATGAGTGTACTGCTTCTTTCTTTTTTTTAAAAAAATTTTTAACAAATAGAATAGTTTTATCTAATACTATCATCTTCCTCTCATTTCGTTTCTTTTTTCAGATTTTTTAAAAATCTTTCCTTTTCTAAAATAGGATCACATGACATATATGGTCAATAATCAGAAAAAAATTATGTAAATAGACTATTTTATCATATAAAAATTATCACGTGTATAAGTTGTGCTTTTTATTGACTGGAATGGTGATGAAGAGTGATACTCGTACCCGTTAAAGAATGCACAAAATCTTTAAAGACCATAAGGGCTAAAATTTTTTTGGATTCAAGTGATTACGAAATCCTAACTTTAACTACCAAAATATCTATTTTTCCTTTTATTTTTTATTACTCAAAAGTCAAGAGCAACACGTGTAAAATGTTTTCTCTTTTTATTCCACCTCTATTCAAGAAGTTGTGTTCAAGATTTTCTTTTTTAAACTAAAAACTTTATTTTATTTTTTATGTACATAAATTTTTTGGACAACTATATCTAATAAATTATAAATTCAACAAGAAAAGTCATACTTTAGGCAAGTGCCAATGTTTAAAATGTTGATAAAATGTTAATTTTATCCATTCATGACTTAGAAGGAGAAGAAATAGCTAATTATAGCTTGATTGTTGAAAAATGCTACTTCATTGCTATAATTTTTCTTGTTCTTAGGGTAATTGGTCTAATTGATTTTTTTACTAATATAATTTAATTGATGTTAAACAATAGAGTAAATGTCATGAATGAACAAAATTATCATTAGAAATTATGGTTCGTGCCAGCAATATTACTCTTTTTTGCCAAAATTTACTGCGACATTCAAAAGTTGACAAATATAGTCGTTTGAAAGAAAGTTTAAACAAAAGTTCCTGATTTACAAGAGAATAATTAAAATATTTAAAGGACAGATATAGCCAATTTTTCTTTCTTTTACAACATAACTTTTGGGAAAATGACCCACTTATTTCCCAAAGTATGGGACAAAATTATTTTACATCTCTAAAGCTTTTTCACACAAAATGGTCCCCAATAAATTTATGATTTTTGCAGAAAAGAATATAACCATCGCTCACTGACTTGATCTCTAACCAAATTAAATATGCTCTGATTACATACTCAATTTTTAAGCGTAAATTGTCACTATAATTAGTTTTCTTTTAAAATTGTTAATAGAAATAGGAAATATACAATTTTTGGGTAGTGATTTTGAACACTTTGCTCAAATGAACTTTTAGTTGATGATTTTATTAGTTATCTATACATTTCAAATATACAATTTTTGGGTAGTGATTTTGAACACTTTGCTCAAATGAACTTTTAGTTGATGATTTTATTAGTTATCTATACATTTCAAATAAGAATATAACCATTTCAATACTAGAAACAATTATGGTGACAAATTGGCCTTAAAAATTAGGTGCGTGTTGAAAGTTCAGGATAGTAAATGGTGGTGTTGCTTTTATCTGCCACTCATAAAGATATTGGGGACCATTTTGGCTAAAAAAACTTTGAAAATATAAAAGGATTTTATCTCATAATTTGGGAATCAAGTGCGCTATTTTTTTTATTTTTGTACGGTTGTATTTCGACTCTTTAAACATTATTTTTGTTTGATCTTTTTTTAGGAACGATGCGACCCCCTTTTTTTTTTTTTTGAGATTTGGTTTTCTTTTTTTTTCTTAATTTGATGAATACTAAAGTACTATTAATATTGTTATAATTAATTTTATTTTATTACATATTTTGTTTATTTATTTATCTCTATAGTTATATTTAAGTACTGTTGGTTAAATTTTTAATTTTTATCTTCGTGAAAAGATTAATCTATTATATTTTAATTTTAAGCAGCAAGTAAGAAAAAACAAATAAGTGCACTAATTAGTAACGTGATTTCTCATATTCTCTCTTTTCTGTAACTCCTCTTTCTCTAACACTTCCTTCTTTTGTCTCTCTCTCTCTCTCTATAACTCTTCCTCCCCATTTATAACTCCTAATTCCCTTTAATTGAATGGGGTTTTCCAGCCTTGGGTAGTGAAGGAACCAGAAGGAGGACGCCTAGATTCGATGCATTCATGTGTCCAAAACAAGTGGTAAGATTTTGAAGAAGCAATTGAGTATTAAATGGTTTGAAATTGGATTGGCCTAGTTTGAAAAAATTAATCAATCAGAGATCTCCGTGCCAAGGCAAATAGAAGTTGAAGGGATTTTTGATTCTCCATATCATTAATGGTTTCAATTCAACAAGGTTATTGCCGTTATTTTTCTCTTTATTTTGCTAAGGAGAAAACTGAAGCCAAGAAGGTTAATGGTCTCGAAATTAGAAGAAAACAAATGTCGTTCCTCTCCTTAAAAGAATAGATAAAGTACATTATCATTAATCAGGTAGTCTTTTATTCTCGAATTATATCGGTAGATGTTCGGTTAAATCTTTGCATGAATAGCATGGGGAGAATAGACGAACACTTACCTTTGAAATTGAAGATGTTTTAAGTACAATTTATTGGGTCGAAGTTGTCGATTTTTTCTTTTCTTGATTGAGAGTAAATTGCATTGGAGTGACATAACTTGTCTAGGACTCGGTATGGGATTCTTTGTCGGTTTATCGAATGCTTCAAAATCGAAAAGATTAACCTACTCTTTGTTTATGAGAAGAGAGTGTAGTATTGAAAAAGGTCCACTGTTTTAATTTAAGCTGAAGAAACTCAGGTGGACGTAATTTGTGGTTTACAGATGTGAGAGAAACATGTGATTCATAGTTTGCCGAATACTGGCATGTGAGACTTTCGTAGGTACCAAAGATTGTGGTGAACTGTGGTATTGGAGAAGCAGCTCAGAATGCGAAGGGTCTGGATGCAATCATGAACAATTTAGCTCTTATTACGGGGCAAAGAAGGCCATTGCTTTATAACTCATTGCGGTTGGACTTGGAGCTCTGTAATGAAGGCTCTGAAGTTTGTCGTACGCGCTAATTTTCAAAAATGAACCAATAAGTGCAAGAGTATTGGAGGATACTGGTCTACAGTTGGAGGCTCTGAAGGATGAAAATCGTGGAATTTAAGAAATAGGCCAGACGTAATCAAACAAGTCATAGAGGAGGAAATTGGTGAAAAGCTTTAATGCGCCAAAGAAAAGTTTAATGCGAACAAGAACTATCTAAGTATATTATGATTATAGTGCCTTTAGAATAATTACTTTTTATAATTTTAGATTTTATAACCATTGTGTGTTAAGAATACTTAGGTTTCTAAAGCTTTGTTTTCCATAAATCATAATTTTTAATAACAATAATAATATATCTTTATTCTTATAAATTATAATAAATAATCACACTGTTATCATTTTGAATGATTAGTTTTTTATAGCTCTGTTTTCCATAAATCATAACAATAATGTTATTATTTACTAATAATTTCATTTTTTCTTTCCTAATGACAGATAATTGTGTTGCAACGATTGGTTATCTGGTTATGTTATGAATAATTATAATTATAATATGCAAGATTATTATTGGAAAATATTTTCTTCTTATTATGATTATCTACCAAAAAAAAAAAAAAGAAAAGATATGTGAGCGATAAAAGTTGTTGTACAATTAAAGTATGCTCCTCTTTTTACACTCTAATTTAGTAGATAAATTAATTCTAATTTCTAAGGGTAAGTTTGGTTTATGGATTTTAGTGAGGAAAGAAAATACTTTATTTCGAGAAGGTTTTCCTATGATTGGCTGTGAGAGAAAAAATTATGGAAAACAAAATAGAGAAATTAGTGTGAAAATTTTTGTTAGAAATTGAGGAAAAAGAAAAGAAGATGGAAAAAAGTAAAGAGTTGATGGAAGAGCTCAAACCTCAACTGCTTCTTGTCTTTGAGCTTGTCTTAGCCACTTCTGTATCTTCGATCTTTCTCCCTCAACCAAACCTTCTTCATGCGGCTATGGTGTCTAATTCAAATGACAAGCATCTGTCATCTTCAAACGGCCTCAATCCAAGCACTACAAACCCTAGGAAAATAGGCTTCCTCCATTACCAAATTCACGCCCTAGAAAACTCCCTCATCAGAGATTTGCTAATGTTAGTTCCCAAAGATTTACATATGGTAATCCCCTAAGAAAACTTTTGCCTATTTGATATTCTAGATTCTGGTTCTTCACTAGAGGGAATTTATGACACTAATATATCATCATATTTAAAAGGTGAGAGTATACCTCAAAAAGAAGATGAGCTAGTAGAGGTGTGCTAATCTTGTGAATTTTTCTCTTTGTACCCAATATTTTTGGGTTTATATGGAGTTTAATTTTTTTTATTTTTGTTGAAATTTCTGATTTATTATGGTGAATCTAAGTTAATTAATTAGTTAGTTTGGTTGTTTATGTCTTCTTATTGTTTTAGCTTGTATATAGATGATTGGAGGGGACTGGTATAATGCATTATTCTATTTATCTGTATAATCCTTATTAGATCGATCCTTATGATTTTCTCTCATTCTTGGGATAGTTATTAGTTATTAACTTATTTTCGTATTCTGAATTGAGTCTTAAAATATGGATTTATCAACCTCTCTTTAGGTTATAAAGCATGAATGGTAAAACTTCAAGCTACAGTTGATGATTGTGATCATCCTAGTCTCCTGCATGTCAAACGTGGTTTTCAAAATTGTGGATTGAGATAATTTGTGACATTGTCTCATTCTTTTTATTCTGGATAGGTACTTTGGTTTGGTCTAAGTTTAAAAGGCACTGGTTGGTCATTTGTTAGTTGGGCAGTGTTTCCTCTATTAAGAATTTTTTTTGAACTACATATTTGACAAGTATTATATCATTTATCACCTTGCATCATCTATTTCTTTTGTTATCCTAGCCATATTTGAATTCTTTTTTCGATTATAGACTTTGCTCATATACAATCAGAAAATGTGTACTTGGTTTCTTATAATCCTTTCTGATTCTATGCTTTGTCCTTGTGTTCTTGTCTATTGTAGTTTTCATTTCTAAACCCTTTCCATAGATTCTGAGAGAATTACTTGTTTTTCCACACCATCTAACTAAAGAATCTTGAGTATTGGACTTAAATTAGAAGGACCAAAGAGATATATTTGTAATTCTATTTTTTGCCTTTCTTTCCTTTTGAATTTAGTTTGTCTGCTTTAGGTTCTTTTGAGTTAGGCCTCATGGATTTCCCAGATTTTAGTGTGAGGATATATGTGCCTTTTGTGACTATACTCCTTCATATGTCTTACGCCGAATGGTTTTTTCTTTAGTTTAAAAGAACCACCATTATGAGCCAAAATGAAAAATAAGGAAAGGGAGTAGCAGGAGTCAAGTTTTCTTTGTCCTTGACCATAAATTTAATCTTGATTGATATTTTTTAATACTTAAATTGTCTTTTAACAACATGAACTTGTCATGTTATGGAATATGGACTAGATTTAGAAGAATCTTCCTTATGTCTAACCTTTGCACATTAAGATTAATTCTTTGGCATTGCCTTACTGAAAATGGCAGGTTGAAACCCGTAGTTTAGCTAGGTACTACTAGTGTTTACTCAAAGATGCAACTTTAATTCTCATAATACTTAAATTCCTCCAAGTCTGCATTTTTTAGTGCCCTTTCTATAGCCAACTCTAAGTTTAGTAGTTGATATGATTCAAAGTAGAGAATCCTCAAATCTTCAAGCCAAATTGAGAGAGGAAAAATTCTGAAAATTGAATCAATTGTTGGTCTTATTATTGCCAAGCTTTATAATCGCATATAAAATTTTCCTTCCTTTGTTTTTTTATGCTGATAATATGAATATCTTTCTTATGATTTTCCCCTTTCTTGTATTTTGTGTAAATACAATTTCATGATAGTAAGCCATGGAATGAGTGGCATCTTAAGAATGAAGATTTATCAAGCTCTAACTGAAAATGTGTCTACTGCTCAAGCATACTTGGCATGTCTGGCTAATTGAAGAAATTTTTGACTAACTATGAAATATGATTCTTCATTATTCGATGCTAGTTTATGAGTTGCTTTTGTATGGATTAGTGTTAGCCCTAAGAGAAAATCTTGTAGTTTTGATTAATGACAAACATTGATATAAGCTAACTTGAGTAATTATTGTGTGATAGGATTTTTGGATTGAAGAAGCAAAGTGATTTTATACTTTCAAAAGGATTTCCAAGCGAAAAGATTGACACAACGCTTTTTATAAAAACCTCTTGCAACAACCAATGATCTCTTACTTGTGCAAATCTATGTGGATGATATCATATTTGGAGCTACTAATATGTCTTTTTGTGATTAATTTACCAAGATAATGCAAAGTGAATTTGAAATGAGCATGATGGGAGCACTCAACTTCTTTCTTGGCCTTCAAATCAACCAAACCAAGGATGGAATCTTCATAAATCAAGAAAATTTGGAAGCTTACTCTATCTTACTGCTAGTGCACCCGATATTATGTTTGTCGTGTGTTTATGTGCTAGATTTCAATCTTATTCAAAATAGTCTCACTTAATTGCCGTTAAACGTATTATTTGTTATCTTATTGATACACATGACTATGAACTTTGGTTTATTAAATCTTCTTGTTTTCAACTCTTGCTTATATAGATGCCGATTATGTTGGATGCAAAGTCAAGCATAAGAGTGGTAGAGGTCATTGTCAATTTTGTGGCATTTGTCTTGTCTCTTGGTATATCACTGTCGGTAATTGTTGTGATCAAGTGCTATAGATGAAGCACACTCTACTTGACTTTGATTTAGATTTCAAATGAGTGCCTATTCTATGTAATATCACTAGTGCTATAAACTTAATAATCAATTCCATTCAACATTCTAGCACTAAGCATATTGAAATCAAACATCATTTTATTTTTGATTATGTTGCTAAAAGAGATGTATGTTTAGATTATGTTTGTACAAATGAACAAATTGTTGACATTTTTACTACGCCATTCACTGAGGAAAGGTTTTGCTATTGAAGAAGAAGTTTAGGAATTAAGAATATCAAAATTCAATTACTAATGTGTATATTCAAGTGTTGGAAAAGTAGGTAAAATTAAAATGTATGCCCTGAAATTCGGTCATCCAAAATGGTTCTTAGAGGATTCCAGACAAAGAAATACGGCCGCATGATCAGAAATTCGGTAGTCTGAATTTGTTGAAGCTGAGACAGATTTAAGAAATTTGGCTGCAGGTTTGGATGCACAACCGAAAATTCAGTTGTCCAAATTGGGTGATTTCAACCGAGTATAAGAAATCAAAACGACAGTTTTCCTTAATTCTTTTCAAATTCTCTCATCCGTGTTTCCTCTCCTCTCAAAACCCATACAACCCTTACTCGTCCAAACCTATATCTTACTTCCTTTTCATCAATTTCTCTTGAAATCATCTATAGTTTCATGCTCTACACACTTGATTTCTACCTAAACCCACTTTACTTCACTCAATCATATCTTGGTGAGATGAAAAGGGCTAGCATGAACAAAGGAAAGGGAAAGTTCAAGCAAATGGATACTAGGCTCGTCATTATTGAACCAAGGAGGATTAGAATGCCTCAAGCATCTACTGGGCTTGATAGATTCATCTAAACCAAAGTGGGGGTTGAGTTAGAAGATTGGAGCAAGAAGAACTGAAAAATCATTCCCGGGCACAAAGTAAGCTTGGAGAAATTCATTGGTATGGGTAATATAGTATCTCTCTTTGGTGAACTTTGATGGAGTAGTTTACTTGTGGTAGATGATGATTATTTTCCTTCTTTGGTATATGAGTTTTATGCTAATCATAGGGAGGAAGAGTTGATAGTGTTGGTAATGAACTTGTGCAATGGTACTCTTCTACAGTGTCTCAAATCGATTTTGAGTTTGATAATGGATTGATAAATAGAATTTGTGAGGTAGAAGATAGAGGAATTAAATATTATTCTTTAGGGCAACATTTTTATAATCATGAGGATTTTTACATATGGAAGACTTCAAAGTGCATTTATAAATGGAAAGAGATTTAGATTCGTGAAGGATAGGGAGATAAAGGCACTTGATGCTAGAGGATGTGTTCTACACCATATGCTCACCACTTTTGTTATTCCCAACTTTGTTCACAAGTCTTCTGTTGGTAACTTGCATATGGTTGTGATGCTTGCACTACATGCATATTAAAATATGAACTTTGGTTATATTTCCTCGAAATACATGATGAGTGCAAGGAAAACAAAGAACAAGGCATTTTCATATGGGAGGCTACTCACAAAGCTCTTCAAACACTTTCAAGTTCAACTTCTAGGAAGTGGCTTGAGTATCAAAGATGGAAGCATCTGCACCGATGACTCTCTCAAAAGAATGCAACTTATCCAAGGTGAAGATGGAGTTTGGAGAACAAAGAAGGAGACTCAAGAAGGAGACTCCATCAAGGAATGAAAGATAAAGAAGAAATGCAAACAAGAGAGAGAAAAACAAAGAGAAGAAATGAGTTATCAAGTAAGGGGAAGCAACCTCTATCCAAAAGAAGACTATTTGAAGAAGGACAAGCTCCTGAATCACACTCCAATGAGGTGGATGACTTTATTGGTGAGAGGATCACACGTGGAGACACCGTTGTTGCCACAGTTTTCCAAGATACCTTCAACAATCATGCCAAGGAAATGCAGAAGATGTACAAGTTCTTGGAAGCTTTTGCTCCCATGGTACTTGGAAACCTTAATGGACTAGAGAAGAGGATGAGAAAGATTAAAGATATCTTGAAGAAAAAACTCTCATGGAGGAAGAACTTCCAAAGCTCCAAGAGATAAAAAAATTGATGAAGATGAAAAGAAGAAGGAAAATGATGTAGGATAATAAACAGACAATAAAGGGAATGATAGCAAGAATGAAGAGAGTGATGATGATGATGAGGATAATGGTGGAAATGACTTTAATCTAGTGGCTAGAGGAAGTGGAAAAGAGAAAGAGAATGAAGATGATAAAAGTACTCAAAATGAGGATGATAAGGGAGATGAACATAAACAAGCAAGCAAAGATGGAGGAGGCATCCAAGAGGAAGCTAGTAAGGAAGGAGACTTGATTGATGGGGATGATAGCAAGGATGAAGAGAGTGATGATGATGATGCGGATAATGATGGAAATAACTTTAAGCTAGTGGCTAGAGAAATTGGAAAAGAGAAGAGAATGAATATTACAAAACTACTTAAAATGAGGATGATAAGGGAGATGAACATAAACAAGCAGGTGGAGATGGAGAAGGCATTCCAGAGGAAGCTAGTAAGAAAGGATATTTGATTGAAAAATCCAAGATTACTACACCCATCCACCGCTCCATTTGGAAAAGGAAGAGAGATACATGTATCAAAAGGAAAAGTGCAAGATGGTCTTCGAGATTAGCCAAGACTCCGAAGCCAAATTACTCTGACAAAGAACGTGCAAGCGACGGTCCGTTCAATATTGAGCTCAAAGGAGACATGTTGATTACACTAACAAATTCGGAGTGAAGACTATGAGAAGAATTTTGGATGATGATGATAGCAAGAAAAAAAGGCCAAAGCCCTATATCTCTTACCTTTTTAACCATTTATGAATTTTTATGATTTCTTTTTTTACCTAATTTTTAATTATTTTAATCTTATGACTTGATTTTTAGCTCAACTTATTTTGTTGATTTAATCAAGTCTTATTAGTTTATGTTGATTTGTGCTCATATGAACTTACTTGATCTTTATATATCTTATGAGCATTATGAAATAAATTTACAGTAGTTGAAGCTCAATGATGATACAATTATTTTGAGAGCTTCCTTTTGACTTTACCTCACTTTGAACACCCCATATTTTATTGATGACAAAGGGGGAGAAAAGTGATGGCAAAATGTATGGGTAATTGTTGTTATATGAAATGGTTGTTTTGCTATTATAGTTTGTAGTGTATGATATGTGTTTTTTTTCTTTTTTGCAGTTATGGTTTGCAGCGTATGAAATGTATTGTTTTATAGTTTTGGTTGCTTTTATAGTTAAAAATGGCTGATGTTGCGTTTATGATTATATTGCCAATATTGATTATGGTTGATTGCAAAATGATGTTCATTGTGGTCATACTAAGCTTAATAGAGTGCAAATATGGTCATATATAATATATGCACCTATGTGGCCTATTTGAAGTTGAAAAGTTCAAACTTTGAAAAGTTTATTCAAAATTTAGACTTGAAATTCGGACGCATCCAAAATTTCGTACCATAAAGGATTTTAACTTTCTCCAAATTGTTCAAAAATTGTCTTAAACTTTCCTACCATGATTGATCAATCTTAGGGTAGCTTATTTGCAAATATTACGGTCATCTTCTTATGTATTTTGCAATTTGAACTTGAAAACTTCAAAATTTGGAATTATAACATCTCAAGTTCAAATTTGTTGAAAAATGAGTACAATCCAATGGGAAGCTTTGTTAAACCTTTTTATCTTTTAAATCCTCTCTTAGAACTATTCTTGGTGCTTAAATGCTATATCGTCTATCTTGTTGGAAGGAAGGAGGCATATGATAGTTGGTTGGGTCATAGGCTCTGCATGAGCCATTTTATCGTCATCCTGCTTTTTGTTTATCAATTAGTTATGACATTAATATTTCTTTGTGCTATACTATTTAAATCCAATTGCATTTTTCATCAAAGTTTTTCATCATCAACAAGGGGGAGATTTTTAGCCCCAAGGGCAACTTTTATAGTTTTGATTAATGAAAAACATTGATATAAGCTAACTTGAGTAATTGTTGTGTGATAGGATTTTTGGATTGAAAAATCCAAGATTACCACCCCCACCCACCGCTCCATTTGGAAAAGGAAGAGAGATACATGTATCAAAAGGAAAAGTGCAAGATGGCCTTCGAGATTAGCCAAGACTCCGAAGCCAAATTACTCTGACAAAGAACGTGCAAGCGACGGTCCGTTCAATATTGAGCTCAAAGGAGACATGTTGATTACACTAACAAATTTGGAGTGAAGACTATGAGAAGAATTTTGGATGATGATGATAGCAAGAAAAAAAGGCCAAAGCCCTCTATCTCTTACCTTTTTAACCATTTATGAATTTTTATGATTTCTTTTTTTACCTAATTTTTAATTATTTTAATCTTATGACTTGATTTTTAGCTCAGCTTATTTTGTTGATTTAATCAAGTCTTATTAGTTTATGTTGATTTTTGCTCATATGAACTTACTTGATCTTTATATATCTTATGAGCATTATGAAATAAATTTACAGTAGTTGAAGCTCAATGATGATACAATTGTGTTGAGACCTTCCTTTTGACTTTACCTCACTTTGAACACCCCATATTTTATTGATGACAAAAGGGGGAGAAAAGTGATGGCAAAATGTATGGCTAATTGTTGTTATATGAAATGGTTGTTTTGCTATTATAGTTTGTAGTGTATGATATGTGTTTTTTTTTCTTTTTTGCAGTTATGGTTTGCAGTGTATGAAATGTATTGTTTTATAGTTTTGGTTGCTTTTATAGTTAAAAATGGATGATGTTGCGTTTATGATTATATTGCCAATATTGAATATGGTTGATTGCAAAATGATGTTCATTGCAGTCATACTGAGCTTAATAGAGTGCAAATATGGTCATATATAATATATGCACCTATGTGGTCTATTTGAAGTTGAAAAGTTCAAACTTTGAAAAGTTTATTCAAAATTCAGACTTGAAATTCGGACGCATCCAAAATTTCGTACCATAAAGGTTTTTAAATTTCTCCAAATTGTTCAAAAATTGTCTTAAACTTCCCTACCATGATTGAGCAATCTTAGGGAAGCTTATTTGCAAATATTACGGTCATCTTCTTATGTATTTTGCAATTTGAACTTGAAAACTTCAAAATTTGGACTTATAACATCTCAAGTTCAAATTTGTTGAAAATGAGTACAATCCAATGGGAAGCTTTGTTAAACCTTTTTATCTTTTAAATCCTCTCTTAGAACTATTCTTGGTGCTTAAATGCTCTATCGTCTATCTTGTTGGAAGGAAGGAGGCATATGATAGTTGGTTGGGTCATAGGCTCTGCATGAGCCATTTTATTGTCATCCTGCTTTTTGTTTATCAATTAGTTATGACATTAATATTTCTTTGTGCTATACTATTTAAATCCAATTGCATTTTTCATCAAAGTTTTTCATCATCAACAAGGGGGAGATTTTTAGCCCCAAGGGCAACTTTTATAGTTTTGATTAATGAAAAACATTGATATAAGCTAACTTGAGTAATTGTTGTGTGATAGGATTTTTGGATTGAAGAAGCAAAGTAATCTCATTAGCTTGGATCTAAAGTGAAAAGGGCATTTCAAATGAGGTTAAGTGCTTGAAGTTTGAAGAGGATGTCAAGTGATTGAAGGCATTGAAGATCTAATAGTGTAGGGTGCTTTATATTTTATGGGTATATCTTTGTAAACTCTACACCTTTTGCATTTGGAGTCTATGTATTGCATGCTGAAGCAAAAACCATTTTGAACTAGCCTAAACTTTGTTGATGAGTTTAAAAGTTTTTCATGATTCTTTCAAAAATAAAGTGTTTGATAACGACCTATAATTAAAAAACTTTTAAATGATTTATCTTTTAGTCTAAAAAGATTTCAAACTTGTAGTTAAATTTCAAATGATTTGACAAAGTTTGAAAAAGTTTAGAAGTTCTACTTGAACTTGGCTATTGAATTTTTAGAGAAATTTGGATGCCCAATTCGGATGCTGAGGTCCTAATTCGAATGACTGAATTATTCAGATGACCAATTCGGACAACTGAATTTTTATTGGTAGCTTAGTAAACAAAAAAGTTCGGACGACTAGCTCGGACACAACAAGCCTGATTCGGTTGATTGAATGGCAATTTTTCTAGCCATTTTTTGAATGTTTTATTTGAATTTTTGAGTTATATAAAAGGCTAGAAACTCAAATTTTGAAGTAGATTGATGAACTTTACATGCTATAATCTTGAGAACATCAAAGATCAAAGAAAAGCTTTCATTGTTCATGTGCTTTATGTCATTATCAAAGGATTCCAAAAGCAAAAGTGAAGTGGTGCTATAATTTTTGAATATCTACCATCTGTTTGGTAATCTCTATATTTATCTCATCTTTTACTTTGTGTATTTAAGGTTGTCTTGAGACATAAAACCCTTTTGGTGAAGGTAAGTCTTGATTTGATTGTTCAAGGTTGTCCTGGAACATAAAACACTTTTTGATGAGGCCGAACCTTGTTTGTTGGATTGGAAAAGAGGTTATTGGTGTAAAAACCTTTAAGGGTGATCCTTTTGTTTAATTGCTCGAACATTTAGTAGATTGGTTAAAATCCTTGAGTGTGGACTAAAGGTAGTGGATATATATCTTCGAGGGATTGACTCACTATAAATTTGTGTCTCTTTCTCTATATTGATTACTTATTTTTATTTGTGCTATCTTTATTTGTTCTTTGTGGTTGTTAATAGTTGTTATCTATTGATTGCTCTATACACAAAATATTGGAGGTTGTAAATTTGAAAAAGGGGATCTATTAAAGAAAATTTTTAAAAAATAAATTAGCAAAAAATCTAATTTACTCCTCGCTTAGATTTTTCAATTAGTGAAACAAGTTGACTATTATTTTGATATTTTACCAAATAGAAGTTTATTACTAATGCACGGAGTAGAGTTTAAGGTGTTAGACTAGTTGATTTAGTTAGAATTATTATTACTTTATATGTTTTTAAATTTTGGGATTTTAATAGCTAATACAAAATTTGTATTCATATTTCTTACTTTTTGCTTGAAAAATATTAGTTGGTCATTTTCTTTTTAATTTTCATGCTAAATTCTTATAAACCAAACAAGGGAAATCACTTTCTTGAAAATCATATTCCGTTTCTTTAGTATTTTCCCTATTTAACAAAACAATGCATAGATTTTTAATTTCTTAAGAATTTATTTTTCTTTTTCTTTATTTTCCTTTTCCTCACTAAAATTCTTGAACCAAACAGACCCTGAAGGTTACTTTTTCTTCTTCTTTTAAATTAGTAGCTCTGTTATGTTTTGTCATTTGAAAGAGGTTTTCTTCATATAAGATGGGTATAAATTTGGTCGGAGTGATAAGGAAAAAAATCTCAAGACAACTCATAGCTTGTGATGATTATTGTGCAGGTTTTTTAAGGTCATATTATCGCAACTTAATGAGTTAGTCATGTTAATTGTTTGACCAAAGGATCATCCTCAATTGCCTATGTTCACTACTGCATTTGTAGTGTCTCTATCTCTTTGATTTTGATCTACGCTCAACGCTTTTTCATTTTGACTTCATCTACCTTCTCAATTCATCCATAGAGGTTTGCTACTTGCCATATGTTGATCTTTAAAATTTTTGTTCACTAATCCCAACCAAAAGATACAAATGTACACATGTAGCATGAAGTTCATTGAATTTAATAGTACTTTTGCTAGTAATTATTCTATAAATATTATTCAAATACAAAAAAGATTAACTTAATTGTTTTTTATTGATTTTTTTTCTTTTCTTTTTGTAAGTAGTGATCGCTTCTAAGTTCCATAGGAAATCAGTTGGTGGTATGGCTAGCTTGCAAAAAAAATTTGTTTTGATGCTAGCCTGCAGGGTAAAAGTCATATGTTTCAATATATTGATTAACTTTTTATCAAGTACTTTCTTTATATTTGATCTTGAGAAACAATAGTCATATGTTTTGATCTGAGGATATTTTTGGAAGAATAGAAAAGAATTAGTAAAAGATAGAACTTTTCCTTTCCTTATTCGTTTTTGTTCTTTTCATTTCTTTTACAGTGGTTTCCAGCCTCCTGCCACCATGCTCTTCTCTATTTTTCCCCGATCTAGCTGCCGATATCCCAACTCCCCAGCACCAAACCTGATCTCTCCACTGCCTTTATCCTCTTCTCCCTCTCCATCTCCTTCCCCACTCCATTCTCTCTTACCCATCTTCTTTTTCTTCCTTCCTCTCATGCCACCATTTCACTTGGACTTTTCATTTTGAAAATGAAATGTGCAATTGCAGCAGTAATGCCTCAGTTAGGATTTAGATTTTGTTGTTGAATCCACTTGATAACAAATTGAAAATTTCTTTGTCTTTATATAAGTTATTAAGCATCCTTCTAATTTGTAATATCCGATTCTTTTTTGTGGCAATGTTGTTTGATGTTTATGTGTTGGCGAGGGCTTGATCCATTGATAATCTTGTCATAAAAACTTACAGAGGGAAATAATCTAGCAAAGATAGATTTCAACATGTTCTCTTTGGCTTTTCTCCTCTATATCAAGTCTATCTTCTTTTATAATATTGAAGCATCCATAGGAATGGTCCATCATTTTTTCCTTTTGGTCCCAAACTTAACTATTTTTGAAAAGCATAGCAGTTAGAAACCTTTAGGTCCTTGAAAGTTCAAACCGATTCTACTTCTTAGTTCCCTCTTTGCTCCAAAGCATCTCTGTTATACCATTATCCATTTTCAAACACCTTAGACCATCTTCTTTGAATTTGGAAGTATGGATTTAAATGAGAAGAATATTTAGGGTACTAAAATTGTTGGAGAATGAATGCATTTTGTTGAGGTAGCTGAAGACAAAGACGAGAGCAACTTTTGTGAGAGGTAGAGATGGTGGTGCAAGAATTGGGCGTGAATTTTAATGAAGACAATTTGGATTTTGTTGAAGCATACGTTAATCTTGCTCCTCTAGCCACTTTATATCTATCAGTGGTGGACATAAGGATCAAATTTTCTCGAATCTTCATACCTACTTTATTGGAGAAGAATGGTGCCACCGACTGGAGATTGTTTAAGAGTATACCCACGGTTAAGCAGCCTTATTCCCATGATAGAATAAATGGATCAAATGTATCATGGGTAAAAAATGAATATGGGTCAACAAAATGGATTCTTTAAAACCTTCTTCTCCTTTGCTTGACAAAAATACCTCCCTTTGTTAATGCCTTAACATCAAAATAGATGGAAACATCAAACTCAACAAAATTTTAAAAGCTTCACCATTCAAAACATGAATTTTTTAAATCTAGTGATAAAATTACAAATCTGTAATAATTTAAGGAACCTTGGCACTTTTTACCCAATAAAAAACGAGTTCACTATATACAATTTTTTCTAACATTGTCACAAAGTTGTGCCAGGGGCTGAAATTCTGAGTGACTCTGTTTTCGCTCATCCAGATTCATGTACACTTGCTTGTGCATATTTATTTGTGTTGATAATGTATATGACATACAAGACTAACAGGTATGTTATAATTCCAGTGTAGAAATATCTTATTTTAGTTATAGATAATGTTAATTAAAAATATATGTAAAATTTTGTTCACGTTTGTATGTGTAATAATTCATTTAAAATAGGTACAATATGACGTACTTAGAGATTGTCGACGTCACACCGACATGTTAAAACTTTCTCATTACTGGTGCTTGGATGAGCACTGAGCAGCCGTACAGTTATTGGTAGGTGCTCGAGTGAGTTCAGGATATATTTGACAAAAATTACCCCCCGAATGTTATTGTGACTGATCGAGAGCCCATATTCATACAGGTCCTGGCTGACGCATTTCTCAATTCTAAGCACATGTTGTGCCGGAGACATATTTTGAAAAACATCAAGTGTCGGTGCTATAATGCTTGTGGTGATAAGTTGGTTGCCGAACAATTCTTGAAAGGTACGTGGAGAAAGTTGGTTGATTCCCTTATGAATGAGGAGTACCGGCTTAATTATTCAAGCAAGCGATCATCATGGTCAAGATTCAGGAAGATGTTGAAGTATATAGACTAGACATGGTTGGATTCACATTGGGAACAATTTGTTTGAGTCTGGACAGGTCAAATCCTACACTTTGGTACGAAAATGAAAAATCATACCGAAAGCTCTTATGCAGCGACAAAGTCATAACCGGGGACGACATTCAGTGCCTTCGACATTGTTTGACCAAAGGTTCATTCTATGATTAAGGCTCAAAACGTAGAGATTAGGAGTACTCTTGAGCAGTGTTGGTATGTCGACAAGTACCACATTAACATGCATCCGATCTTGAGTCCCTTATACTACAGGGTCACTCACACGGCGCTATTGGCTAAGGAGTAGTCATGGACTTCTTTCTACTTGCAAAATAGTTAAGCATATGAGCACTGGACAACCTTTTGTGGTTGATGATTTGCATCCATTTTGGAGCGCGCTTGACTTCTTCACGTCTGCCTCATAGTATCTCAACCAGTCTACAACACACCCTTATGATGATCTATAGGCAATTTGGAACTTTGTAAAATTGATGATAAAGAAGGATCTCGTTGAACGGTGACATTTTATCGTGTAGATGAGTTAGATGTAGTTTCTCAAAAACAGCGGTCTTCAGGAGCCCCTCGCCTAGGTGACAAAGGGCCAACTGAAAAGGACTCGAGCAAAACGAATAAGTCATATTAGGAGTACATAGAGGTTTCAAGAACTGCCTTCAAGAGCTCCTGAGGTTGATCTTCAAGCGAGTCGAGAGGATGCAGCGGGTCTAGAGGCCAGGGCTCGCGGTCAAGCAGACGAGGTATTGGTTCATCCACGGGTGCTTTTGGATACGGAGATACAGAAACATCTATATTTCCTTGAGAGAATTAGTTTTCTTCCTTTATCATTTCTTTTATATGTGACTGGGTTAACGTTAGAACGGATGGGAATTGCAAATTCTGATTTGTCTCCCATTTGCGGTACGGGAGAGAAGACGCTTGGTTCCAGGTTCGGTGGGAGCTATGGCAGGAGATTCGCAGTCGTTCATCATTGAACGAGGGTATTGTAGGAGGGTCATCCAATATTATGGGACTTTTACACCAGCTGAAGCACTATGACGTTCACCGGTCCGCCCCTAGTGATCGGTGGCTCACATTACTAGATATGGGTTGGGTTATCTCGAAAATCTACAATGCAGCCTTTGTTTGCTTATGTCGGTCACAATGTTGGGTGTATCTATCTCTGGACTCGCTGCGTGCAAATGCGATTATGGTTATTGGCCTACTAGAGGACACCAATTATTTTGTCGCAGTAAGTAAATTCACTAATTATTGAATGCATTAGTTTTTTTACATAATAAGGAATTTAATAACGATATATCTATTAAATCAACAGCACATGACACTTAATTCACAAAAGTCAATGCTTAGTCTAAATTCGCAATAAGATAACATAAACTCAACTACAAATAAACGTATGAAAATATAGTAATTAAAAGACTATATACAATTTTTCACATTTAAAAAACAAACATCGAACGACATATATTCTTACTAAATTAGACAGTGTTTAACATAATAATGGTACTCGATAGTCAACATTACACTAATTATGGTAAATTATATAATTTATGTGTCGTATAAATGTAAATAAATACATAATAGCGAAATATTTTAAAAAATTATGGGGTGCAAGTTCCCCCAATTACTGGGGAAGATGGTGAATCATTTTCACCAGTAGCTACCGAAATTTAGGTACAAATTGTACCTGGTTCTGGTACAATTTGTGTACAAATTATACCAGAACTAGGTATAATTTGTATACCAATTTCGCCACTTGCTAGCAAATTGGCATCCAAACTCTACCAGTTGGTGACAGAATTGGTGCAGCCGAGTTGCCTAACTTCAAAATTGACCGTTTCAAGGCTGATTTTAAAGTTTTTTATATGTAAAACGACGTAAAACTAGATATAGTTAGATAAACTAACCTTTGTTCACGAAAATACATAGTCGTTGTTGACATATCTGAGTTTTCTACTTCGAATGCTTTAGAGAAACGTATGGAGTCTTACAAATAAATAGTGAATAATGAAATTTTTTCGCACTGTATATAGTCCTAAAAAATTATATATAGTACGACACTATAAAATTTGTAGCCATCTGGTTGAAGTAATAAATATGGGTTCTAACTGGGATGTAACAAGTCGAAAAAACTATTCAAACCAACTAACAATCCTTAATTTTTCTACGATCCTCTTAAATAAATATTTTAAATACTCTCTCAAATTTCGGTCTACTATAGGTAGTCGATTTAGCTTTCAACTTGACAGCAACCTATAATATTTTAATTTTTCATCAGAATAAAATATTCTGTAAATTATTAAAATATAAACAATAATATGTGACAAAAACTATATAGTAAAACAGAACAGAAGTGTTGACTAAAATAGAACAGAAGTCGCACTATATATGTGACAAAAACTATGCAATGTTATAAATAATAATACATACAATTAAATTATAATATAAATATAAATTATGGGACATCAAAATAGAAGTGTTGACTTAGCTTGGTGATGGTGTACAAGCTCCAATTTTGGTGTTTTGCGAGTCTGAATCTAGAGCCTAGCAAAAATGCTAGATTTTCTAGCGCATGAAAACACACACACACAATACATATGACTGGATTGAGACTGTGTTCTCACGCACCAAATCTGGCCTATTGGATTTACATTGATATTTGTTTTTGGTATTTCATTCTTTTATTTCTTAATAATAGCTTTTGGTGATGAAACTGGAGTGACGAATGGTTTTGTCGCTAATGATAGGCCATTGACGACAAAAAGGATATCATTTGCTACGAAATTTTGAACTTTCTAACGACTAAATATTTTCTTCCTAAAAGGATATCAGTAGAAATAAAATTATTTTTGTCACCAAAGGGTCTCCTTTTGGCAATGAAACATAAACTTTTACCTACCAAAATGCTTGGTCACTGATGACCAATCTTCTTGTAGAATTACAACTATACCTTTTAAGTTTATTGGTAATAAATATTTTTATTTGAAAAATTACAAATTCATCATTCAATTTTTTAAAAAAATTATATATATATATATATATGTGTGTGTGTGTGTGTGTGTGATGAATTATGTGGCCAAGTGTTGGGTTATTAATAGAACCATGTGTTTTAATTATCTTATCATATACCATTTGGTTTGAGTACTTAAAGTTTTCTTATGACTGAATTAGTTGATGAATTCTTGAGGTATAATTGGAATGATTGTTTATGTGCTTAAATGTAAATAAATTTGATATTTGGACATATGATATGAGCTTTTGATTATGATGTTTAATGAGCACTTGAATTCTTGAGTGTGTGATTGGTTATCTTGATTAAGTGATGATATATTTCCTTTATGAAATACGTAGTATTTGATAGTGTTAGCCCTAAGGGCAAATCATGAGGTTATGATTAAGTTTTGATTAATGACAAACATTGATGAGGATTAATTTTTATGTCATTTGTGTGATAGGATTTTTGGATTAAGAAGTATGAAGTATCATTGCCTTGGAGCTAGCAATGCAAGAACAACTCAAATGTGTCAAAGTGATTGAATATTGAAGAGTTTGTTTAAGATGATTAAAGGCTTTGAAGACATAAAGTGTAGGTTACATGAGCTTAATAGGTAAATATTGTAAACGCTACACTCTTGAGTCTTAGAATCTATGAGTTGCAATTGAGAGCACAAAACTTGTTTTAAATGGTTTCAATGGTTTTGAACTTACCTAAATTATTAAGTTTTCATAAATGATTTTTGCACATAAAATATCTTTAATGACTTATCTTTGAGGCTAGAATGTTTTCCAACTTGTTTGAATTGATTTGAATATGTTTTGACAAGTTTGAAAAATTCAGATGCAAGTTTGGAAGCAGGATGAAAATTCGGTTGTCCGAATTTTCCCTGCACTGTGAATAGTAACACTGTTCACGTGAACAGTAGCGACTATTTTTTTAGAGAAATTAAGACGCACATTCAGGCGCACTTGAAAAAATTCGATCGTCCAATTTTTGAACAATTCCAGTGAACAGTATATTGTTCACATGAATAGTATTTTACAGAGAAATTCGGATGCACAAAGAAAAATTTGGTTGTCTGAATTTTAAATAGTACAAGTAAACAGTAACACTATTTACGTGAACAGTACTTTTCAAAAAAAAGTTTTGACGAACCTAGAAAAATTTGGTCGCCCGAATTTTGAATAATATCGTCTGAATTTTCTGAAACTAGCCATTGCTAGCCGTTTTATGGCCGTTTTAACTGATTTTCAAAATCTATAAAAGCCACAATCTCCAGATTTTTTATAGAACTTTTGCACTGAAGAAATCCTTGAGGCTCTAACTTATTTTACATCAAATTGCCTTGTGCTCAAGGGTGTAAATTCAAGATTCCAAAGGCAAAGGTAAAGTGGTGCTAGCAATTGTATTTATCCACCAAGAAGTGTTGGTAACATCAAAATTCTATTCTTCATTTTATTTTGTTTTTCTACTTGCTCAATACAAGGTTATCTTGTGATGTAAAATCCTTTTGGTAAGGGTGAGCCATAGACTAGATTAATCAAGGTTGTAGTGTAAAACCCGTTTGTGGGTGAGTCTTGGATTAGATTGGTCTTTAGGTTGTCTTTAGATATAAAATCCTTGTAGAAGGGTGAGCCTTGTTTGTAAAATTGCAAAATAGCTTGTGAGTGTAAAACCATTGTGTGGTGAGCCTCTTATGTAATTGTTGAAATTGAGCATATAGTGGATTGGTTGAAATCCTTGAGTGTGGACTCAAGGTAGTGGATGTAGATCTTGGAGAGATCGAACCACTATAAATCGTGTGTTTATTTCCTTATAGCTTTACTTGTTTACATGCTTGTGTTATTATTATTTGTTCATAGTTGTTGATTGATTGGTTGTGGTCTTATTGTTTGATGATCTTGTCTTAACCATCAAAACAAATACAAACTTGAAGTTTGTGGATTTAAAGAAGAGCTTTTATTAAGGCAAAGGATTTGCAAATAGGGAAGAGATTTTGATAATTAGCCAAAGACCTAATTCACCCCCCCCCCCCTCTTAGGTCTTTCAGATAGTATTGGGCAAACATTTTTATTAATTCTAGTACTTGTAGAGTGTTTTAATTGGTATATGAAATCATTCATATATCTATTATTGATTGGTTCAGTAAAATATAACTATGCTTGTTGTAATTTGGATGATTTATATATCATATATGATTAAGCATTTAAAAGAGAAAATTTATGTGACCTGATTATATATAAATTTTTTTATTTTAAAAAATTAAAAATTTTATTTTTAAATTAATAAAAATAAAAATCTAAAAATTCAATTTTAATAGGAAAATATGCTTTTAAAAAGAAAAAAAAGATAAAAGAATCCTATTTTGCATTATGTGATGTGTTTGTACTATACCAATGTGTATATCCATTTCTTGTAGTCTTTTTGTCATTGGGGAGTACTATATAAAGTGTTTTTTCTTACTATATACAGTCAAGACATTTTTATTTTTCACTATTCATCCTTTAAATTTCTTTTGATTCTCTCAAACATTTCGAATACTAAAACTCAAATCTACGGAAAACTACTTGCATTTGCAAAAAATAAGGTTAGTTTTTCAAACTCTAACGGTGGAAGTTTGCCATGAGTTCTGCCACTAAGTGGCGGAAGTGGACGGCTACTTCCCCATTGGTGGCAGAAGTTGCATTCTTCCGCAGTTGAAATGCCACGTGGCAATGAAAGCTACTGGTGACTTCTGCCATTGGATGGCAAAAGTCACCAATTACTTTAGCTATCCAGTGGCGGAAATCATTTAATTTTTTTTACATTTTACGTCTTAATTTTATATTTTATGTTTTAGTTTTTATAAGTAATCGATTTATGTGATCAACTTTGTTTCTTAGATAAGCATTATAGTTAATTACAATCAGTTCATTTACAACCATGCATAATTATATTATTAAGAATTTATTAAACAAATATGTTATTAAAAATTTATTTAATAGATATATCGTATTTCTTACTATACTTTAATTTGCAATAGCATACTTAATTAACTACTTATGCTTACTATGTTGTGTCGTAGTATGTCAAACTAGTTTAGATATTTATGCCCTCAGACTTTGTTTAGTATATTTAATATTTAAATAAATGAAATTGATGACCTAAGTTGTTGGGTTAGGAGGAATTGAATAATTTAATAAATTATTTCTAAACCTATTAAATGTTAAGTAGATTTTTTATTAGATTGTAACTTAAATTGATTGACTATTTAATTATTTGTAAGAATTTCTTATTTTGATGTTATGCTTAGTTGTAGTCCAAACATTTTTTAAATTTCTTCCTCTATTAATTATTCGTTTTTATTTTATGAGTTTAATACTTATTTATTATATGAAGTTGAATTTTTTGACTTTTGTAGTTTGAATGTATAATTCTATTTTAAATGAAAGGAAAATTAAAAATATTGTTTGTACACTATAGATAGTTGAGCCTTGCAGGAGACGGCGAGATCCGAAACATGACTTGGGACTAGTGGCGGACCAAAGTAGTTGTTTGCACATACGGCATCAGATTATTGCTTTCATAAGGCAGTAGGCTATGCAGACGGTTGTCACAACTTGGCATAGTCTGAGTGATATTCTTGTTTCCACGGATGCTTTTGTGATGGCAACTAAGACACCATAGTTTACACCCATATGCCATGGGTGCCTAGTATTTTCCTCCCAGTATGCAGCCTACTCATGATATCCTTGGCCTTCAACTACATCTACTCCACCATCTGCACCTTATATTTTTTTTCGTATCCCGCATCCCATATGCTAGGAGTCATGTGCCCAACCAGATGAAGCCGGTCTATCATACTTCTACCCGCTTCTAGTCCCCGTGATGTCTGTTCTACATCCCGAGGACTACGAGGAAGGGACTGATATTTCTACACAAGATGCATCAGTCTTGGGGAAGGTATTTAAGATCCCACGGAGTAGATGCACAGGGAGGAACAGGAAGACGGGCCTGAGGATTAGCCCCCTAATCAAATTGAGCCTACTAGAGGCACTGCCCTATCGTCTTCTTCAACTAGACCCCATGAGGATTATTGAGACCTGTTATTGTGGGGTAGGGAGCCTAACTTGTTCAATCTCCAACATTCATAGATTTTTTTGGTCAGTGATGACATTGGGTACTGTCCCTCAAGGAGTTAGTGAGTTTGGTCACCCCTGAGTACTGCCACTCGATCCCAGACGTGAGGATTTGATATTCATGTTGCAGCCACATCCACTTAGATTCCTACTGTTTCTCTTAACCACTTCGAACTTGTTCACACTAATGTTGCGAGCCGCGATTTGAATGCAGTCTCAGATACAGAAGCTGCTAGTTGCAAGAAGACTGGATGTCGAGACAAGTATGACGACTTGCACTTCATTGGTGCAATCCTGATTACACCTTGGGACCTGCCCTGATTCAATCATTTTTTGGTCATAGTAGCTAGCCATATATGGAATTGAGAGATATGTGTACGTATTATTACTTATATTTCATTTCGTTATATTAGGCAATATAAACAAGATAGGTGAACAGTTTGTCCTGTTATATAGGAGCGTCTGATGCTTAGGGTCCACCAGAGAGTGCAGGTTCTTGAAAAGTGGGCTTAGTTAGACCTTGCTATTAAGGAGATCGTCAAGGGGACTTGCTTGAGCCACTTCTGCCATTGTATGTACAATCACATCAGCACTCTGCTAGTATTTACTTTCGTGAAGAGATGGTAGCCAGATACGAACACATTCCACATGCCCTTTGGCGAGATGACCACACCATTCACAATATGGCGTATATTCTGTGGGTCCTTGTTATGAGCACAATTATATGTTACTGTGTTAGACGCAATAGGATTATTTTGGATATTTCTAACCTTCTTAGTTTGCCGACTATTTTTGTTGGCAACTAATTAGATAATGGAGGCCTCAAGTTCATAGTTTTTCAAAAGACAGCGACCGGTGAATCCTTATTACCAAAAGATCATGCCCAAGCATACCTTGCATGCTTGCTCGACTCCACCCTTTTTATTGACAAGGGTAAGAATCGGGTTTCATACCATTTTTAGCCTCTTATAGCCAATTCAACCATTGTTAATCAGTTACGCTTGGGGAACAAGATGTCTTACTCTTTCCTACTTATATCGTCATTTAGGGACTGCATCTAGATGATTGTAGGTAGTTGGGAGGAGCCATGTCGCTTTTAGAGGCACATATATACTTATACTTCCCGACGTATACCCTCAGTATATGTTTGCATGATTTTGTTGTTCTTGTTCCAAAGTGCAAAATCTGTCCAGTCCAAACCCTGACAAATTTTTTACCGTGTGAATCTAGCCAAGTCTTATCCAAGTACCTCAACATGTTCTGGAATCTAGACCATGATGCCTGTATGTTTCAATAATTAATCTGATACTCCTCATCTATAAGAGAATCAACTAACTTTCTCAAAGTAGCATTGAAAAACTTTTTTGCTATAATTTTATCACTGCATGCCTTACAACAGCGATGCACCACATTTTTTGCATTGGGATGCCTACACAACATATGATCAAAATTGGAAAAGGCATCGATGAGGACCTACAATAGCTCGGGTGCACAATCTGTCACACTAGTGTGGAAGGCAATCTCTATCGAAGATAGTCAGAACACACTGTAGCACCCATTAGTTGTTGGGATGGAAACCAAGTCCCACATGGAAAAATTGATGGAAGAGTTATCTAAATATAAGATTCAAGATAACTCCATTAGTATGAGGCCTTTTGGGAGATACCCAAAAACAAATCCGTGAGGGCTTAGATCAAAGCGGACAATATCATTCTAATGTGGAGTTAAGGTGACATCATACAACTCTAACAAGTGGTATCAGAGCCGATGGTTCTGGCTGGGAGACGTGGTACTGCACTGTGTGGGAAGCCTCCTCGTTGGAAATCTGCGGTTGATGTCTTATGTTGAAAGTCTTCCTGATAATATGGTGGTCAGGCGGCATGTCCCGCTAGTTGATAGCGGCGATGCAAGATGGTTGACAGATACAATGGATTGCGATTGGAGATTTGCGGTTGATGTCTTGTGTCGAAAGTCTTCCTGATAATGTGGTGATCAGACGGCATGTCCCGCTAGTAGTTGGTAGCGGCGATGCAAGATGGTTGACAGATTAAATGGATTGCGATTGGAGATATGCGGTTGATGTCTTGTGTCGAAAGTCCTCCTTATAATGTAGTGATCAGGCGGCGTGTCCCACTAGTTGGTAGCTGCGGTGCAAGATGATTGGCAGATCAAATGGATTACCTTTTGAAGGAGAGGTCATGACTTGTGTGGTCTTTAGTTTGAGGGGAGGATTGTTGGGATGCAAATCAAGTCCCACATGAAAAAATTAATGGAAGAGTTGTCTAAATATAAGATTCAAAATAACTCCATTAGTATGAGACCTTTTGAGAAATACCCAAATACAAATCCGTGAGGGCTTAGCCCAAAGCGGACAATATCATACTAATGTGGAGTTAAGGTGACATCAGACAACTCTTAACATTAGTAACTGTTTATTTGCTTGTTGCTCATTCAAGTGCGGGCAACCAAAAAGTTTCAACACGTTGGCGTCACGATGACAACCTCTAAGTACAATATGTTGTACCTATATCCAGTGAATGATGAATTTTTACTTGAAAATATAACACAAATACACATGATAAAAATTGAATTTTGTACACTAACTTCTGAATAATTAAATGTTCATATAATTAAGAAAATATATATCTCATATTAGTGATGAATTTTCACCTATTAGTATTGTACATCGTATCCATTATTAGTACAAATGGATACACACAAGCAAATGCACATGAATTTGGTACACAAAGCACAGTCACTTAGAATATTGGCCCCCTGCTTCATCCTTTGCCAATAAATGTATCCATGATTAGTGAATAATTTGAAAAGCTGCCAAACCACTGTCCTACCTTCTATAGTTGCAACCCTTAAGTTCTGTCTAGCGTTTAACATAATTTTTGACCTATGCAAATAATCAAGATATGTGAAATTTAACAGTAACATATGTGCAAACAGATTTATACATTGACTAGCAGTATGACTAAGGTAATATGGAATTTACAAACCTGATGACACTGTTAGGGTTCTCCAACTTCAAATGATCTAATATATATTTCGGTTTAATGTGACATTTACTCATTTGCTCCGTTATGTTTATCTCTCGTTGGTCATCCTCATTGCTAAGACATGACCATGACGGGACTTTTCCAATTGGAGATTGTTTTTGCCACATATCACCTCAAGAGTCCATACTCCCTCGTAATACTCTCTACCCATTAACATTAACAGACAATGATACTTCTTTGTGTCCTTAGATATTTGGCTCTTGTTCTCCTTTGCGTCTAATGTCCCCACCTCGCTATTGCCTCATCCTTGGGCGTAGAAATATATTTTCGGTAGGCTCCGCACCTTGCACACCTAAACTCAATAAATCGATTACCATTTTTGTTGTATTGTTTCGAATGGGCAATTATCACGAAGATCCTTACCAGTAATGTCTTTTCTTTAGCCCAATTTACTAGCTCCTCTTTACTAGAAAATATATCATGTGTATCTAAATAAGGACTCAAATCGTTAACTCTATCAAGATCTAGAAATTCTTCAAAGGAATCGTTCGACGATGACGGCCTTTGACCATTCTTATAGAACACATGAGGGAATTTCATTTTGCAGCCTCGTTCTTTCTCCTACAATTCATATATCTAGTTTTGTTGAATAACTGTCAGTAATAGTTGTGAGAATACAAAACTTCAATGTTATTGATGCATGAATAAAGTAATTAGTGCAACTTTAACTTGTCAATTGTATTACAATAAAATACGCTAACTACATAAGTTAATTTGTTAATAACATTTCGCAAAGTTCTATTTAAAAAAATTAAATGAGTTTGAAATATGGGTGAGTTCTACCATACTCACCCATATTTCAAAAAATAATTAAAATGTGTTAGCCCTAAGGGCAAATCATGTAGTTATGATTAGTTTTTGATTAATGACAAACATTGATGAGGACTAATATGCTTGTATATTGTGTGATAGGATTTGTGGATTAAGAAGTTTGAAGTCTCATTGCCTTGAAGCTAAAATGCAAGAACAACTCAAATATGTCAAAGTGATTAAAGATTGAAGAGTTTGTTCAAGATTAATGAAGGCTTTGAAGACATGAAGTGTAGGTGACATGTGGTTAATAGGTAAATATTGTAAACCCTACACTCTTAAGTCTTGGAATCTATGAGTTGCAATTGAGAGCACAAAACTTGATTTAAATGGTTTCAATGGTTTTGAACTTACCTAAATTATCAAGTTTTCATAAATGGTTTTTGCACATAAAAGATCTTTAATGACTTATCTTTAAGGCTAGAATGTTTTCCAACTTGTTTGAATTGATTTGAACATGTTTTGACAAAGTTTGAAAAATTCGGATGCAAGATTCGAAGCAGTCCAAAAATTCGGTCGTCCGAATTTTGTAGCAAAAGTTTGCTACTATTCTTCGGAGAAATTCGGAAGAAGATTCGGACGCAACCAAAAAAATTCGGTCGTCCGAAATTTTGGCCTTCAACATAGTCACTGTTCTTCTAGAGAAATTCGGGAAGAAGATTCGGACTGGCAGTGAGAAAAAAATTCGGTCGTCAGAAAAATTCGGACGTGAGAATTCGGTCGTCGAATTTTTACGAAAACTAGCAGTTACTAGCCGTTTTATGAACGTTTGAACTGATTTTTGAATTCTATAAAAGCCATAAACTCCAGATTTTTTAGTAGAACTTTGAACTTAACAAATCTTACATTATCCAACTTGTTTTACATCAAATTGAATTGAAAAGCTCTCAAATTGCCTTGTGCTCAAAGATTGAAATTCAAGATTCCAAAGGCAACAAAGTGTGAAGGTGAAACATTGTGTAATCATCTACCAACAAAGTGGTAACATCTTACACACTCTCTTTTCTTATCTTAATTGTGTTTTCTACTAGCTCATTTGCAAGGTTATCTTGTGACATAAAACCCTTTTGTGCAAGGGTGAGCCATAGACTAGATTAATCAAGGTTGTAGTGTAAAACCTGTGTGTGGGTGAGCCTTGGATTAGATTAGTCTTGAGGTTGTCTTTAGATATAAAACCATTGTGTTTGGTGAACCTTGTATTGTTTGTATAATTACTAGAAGAGGTTGTGAGTGTAAAACCATAGTGTGGTTAGCCTCTTATGTAATTGTTGAACTTGAGCTTATAGTGGATTGGTTGAAATCCTTGAGTGTGGACTCAAGGCAGTGGATGTAGATCTTGGAGAGATCGAACCACTATAAATCGTGTGTTCATTGTCTTATATCTTTATTTATTTACTTGCTCATGTTATTATTACTTATTGATTGTTGTTGATTGATTGGTTG
Source organism: Rauvolfia tetraphylla (assembly GCA_030512225.1). Classification (NCBI taxonomy): domain Eukaryota; kingdom Viridiplantae; phylum Streptophyta; class Magnoliopsida; order Gentianales; family Apocynaceae; genus Rauvolfia; species Rauvolfia tetraphylla. The sequence continues at coordinate 4,754,895 of JAJQKT010000017.1, forward strand.
TAGTTTGATGATATTATCTTAACCATCACATCACATATAAACTTGAAGGTTGTGGAATTAAAGAAGAGCTTTTATTAAGGCAAAGGATTTGCAAAACAAGAAAAAGATTTCGATAATTAGCCAAAGACCTAATTCACCCCCCCCCCCTCTTAGGTCTTTCAATTGGTATCAGAGCAAGGTCTTCTTGTTAAGGTCTAACAACCTAGAAGTAAAGATCATATGGCTAGTTTATCAAATTTGCCTTATACGGAAGGTTCCTCCACTACTAGACCTCCATTGTTTGATGGTTCTAATTATATTTTTTGGAAGTCTAGGATTGAGATATACATTTGTTCTATTAACTATGAATTGTGGAATATTATTGAGAAAGGTCCCTATGTGCCATTGAGATTAAAAGCCGATGGAGTTACAAGGGAACCAAAGCCTATGGAGGACTATGATGAGAGCGATTCAAGAAAGATGACATTAAACTACCAAGCAATGAACATTCTTTGTTGTGCGTTGCTCGTCAATGAATACAATAGAGTGATGGAATGTGATTCCGCTCATGAAATGTGGAAACTACTTCAAATCACTCATGAAGAAGAAAAGAGCAAATGTGTGCTTCATGGCAATAAATGATGAGGTACAATCCACTCCTTCTACCTCTACTTGTTGTGATGATGATGTTGATATTGTAGATGATCCTAGTGAACTACTTGTTGAATTGTATGAAGAATTAAAAAAGGGTTTCAAAAAGGAATAAGGAAATGAAAACTAAAATTAATGATTTATTGAATGAAAATTCAAAAATTATTTTGTGAAAATAAAAAGCTTCTTGATTCTATTGAATGCTTGAATATTGAAAAAGAAGTTTTGAATGTTTCTTTACATAACATATCTCTTGAAAATAAATCTCTTTGTACAAAAGTTTCTTCTCTTGAAAAAAATGCTTAGTGATCATGAAATCTTGAAAAAGAAAGTTGATGATCTTACATTATGTGTTGAAGAATTTACAAATGGAAGAGACAATCTTGACAAACTAATTGGACCTCAAAGATCTTCTCTTGTTAAAAATGGTCTTGGTTACAATTATGTCAATAATGTGCCTAAATATAACAACTTCTTTGTTAGAGCTACTTCTACTTCCATGCATCATACTTGTTGTACTTATTGTGGAAAACATGGACATAAAGTCACCAAATGTTATGTTAAAAGAAAAGTAGAGAATGGTGTAAAAACCATTTGGAGAGTTAAGCAAACTATTACTAACCCCTCATGGACCCAAGAAAGTATGGGTACCAAAGGATACTTCCTCTCCTTTATTGCAGGGAACATTTTAATTCAAACTCAAGCACCACTAACCGGCACATTGATGATGATAGCTTAAAGAATAAAGGAAAACACCTCATTCATAATCAAGGTCAAAGCAACCAATGAAGGATTTGTTTTTGAAGAAAGGAAGAATTCTTGGAGTAACAAATGTTGGTAAAGGTTCCTCTCTTCTTTTTAAACAAATGTTGCTTATTGCTTATTTGTACTATAACTTGCTTATCATTATCCAATTGTGTGACAATGAATAAGAAGTTAAATGCCAACATGCAAAGTTTCATTTGAGAATCCCTTTTTTTAAGATTTGAAAATTTGCCAACCATGACTTGTAAATTTTTTTCTCTAAAGTTGATTAGGTAACATTGATGATATGAGATTGAATTCATGGTTTATATGTTCTTGAAATTGATTATATGTCATCATGAAATGATTAAAATATCTATGAGTGAATATCTATGCATTTGCTTGGTTAAAAAACATCTTTATGAAACTTTACAAAATATTCGGACTTGAAGACCATAAGTTCGGTCGTCCGAATTTGTATGACAAAATGATATTTTGTGATTTTGGTCAATTACTCACAAAATGTTTCAATGTGTGTTTTATCTTGATAATCATGAATGTATTGTGGCTTATGATAGTGGATTTTCTTGGCATAGAAGATTTGGTCACGTGAACATGGATTTGTTGAATAAACCTTCCTATCAAGGTTTAGTTAGAGGATTGCTAAAAATGTGTTTTGAGAAAATTGTTTTTGAGATACTTGTCCATATGGAAAACAAACAAAAGAATCTTTCAAACACATGAAAATTCATTTAGACCTCAAAACATCTTGAGCATGTTAATATGGATTGATTTGGACTTATAAGGAACTCTAGTATTGATGACTTGAAGTATGCTTTACTAGTAGGTGATGATTTCTCAATATTCACTTTAGCATTCTTCTTTGCTCAAAAAGATGAAGTGTTTCATAAGTTTGAAAAAACTACTGAAAAAGGTTCAAACCTCCCTTGAGTGCAATTGATTTCTATTACAAGTGTCAATGGGAGAATTTTACAACAAAGTCTTTACAAAATTTTCTTTGAAAATTGAATTTCATATAATTGTTTCAACTGCAAAAACTTCACAATAAAATGGTGTTATTGAAAAGAAAATTTGAACTTTGTAAAAATTGGCTAGGTCCATGCTTTGTGAAAATTCTTCTTCAAAAATATTTCCGGTCCAAAGTCATAAACATCACATGCTATGATAAAAAGAATTCTCTCAAGATCATTTTTGAAGAAAAACGTCTTTTGAATTCTCTTTTTATAGAACGACTCAAATTGCATAGTTTAAAATGATTGGTTAATGTCTTATCTTAAAGACTTGTGACAACTTACTTAAATTTGGTGAAAAATGGATATTGATATATCTCTTAGCTATTCTTCTTACAAAAAAGGCCTATAGAGTTTATAATGAAAAGAACCTTATATGATGAGGAAACCATTCATGTTTATTTTGATGAATCTTACATTCACTTGGGAAAGAAAAAGATGAAGATGATGTAGGTACATCTATGAATGACAATCAAACCCCATCTTCAAGCACCAACTTTGGAGAATCATACCAATGAGGAAGAAATGATTCAAGATGACCAACCTAGTGGTGACCAAGAGCTTCCAAAGAACTTAAGATATCCAAGAGGCCACCCTAAGGAGCAAATCTTTGGTGATATCTTCCAAGGAGTAAAAATAAGGCGGTATTTTATCAACAACTTTATTCTCTTATTGCATATGAGCCTAAAAGTATTGATGATGCCTTGTGTGATGATTTTTGGATTATTGCTATGCAAGAGGAATTAAATAAGTTTGGATACAAAATTTTGGATATTCCTAAATCTCATAATCATTCCATTATTGGAACTAAATGGTTTTTAGAAAAAAACTTATTGAATCCGTAGAAGTTGTTAGAAACAAGGTTAGACTTGTTACCTAAGGATTCAATCAAGAAGAGGGAATTAATTATGATGAAACTCTTGTTCCGAATGCTTTTGACTTGTACTTGCTTTAAGTTATTTCAAATGAATGTCAAAAGGACTTTTCTAAATGGTTTTATTGAGGAAGTGGTTTATGTGGAACAATCACCCGGTTTTGCTCATGAAAAGTTTCCTAATCATATTTTCAAACTATACTAAGTTTTGAATGGTTTAAAACCAGCTTTTACAATTTAGTGTGAAAGGTTGAGTAGTTTTCTTCTTTCAAAAGAATTTTCAAGAGGAAAGGTTAACACTACTATTTTCATTAAAAAAAAAAAAAACCTCTTGTAACAATGATCTATAAGTTGTCCAAATTTATGATACAACTTTTGGTGTTTCTAATACTTCACTTTGTGATGTGTTTTCCAAGTTAATGAAAAGTAAATTTGAAATGAGCATGATGGGAAAACTCAATTTCTTTCTTGGCCCACAAATCAAGCAAACCAAGGATGGCACTTTTAAGAATCAAGTTAAGGTATAAGCATCCATAAGTTTATCAACTATGCTTGACAAGAATAAAATGGTTTCATAGGAGTAGTCAACTCTATTTGACAGCAAGTAGAGCCAATATTATATTTTCCATGTGCTTGTGTGCTAGATTTCATCTTGTCCTAAAGAGTTTCATTTGATTGTTGTTAAATACATTCTCTATTAACTTATTGATACTCCAAGTCATTATGGTCTATTTCAAATGTGTGGCTATGTTATGTGATAACATTAATGCAATAAATTTGATCATCATACTATTCAACAAACTATGATAAAGCATATAGAGATCAAACTTCATTTCATTAGAGATCACTCTACTAAGGGTAATACTTGTTTAAAGTATGTTTGCATTAACGAACAAATTAATGATATCGTTACTAAGCCATTGGCCGAAGAAAGGTTTGACCAATCATAGAAGAAGATTAGGAATTTCAATATTCAATAACTAATGAGTGTATTCAAGTGTTGTAGCTCCAGGTGAGGACAAAGAAGCCTAGCATGGGAAAAGGAAAGGGAAAAGCCAAAGAAAGAGAAGGAAGACCAGTGATCAATGAACCAAGGAAGATTCATGTTCTGCAAAGCATGTCATGGCTGGAGAGATTTGTCACAGTGAAGGCTGCTACTGAATTTGATGATTGGACAAAAAGGAACCATAAGACAAAGCCAAGCCACAAGGTGGATGTCATCAAACTATCCAAAATGGGTAATATACTCTCATTTTTTTAAATTATATGAGTTTGGGCTAGTTTGCTTGTGTTTGATGAATGCTATTACCTTCCTTAGTTTATGAAGTTTAGGCAAATATTAAGGAAGAAAGAGTTGAGCAAGTTGATAATAAAGCTATGCAGTGGTTTTCTTCAAGAATATCACAAGTTGATTTTTGAGATTGATAATGCATTGCTCAATAGAATTTGTGATGTTGAGGATGTTGGGTTTAGGCATTATTCTTTCGGGGGACATTGTTTTATAAGTGAGTTATACTCACATGAAAGAATTGAGAATGCCTATATATATAAATGATAAGAAGCCTCAAGACTAGAAAGGAGAAAGAGATAAAAGCTTTCTTATGCTAGTGAAAGAATTTTGCATCACATGCTTACTACCTTGATTATTGCATACTTTGGGAACAAATCTTATGTTGATAATATGTATGCTGTAATTATGCTAGCCATGCATAAGAAAAGAAAAATGAATTTTGGATATATAGTGCTAAAGAATATAATGGCAGCTAGAAGAACCGAACGTAAGGCTTTTCCACATAGCAAATTGTTTACCAAGGTTTTCAAGTATCTCCAAGTGCAATTGTCTTGTAGTAGTTGACCAATAAAGAGTGAAGAAGTCTACACCAACAACTCACTAAAGAGAATTCCTTGAATACTTGATGAAAATGTATGAAGGGCTAGAAGAAAAACTCCTCTAAGGGTGATAGAAGAGATGCTAGCAAATGATGAAGAAAAGGAGGAAGAAAGTAATGAAAAAGAAGGAAGAAGAAAATGATGAAGTATAAGAGGATGAAGAGGAAATCCTTGCTAGAGAAAGGAAATTAAAATGAAACATGACTCATCTAGTGAGGGGGAGCAACCTTCCACAAAAGAAGACTATTTGAAGAGTTGCCAAGGTGTTTCAAGAGACATTGAACAACCATGTAGAGGAAATGAAGAAGATGGACAAATTCTTCAAGTCTTTTGCTCTGATAATTCTTGGCAAATTTGATGGTTTAGAAGCTAGAGTCAAGAATATGGAAGAAGACTTGAGAAAGATTTCTCAAGTGGTTTTAAATGGTGCAAGTTCCTATAAAGCAGAAGAGAACAAGCAAGAAGAAGGAGGTGAAGGAAGTTTAACAAAGTCAAAGAACAAATCCATCACCAATATCCTTCAGCCAAGAGAGGAAAATATGGTTCAAAGAAAGATGATCCAAAGACCCTCTCAAATTGGTAGCTTTCCAAAGCAGAACTACACGAGCAAGGAGTCAACAAATGAAGGACCCCATCATATAGAGCTCAAGGGAGACATGGCCATCATAACAAACAAATTTGGAAGTGAAGACCATGAAACGCATCCAAGACTAAGCCTTTCTATCCCTAAACTCTATTTTGATGCTTATCTTAGTTTATTCCTTGATGCACATGTTATGCTTTAATATTGAAATTTACTTGTGCCTATCTAGTTATTATAATGATTTGAAGCTCAATGCATGAAATCCTTATGATAAGAGCTTCTTTTGTTTCACTTTTTTTGTCCAAGTATTCTTACCCCAAGTTTAATCATTGCTAAAAAGGGGGAGAAGAAGTTGATAATATATTGCTTATTGTATTATTATTGAAGATACTACATAATGCTTATTGCTATTAGGATAATAATTATTTGACTAGAGAATTGCTGAATATTACCAATATACAGTTTATGAGAATTGGCTAATATATTACTAAATTACCAAATGAGGTTTAGTCCATATACTGCTTATATGTGATACATGCTGTCTCACTTTCATTAACCCATCTTTGATTGATGACAAAAGGGGGAGAAGAAATGTGATGACAAAATGTGTGAACATGAGAAATAGTAGTGGAATTAAAGAATATTGACTGCAAGATGTGCTATGTGCTATGTGCTTGTTGTAAATGTGCTATGTATGTGTGGCTGCATTTGAAATTTAAATTGAATATGTTATACTATGTGAGGTTTTGAGATTTTGAATATGGTTAAGTTAAGATTTTGAAATCTTGATACTAGTTCTTGACTTAACTTATGATTTTAGTTTATCTCATAAAAACAATTGAATGCTTGAGTTTTGTGGTTTTGCAAAGCTAAAGAGTGCTATTGTGGCTATACATATTTGAGTACTTCTATAGTTCATTTAAGAATGCAAAATCACCTTTTCAAACCTGTTTCCAAAAATTTGGACTTGAAATTCGGATGCAGACCAAAAATTCGGATGCATGTTTCAGAAATTCGGATGCATGCATATTTGTTGCCAAAAAGTGCTTCTTTGTTGTTCAAATTGATTCAAATATGTTTTATTCTCTTCCATTATGTTTGAAAAACCTTTGAAAAGATTTATTTCACATTAAACTTTCATTATATTGAGTTTATTGCAATTTGGACTTGGAATGTCAAAATTCGGATGCATGAGTTTAAAAATTCGAATGCATGTTCTAAAATTCGGATGCATCCATATTGTGTTGTCAAAATGTGCTCTTTTGTTGTTCAAATTGATCCAAATATGTTTTAATCTCTTCCATTATGTTTGAACAACCTTAGGAACACTTTATTTCACTTCAAACATTCATTATATTGAATTTATTGCAGTTTGGACTTAAGATCAAAAAATTCGGATGCAAGGTTTAAAAATTCGGATGCATGTTCTGAAATTCGGATGCATCCATATTTTGTTGCCAAAATGTGCTCTATTGTTGTTCAAATTGATTCAAACTTGTTTTAATCTCTTCCACTATGTTTGAACAACCTTAGGAAAGCTTATTTTAAAAAATTGAAGCTTTCATTTCACTTATTTTACAATTCGGACTTGATATGTCAAAATTCGGATGCATAGCATCTCAAGTCCAAACTTGTTGAAAAATGAGCACAATCTAAGGGGGAGTAATGTTAATCTTTTATGACCTTTAAAACCTCTCTTAGAAGTTTTCTAAATACTTTAAATGCTATATCTTCTATATGTTGTTGGAAGGAATGAGGTAAATGGAGGTTGGTTGGGTCATAGGCTCATATTGAGCCATTTGAATGTCAATGTGCTAAATTGGTTATCTTCTATCATTGACATCAATACTTCTTTGTACTACATTGTTTAAATCCATCACATTTTGCATCAAAGTTTGTCATCATCAAAAAGGGGGAGATTGTTAGCCCTAAGGGCAAATCATGTAGTTATGATTAGTTTTTGATTAATGACAAACATTGATGAGGACTAATATGCTTGTATATTGTGTGATAGGATTTGTGGATTAAGAAGTTTGAAGTCTCATTGCCTTGAAGCTAAAATGCAAGAACAACTCAAATATGTCAAAGTGATTAAAGATTGAAGAGTTTGTTCAAGATTAATGAAGGCTTTGAAGACATGAAGTGTAGGTGACATGTGGTTAATAGGTAAATATTGTAAACCCTACACTCTTAAGTCTTGGAATCTATGAGTTGCAATTGAGAGAACAAAACTTGATTTAAATGGTTTCAATGGTTTTGAACTTACCTAAATTATCAAGTTTTCATAAATGGTTTTTGCACATAAAAGATCTTTAATGACTTATCTTTAAGGCTAGAATGTTTTCCAACTTGTTTGAATTGATTTGAACATGTTTTGACAAAGTTTGAAAAATTCGGATGCAAGATTCGGAAGCAGTCCAAAAATTCGGTCGTCCGAATTTTGTAGCAAAAGTTTGCTACTATTCTTCCAGAGAAATTCGGAAGAAGATTCGGACGCAGCCAAAAAATTCGGTCGTCCGAATTTTGGCCTTCAGCATGGTCACTGTTCTTCTAGAGAAATTCGGAAGAAGATTCGGACGCAGCAGAAAAAATTCGGTCGTCCGAAAAATTCGGACGCAGAATTCGGTCGTCCGAATTTTCTGAAACTAGCCGTTACTAGCCGTTTTATGAACGTTTGAACTGATTTTTGAATTCTATAAAAGCCATAAACTCCAGATTTTTTAGTAGAACTTTGAACTTAACAAATCTTACATTATCCAACTTGTTTTACATCAAATTGAATTGAAAAGCTCTCAAATTGCCTTGTGCTCAAAGATTGAAATTCAAGATTCCAAAGGCAACAAAGTGTGAAGGTGAAACATTGTGTAATCATCTACCAACAAAGTGGTAACATCTTACACACTCTCTTTTCTTATCTTAATTGTGTTTTCTACTAGCTCATTTGCAAGGTTATCTTGTGACATAAAACCCTTTTGTGCAAGGGTGAGCCATAGACTAGATTAATCAAGGTTGTAGTGTAAAACCTGTGTGTGGGTGAGCCTTGGATTAGATTAGTCTTGAGGTTGTCTTTAGATATAAAACCATTGTGTTTGGTGAACCTTGTATTGTTTGTATAATTACTAGAAGAGGTTGTGAGTGTAAAACCATAGTGTGGTTAGCCTCTTATGTAATTGTTGAACTTGAGCTTATAGTGGATTGGTTGAAATCCTTGAGTGTGGACTCAAGGCAGTGGATGTAGATCTTGGAGAGATCGAACCACTATAAATCGTGTGTTCATTGTCTTATATCTTTATTTATTTACTTGCTCATGTTATTATTACTTATTGATTGTTGTTGATTGATTGGTTGTAGTTTGATGATATTATCTTAACCATCACATCACATATAAACTTGAAGGTTGTGGAATTAAAGAAGAGCTTTTATTAAGGCAAAGGATTTGCAAAACAAGAAAAAGATTTCGATAATTAGCCAAAGACCTAATTCACCCCCCCCTCTTAGGTCTTTCAAAATGGGTCTTAATATTGATGATTTTTTGAGTTTTTACCTCAAAATTGAGAGAATCCTTTGTGAAATCGCTACTAGTTGTTTTACTTTGGCCGATTTCATATGTTGTTCGTTGAATTTGTAGTTTATGGAGACAGAGAATTATTAAGAAAATGATTAATTTTTTTACTATATATAGTAAAAAAACTGTATATATCAAGTGTTTTGTCATTTATGCCAAATGCTAAAACTAATTAGTGTAGAAAAGTGATCGAAGCAATTAAAAATGCTATAAACCAGTAGGAGGTCTGGATTTTACCTTTTTTTAAAAAATAAATCGGAATTGTAGATTTTTGAGAGAAGGAGTATTTATTGATTAATTGCTTTCTGTATTTCTTGTTTGAATTATTTATTTAAATATTTTTTTTGTTTTTTTTACTGACTTAGAACTTGATCATTAATTTGGTAATTTAGATGTATATAGATTGAAACTCAATTAAAAATGTTATATTTTGTCAACTTTTTTATTTAAAGTTTTATTTTTTCTTTCGTAAAACAAAGATGTTGATCCCCCAACAAAATTAAGAAAACTATAAAACGTTTGTTTCAATTTAATTTTAGAGTTTTGGATTTTGAATTTATAAAACCAGTACATAGCATGCTTGCTTTATTTTTAAACCTTGACTTGGATGAGAACGATCACCCCAATCTCAAAATGCGAAGTTCCTTTTTTTTTTGAATGCTCCAAATGTCAAGTTAAATGTATTAGATACATGCCTGTGAAACCTTATCCTAGAGACAAGAATTAAGCTCTTTAAACCATGAAGTTCAAGGTTCGCTACTTACTTAACGTAGGGAAATTTTTTACTTTATAGATCTTATATCTAAGACATTGTTTTCATGTTTTCATTAAGTGATTATGCGATCTTTTATCAATATTGTGACACATCTCTTATTAAAAAAAATTGTCTCATAATACATGCAAAAAGAAATAGACAATGGAGTGAATGAATATAAACGCAACTAATCAATACCTGTCAAAATGATGGAGACAAAAAATATTTTTTTCGTTTCATTTTATTTGACAGTATTTGACCAGATATAAAATTTTATGCAAAATTTTGAATTACATTATAAAAATAATATATTATAATAAAAAGTAAGAAACATATAGACTAGTAAATACTTTATTAAAATCTAAATATATAAAAGTAATATATAGTGGGGTTAGCGGTTAATTGATAGTATAAAATATATTAAAATATTTTATTTTATAAAAAGTATTAATTATTTTGAGACGTCCTGATATAATAAGAAGGTTAAATTAAATAGGAATGAGGGACTAATAAGTTTTTTTTATTGATTTTAAATTATATGTGATATAAAAGATAGAAACAAAGTGACTTCATTTTAATAAATAAAATATGAAAACAAATAACAAACATCTTGCTGATAATTCACAACATTACTAGAGAACAAAAGAAGAGAAGGAAACTTCACTATTTCATCCATGAGATTAAGTGATTAATTACTGGTAGCCAGTAAACTTCTTGAAGTTGAACTCAAATGGCAAATCGCTCAGAGCTGCTCGGCGCTTACCATCTTGGACGAAAATGCCGATGTCCTTGCACAAGACTCTGCATTGAGGGCAGACTGAGGGGCAGTACACAAACTTAAAGCCATTTCAGGACTTTCTAATCTTGAACCAGTTGCTAATGGTTTTCGTTCCCGGATTTCCTCTCTTTCCACCCGTTGTTACGAAATATTTCCCTGTTGATCGGTCGTACTCGTCGAGCTTCCAGTAATTACTATAATTATAGAGGCAGCTAGTGTGAGTGCTCCAGAACAAAATGTTGAGATCAGTGGAAATTCGGACGATATCACCTTTTCTCGAGTTCACAGGGTAGAGTTGCAAAGGAATTTCGTAGAAGTCTTGAGCTTGGACAACATCAAACGGACAGGTCTTGTTGCCCGTGAGTTCCATTACGAAACCGCAACCGGTGCTGTTGTCCACTGGCAAAATGCTATACGGTTGATCGACTCTGAGCCGACTACCGGTGATGTCGTGCACCGGCTCAGGTGCTTTGGCAGCGGAGCAAATGGAAGGGTGAATTAAGAGGGAAAGGAGAAATGAGAGAAGAAGAAGATAATAAACAAGTGTTGTCTTCATTTTGGGCTCTTTCGAGGAGCAATGGGTTGAGAATGCCTGGGCAAGTGGTCGGCTCGATGCGGGCAATTAAATAGTAGAATGGTGTCACACAGATTGCGATTGTTTATCCCATCGTCTCCCAAGTTCAAAACGCATTTGGATTGCATTTTTAGTCCGAGAAAAAGGCTGTTAAGCCCACTGACACGAAAAACTTTATGGTGGTAGATGTGTAACGAGTCAGCATCCCATAAGTTATACTCTATCCAATCACATGAAGCCACGTGTACTGTGGGTCCCTGTATTGATGAATGAGTAAGTGATAATGGTAGGACCTACAGTATACGTGGCTTCATGTGATTGGACAGAGTATAACTTATGGGATGCTGACTACTTACATAGCTACCACCATAAAGTTTCTCCACTGACACACATTGTTGTTGTTGGCGAACGTGGACGTGCACAAAGCCATGTAATTCTTGGCAATGTAAATGTTGCCGCTGTGGAATTTCTCGGCCGAAAATTTTGACCGCCATATCATGTCCCCATGGGCACAACTTGCAACCGTGGGATATTCTTTCAACACAAAAACAAGTATCCTAGGCCGGGAGGCCAATGGGCGTGTGTGGAGAAAATGGACCACTCCAAATGCATTCTTATTTCGAAAATAAGGAAGTTCAATTCATAACCTGTCCAAATAAAGCTTTCTTTTGAATACAATCATAACCTGTCCAAATAAAGCTTTCTTTTGAATACAAGAGTTATTATACTATTATTGATGGAGATTATATATTACAATCAATATGTAAGAGTCAAACTACTAACATGTAGTTGGGAGGCCTTAACACTTACCAATAGAATAAGACCTGAAAGAATTCAAAAATGGAGAGAAAATGTGTTCTCTTGTTCTGCCTCTTAGCCCTAGTGGGTGCCGTATATTTACAATCAAGAAACCCTAAGTTACCTAAAACAAAAGAACTCTAACCAAACCTTACCAACTAAGTTACAACAAAAAATTGGAAACATATCTCTACAAGATAGAACATATCTCTACAAAAGATAATATAGTCGTTCCAACACTCCCCCTCAAGTTGGAGCATGAAGGTTACAAATGCCCAACTTGCCTAAAAGAATACAGAATCGGTTGATAGAAAGAGACTTGGTAAAGATGTCAACCAATTGGCAAGCAGTAGGAATGAAGTGTGGAGAAATGCGACCAGCCTGCAACTCATCTCGAATAAAATTACAATCAATTTATATATGTTTTGTATGCTCATGAAACACTGGATTGGCAGCGATATAGAGAGCGGCTTGATTATCACAATGAAGACGTATGGGCAAATGAGGGGTAATCCGAAGGTCTTGAAGAAGATATAACAACCATTTAAGCTCACAGCACGTCATTGCCATGGACCGATATTCGGCCTCGGCAGAAGATCGAGAAACAGTATGTTGTTTCTTTGTCTTCCAAGAAATAGGTGAAGAACCCAATGTAACGAAATAACCAGTCAATGAACGACGAGTAAGAGGACAACCTACCCAATCTGAATCACAAAAAGCATAAAATTGCAGATCATTATTAGACGCCAATAAAATACCTTGACCCGGTCTTCCTTTCAAATATCGGACAACACGAAGAGAAGTTTCCCAATGTTCTTGCCGCAGCTGTTGCATAAATTGAGCAAGAATATGAACACTATAAGCGAGTTCCAGCCGAGTAAATGTTAAATAAATCAAACGACCAATCAACCGTCTATATTTCTCTGGATCAACCAAGAAAGGGCCTGTGGCTTTGGCAAGATGATGATTCAACTCAATAGGGGTGGATGCTGGTCGTGCGCCCATCAATCCTGTTTCAGAAATAATGTCCAAGGTGTATTTCCGTAGGCAAAGTAGATTCCTCGTGAACTTCGAGCAACTTCAATGCCAAGAAAATACTTTAACAAACCAAGATCCTTCATGCGAAAATAAGTGCCCAAATGTTGTTTGAATTTTCCAATAGTAGCCGCATCATTTCCAGTTATGATAAGATCATCAACGTAGACGAGAAGACGAAAAAAAACATGATGTTTAGCATATGTAAACAAGGAATAATTAGCATGAGATTGAGTAAAACAGCTTTCCTTCAAAGCAGCTGCTAATTTGGAAAACCAACAGCGAGGAGATTGTCGTAATCCATATAAAGATTTTTTTCAACGACAGACTTGTCCCGAAAACTGCGTTTGAAAACCAGGAGGAAGTTTCATGTACACTTCTTCTTGAAGATCACCATGAAGAAAGGCATTATGAACGTCCATTTGATGCACCTCCCAATGCTTGGCAGCCACTACAGCCAAAAGTGTGCTTACCGTAACCATTTTTGCAACTGGGGCGAATGTTTCAATGAAATTGATCCCTTCAACTTGGTTATTTCCCAAGATCACCAATCTCACTTTGTAACGTTCAATTGAATCATCTGAATTATATTTGATTCTATAGACCCACTTGGATCCAAGAGCTCATTTTCCAAGGGGAAGAGAGGTCAAAACCCATGTATCATTCTTCTCCAAAGCCTGTATCTCATTCTTCATAGCCATTCGCCAATTTGGATCACGCATGGCCTCTTTGAAACTACAGGGTTCATGATTTGCATCCACTGAAGCTAAAAATACTTGATGCTTGTCAGAAAACTTTGAAGAGGAAATATAATTTGCAAGGGGGTAAAGACTCATACCTGAAGACTCTAGGCTGAGACGGGAAGCAGAATGAGGGTTTTCTTTTTCAATGCAACGTGTAGTATGACAAACAAAATCTTGCAGATAAACTGGAGGGCGTCGAACCCTACTGCTATGTCGAAGAGGGACAGTTGTAGTATCAGTAGTGATTGTTTCATTCACAATTTCATGACCAGCAACATTAGAGTCTTCCGAAGGGTCAACTATATTCTCAGAAGACCCAATATTACAGTGATCAACCACCCTTTGATCAGTCACCAATGTACCCCCCTATCTGCTGGAGTGGAATCAAGAGCAGAAGAAACAGGAGTAGAAGAAAGTGATGCTACTGGGGATGAAGCAAGCTGCCGAATGTCAATAAGATCGGTGGAAGAAATGGGAGTCACAAAAAAATCCAAATTCTCAAGTATAGGAGCAAGGTACAACAAAAGGATACTGCTCTTTAGAGAAAATAACATTACGAGAAACAAAGAACTCCTTAGTTTCTAGGACATAGACTTTCCACCCTTTCTTACCAAAAGGATAACCCATGAACACACAGCGTCTACTGTGAGAAGAAAATTTATCCTGGCCTTTAGACTGTTGATGAACAAAACAAAGGCAGCCAAAATTTCAGATGGACGAATAAGATGGTGGAACCCCATGCAATAGTTCAAAAGGTGTTTTGCCATTGAGAAGTTTAGATGGAGTACGGTTGATAAGAAATCCAGCGTTAATAATGCACTCTCCCCAAAAATCAACAGGAAGATTTGCTTGAAATCTCAATGCTCGTGCGACATTCAAAATATGGTGATGTTTTCTTTCGACCCGTCCATTTTGTTGAGGAGTTCCTACGATAGAAGTTTAATGAAGAATCCTAGTTTCAGAAAAATACGTCCTCAAGCAAGTAAATTCAGTTCCATTATCTATTCGAATCGCCTTAACTTGTTTGTTAAATTGTGTTCGAACCATTGAACAAAATCTAGGCAATATTTGTTGAACTTCACTTTTTACAGCAATCAAATAAATCCAACAGCCCTTGAATAATCATCAACAATAGTCAAAAAATAAAATTCTCCACAAGTAGATGGTGTTCGATATGGACCCCATAAATCACAATGAATCAAATAAAAGATAGCAGATGCTTTATTCATACTAAGAGGAAAAACAGATTGGGTTTTTTTAGCCCTCAGACATACTTCACACTCCACTTTCTCATGAGCACTTAATGAAGAGGAAATCTGAACAAATGGTAAATAATGAAATAACTAATCTGATGGGTGTCCCAAATGAGTATGCCAAAGAGCAGAAGATTCTTTATGAGAAACATGACAAGCTGAACCAAGCTGCAATATGCAAAAAAGATAAACCCCATTCCGTTGCTCACCCGCTCCAATCAGAGTCTTCGAGGAACGGTCCTGTATCACACATAGGTTGTCAATGAAGTAACCAACACAATCAATTTCAGCAAGAAGTTTAGAGATCGAAATTAAATTTCAACTCAGGTCAAGAACATATAACACATGCGAAAGAGAGAGTTTCGGTCCAAGAGACACTTGGCCTTCATATGAGGCCAATACTTGGGCTCCATTAGGCAAGCCAACAGATCGCGGCTCTACAACATTCATATTTTGTAAGTGATCACAACGACCTGTCATATGATGCGAAGCATCTGTGTCCAAAAGCCAATAATTGTCAACATTCTTACCAGACAGAGTATCTAAAGAAGTTTGTTTGTTAGAACTATTCAACAGATTCATCAAAGCTACAACTTGTTCTTGTGAAAAACCTGGTATGCTTGGCGTCTCTACAATAATGCTCGAATCAGTAGTAGAATTGGTCTGCTCCGCATTGGCTCGGACTATTCCTTGCTGATCAAAATGAGACTGACTTGATGTCTTGCCCAGTCCAGCGCAGTGTCCTCTATTGGAGGAAAAACCCCTTCCGCGTCCAGCACTACCTCTTGCTCTATCATCCCACCAATCCGGGTGTCCAATAAGTTGAAAGCAGTCTTTTGCCTCATGACCTTGTTTAGCACAAATCGTGCAAGTCAAAAGGTTTTTGTTCACAGGCATGCTAGGATTCCCACGTGTAGTGCGGGCTGCAAAACTAAGTGCATCAATTGCTCGTTCATCTTTTCCACGCGCTATGGCCTTATGGCGTTCCTCTCTGATCACCATTGAATAAGCTTGACTCACATTAGGAAATGGTTCCATACTCAAAATATTAGAACAAACCGTGCCAAACAGAGAGTCATCAAGGCCCATGAGAAACTGATGTACGCGTTCTTCCTCTTGCCGTTTGATCAACACAGCAGTAATTCCACATGTACACCCTCTGCACTGGCATGTCGAAATTCGTTCATAATTTGATAACTCATCCCATAGCTTCTTCATTTTTCCATAGTAAATCATTACAGAATGTCCCTACTGCTTGCAATTCGCTATTGCAACTTTTACCTCTTGAATTTGTGGTCCATTGCCTATAGAGAAACGCTGCCTCAAGTCATCCCATAAATCCTTAGCCACCTCCATATAGGTAATAGTTGAGCGCAGGCTCGGTTCGATAGTATTGAATATCCATGAAACAATCATGGAATTCATTGTCCACCAATCTTCCAATTCAGAAGATCCTTCATCTGGTTGAATAATTGTGCCATCAAGAAAACCAAGTTTCTTTTTTGCCCTAAGCGCAGTCCTCATTGCACTGACCCATTCGTCATAATTTTCTTGTCTCAGTTGAACATGAGTGATCAGCAATCCGGGATTATCTCCCGACATCAGTATGTAAGCACCACCATCCTTGTTGGTTTGGCTACCACCCTTCTCGCTCATTGTTTTGTTATGGCTCCGATACCATGAAAGAATTAAAAAATGGAGAGAAAATGTGTTCTCTTGTTCTGCCTCTTAGCCAAAGTGGGTGTCGTATATGTACAATCAAGAAACCCTAAGTTACCTAAAACAAAAGAACTCTAACCAAACCTTACCAACTAAGTTACAACCAAAAATTGGAAACATATCTCTACAAGATAGAAACATATCTCTACAAAAGATAATATAACCGTTCCAACAAGACATCACAAGCTTGGTCTAAATAAAGCTAAATCCTTATTTATGATGATATTTATAGGGGACTAATCTCACTAGGACTCTAAAAGATATGATGTTATGCATTTTTTATAATCAATAACGTGTTTTTACTGTATTAACCATTTGTGTAATTTTCTTTTTGTGTATTAATACACTCGCTAATAAGAAAATCAATATATATATATATATATATATATATATATATATATATATATATATATATATATATTATGATTTGATATACGGGTAGAAATACCAAATTATATTTTTCTTGCTTAAGTATATGGTTTATGTGAGGAAGTTCTATAATTATAATGGATGACCTAAATTAGAGGTTCGAGTTGAGAATAATGCTTTCCTCCTTTATAAATCTTTTCTTGGAATGTAAGAGTAGGTTTGCCTTTGCTTAATATGTACCTTCTTGTAAACCCAATACTTCTTGTCCTTGGAATCTATAGAATACATAAGGGAGCACAAAACTTGATTTTTTAAACCTTAAAAGGCTTTGATCATTCTTGATTTACCTATTATTTGATAACAGCTTATAGTTTAAAAGCTTTTTAATGACTTATCTTTTTGTCTAAAATGATTTTAAACTTGTTGTAATTAGTTTTCAAATATTTTGACAAAATTTTAAAAAATCGGACTTCAGTTCTGACGTTCAAACTGGAACCTTGGAGGCTAAATTTTTTGAAAAATTCGGACACATATGTTCAAGTTTGATCGACCTAATTTATTCTGGCAGCTTGGTAAACAGATACGTTCGGATGATCATTTGGACACAATAGTCCAAGTTTGGTCGACTGAACTTTACTGTTACAAGTCGTTATTTGAATGTTGAAATTGAATTTCAAACCTTATAAAGCCATAAATTTCAGATTTTTTAGTAGTTTTGATCACTTTAAGAATGTTTATACTGCGAAATCATTTGAATATCAAAAGCTCTCTTTTGTCTTATGCTTCATGTGGCAATTCAAGATTTCAAAGATAAAAAGTTAAGTGGTGCTAGCTTTTGTCATCATCTACCAAGTTGTTGGTATTATCTCTCTTTATCTCTTCATATACTTGTTTATTCAAGGTTTTTTTGAAGATATAAAATCCTTTTTGATAGTCGAGCCTTGATTATTGTGTTTTAAGAGGTTGTAGTATAAAACCATTGTTGGGTAAGCCTCTTTTGCACCTTGATTAACTGTTTCTATAGTTGAGTTGTTTGAAATTCTTGAGTGTGGACTCAAGGTAGTGAATGTAGATCTTGAAGAGCTCGAACCACTATAAATTGCATGTGTGTTCCTTGTTCTTCTTGCCTTACTTGTTCATTCATAGCGTCCATTAAAATCTCTTTGAGAACTTGACTTCTTATCACTTCCAAACTAAGTTTGCTAAAAGAAAAAAGATTTTGAAAATTAGCAAAAGACCTAATTCAACCCTCCTCTTAGGTCCTTCAATTGGTATTAGACCAAGGGCTTCTTTGTATGGTTTTACAACCTAGAAGTTAAGATATAGATAACATTTCTAACTTGCTTTATTTGGAAGGTCCTCCACAAATAGACCTTCTTTATTTGATGGAATAAATTATAACTTTGAAAATCTAGAATTAAGATATATATTTGCTCTATTAACTTTGATTTACGAAATATTATTGAGAAATGTCCTTACACTACAATGAGGTTAAGAGTTGATGGAGTCACTAGATAACCAAAGCCAATGGATAAATATGATCAAAGTTATTAAAAAATGACATTGAACTACCAAGCTATGAATATCTTGAGTTGTGCATTGGATGTGAATGAGTACAATTGAGTGAGTGAATGCGACACTACTTATGATATGTGGAGACTTCTTCAAGTAACATAGGAATGAGCAAATCAAGTGCATGAGTCAAGGTTTGTAATGCTAGTGAGAGACTATGAGTTATTCACCATGAAGCAAGGAAAGAACATTAGTGACATGTCACTAGATTCACCAAAATTTCAAATGGTCTAAAATTCTATGGGAAAAAGTATTCTCTTGGAGAACAAATAGAAAGATATTGGATGCTTTGCCTAGATCTTGGCAACCATAGACTCTTGCCATTGAAGAATCAAAAGACTTGAACACTCTTCCTCTTGAAGAGCTAATTGGATCACTACTTACACATGAGACGAAAATCAAGAGACTAAATGATCTTGAAGATGAGGAGAAAGGAAGAAAAGGAGTTGTACTTAAAGCCTCCGCCAATCCTAGTGAGCAAGAGGAATCAAGTGATGAAAATGAAGATGGAGAAGATGATGGGATGGCAATGGTAGTATGAAAGTTCAAGGAATTCTACAAAAATGGATTTCTCAAGAAAGGGAAAAGACCTTCCAAGAAAGGTGGACAATCATCATCATTATTCAAATCTCAATGCTATGAATGCAAGAGCACCGAACACCTTGTTGCCGAGTGCCCTAAAGCATTGGAAAAGGAGAGAGAAGCCAGACTGAAGAAGAAGAAATCTCTTAATAAAGGAAAAAGACTTGTTCGCACTTGTGATCAATATGACAATGAAGAAAGTTGGAGATGAAAATGAAGAGAGAGCAAACGTGTACTTCATGGCTATGAATGATGAGGTACAACCTACTCCCTCTACCTCTACTTGTTGTGATAACAATATTGATGATCCTAGTGAATTATTTGTTGATAGTATAGTGAATTGAAAAAGGTTTCAAAAAGAAACAAAGAAATGAGATTCAAAATTGATGAATTGTTAATGAAAATTCAAAATTATTTTGTGAAAACAAAAAACTCCTTGAATCTATTGATTGTTTAAATATTGAAAAAAAAGTTTTAAATGTTTCTTTGCAAAACATGTCTCTTGAGAATAAATCTCTTTGTGCAAAAATTTCCATTATGAAACTTTGAAAAAGAAAGTTGATGATCTCACTCTATGTGTTGAAAAGTTTACAAATGGTAGGGACAATCTTGGCAAACTACTTGGATCTCAAAGATCCTAATTTGTAAAAAATGGTCTTGGCTACAATCATGTAAATATGTTCCTAAATATAAGAATTTCTTTGTTAGAGCTACATCTACTTTTATGCCTCATACTTGTTGTACGTATTGTGGTAGATAAGGGCATAAGGACACTAGATGTTATGTGAAAATAAAGGTAGAAAGTGGTTTTAAAATCATTTGGAAAGTTAAGGGAACTATCACAAATCCCCTTGGATGCAAGAAAATGTGGGTACCAAAAGTCACTTTCTCTCATTTGAAGTAGGTACATCTTCTCCCAAGATCAAGTGCCACTAAGTGGTTTCTTGATAGTGAATGCTCAAGACATATGATAGGGAATGATTCACTCATAGCGAGCTTCAAGCCACAAATGATGGGTTTGTCACATTTGGTGACAAGAAGAAAGGAAGAATTCTTGGAGTAGGTAATATTGGTAAAGGTTCATCCCCTCTCATTAAACAAGTATTGGTTATTAATGATTTGAATACAACTTGCTTAGTTTTAGCCAATTGTGTGACAATGGATGCAAAGTTGAGTTTAAATGTGATACATGTACTATTCTTGATAGTGTAAGTGGCAAAACCAATTTTGTTGCAAATAGAGTTCTAAATGTATATGTGCTATATATTGATGAACTTGTTGCCAATGATGTTAAATGTCTTGCCATGTATGATAATGATGGATATCTATAGTATAGAAGATTAGGTCATGTGGCATAGACTTGTTGAACAAACTTTCCTCACAAGAATTGGTTAGAGGATTACCAAAAATACATTTTGAGAAAAAAAGTCTTTGAGATGCATGTCAATTTGGAAAACAAACAAAAACATCTTTCAAACTCAAGAAAATGGTTTCTACTTCAAAACCTTTTGAACTTGTTCATGTGAATTTATTTGGACCAATGAGGACCACTAGTCTTGTTGGTAAGACGTATGCAAATATAGTTGTTGATGATTTCTTAAGATTTACTTCGGTGCTCTTTCTATCACAAAAAGATGAAGCTTTTCAAGAATTTGTAAGACTTTTCAAAAAAGATTCAAACCTACCTTGATTGTAAATTGATTTCTATTAGAAGTGACAATGGGAAAGAATTTTAAAATCAAGATTTTACAAAATTTTGTGATGAGAATGAAAATTTTCAGCTGCCAAAATACCTCAACAAATTGGTGTTGTCGAAAGCAAAAATTGAACTTTGGAAGAAATGGCTAGGTCTATGCTTTGTGAAAATTCTTTACCAAAATATTTTTGGGCCGAAGCCGTAAACTTTGTTTGCTATGTTATGAATAAAGTTTCTTTTAAGACCTTATCTAAGAAATACACCTTTTGAACTTCTATTTGGTAGAACTTCCTCAATTGCTTATTTTAAGTGTTTGGTTGTAAGTGTTTTATATTGAATACTCGTGATAACTTAGAAAAATTTGATCTAAAATCAGATGAAGGAATCTTTCTTGGTTATTCTTCTAACAAATAAGATAACATTATGTGTTTAGCAAACCATTCATGTGCACTTTGATGAATCTAACATTTACTTTGAAAGAAGAGATAAATATGATGTAGGTACTTCAATGAATAACAATCAAACCCATCTTCAAGCACCAACTATGGAAGAACATGCCAATAAAGAAGAAATGATTGACCAAGAACAAGATGGCCAACCTAGTGGTGACCAAGAGCTTCCCAAAGATTTAAGATATGCAGGATGCCACCCTAAGGCACAAATTATCGGTGATATCTCCCAAGCAGTTAAATGGAGTTGTACTTTACTAATAACTTTGCTTTTTTATCTCATATTGAGCCTAAAAACATTGACGATGCTTTTTTGATGATTTTTTGATTGTTGCTATGCAAGATGAGCTTAATCAATTTGAAAGAAAAAAATTTGGTATCTTGTCCCAAGACCCCATGATTACACCATTATTGATACAAAATAGGTTTTTAAAAACAAACTGAATGAATCCGGAGAAGTTGTAAGAAATAAGGTTAAACTTATTGCCCAAGGATTCAATCAAGAAAAGAGCATTGACTACGATGAAATTTTTGCTCCGGTAGTTAGACTTGAATCTATAAGAATGCTTTTGGCATTTGCTTGCTATAAATGTTTTAAATTATTTCAAATGAATGTTAAAAGTGCATTTCTAAATGGTTTTATTGATGAAGAAATTTATGTACTGATTTTGATCATGAAAAATTTCCTAATGATGTTTTCAAACTATCTAAAGCTTTATATGATTTGAAACAAGCTCCTAGAGCTTGGTATGAAAGATTAAGTAGCTTTGTACTTTCAAAAGGATTTTCAAGGGTAAAAGGTTGACACTACTCTTTTTATAAAAACCTCTTGTGTCAATGATCTCTTGCTTGTGCAAATTTATGTGGATGATATCATACTTGGTGCCACTAATGTATCTCTTTGTGATGAGTTTGCCAAGTTGATGCAAAGTGAATTCAAAATGAGCATCATGGGAGAACTCAACTTCTTTCTTGGCCTACAAATCAAGCAAACCAAGAATGTCACCTTCATTAATCAAGCAAAATATACCAAGGAATTATTGAAGAGATTTGGGATGGGCCAAGCAAAAAGTATTAGCACACCTATGAGTTCATCAACCAAGCTTGACAAAGATGAGAAAGGTAAAAATGTTGATGAAAAGGTGTATAAAGATATGATTGGAAGTTTGCTTTATCTTACCACTAGTAGATCGGATATCATGTTTGCCGTGTGTTTATGTGCTAGATTTCAATCTTATCCAAAAGAGTCTCATTTGATTGTCATTAAGTGTATTCTTCATTATCTCATTGATACACATGATATGGTCTTTGGTTTACAAAATCATCTTTTTTTGATCTTATTGCTTATTTGGATGCCGATTATGCTTGATGCAAAGTCGAGCGTAAGAGTACAAGTGGTTATTGTTAATTTTTTGGTAGTTGTCTTGTCTCTTTGTATAGCAAGAAACAAGTTTGTGTATTATTATCTACCGCTGAGGCCGAATATATCATTGCTGCTAGTTGTTGTGCTCAAGTTCAATGGATGAAGCACACTCTACTTGAATTTAGCTTAAATTTGAAATGTGTGCCTCCCTTGTGTTATAACACTAGTGCCACTAATCTGGCCATAAATCTCATTCAACATTCTAGAACTAACCATATAGAGAGATTAAGCATCACTTCATTTGTGATCATGTAGCTAAAGGCAATATATGTTTGGATTTTGTGTGTACAAATGAATAGATTGCTGACATTTTTACCAAGCCATTGGCTAAGGAAAGGTTTTGCTATCTTGAAAGAAGCTTAGGAATATTAAAATTTAATTACTAACGTATGTATTTAAATGTGAGAAAAATAGTTATAGTTCGGACGTAGTGTTCGGATGCATGCTTTGTAATTGCGATGTCCAAATTGCTCTTCGGAGGATATCATACAGAAAAGTTCAAATGTAAGTTCGGATGCATGACCAAAAATTTGATCGTTCAAATTTGTTGGAGTAAGAAGGGTAAGAGAAGTTCGAACGTAAATCAGGAAGTTCAGTCATCCGAAATGTCTGGTTTTAGCAGTTCTAAAGAGAGCTAAACCGTCATTCTCTTCATTATTATTAAAACCTCTTTATCCGAATTCTCTTCTCCTCTTTAAACCCACGAAACCTTCTCACATCCAAACTAAATTTTTTTTCCATATTCCTCCTTTTTCACTTGAAATCTTTCACGTTTTTGTACTCTAAACCCTAGATTTACCTTGATACTCACTTCTTTTCAAAGACAACCATCATGGTGAGATCAAAGAGGGCAGGTGTTGGAAAAGGAAAAGGAAAAGAAAAAGGAAAAGTAACTTTTTAACACATATGGTAAGATCATCAACTTTTTTTTCTCAAAATACATAATCAACAATCATTTTGTCAAAGTGTATATCAATTTTAATTGGTTTCAAAAATTTTTTATTTTTTAATAAATTTTATAGTCGATTTCAAATAAAATCGATTTTTAAATTAAATATTTTTTATTTTTTATAGATTAAGAAATCGGTTTCAAAATCAAATATTTTTTAATTTTTTTGATGAATTTTATAATTGGTTTCAAATCATAAATTAGAAACCAATTAAAATCAGTTTTAAAATTTGATTTCTAATGAGTTCCTAATCGGTTTCAAATAAAATCAATTTCTTAAGTGTTTGATTAGTTATCTTCATTAAGTGATGATATATTGGCCTTTTGAAATACTTGATAGTGTTAGGCTGACATTTTATATATATTTTCTAGTACATGTAGAGTGTTTTGATTGGTATATGAAATCTTGTATTGATTGGTTAATTAGATATAATTGTGCTGGTTGTGATTTGGATGATTTATATATCATATGTGATTAAACAGTTAGAAGATTAAATTTCGTGGGACCTGATCATATATAAGTTTTTTATTTTAAAAAAATTAAAATTTATTTTAAAATTAATTAAAATAAAAATATAAACATCTAATTTGATAAACAAATATAATTTGAGAAAAATAAAAATAAAAAACAAAAGAATGTATTTTGCATTATTGGCACGTACTTGATTCTTTGCCCCACACCACGTTGGGCATATCCACTTCTTGCAGTCTTTTTGCTCATTTATGCCAAATAAAACAAATCCGACAGCTGTAAGTTGTGGAAAAGTTGTCGAAGCAATGTGTAGATTTGAAAAAAAGAACATTTATTGATTGGTCGGTTTTTGTATTACTTATTTGAATTATTTATTTAATTAAAAAGTTTTATTGACTTAGAACTTGATCATTGATTTGGTACTTTAGGTATATGTAGATTGAAACTCAATTAAAAAATATTTGTATTTTTGTCAACTTTTTGCTTTTAAATTTTAATTTTTTCTTGTGTAAAAGTTCGACGATAATATCTATTATTAAGTATATTTATATTTAATTTCATTACGAAATTTAATATAAAATTTTTAAAACTTTATTTATTCTTTTTTAAAAAATCAATTTTATAAAATTAAAATAAAAAATATCAAAATTTAAACTCTATTCAATTCCATTAATAAAAAGTACAAAAGCTTTATTTTCTTTTTGGGGTTTTGGATTTTGAATTTATAAAACCAATACATAGTATGCTTCGATGAGAACAATCATCCTAATCTTGAAATATCAAGTTGAAAGATGGAGAAAAAGTGAAAATTGATTTTATTTTAATAATCAAAACAGATAACAAACATCGTGCTGATAATTGAGAATGCATCACATTTTGAAACCCTTGGTAGAAATCACAGTGGAAACAATTCCTTATTGCTTTTCACAACATTACTAGAGAAGAAAGCACTACATGATCCATCAGCCCGTAGCATCAGATTAACTACTGGTAGCCAGTAAACTTCTTGAAGTTGAACTCAAACGGCATATCGCTCAGAGCTGCTCGGCGCTTCCCATCTTGGACGAAAATGCCGATGTCCTTGCACAAGACTTTGCACCGGGGGCAGACTGAGGGGCAGAACACAAACTTAAAGCCATATCTGGACTTTCTAATCTTGAACCAGTTGCTAATGGTTTTCACTCCCGGATTTCCTCTCTCTCCACCCGTTGTCACGAAATATTTCGCGGTTGATCGGTCGTACTTGTCCAGCTTCCAGTAATTACTATACTTAGGGAGGCAGCTAGTGTAAGTGTTCCAGAAGTAAACGTTGAGATCGGTGGAAATTCGGACGATATCACCTTTTTTCAAGTTCACAGGGTAGAGTTGCAAAGGAATTTCGTAGAAGTCTTGAGCTTGGACAACATCAAACGGACAGGTCTTGTTGCCCGTGAGTTCCATTACGAAACCGCGACCGGTGCTGTTGTCCACCGGCAAAATGCTATACGGTTGATCAACTCTGAGCCGGCTACCGGTGATGTCGTGCACTGGCTCGGCTGCTTTGGCAGCGGAGCAAATGGAAGGGTGAGTTGAGAGGGAAAGGAGAAATAAAAGAAGAAGAAGAAGCGTAGTCTTCATTCTGAGCTGTTTCGATGAGCAGTGGGTTGAGAATGGCTGAGCAATTGGTCAGCACTTGGCTTTATATAGAGGACCCCAAATGGGCAAATTAAAGAACCACCCCCTTTTCTTTTTTATGATTAATTAATATATTTTATTAAAAAATAAAAAAAATAAATACATAAATAAATAAAATATTAATAATAAAATAAAATATCATATCTTATTAATTCTAAATAAATAAAACATAAAAATAATAAAAATAAACACACTCTAATGATAAAATGAAATAATATCTCCTTTCATTTTATGATTGAAAATTTTAGCAACTTAGTGGGGAAAAAAAGACTGATTAGTAGCCTTCAATTTAATACCATTGTGTCACATGGATTTAGGATTGTAAACTGATCCTAACGAGTTTGGAACACCTTGTCCCGGACAGAAACTCATTAACATATAGGTAGTACTAGACCCAACGAGATTACATGACAGGTCCATAAAGTGTAGACTTATATCTAACCGTATAGAGTATCAGACTTGGTCTGGGTATAACTCAATTAAAATAAGGATAAAAAAGTACATTATAACTTATTAAACTCAACATTAAAAAAAAAATTCTAATGTAATATGATACTCTTTAATAAATAGAACTATAATATTTATAGGTATCCAAGATTAACTACTACATAAAAGTTTAAGTAGAATAGAAAAAACTAAAATATTTATTATTTTATTAAAATAATAACATTAATTAATATATTAACTCAAAAGTTACTATTTAATTTTATAAACAAAAGAAAATTAACTTTCTATGAAAAAAATATTATTCTAATATATATATATATAATTTATATATAATTATTAATTTATTTTTTATAACTTTAGACATCAAGTACTCTTTCCTCAAGAAAAAACATCAAGTAAAAATTAATAATATAAAAATTTTTAATATATACTAATATAATAAATAAATTACATAAAGATCTGTCAAGTCTGAAATATAAAAACACCGTTTGCCATTTTCAATCGGCCAAAAGCGCAAAAGTGCACGCTCTTGGCTAGGCTGCCAATTGCTATTCAAATATCCCAAACTCTGTGTAATGATTTGATATTTCGGATTCATACATATTACATAAAGGCCTTATCAAGTTAAAATTTAAATAGACATATCTTTTTAATTTATACTCAAAGTGGGGTAGAATCTGAATCCCTACTTAGCCGATTGACAGCCTCATATGGATTGCCATCGTTTATCCCATCGTTTCCCACGCTCGCATTTCGATTGCCCTCCAAAGTCCCGAGTAAAAGGCTGTTAAGCCCACTGACACACATTGTTCTGTTGGCCAACGTGGACCCTCCCCCACGCCATGTCATCCATGGCAATTGTTGCCGGTGCCCCCATATCACCCACACACCATTTCCTTCCCAAAATTATGACTTCCGTGGGTACAACTTGAAACCGTTGACAGGACTAGCTCAGGTTCGATCTGCAATTGAAGAGTCGAGCTTTTTTTAAGTTATGGCCTATTTGCCTTCCAATTTTAATTTTGAGCTCCAATATATTTTTTGATCGAATTCGAATTTATATAGATTTAACTTATTATAAGTTTAGTCCGAGTATGTATTAATAATAATAATAATAATAATAATTTATAATAATGTATTATAATTTATTAATATAATAATAATAACTTATACATAATATTATATATTATAACATAAGTAATTTATACCAGGAGCGATGGTCTAAATAGTTAGAGCTCTATTATCTGCCTTAAACATTAATGGGGCATACCGCTGATCGATGGGGTGCTATGGAATTGTGCCTAAATTGCCGGCCCATAGCGCTAATCCGACGGAACATGCCTCTTCTCACTTGGACTTTAGTAGTATTTCTCTAACGGGCTCAGTGCTTGCGCTGGTTGTTCAGCTTGTCTGATATGTTCACGAGACGAACACGCAATCCCGAACTTTGGGTAGTGGGGGCTGTTGATCTGCCATCTCTAGACCCACCATTTTATTTAAAAAAAACATAAGTAGTTTATATACAATATTATATATTATAACTTTATAGATTAAAATTTTTTATTGTTTTATATAAAAAAATTTATATATCATTTTTAAGATTTTGGTATATTAAAATTTTGTTTCAAACTTTATAATTATAATTTATAAAATTGATATGCATATATGTTTTTTATTTTTCTAAAGAGAGGGAGTGAGGACTTGAAAGATTTTTGATTCTACATAATTGTATGTTTATTTTTTCTTAAGAAAATGATCTTGATTCGATATATTTGTATATATCAAAAATAATATAATCATGAAAAACTAACTTCTTTTCATTATAAGTATTTATTGACATTTATACATATCCTTATCGATGTAAATTACTCTTTTTCTGTGTGCTAATATAAATTAATCTTATTACTTATAGTGACTATTAAAATATATATTTATTATAGCATTTTTATCTTCATATATTATTATATTGGTTCATACTATTAATTTATTTTTTTAATTATTTTAATTGAAATATCGAAAAACTATTAATGAATTTATTTTTTACCATAGAAAAATACTTAGCATCTTGCATGCATGTAGTTTGTTTAAAAATGCAATTAGTGGTGGAACTATGTGGAAACCCAATAGGGTCGTGGCCCCAAAGAATTTCAAAAATTTCATAATAGTATATATTTATAATACATATGCGCTCGCCTCAAATATGAATTATAGCCCCCAACTTTAACTGCACAAATATAAGAAGATTTGCATGAAAGTCAACAAAAAAATAAAGGTAGAAGCTTCCAAAAGAAGCTTTAACATAGGTTTAAAAAAAGAAGAAGATAAGTCTTAAAGTGGAAAAAAAGTGAAGTCGGAAGAAAAGAGAAGGGAAACCTTCAGTAACATTGACAGGAAAAACCACGCTCAAACCGACAATGCCAACAAGCAAAAGAGCAAAAAATTCGAGTTTCCTTCACTGCTTTAAGTATTCAAGAGAAAAGAGACAGGAGACAACAACAGGGGTCTCCACTTGTAATAAAACAACAAGAGTGGGTATTTGGTGGAGGAAAGAGAAAGGAGTTCAAACCACTCCTCTTTGTCTTCTTGGTGTGAGTTTTTATAATTTTATATTTTTTTCTAAAATATAATTATTATTAGCAAATTGTTAGTTTGTTTGCAAGAAGAGGGTTTGTGCATTTATGAAGATAATATTAGTTTGTTTGAATTGTGTTATTTTGAAGTTTATGTTACATTGTTATATGAATAGTTTTAAAAAGTATAGTTTTTATTTTGTTAATCTAATTTTTAGGTAAATTTTGAAATATGAGTAAATTAAAGACAATTGATACTTTCTTTAAGACAAAAATTATGTAACAATGGTCCTCCAACAAATGAAAGTTCTCCAAGTATTAAAATTCATGTTTCTAAATCTCCAAGACTTGAATCTAAAGATCATCCAAGTGGTTGTGCAGAATTACCTCTTGAAGGTTTCAAAATTAATAATTTAGAAAGGGATCGAGGAAAATGTCATTAAATATGGGATTATCCAGTAAATAAAAAGGATGAAATTGAAGAGTATATATAAGGATGAGGCCATGTGAAACATATTTGTGTGAGCATCTACTTTCAAAAGAGAAGCATCTACGAAGATTTCAATCATCTTGGTTTAAGAAATTTTCTTGGATAGAGTATTCCATTGAGGAAAATACTGCATTTTGTTTCCTATGTCATCTTTTTTTAATTCAAAACCTATTGTTCGCCATGGAATATATTCATCCACAGTTAAAGGTTTTAGCAATTAGAAAAAAAGGTTAATGCTAGAAAAAAAGTGTTATTTCTTGAATCATGTTGGTGAAGACCCATGTTCACTACATAATAATGCTGTGAAATGTTGTCAAATTTGATGAATCAAGTTCAACATATTGATAAAGTCATGAATGCACAAAGTTTGGAGCAAAAAGAAGGTAACTAATTACGAATTAAAACTTCAATTGATGTTGTTCGGTGGTTAACTTTACAAGAATGTGATTGAAGAGTTATGATGAAACATGTAGTTCAAACAATTGTGGTAATTTCCTTGAATTGATTGAATTGTTAGCTTTACAGAATGATATGGTGGCAAAAGTTGTATTGAAATATGCTCTGAAAAATGCCAAATATACTTCTTAATAGATCCAAAAGGAGATTTTATATGTTCTAGCAATTAAAGTCCGAAACAAAATTAGTCATGATATTGGAGACTCTAAATATAGTGTCATTGTTGATGAGCTCCGTGATGAATCTAAAAGAGAACAAATGGATATTGTTTTTAGATATGTCGATAATGGATGATTCATAAGAGAACATTTCTTTGATCTTGTACATGTCAAAGATACTGCAACAATTAATTAAAAAGGAAATATATTCTCTTCTTTTTCGGCATTATCTTTAGGACTATCAACGGGTTGGGTTTTTACCCGACCCAGCCCAATCTTGGCTTGATAAAGTCAGGTACTATTCACAATTTATACCCGTTCACCCAACCCGGACCCAGACCCTTTAATATCTCCTCTAAATAGGGATGTATATAGTACACTAATTTTCGAACCTAGTAGACTTAGGACTTTAATAAAATTTTAAATATATAAATATTTATATATTCAAATATTTAACAACTGTTATATATATTTTGATCAAACAGCTAGTTATCCACAATTCTGCATTTTCCCAAATCTCTAACCTAACCCTAACAATTCATTTTTCAAACTGATCAGTAATCGAGCCTCCCTCAGTGAACTCATCTTCTCTTTTCTGACCAGTGATTAGTAAAAATTTCACCCCAGCGGCTGTGTGTTATACTTCGATGACCATCCCTATCCTTTCCAGTGACTCTTGTTTCACCTCCCACCCAAGCAAAATACTTATTTGTAGCAAGCAAAAAAGACAGCTGACCCTTCTTTGTGCAAAGATGCTGCTTCCTTACTGCCCTTGACACCGTGGGTCTCTCTAGAGAAAGATTAGACTAGTGGCCCGCAACCTACTTACCCTCAATCGAAGCCGCCTTCTGTTACCTGCCACTTAAGGTATAATTTTGTTTTAGATTCTTTAATTGAAGGGTTTTGCTTCTTTAGTTGTAGATTGTATGTTGATTTTTGTTTATTGAGGTTGATTGAGTGTTGTTGTGATACTTGAATTCGACTAGAAAAACATTTGACATTTTTTTCATTTTTTCACTTTTCGAAGAGAGCATGGAGATAATTGATTTTTTTTAATCAATATAGAGAAAGCTTTTTTTAAAAAAGATTTTGGCTTTCACTGTCTCATAATAGTGACTGCTGCTTGTTCTAGTTTTGGGGTGGGGGAAAGGCTATCGCTTGCTAATCCTACAATTGATTGTTGACATTTTGATTATGACTTTGGCACATGAAATCTCTAGGAATTCCTATTTAATGAAAACGGGTTATATGGAAGTATCAGTCACTTCCTCTGCTGCCTATTAAGAATGGAGTTCACTTCTATGCCTTTATGATCTTTAAACTCTTAACCATAGCAACTATCTACTTTGAACCTTGGTCAAACTTCATGAGATTTGTTAAAGGCCTGGGTATAGCTCTCTAGAAAATCAGCTTACAAGGTCAACTTGTTTATGCTAATGTCAACATTAAGCAAATTATTTTCTAAACACACTTTTGTATGATCTTACTTGTAGAATCACACTCACTATTGATATTTGGACTTAAGAGCATACTAAAATTGTGTATACTTGTTTGATTGCTCACTATATCAATGGCATTTGGGAGTTGAAAAAGTAGATTCTTAATTATAAACATACTTCTTATCCTCATGAGAGTGCGGCTTTATTCTAATTCATTAATAATCTTATTTTGGATTAAAATTTGGACAAGAAGTTGTTTTCTATGGTTATGGATAATGCATCATCAAATGATTCAATAGTTAGACATTTAAAATCTTAGTTGCTTGATAAAACATGGCTTCCTTTTGGTGGTAATTTATTTCATGTTTGTTGCAGTGCACGTGTTATTAATTTGATTGTGCAAGATGGTTTGGCCGTTATTGGTGATTTTCTTGAAAAGATTCAAAAAACTTGCAAGTATTTGAAAAAATGTATATATGCCAACTAGAAATTTGAGTGTCCAATGCAACAATGTAAGTTGAAAACTAAGAAAAAAAGTGTCTTTGGACGTTCAAACTAGGTGGAATACTAATTTTTTTATGCTTGAGACTGCATTGCCTCTCAAAGAAGCATTTAACTGCCTTGACCAAATTGATAGAAAATATAAGCATTGTCCAACTAGGGATGAATGAAAAACTACTAGTGTAGTTCATGGATGTTTGAAGGTATTTTATGACTTCACCGCTTATTTTAGTGGTTCCAATTTTCCAACTTCAAATGTCCTCTTTCCTGATGTGTGTAAAATTCAACTTAAGTTGAGGGAATGGGAAAACAGTCAACAAGATTTTCTTAAAGTTATGACTGATCCTATGAGGGAAAAGTTTGAAAAATATTGGGAGGAATCTAGTTTAGTGTTGGGGATTGCGGTGGTGCTTGATCCTAGGTTTAAGATGGATTTGGTGGAATGATACTACAATACAATTTATAGTAATGATGCTTATTGGTATATTGAAAAAGTTAAGAGTACTTTTCAAAATTTATATATTGCGTATAGTGGACAAATAAGCTCTACAAGTGATGTTTTTGACGAAGATTCCATCTATGGGAATGACATCAGTTCAACAATTGATGACATTAACGCTTTTGATTAATGTTATAAGCAAGCTTGGTCCTCTTCAAGAGGCTGAAATAGAGCAATATTTAGAAGAACCTATATTTCGTAATTGAGATATTCAACATTTTTCATTGGTGAAAAGTAAATTATCCAAAGCATCTCGTCATAGAAATATAGAACATGATATTCTAACTGTTTCGACTACTACTGTTGTTTCAGATTCTGCATTCAATGTTGGGGGATGAGTGGTTGATGAACCACATGCATTATTACTTTTTGACGTGGTAGAGACATTGGTAATGACAAGTGATTGGATTGAATTTGTATAAGGAGAAGTAAGTGAAATATAAGTATTGTATTTTGTTTCTCGATCCTTGTTCATTCTTTTATTTTTCCTTCTATTAGTTAATTGATTTAATTTGTCTTCAGAGTTAGATGACATTGATGAGAGCATTTCTACATCTAAAATTGTTATGATAGATTGATTTTGAATTATCTGTAAAGTCTTTTATCATTAGCTAATATTTATGAAAAGTTATCAATATTTATATATTTTATTATTAGCTATTTTTTCTCATTAATCTCCTTTTTTCTTTGACAATGGCAACAAATAAAGAGTGGCATTGGTTATTTGTTTGGCATCTAGTCTTTCGTTCTTAATTTGAAAGTAGATTTGCTTATATTGTTTAATGTTTTGTGTTTGAGAAGTGACTCTTTGAATTTATTATTTTGGTTAATGCATTCCTCTAAGGATTGTATTTTCTTGAGTTCAAAGCATTGACTTTGTTGTTTTGGTTTGGTTAATAGTAGATTTTGTTGTACTTGAACATGTTGAATTTATTATTTTCTTGG
Source organism: Rauvolfia tetraphylla (assembly GCA_030512225.1). Taxonomy (NCBI): domain Eukaryota; kingdom Viridiplantae; phylum Streptophyta; class Magnoliopsida; order Gentianales; family Apocynaceae; genus Rauvolfia; species Rauvolfia tetraphylla. Next base: position 4,788,557 of record JAJQKT010000017.1, read on the forward strand.
GTTTAAGCCATGACATTTGAATTATATTTTATATTTATTAGAAATTTTTATTTATTTAATTATAATCGGGTCCACTTAGACCTGGATGGAGACCCTATAGGGTGGGGTACTGGTCTATCATATCCGGACCCTTCAGGTAATCAGGCCAGTTCTAGTACTATTCAGAGACTGTCGAATCGCGGACCCATTTACATGCCTAATTTTCTTACTATTCAAAACATTCATGTAGTACTGTCAAATAGGCCGGTCTGTTCTAGCCCTACTCGACCAGTCGCAGGCTGCCCTTAAACGAGACGGAGCGAGTTGACCTTTTTTCTCGTTGGTTGGGAAACCCCCAGCCCATCTCCATTCGCACTATGCCCGCGAGCTAAACTGGCCAGCGTGCGGGCTTGGTCTCTCTTTTTTTTCAAATTAACTTTTATGCTATACTTTTTTCTCTCTTTTTCTCTCTCTATCATATATGAGAATATAAATATATGATTAAGATAGAAATAATTTTTGGCCAATTACCAATTTTTTTAAATTAAAAATGATCATTAATTATAAACATCATTCCTAATATGAATAAATTTATATAAAGAAAATATTTAAAATAAAATTAAATTAATTAACATTAATTATAGGTATGATTAGAATGTGTGATACAACCAAATTTGGTGTCAAGATTGCCATACATTCTATTTTTCATAATATTTATAATGCAAAGGCAAGAAAAAAAAAGACTTGCCCTGCTTTAGCTAGTGAGATAAACAAATTGACCCACATTTAAATAAGTTTGGGAAACTAAACCCAAACCCATCTCTATTACGAGTCGAATGGGCTAACCCGCAGGCTAGAACCCGTCTTGACACCACTACATTTGTCGTCTAGGAAAAGTAAAATTGCAAATCTATTAGCAATTGATGAACTTGAAACAAGTAAAGGACTTGACCAAATTGTTACTATGAAGCGAGCAAATGATACTCATTGGAGCTCTCATTTTGGTTCCATTTTTATTTGATTAGGATGTCTGCTACAACTTGTTCTGCTCGAGAGAATATTATTGAAAATGGATTTAATTATTCTATGCCTGAGGATGCAATTACACATATTAAAAAATTACATCTTTTTAGTTATTTTTATCGTACATCTAATGAAGGAGATTATGGAGATTACATATGATCTTTAATTACTATTTAACCAATTAGATCAATTGTAAAGAGTATTTATGTCTATGCAAAAGTAATTCCCTGTAAAAAATAAGACAAAAAATAGTTATTGAATTAGACGTGATGTTAGACTTCTAAGTAATTATATATGAATTTTTGTTTGAGTTAAATTATATTAAAAATTATAAATTAAATTATTTGTTAAAATAAAAGTAAAATTTAAAGTAAAAAATAAAAAAGTAACTTTTTGTTTAAAAACCAAATTCACTTCTTCGGACAACAACGCTGACAAAGATATTCAATGTGCCTTAATTCCATCGTATATCCGCTTGCTGCAATCATTGATGCCTAGTGGAAGTTACTTTATTGTACTAAAAATTAAAAAGAAAAAAGAAAAATCAATTTATTTTTCGGACTCGTAATAGATTAGATGTAAAATAACTTATTTTTTAAAATAAAGAAAAGTAAATAGTTTCTGTAGAGAAATAGTAAACTAATTTCACGTGAATAGAGCAATAGAACTGTATATTATTCTTTTAATGTGCGTTTCCTTTTAACTTTTTCTTCTAAAGCAGAATAAAAAGGTTAGCATATGTGTGACTAGTGATGTCAATCAGACTTATTAAGTTAGGTTTTATAAAGTTTTAGTTCGGCCTAATTGATAGTGAATTAAAAAAATATGAGCCCAAACTCTACTCTTTTTTATATAATAAATAATATTTTTAATAATATAATATATATATATATATATATATATATATATATATATATATATATATATATATATATATATTTTACGAGGAGGACTGAAATCGAGCCGAGTTTATCTCAGTCTGAACTCGGCCCAAAAATTATTCTGACTGAATTTTTAATAATATGATCTCGCAATTAAGGTCCTATGTGTGACCTTCATTATGCTCATTCCGTTCCGTTATACTAATCACGATCCAATTATTATTTTTGTTCTAAAATATTAGTCATATTTATCTTTTGTAAATAAAATTTGCATTTTTTTCCAATCTACCCCTTAATTAATTAACACAACAATCCATTAAATAACATTTATTAAAGATATAGTAGTCTTGACTGAGGTTTTTAGAAGAACAGTCCTATGTATTTATTCAAATCTTATAAATTTTAAGATATAATTAAATAATATTTTATTTTTAAATTTTTTATTATAAAATTTTTTAAAAAATTATAATAAAAAATTTATATTAAATTTAATAACTAAACTCAAACCAAAAAACCCTCTTCATTCTTGGTTTTGGTGAAAAGTCATAATCATTGGAGAATAAAGAGGAAAGCAAAATGATTGTTTGATTGCTTTTTGTGACAAATTAATATTCACGTTTCTGTTTAAAATGAATTTTCACTTCTTATTAGAATATAAGGCAATCATATCTCGAACACCACGTCCCCACATCGAAAGGGCAATCATTTTGGATGTTTATCTTGAGCAACTGGTACCAGAGCATTTGCTTCAGCATTTGGTACCTTGTGGCTAGAGATGGAACTGGGGAGGGGTAGCCCGGGCCCTGCCTCCCACAGTCGTCCTGGTCCCAGACCTTTTCTGCTTCCTAGTATGGAATGAATCTCTATCCTCAGTCTAGCAGGAAAAAGCGAATCTCCGCGCTCAGCTGTCTCCTCTTTTATTTCCTTTCACTTTTTTTTTTCTTTTCTTCATTTTTTATGTAAATTTTTTTTTCTAGTGATAGCTCTTTTTATTTTTAAATTTACTTTTATATTTCTTAATATTTATTATAAGAAATAGTAAAACTTTGATTATTATATTAAAAAAATTATTATTGCTCGCAAGATTATTAAAGAAAATTAAAATTTTTTTAAGTAGTGAACAATAAATAATAAAGAAATTTTAAGTAATTATTTTTTTGTGTAAGAAACCTTTCATTAGACAATTGAATTTTTTTTAAAAAATATAAATATATACTCTAATTATATAGATGCACAAGTTCTATGTATGAATTATGAATTAGTTAACAAGTATTGGGAGAATAAATAAATAATTTTCATATATTGTTTAATAGTTGATAAGATTATATTATTATATATATTGCAGATGAATGGATAAAAGTATAAATATATACGTGTATGCGTGTATATGTGTGTATTTATGTGTGCGTGTTTAAAGTAATGTGTACTATATCTTCAAAATATATGTACAAATATAATATAAGTAGTAATTTTAGTTGGGAATAACCGGAGAAAAGAGGGAATGAACAAGGATGGACTGAAAAAAAAAAAGTAGAGACGGGTTGGGGCAAGGGCAAGCAGGCTGGGAGCAAGTTGAGGATAACCTCATCCTTGTCCCCACCCATCCTCGGTTAAACCAGAGATTCCCCGGCCTAGTTGAGCAAGGACAAGACGAGCCCCCGTTTGTGGCTTATCCTTTTGAAGCTGACATAAGTATCCGACGACTCGAAAGAGCCAGTAAATCAACCTTTTTTCCCTTTTATAAGAATCTATAAAGTAACCTTAATAATAGTTTCACCTAATAATGCAGAGGGAAAATTCACTGTTTTCGTCCCTTAAGTTTTATTCGACCGACTATTTTACTCCTCTGCAAACAATTTTTAGGGTTAATGCCAAATGTCCCCCTGAAGTCATGGAGATTTGTCAAATACATGGTTAATATTTATTTGGGAAAATTAGCCCCCCTCCTCCCAAATTCTAGCTTCTTAATTGTGACAATTGAACTTCTCATCTCATATTCTGGTAAAATCAATTATTGGTTTGATAGACAGATTATGTCTCAGTTGTTTTGAAGTAGTTATTTTTGTTTTATTTTAACCGTTAGAAATTTTATAACAAAATATGCGTAAGGATTTTTTTATATTGATTTTTCAATTGTTAAAATAAGGTGCAAATGATTGCTTCAAAACAATTGACACATGGGCCTAACTATCAAATTAGTGATTGATTTAACCAAAATTTAAGAGGAGAGGGTCAATAGTCACAATTATGAAGTTAGAATTTGGAAGAAAGGGGCCAATTCTAACAATTAAAAGTTCAAGCTCCTATTTGACAAATGCTCTTGACTTTAGGGGATGTTGGAATTAACCCTAATTTTTAATGTTCTCTATCTTTAGGGTTTTTTTTGTTCAAGAATTTTAGCCAAGAAAAGGAAAATGATAAAAAGACAATCAAATCCTTAGAAAACTAAAATTATGCATGTTGTTTGGCTCACTAAGGAAAATATTATAGAAATGAAAAATTATTTTTCGCAATAACAAGTGTTTTAAAGCATTACAAAGGACTGCAAAACATAGAAGGCATTATTTTTTGAGAAATCTTGAGCAATATACACAATCAATCTAAAAGTCATCCCAAATACCCATTACAAAGATTAAACAATCACCCATTTGCCTTACAATGCAAGCAAGAATCCGTGTGTGTTGTGTTTCCAGCCAATACAAATGCTCAACAATTATAAGAGTAAATTTCATGTTATTGGCCAAGGAATTCTCATCAAGAAAGCATAATACCCCATAAGCCCGACATTCACAAAACCTCTCCATTAATACGGTAACCAAATTTTAACCTCGATTAGGTAGGACTTTCATGCTTGTAACTTTAGGCTCAGGGAAAGTTTAGGGTGTCAAACGAAAGGTAAGGAATTCAAAGTCAAAGAAATGAGAGCTAAAGAGAAAGGAATGAGACATAAAACAAAAGCAATAACCCATATTAGCCACAAGGAATATCACCATTCCCCTACATTCAACCACAAACTCCTATTCTCTATAAAATCCCCTCACTTTGAATTCAATCACTTGCACACATTATGCTTCAACCCACACATTTTCCATCATCACCATCTTTGTCAACCCATAAATTTAACCTCAATCATGACAAAATTCACAATAATAATAATGAAAACATATATACATCTTGAAGGCATCAAGAAATGTAAGAAGCCTTCTCAATAATAGACAAATATATAACAATTTTTTTCACTCTTTTTTTCTCTTTTTTTTCTTTTTTTTCTTTTTTTTCGATTGAGATTTAATCCAATTCCCGATCATATAAGGTCATCTCACCACTCTTTTCTTTTCTTTTTCTTTTTTTCTATCATCTTCCATTCCACCCATTGTTCAAATTTCCACAATACCCTTTGCTATCTTAAGGGTAAAAATGCATTTAGCTCTCGCAAAGAAGGGTTAAATATAAAGAATGGAATTTAAAATTTGAAAGAAGGAAAAATCTAAATTATAGATTGAAACATGTATGCACAAAGGTTTCAAGAAAGGGTACTATGGTTAAAATAAAGAGTGGTGGCTAGAAAGGCTCAATCGGGACAAAGAAGGCCTATTACCATCATTTTAAGATCAAACTAAGGTTACTTACTCATTTTGCCTCAAGGCAAGTGAATGTGGGTTCTAGGATAAAATTTATGTTGAATTCTAAGGCCAATAACACAAGATTCAACTCCATAATCATCACAACAAAAGCAAAGTGGAAATGTGCTTAAATGATAAATTCCATACCAGCAAGGAATACAAGGGGTGCTTACTTAATCTAAGTTTAAGGTACTAGTTATGACTTTTAGAACGCTTGTATAATTACTCTTTGAGAAAAGATTAAACATGCAATTTTTAAAATACCTTGAAGATTCCAAAAATATAAACAAGCAAATTCAATGAAAAATCATAAAAATAGCCTACACTACTAAAGCCAACTCCCCCACACTTAAAACAACATTGTCCACAATGTTGGGGAAGAAACTCAAAAGACTAGAAATAGAAATTTAAAGTTCACTCCAAACAACCAAACACAAAAAGGTTAACAAAATGGTTGTTTCGTACGTGAAGGCTGGGCGAACCCATATTAGTAGCAAGTTGCACCTTCTATATACTACACAATAAGAATAAATGAGAGAAAGTTGGAAACCAGGACAAAATTAAAATTCAAGCATAAAAACATAGGAAGAAAATAAAGAAAGAGAATGAGAAAAAGAGAAAAGAGAACTCCCCTGATGTAGCGTTTATACACCACTTGCTCCACCACTAGGTTCGGAGCTAGCTCCTCTCTCCTCTTTTTTTTTAACACCTGCGAATAGTGCTGCAAACGGCGCTGTTTCACCTTTTTTTTTTAACCAAGACTACAAACATGCAACCACAAATTCAACAACTAATTTTAACAAAATAATAACTCAAGAACATAAAAATAACACCAAACAACACACAACATAAATTTTCACAACTCAAAACAATTAAAACTTGAAACTCAAAACCAAACTTGAAACTCAAAATTATGTACAGATGAATAGAAAGCATTGCAAATCACTTATCTTCCAGATCATGGAGGATTAAAGAAACTTTTTCAAGTCCCTTAGGATCCCCTCCATGATAGAGTTTGAGGCGATGAACGTTAACTTTAAATGTTCCTTTATCTGGATGTGCAACCTCCACTACACCATAAGGGTAGACCTTGTTTACTACAAACGGTCCTGACCATCGAGATTTGAGCTTTCCGGGAAAGAGCCTCAACCGAGAATTGAACAATAATACTTGATCTCCTTCCTTAAATTCTCGGTTTGGCAACACATGTTTGTCGTGCCATTGCTTCACCTTCTCCTTGTAAATTCGTGAATTATCATAGGCTTCTCTTTTCCATTCATCAAGTTCGTTGATTTGGAGCATTCTTTGCTTTCCTGCAATGTTAAGATCAAAGTTAACCAACTTGATAGCCCAATATGCTTTATGCTCAACCTCCACCGGCAAATGACAAGATTTTCCATAGACCAATCTATAAGGAGTAGACCCAATGGGAGTCTTGTATGCTGTCCTATATGCCCACAAAGCATCATCAAGCTTAACACTCCAATCCTTTCTAGTATGATCAACAATCTTTTCCAAAATTCTTTTGATTTCTCTATTAACGACTTCTACTTGACCACTAGTTTGAGGGTGATACGGGGTCGCCTTCTTGTGAGTAACACCTAATCGAAGCAAGACTTTCTCAAGTTATTGGTTACAAAAGTGGGTTCCCCTATCACTTATTATAGCTCTAGGAATGCCAAAGCGAGTAAACAATTTCTTCAAGAACTTAACAACCACTCTAGCATCATTTGTGGGCAAAGCTTGGGCTTCGACCCATCTAGAGACATAATCAACTGCGACCAAAATATATGTATTACCAAAAGATTTTGGAAAAGGACCCATGAAATCAATACCCCAACAGTCAAATACTTCTCAAACTTGAAATGTAGAGAGAGGCATTTCATGTCTTTTTGAGATATTACCTATCCGTTGGCAATTATCACACTTTTCAACATACCTTTGGGCATCCTTAAACAAAGTCGGCCAATAGAATCCCGACTCTAGTACCTATCTGGCTGTCCCATTAGCTTGATAATGACCACCGGCCGGACCTTTATGGCAATGCTCCAAGATGTCCATATTCTCGGGGTATGCTACATATCTCCTTATGATTTGATCTGCGCATATTCGAAACAAATATGGATCCTCCCAAAGATAATACTTTAACTCCGAAAAGAATTTCTTCTTTTGTTAAGGAGTCAAGTTCTTTGGTAAGATCCGACCTACAATATAGTTAGCATAATCTGCAAACCAAGGAGTGTGATCACTGTGACTTACAACCGAGTATAACCTCTCGTCAAGGAATGTATCATTGATGTCTTCCTCATTCAATCGCTCCAAATGTGGGTTCTCCAATCGTGATAGATGATCGGCAGCAAGATTTTCTGCTCCCTTTTTGTCCCTTATCTCCAAATCAAATTCCTACAACAAAAGTATCCACCGAATTAGTCTAGGCTTTGCATCATGTTTGTTAAGAAGATATTTGAGTGCTGAATGGTCAGTATAAACAATGACTTTAGACAAAATGAGATAAGGTCGAAATTTTTCAAAAGCAAAAACTACAGCAAGTAGCTCATTCTCAGTTGTAGTGTAATTCTCTTGTGCTTCCGTTAAGGTCTTGTTTGCATAGTATATTGGTTGAAAATACCTTTCTCTCCTTTGTACAAGTACTGCTCTTACTGCAAAATCACTTGCATCGCACATTAGTTCAAAGGGAAGGGTCCAATCGGGGGCAACCAAGATAGGAGACTGTATCAGTTTTTGTTTCAACAAATTGAAAGCAAAGAAGCAATTTTCATCAAACACAAATGCCACATCTTTTTCAAGTAAATTTGTGAGAGGTTTGGAAATTTTAGAAAAATCCTTTATAAACCTTCTATAGAAACCAGCATGACCAAGAAAACTTCTAATTGCCTTCACCGAAGTTGGTGGTGGTAATTTCTCTATGGTTTCTATCTTGGCTTTATCAACCTCTATGCCCTTGCTAGAAATCTTATGCCCCAAAACAATACCTTCTTTAACCATAAAATGACATTTCTCCCAATTCAAAACTAAATTGGTTTCTTCACATCTTTGCAAAACCATTTCAAGATTTTTCAAACAAAGTTCAAAGGAATCACCAAAGACAGAGAAATCATCCATAAAGACTTCCATAATATCCTCCAATAGACCTTCAAAAATAGCTAACATGCATCTTTGAAAAGTAGCAGGAGCATTACAAAGACCAAATGGCATACGACGGTAAGCAAAAGTACCATAAGGACAAGTAAAAGTAGTTTTCTCTTGATCTTCTGGGGCTATTGGAATGTGAAAATACCCCGAAAACTCATCAAGAAAACAATAATACCTATGACCCGCGAGTCTCTTAAGCATTTGATCAATGAAAGGTAGTGGAAAATGATCCTTCCGAGTGACATCATTGAGCTTCCGGTAATCGATGCATACCCTCCACCCCGTCACGGTCCTCATGGGAATCAACTCGTTTTTCTCATTGGGTACCACGGTCATCCCTCTTTTCTTAGGGACTACTTGGACAGGACTAACCCATGGACTATCCGAGATAGGATAAATAAGATCGGCATCAAGAAGCTTGATTACCTCTGCTTTTACCACTTACTTCATGTTTGGATTTAACCTTCTTTGGGGTTGCACCACTGGCTTGAAGTCTTCTTCCATCAATATTTTGTGGGTGCAAAATGAAGGACTAATACCATCGATGTCGGAGATTTTTCATGCCATTGCCTTTTTATGCTTCTTTAACACTTTGATGAGCTCTTGTTTCTATTATTTTTGTAAATTGTTTGCAATGATCACCGGAAGTTTAGAATTATCTGCAAGAAAAACATACTCCAAATGATCCGGTAACTTTTTCAGCTCCAACTCCGGGGGATCTTCAATGGAAGATTTCATTCTACTCTCTTTTTCCCTTTCAATCTTCTCAAACATCGTCCCTTTTGTTGTGAATGGGGATGACTCCAAATGTGCTATAATTTCGTCAACTTCATGCTGCCCCTCCTTTATTTCTTCACCTTGAAATAGAGATATTTCCAAAGGGTCATCAATCAATAATTCCTGCACATAATCGGAGACAATGTTACCAATAACATCTATCCTATAACAAGAATCATCATGATCAAAAGAATGTTTCATAGCCTCGGAACTTTAAAAATAACCTCTTCTTCTCCTACCCTAAGGGTCAATTTTCCTTCACATACATCTATATTAGCCTTAGCGGTAGCTAGAAAAGGTCTCCCTAAAATTAATGGTACATCAATATCCTCATTCATATCAAGTATCACAAAATCAACAGGAAATATGAATTTATCAACTTTCACAAGCACATCTTCAATAATTCCCCTAGGATACTTAACCGATCTATCTGCCAATTGAATGCTCATCCTAGTAGGTTTAGGTTCACCCAACCCCAACTTTTTAAACATGTCATATGGCAACAAATTAATGCTAGCTCCTAAATCTGCTAATGCTCTACCAATTGACAAACTACCAATAGTGCAAGGGATAGTGAAACTCCCTGGATCCTTTAGCTTTTGGGGTAACTTGTCTTTGTTCTGAAGAATGGCTGAACATTCCTTGTTCAATGTCACCATTGAAAACTCTTCTAGCTTTCTTTTCTTGGAAAGAATCTCCTTTAAGAATTTAGCATATCTTGGCATCTGCGAAAGAGCTTCAACAAAAGGTAAGTTGATATGCAATTGCTTAAAGAGTTCGAGAAATTTACCAAATTGTTTGTCCTTTTTCTCTTGTTGAAGTCGGGCAAGATATGGAATTTTGGGCTTGTATTCTGAAATTTCCTTTTTCTTTTGTGCTTCTTTCTTCTCAATCCTTCCTTCATCATCAACATGCAATGGTTCTTCTATCTTCTCTTTTTCTCTTTCATGCTCCTTTTGCTTTGGAACCTCCAATTCCTTTCCACTACTCAAAGTGATGGCTTTAGCATGTTCTCTTGGATTCGGCTCGATATTGCTTGGGAGCTTTCCAACTTGCCTTTTCCGAAACAAGCTTTCGCCAATTGGCCTATTTGATTTTCCAAGTTGTGAATAGAAGCCTCTTGGTTCCTTAGGGATGCTTCTTGTATTTGGAACCGAATTTCGGTTGCCGCAATAAACTTTGTCATTAATTCCTCAAGGTTAGACTTCACCGGTGGTTGAGGAGGTGGAGGAGGTTGATGTTCGATATTGTAGTCTACATAATTATCATTTTGAGCTTAAATTTATGTTAAATTTTGGTGTTTTAATCACCATTTATACTCCATTTATCTCTTATTTGCTTTAGGAGAGATTATTAAAGATTTGGAATTAAATGAAGCAAACAAGGAGATTTTGTACAATGAAGAGAAAAACAGAGAAATGCAGAGGAGAAACTGCCTGGTAGAGAAAGTTCCAGTGGGATTTTGACCTCCATGAAGATTTCAAATGCAAAAGTGGTCTTCTAGATAATTATATAAGAGATTCTGAATTTTTCATAATGGTAACATTTACATCAATCCAAATTCGTTTGGTCAACCTACATACAGTGCAAATTCAGTAATTCTGGATTTGATTCCAGTTTTGATACATTGTGGTGTAATTACCATATCTGGAGTTGTAGATGTCCAATGGAGGTGATTCAAAGCTCTATAGAAACATCAGAGTATTAGCTACAACTTTCATGAAGGCAAAAAATTCTATATCGTCCTATTTAATGCTCTGAATTCACCAATAATCCAAATGGTACCGTTTTGGCAGAAACAGAATTTTCTGCAATTGTTGGTTTCTTTTTGGGAGGTATATATATACCCTTTTAGGGCATTTGTAGGGACGGCCGTCTAGGGTTCCAGAGAGGAGAAAAACAGAGAGAAAACATCCCAAAACCTCTCCCAAAATCGTCAATCTTTGCAAGAGAAAACATGAGAGAAGATCAAATCTTTGAAGAAGGAGAACATCAATCTTGAAGATTCAAGCTCAAGAACACAACTTTCCACAACCAAGTTGGAGAACTCCAAGCCTTGAAGAAGAGAAGATTTGAGCCATGAAAATGAGAAATTCTTACTCTTTCTTTATTGCTTTATGTTCTTTAAATTGTAATATGTTGATGAGCTAAATTATTGAATACTTGGATGGTTATGAACCCTAGTTATTATCTATGTGAATGATTGGTTTTCTTGGTTGATTGAATTCCGAATTCTTGTGGATTGTTTGTGGGTTTGATTGTTTGAATTGACTCAGCTATTAATTGATTCATAATATGGATTTATTCACTTGGAATTGAGAAAGGAAGGGTGAAATAGACCATATACAAACAATGGGGATGATTAGGTAATTAGAGATAGAAACCTCAACATCTTATTGGTAATTAGAGAAATCTAATTTGGGGGTTTGATTGCTTGAATCAATTCAGTTGTTGATTGACTCATAATCTGTATTTTTCACTTCGAATTGAGAAAGGAAGGGTGAAATAGACCATACATAAACAATGGGGATAATTTAGGTGACTAGAGATAGGAATCTCAACATCTTCTTGGTAATTAGTGCAATCTAATTGAAAATTCACTAATGTAAATGCATTTTTAGGTTGAATTGGTTAGGAAGAGATTTCAACCAATTAATCTAAGAGTAGAGGACTTTCATCTAGAGATAGAGTGAGTTCTAATTTAGGAATTTCATCAAACATAAGAAGGGGAATTCATTAACCAAGAGACTTTTCTATCACATAGGTAATTCTAGGGGAATTTTCCATTCAAGTATTACTCTCTCAATTGAAATTCTCTTGCAAACTAAAATTTATATAAACTGAATTTTTCTGTTCAAGTTAGATGTTCATTACTAATAGTGTGTTTCTATCATATTTACTAGCAAATTTGATAGGCTAGACAATAGAGTGAAAAGTGAGTAATGGTATTTGATCATCCCTGTGGATACGACATTTAAATTACTTGCCATTGTACTAATCATAACGATAGGTGCACTTGCCTAGTATTTGTGTCCAATTGTTAGAGATTGTGATAAAATTAAGTATAAGGGCACGCAAAACAACACAAGTTTTTGGCAAGCAATTTTTGTTTTTCTTCACTAAAACAGAAAAGAGAAAAAAAAAACAGAACAACAACTTAAACAAAACAAAAACAGAGGAACACAAACAAAGTACTTCAATTCACCAATAACTAACAAAATTTTAAACAAGAAAATAAATGCTAATACTAGTGACAAGTATTACACAAATAACAAGAAAGTAATTTTTCTTATTTGGTTTGTTAAGTTTTCCTATGGAAATGAAAAAGTAAATAATACATTAATATTTTTCAAAAAAAAAATTCCCCCTAAAAAATCATCTTTAGAAAAATAAATAACACATTAAGATTTTAGTTAAAGTAAGGAGTAACGTTGTAATCCATATTAAAACTTTCAGTAAAGGGCTAGAACAAGCAGTTAATTTGCTTGCTCAAAAATTAGGAGCAGGCTTGTATTCGAACGCGAATGAACTAGTCATCTAGTTTTCGAGCTCAATTCATTTAATACTTAAGCACTATTCGAGTTCATTCGATCAATGTTTCAAGCGTGAAATTTTGTTCAAACTTGTTCATATATTTGTTCGAAAAATTGTTCCTTTTCAACTCATTTAATTTTGTGAGTGGTTTGAATTATTCGAATAGTATTCCAGTTCGAGTTGTTTGAATAAAATAATAAAAATAAATAATAATCAGTAAATCATAAAGTAAGAAAATAAATTTTAATATATTATTATAAATATTACACAAAATATATATTATATTTTAATTTAAAAATTTATATAAATATAAATTTTGATATAAATTTAAATAATATTATAAAATATATGAATAATAAATTTATTTATATTTTTGCAAATGTTCGAAAATTATTCTTGAATAAATTTGTATTCGTTCAATTAATAAAAGAACTATTTTTGGTGTTTGAGTTTGACTGAAATACCAAACAAACGAACACTAATCGAATACAAAGAAGCTTTGTTTGTAAATGTTCAACTAGAAAAATAGTTGTAATTGAGAGTTAAATTTGGTTTCCAGATTGCACTTATGCTTGGATCAACTTTTCCTTGACATTTCCCTTTTCCTTATACTTTTGTGTAAAAAAGTATTTTAAACACTTTCTATTAAAATTTTCTTCACTAATTTCTTTTATTTTATTTTTTTCGCTACCAATCAAAAAAACTATTTTGTAAAAAAAGTGTTTTCTTTTCCACAACAAAATCTTTGAACGAAACAAACCCTTGAAAGTAATATTTGCACTAATGAAGCAAAGAAAAGTTTGGCGCTCTCAGTAGGAAAATTTCATAATTACAGGAAGAGCTTCAAGCAACTCATATGCCCTTTAGTAAAAGTTGAAAATCAACTTTGCAAAAAGTTGGAACGTCTTTTTGACCTTCAAAAGCAATATAGGCGCACTAGATCCAGAGCTGAATGGATATCCGAGGGCGACAGAAATACGATTTATCTCCATAGCCAGTCCTTTCAACGAAAAAGAAAAAACTTGATTTCCTCACTTGAAAATAAGAATGGCACTATTTTATCGTTGCATGCTGATTTGGTGGGTGAGGCGTCCAATATTTCCACACTCTTTTCACCTCAAATGCAAAATAATCAAACCTTCCTGAGGGACTGAATTTATAAGCAACTTCGCGAGTATGCAATTGCCAAACTCAGTAAGCCATTTACCAAAGAGGAAGTTTCTGTCGCTTTATAAGATATGCATGGTACCAAAGCCCTGGGACATGATGGTTTGCATGCATGTTTTTTACAAAAGGCATAAAATAGGCAATAGAGTGACTAGAATGGTTTTGGATTTTCTATATCACGGGGGGGGGGGGGGGGATATGCTGGGATTAATGATACTAGCATGGTATTAATTACTACAGTTAAAAATCCCATTAAGGTACAGAGATTCGACCTATAAGCTTCTAGTCATTCACATGAAGCCTTTTTTATCCTCGGTGCTTAAGATGAACCAAAGTGCTTTCCTCAAAAACCGATTAATTACCAGCATGCTATCATGGCATTTGAAGCTTTTCACTCAATGCAATATAGAGCTCATGATAACTTTTGTCATTTTGCACTTAAGTTAGAGATGAGCAAAGCTTTCGATTGAGTAGAGTGGAGGTATAGGGGTGAACATTATGCAAGAAATGAAATTTCCTTCACATTTTATTCGGCTTATCATGACTTGCATTACGTTTGTCTCTTACTCTGTACTTACAAATGGAGTTCCATCACAAACTTTTCGGCCCTTAAGAGGAATTACCCTCTCCCACCTAATACTTTTATCGCTGAAGCTTTTCTGCCATGATTAGACAGAATAAGCGTACTAATTAATGGAATTATCTTTTAGCGCTCAAGTACCCACTTTATCTCACTTGTTCTTAGTTAATGATAGCATTTTATTTAGTGGGGCTGAACTCTAAAGTGCCAACAAGATCCAGAACATTCTTTCTGAATATGAACAGCTTTTTGGGTAACTGGTAAATTTGGACAAATCCCTCATTTATTTTAGCAAATTTACTCCCACTACTATTCAAACTCAGATTGTCACTACCTTGGGGTTAAGTTGGATTAAGGTGGGGGTACAAATTTAGGTCTGCCCTTTATCGTTAAACGCTCCAAGAAAGCCACCTTCTCTTCTTTAAAAGATTGGATTTGGAAAAAATTAAGTAATATTTTCACCTTGTTTCATGGTAAAGAGTTCATAATCTCTAACTAGCATGGCAAGTTTAGATTCTTTAACTTGATTAGTTCCTTCATGTGTAATTTGAAGTAATCTCCACATGTCATGAGCAGAATCACATCCACTAACTCTATTATATTCAGTAACATCTAAAGCACAACTTAATATATTCATGGCTTGATAATTTAAAGTCATTTTCTTAGAATCATGCTCATCAAATTCATCTGTGGACTTGGGTACTGAGGTTATTCCATCAGCACTCATTTTCATTGGGACATAAGGACCTTTCTCAATTATGTTCCACAAATCAAAATTAATAGAACAAATATAAATTTTAACTCTAGATTTCCAGAAAGTGTAATTTGTTCCATTAAACAAAGGTGGTCTATTTGTGGAAGATCCTTCTAGGTAAGGTAGGTTTGACATATTAGCCATAGGATCTTTGTCTTCTAGGTTGTTAAACCACACACAGAAGTTCTAGCTCTGATACCAATTGAAATACCTAAGAGGGGGTGAATTAGGTATTTGGCTAATTTTCGCAAACTTAAACCTTTTATGCGTTTAGACCAAGAATAAGTTATATAAGCTAATTATAGATAATTGATAGCAAGGCAGTAATGAAAGCAATAGCAAAGAACTCAAACAATTTATAGTGGTTCGATCCTCAAGATCTACATCCACTACCTTAAGCTCACACTTAAGGATTTCAACGAATCTACTAATTGCTCAGGTTTACAAATTACAAGAGAGGTTCACCAAACTATGGTTTTACACTCACAACCTCTTCTAGTAATGTTTACAATACAAGGCTCACCACAAACAATGGTTTTATATCTTAAACAACCTTGAATCACACTTTCAAGGATCACACTTACCTAAAGGGTTTTATGTTATCAAGATAACCTTGCTAGAGCTAGTAGATTAACACAATTGAATAAGTAAAGAAGAATGTGTAGAAGTTACCACTTGATGGTAGATATTACACAAATTTGCACCTTCACACTTTGATGTCTTTGGATTGATCAATTGAATGCACAAGACATAAGAGAGCTTAAGAAATGTTTGCTAAATGCTTTTGAATGCTTGGAGTTTTCAAGATTTCAAGAGTTACAAAAATTTGCATGTTTATGGCTTTTATAGAATTTGAAAATCTGTTAAAACGTTCATAAAACGGCTAGTAACGGCTAGTTTCAGAAAATTCGGACGACCGAATTTCTTGGCTGCGTCCGAATCTTCGTCCGAATTTCTCTGGATGAATAGTAACCATGCTGAGAACAAAAATTCGGACGACCGAATTTTTTTGCTGCGTCCGAATCTTCTTCCGAATTTCTCTGGAAGAACAGTGACCAAGCTGAAGGCCAAAAATTCGGACGACCGAATTTTTTGGCTGCATCCGAATCTTCTTCCGAATTTTTCTGGAAGAATAGTAGCAAACTTTTGCTACAAAATTCGGACGACCGAATTTTTTGAAAGCATTTTCAAACTTTGTAAAATCATTTGAGATATAACTTCAATGAGTTTGAAAAACATTTGATATATATAGAAAACTTATTTAACTATATTTAGGCTTGAAAATATGAACATATGAAGTTTACAAACATATCTTATAAAAAGATTCATTCAAAGACTTTTAAGATCATAAGATTATTTTTATGCTCTCTTATGCATTCAATGATAATCAAGACATGCAAGTGTAGAGTTTACATAGAAATTTACCTAAAAGTTAAATGCACTCTACACTTCAAGTCTTCAATGCCTTTTGATCATCTTTAGAACAACATTCTTCAAACTTCAAATACTTGCTTAAATGAAGTTGTTCAAATCTCTCTCGACGCCGAGAATTTTTTATGACCTGCTTTTTACACATCTCTCGTTATTTGGGACCCATCCTGGACTTGAACCAGAGACCTCGCCCGTGAAGTAGGCCCAAGCACCACACTACACGTATAGACGCAAACCCCCCTCGTTACCGTACGTGCGACTCTCACAAGCGCATTAGTCTTTGAAGCAAATTTCTGATCCTACCTAAGTGAGCTATCGGAAATTTTTCCGCCGCCCCATGCTTCTTCTTTCCAGACTCGGGTCAGGGATCGATTTCAACTCGGAGATAGCCAGGTCTATCAAAGACGGCTAGGGCAGGAACAGGTTAATAGCTAGGTATAGGTTGTTAAAGGGTGATAGAATCCATGTATGATTTCCATGGTTTTTACACCATATAATCGGATTTCGTCCCGCCCAAGAGCGGATTCGATAGCAGTAAGACCGCTTACGCTTACACCAACAGCAGGTAGGCAAAGGCCAGTATCTCAAGGAAGGCGCGAAGCCTCTTGAACTTTTGCTTCAAAGCAATGAGACTTCATACTTCTCAATTTACAAAACCTATCACACAATAATCAAACATTTTAGTCCTCATTAATATTTGTCATTAATCAAAACTACATAATTTGCCCTTAGGGCTAACATTTACCAACGGGGTGGTTTTACTTGATGTGAACTTTTAAAAATTTATTTTATAAAGATTATAATTGCTAACAAATCCCTAGAAAACCCATCTCAAATATGTGTCATCCCTAGCAAATCCATCCCAAATATCTCCTAAACAAATAAATCTTATAAGAAATATATGTAAATTAAATAACGTGCCATCCTTCATAAAACCGTCGCAAGTTCGTCATAAATAATTAAAATAAATTGCGTTAACTTTTAAAACAGATTATATCAATATGTTTTGGAAATGCCTTTGCAATGGAAGTAAAAAAATCTAAATAATCACATATGTCTAAAATTTTTAAGACTATATGATATATTTTATTTTCTAAAAAATAATTATAAATAAAAAATTTAACAATTGAAATATAATATATGTAGACTAGTATAACTATTTTCTATTTCCAATTTAAATGTAGGAATACTAATAAAGAAAATAAGTTGTTAAAAATTTATTTCCTAAAAATTTTCATCCATAAACGAAATTGTCTTAAATATAGCAAAGAAGCACTTTTATGTTTCAAATATCTAATATTATACTCATTAATTTTTTTGAGTTTTAGTTTATTACTTAAAATCTTGTATCTTTGAACCCATTATATTTTTAAAATAACATATAGACGCAAAATAATTTTTATAATGTATATTTTATGTATCTTTCTAGATGATTCGCTTATTGAGAAAAAAATGTATTAATATATGATTAGATCTACGACATATAAGTATGACATTGAATTTCTATAATATTATATTTCTTCATCTTTGATGTGATTAAAAATGCTATTAAGAAAAATATAATAGTTTACTTTAATAAAATCATAAAAGAAATTAATGAAATACACGAAATATGTATAAATACTTTATAATTTAAAGTTAATTTTTTAAAATTTTATAGTTTTTCATTTTTATAGCTTAAGAGGTCTAAATTTATTTTTTTAAGAATTTGGCAGACTTTTCTGTGCCTTTTGAACGAAAACTATCGCTTTAACTATATTAACCATATTTTTATTTTAATTTTTACAAAAATGAAAGTAGGCTTATGGTTAGTCTCCTCTTGTTGAGCTTTTCATATTAAGCTTTTCATATTAAAGAAACACATGCCCAAACAAGGAAGCAAACGAATAGAATTCAATTCATTTGCAGTATTGAATGAGTGGAACAAATACCCAAATATACCTTCTCGAATACCTTCAGTTCACAGCAAGAACAGAAGAGAAGGCCAAAAGCCTTTTCCCATGAGTTGAGGATTAGAGGCCAAATATTCCCTCTTCCCTTTCAAACGTCAGAAACAGCAGCACAAAACAAAGGAGGATATTCGACATTAGAAGTCCACATGGTACCAAGTTCTTGAAGAATTACAGGGATATAGTGTTGCAATAGAGAACTTTTTCAACTGCTTTTAAAATTTCAATGCACCATTTGGTTGTTCATTTCTCGGAAATTGGCAGATTTTCTCTTCATTTCTGTTATTCCTCTTAAGAACTATTGCATCTTTCACGATTTACAGATTCTTTTTGATATTGTATATCTACTTCATTTGCTGCCGAAGAGTTTTACAAGTTGGCAGTCATTGAATGTCGAAGGTCTTTTTGTACTTGTGTGGAAGTATATCTGGGTAGTTGCCGCTACTTTGATGAACATTGTAACAGAAAGCAAACTCAAGTGTATAAAAAAAAAAATATGCTAATAGTGTATAATTCTGGATGTTGTTTAATCTTGCTTATAAGATATTAACTTCTGATATACATTACAGCCCATTTATTCTTTGAAATAGGTATTGAGGGTAGCATGTTACAAAATCTCTTGTTTATTTAATTCTGGATATATAGACGATTAAATATTTATAGACGATGATCATCGATTTGTATCTCACAAAATTATACTAACATCCAATTTATAGGATAGGTGTTGTAACATTTGTGGCGATATAGGTGTCGTTGAAGCAATTGTTACTTGCGTTCGGTGCAAAAGTTCCCTTGAACACCTGTAAGATCTCTCTCTCTCCGGCGGGTTTAGTATGCTGATAAGTTTATATTTATTTCTACCTACACAATCATTGCGGTTGTTTTCACAAGTCTATACCAGTCCGCATGCACAGAGATGTGCTTAATTAATCTCTACCTCTTGTTAACAGTGAGATTTATCAACCCGTTTGCAGCAAAATTCTTATGCCGACCACAGTTTTCTGAACCTGTTGTATGAATTAATATAATAAATGCTCAATATTAGCAATGGTTTATCCTCATCTCATCGTGTAGTGTACTTTCTTTTTTACTTTTTTGCTCAATCTCATCAAATGGTTGTAGAATTGTATATTCTCAATGTTGCAATTCTTTGATGTATGCTATATTGGTTGTGCCCTTACTTCATTTTTTCTGATTAAATGCCTTATGCTTATGCGTGAATTCTTGGTTCCATATTACGCAATTAAAGTGCGATATATATGTATCTATATACTTCCGATATCCACTCCTCATCTACCAGTTACTGCATGCGAACTTACCGAGAGGATTATCCTGAAAGCTGGTGCTGTGAAGAGTGTGAGGACATGACTGAAACATCATCTTTGAACAGCCCTGCCAAGCTTCAATGTGATTCTGCATGTCCCAATGAGCCGCCAAATGATTTTAGGCTGAATCCCTTGGAGCGTGAAGAGAAAAAACAAACAGGTAAAGTGGAGCCTCTTTCGCCAGAAGAAATTATCATGCCTGTTGGAAGATGAATCTTTGATCTGACCTTGATCTACTTGGATATTCTGACAAAAGGTGATCAACAGATGAGGATCTATCCCCAAGAATCCTCCGAAGCCTAAGTTAGTATTAGATGAAAGAATCGAATGAATTAAGTAAACGGTAATTACAAGTATTTATAGCAAAAGATTTATGTAACTAAATACTTATTGGAGAGTACCTTTCTTTGAACACTATTTCTATTGGAAATAGGCTGACCTACAGGGCCTTACTTCTACCATTAAGGTATGAATGGGTGGTTGGACCATAGATGAATCCCAACTCCATCATCTGCCAACCGTCATGACCTTTCAGATGAGGTCAATTCTCAGCTCTCTTTTGAGGTAGATTTTGAAATCATTTTATAAGAAATCGAGAATTACCTTTCAGCTCTTTATCTTTTCAACATTATTGTCGTTGCTTCAGACAAACCCTTAGATCGTAATGAGCTATTGATCAACCAAGAAAACTATCGTCCTTTCCTTGTGTCATTCTTCATAAATACTTCTAACCAATATTCTTGGTGTCTAGTTATTCTTCGAATCCTCAACCATCCAATGAAGATAACTCTCCCTCCATTCACTCCATAGTCATTTCTTCTATTGAAAGTGGCGATTTAAGTTTTTCTTTAGTAGAGTCATCTTCCTCCAGTAGCAAAATTTGCACACTTGGTTCCCAGAAAAATGGCTTTTCAACCATTCCTTTAGCAGTGAATATTCAGCTAGCACTACAAGAAAATGCAGTATTAGTGATGTACAAATTCGTCGCTAATTTGACATAGCGACGGATTAGTAACAGAAAGCTCCGTCGCAACTAATACAAGCGTTGCTAATTGCGACAAAAACCTATTGCACTTACAAATTAGTGATGGATTTACGTCGGAAAAATTTTGGTCAAAGCTATAGCGTGAACTTCTTATCGACGGATTTTGCCAAATTGTAGCAACAGAAAAATTAAATAAAAATTTTTAAAAATTAAAATTGGTTGATAATTCCTTACAAATTAGCGACGAATTAGAGATGAATTTATTTTTAAATATATTAATATTTAATTTTCTTAAGAATCTATCGCAAAATTCATTGCTAATTTGTGAGTAATTAGCCACACGATTTGATTTTCTAAATTTGGTAGATATTTTTTCCTTTGTTAATTAGCAACAAATTAGCGACGTACATTTATTTTTTTAAAGTATTTCAAATTTTTATTCCTGCTCAACTTTGTCCCTCGCAAATTGGTTGCTAATGGGTCACTAATTTGCAATCGCTTAGCTACGATTTTTTTGCATTTTTAATTTTTAAAAATAATTTTTGTTGCTAATCCATCTAATCCATCGCTATTTTAAAAAATTTAAAATATTCCATCACTAATTTTTTAAAATTTTTAAAAAATATATTTTAAATAATTATATACAATTGCTTTGTAAAAATTCGAATAAAATCCTAGATGAGTGAGTATGTAGGCGTAATCCTGCATAATACACCCATAGAAAATGGAAAAGAAACCAAATAATAGAAGGAATCAAGAAAACGATGGCATTTTCTTAATGATTTTGAAGATGCACTTAACCCCCTTAAAATCTGGAAAAGAACAACCATGGACCAAAAGCCTATGCTAAGCGTTTACTTATTATAACCCAACGCTCATAAAAGGGAATGCAGAATAAACCGAAATAACTCCACCAAAAAGAAATAAATTTCAGTTCTAATTCCTTTTGCTTGCCCTTGAACGTGTACGTTTGTCACTTTGATTGGAGGATCACTCTGTGCCTACACGACACGAAGCCTAGTGCTGATCCATCAAATAACTACTGTCCTTGTCAAACGAGAAATCACCAAGAATGCTCTGAATAGACAATGACTCTATTATCATTTTCTTTGATTATATTTATAGCGAAAAGAGGTGTAATAAAGATTTACTGCAAGCTTTCGGTTTATTATGGATTACGAAAAGGCAGTTTCAGCTGGGAAATTCAAGTATAAATTAAATAATCCTAAGTACCTCCATTATATGATTTGCAGGGAAAGGCCACTGAGCCTGTAAAACAGGGAGAAACCCAAGTGAATAATCTCACAGGAAAATAGATCCACCACTTAAAAACTCATATGGGATATCATACCACCTTGTCAACAAATGTCATTTGCAATTCGCTATCAGCCCTATTAGTGGAAAACTAGGAAATGAACAAAATTAAACCTTGGCTGATATTCCATATATAAAACATGAAACACAAGTAGAGGAGTAATGTTAAAACTGTTCAGGCAACTTGTTCCTCAAGAATTTTATGCACCAGAAGAGATCGGTGGTTCCAAGGAATCCTCTTATAGTTAACAAGGAGCGCTACTAATGCATTAGCGTCCAACCTGAGTTGAACCATTGTCAATGAAAGTGACAGCTCTTGAACCAGTGCTAATTAGTGATGGATTAGCGATGAAAAAATAATTTAAATATTACAAATAAAATGTTTAAATTATGAATTATTTTTGTTACTAATCCGTTGGTAATTAGCGATTGAAAAATAATTTAAATATTAAGAATAATTTTTGAAATTCTAAATTTCTTCCGTTGCTAATTCGTTGCTAATTAGCGATGAAAAAATAATTTAAATGTTAAAAATAAAAATTTTAAATTATAAATTAGTTTCGTCGCTAATCCGTTGCTAACATAAGTACAACATAACATACATATGTAGCATATATGTGCAAAAATAGGCACAGATATACATCAATAGAAGAAATGATAATTAATATATATATATAGATACTTTAGACTATAAGTAAATATCAATTAAAAAAAATAGAGCTTAATAAATTAAGATTTAAGATAAGTGAAGTCAGATTAAATTAGTATTTAGGAAGAATTTTTCTACTTTTACTAAAAAGGTCGTTACTATTTTTTATTTTTATTTTTAGGGAGAGATTAAAAACTTTTGTTTTTAATATTTAAAAATACTATTCCGTCGCAAATCCGTCGCTAATTATCGACAGATTTGAGACGAAAAAAATTAAGAAATAAAAAAATTATTTTAAATATTTAAATTTTTTCCGTCGCTAATTAGCGACGGATAGGAATAAAAAAATAAAAAATTTATATTAATTTATAAATTAGATTTAATAATAAATATATTTATATTGTAATATATTATTTAATAATTTAATAATATATAATATATTATTATTAGTATAATACTATATGATAACAAAAATTTATAATATAAAAATATTATATGATGAAATAAAACACAAAAGTGACTTGGCCTAACATCGTCCAACTATTAGAGAACAAGGGTTCAAATCTCTCTTTAAGTAAAACATAATATTTAATGGAATTAAATTCGGATTGGGCTAACCCGATCCATTGGAGCCGAATCGAGCTAACCCGATCCACTGGTGCCCAATCTGGTTGGGTTAGCCCAATTCATATTATTTTTAAAATTTAATTTCAAAATTTTTAAATAAAAATTTTAATATTTTTTATATTATTAATTTTTAAATTAAAATTTTACTTTTGGACAAAATCGAATCGGGTTAATCCGATCTACATTATTTTAAAATTTTTATTTTAAAATTTTTTATATAATAAATTATATTTTATTTTATTATTTATTTTTAAATTATAATTTATGTTCGTCTCAAATTCGTCGCTAATTAGCGACAAATTTGCGATGTTTTTTCTGCAAATAATTTTTACAATTAAATTTCGTAGAATTAATATTAATTTTTTATTTTTAAAATTTAAATATATTAGTATCCGTTGCAAATCTATCTCTAATTACCGACGGAATAATGATGTCGTCGCAATTAACGACTCTTTATTTAGCGAGGGAATTTTCTGTCGCTAATCCGTCGTAAATTGTAATTAGCGACGGATATGTCTGTCGCTAATCCCATGTTTTCTCGTAGTGCACAAATACGTTGCTAATTAGCGGCGAATATTGATTTTGTCACAATTTAATCAATTTTATCTACCTGTAGCTTTTCTGTCGCAAAGTTATTACGGATAATCCGTTGCGAAATTTGTGTTTTCTGGCAGTAATGGGTATGTATAATTTCCTTCATGGTAATTTATCCAAATTTTGTAGAAGAGGTTTTCATGGGAACCAAAAATTGAAGCTGCAACAAGGAAATATTTAAGAAACTTAGAGCTAAAAGCACGCACAATATCCTCAACAAAGTTAAGTCTAGAGGAAAAGCAGAAGAGCATTGGCCATGAGAGGAACGCTAACAACTGTCTTGAATTAATAGGTCTAACCGTATGACTTATCTAAGTTATATCTTAAGGATGAGTTTTGGTCGTCTTTAACACATTATCGTGATGTGTTCTTTATTTTTTTAATTTTTTACTGAATAATAACGCATTATAATAATGCGATACTTTTTGAATCCTTTGAACCTGCGGCAATGTGGATGCATTATCGTGATGCGTTCAATGTTAATGTTACCAAAACTGAACTGTGAACACAATATGATCATGTGTTCATTTTCGGGTTCAGAAATTTCCAGAGAAGTCCCGTTTTCTCTTCCCCATCACTATCCTTCCTTTTGTATCCACTCCACCGATCTTCTCTCTCTCCACAGATTTTCTGTCGCTTGGAAGCCGAACGCCGGCCATAAGATCAATGAAACCGTAAGTCCATTAATCGTCCTCCTTTGTTTTCCCTCTTCCTCCTTGATAAAGAGAGATGTTCGACAAGCTTACCATACTCTGTGTATTGGTTAGTTTCTGTCTTGATATGTTTGGATGAATTTCTTTTTGAAATTTAATTGGCCAATTTGGTGTTTTCCTCCTGCTTCTTTGGGTACTCATTCTTGATTGTTTCTTGGATGAACTTTTATATTCTACAGCATGCGCTAAGGAGAATAATGTATGCGCCAAATGTTCTTGTGAGGTTGGCCTAATTGTTGGAAGGTATAGAAATTTCCTTGTGAAGGTGAATAAAATCCATACATTTCAGTTAAATGATGAATTTTTTGCATTGCTTTGTAGTACATGATTACGTAAGAGCATGGGTTGAATGCGTATATTCACAACCATAGACATATTATAGTATGCAGTTATGTATTTCAAGGCTTTGAATAGTTGTTAGTTCATTTCGAGGACCTTTTAGAAGTTGAGGTTGCGCAGAAGACACTGGAAGAGGTTTGCAATTCAATATACTTTAAATCCTTCCCCCCAGTATTCAATATTGTGAATTTGTGATTCGTCCTCGAAAATTTTGAGCATGTTTTAATGGTGACTGGCCATGAATTCTAGAGAGAGGGATAGGAGGACACTGCTACTGCTGTAAGAATTTAAAACTTCTGCAGTTTAATCTGAATATTATAGATATATTTACAGGCCTACAGAACCCAAATCCAAACCCTCAAGGTTTTATATAAGAGAAGAAGCTCTGGAGAGTCAAACGGCTAGATACTTGAAAAAAATTTTAAAAAGGGAGGGGGGAGCCTATCTTAAGTCTTGTTGCCTCAACTCTTTTTTTCATTTTTCTCGGCCATATTGTTGCAATAGACGTTAACTTAACCCAGTCGTTAGCCAATCACCATCATGATTAGGTACTAACCTTTGGTCTGATATGATTAGTCCTTAAAATTTAGATATTGTGATAAAATAATATTGTAAAACGATGCCCATAAACAGTTCTGTGAAAATATAATGAAGAATCAAGGATTAAGAGCAAAAAAGAAAATTTATCAAATATAATTTAGAAAGAAGCAAGGGGAATTGAAGGAATGTAGTTAATTGGGATTCCGCAAATCTACTGCAATTCGCAACTTCATGGTTTGATATTTATAATATTGTAATCATATCTTAGTCTTAGACATTTTTGACTGACTAAGACTTACTTCCAAGATGCTATATTTTTTTTCTTTTTTTGGCTAAGTCAAGATGCTATATTTCGGGAACATAATTTCTTAAAGTATCGATCTTCCATATGATTATGTAATTCAAGCTTGAATCTTTTAATTCTTTGATATTCATTCTTATATGAGTTGGTGTTGAATGGATATCGCTTTGCACAGATTTATGGTTCAAGCTGGTTCAGATAGTAGTGGGGTGGCCATTGATATGATCTCCGTGAACTCTGCACTTGAGCTCAAGTTCCGCAACACTGCTACTTTCTTTGGTGTTCATGTCACTTCAACTCCCATTGATCTTTCATACTCTGAGATCGTCATTGCCACTGGAGATGTATGTCTCATTGCTGCAATTCTAACTCTTCCGTTACCCATCCACATTCTGAAGATCTGATTGTTTGATTTGGTAAAAATTTGATGTCGCAGGTGAAGAGATTTTATCAATCAAGAAAAAGTCAAGGAGTGTGATTGTGTCAGTGATGGGGGGGGGGTAAGATTCCATTCTATGGACGGGATATTAAATTTACATAGTCTCACAACGGCTCCATTAATTCAATTTCCTCTCCACTAACTTATTTTAATTCTTCATTAATAAGGCAAAATTTTCCATCACTCATAGTGATGATGTGTTCAAGACAAGAGCAAGAGCACGATGAATCAAACGCCTGTGAATTTCGGCAAGAATCTGATTCGAGACTCCATTTCTGGGATCCGATTTGCTCCTCAAACCAACAATCTCCTAATTTCTTCTTGGGATTCTGTAAGCATCCTATTCCATATAGAAGAGTTTTAGAACAACGGACTTTGTATTCCTCTTCACGTTTGCATATGTTTCTGTAATTTTAGTTTTTTTTTGCTAGATAAGGTTTCTGTAATTTTTTTAGTTTCTTCTTTTCAGTTTTCCCTTTTTGTTCTTGGTGTTGAATTTGGAGACTGTGTTTTATGCTTAATTCTTGACCCAACTTAGAGGAAAATAGGATGGCAAATGTTTTGTTATCGTCTTTGGGATCTGAGGATTCAAGATGAATTGTGGATTTTCTTTTTTATGTCTATGTGCTGATTTTGTTTTAGGCTAGGTTGGCCAATGCGTGCTGATGCTGATTTCTTTCACCTTCCTACTGAAAGGCTTTATGGTGAGGCAAACGAGATTAGTGTTTTCTACTTCAGTTGCATTGTAACGAGAACATATTTCTTTCCCTCTGGAAAGGAATAGTTGTCATAATAAAGATCTATTCAGCTACCAATTTGAAAAGTTTGGGATTAGATGCTCCAAAGTGCCTATCTGAAACTTCGTCACTGCTTTTTTTTGATGTAACACTAAAAGTAGAATGATTTAAGAGCAATTAAGCAAAAGGGAAAAAAAGAAAGAATGATTTAGAGCATCACACGCATCACATCCTTTTGTGCATCACATGCATCATCTTTTGTATTTTGCACGGCCAGCTGAAGAAGTGTTTATCCTTAACTTCTTGTGCACATTTTTTGAGCCACAAAGAATCCATTTTCACACTGGCTGAATATTTTTGCTCTCTATGAATGAAGTTAGGATTTGAGTAGGTATTAGGGGAGCAAGAAGTACTTTTCAAAATTCAGCATGTTGTCGGATCATAATCTTTCTGAAGATAAGAGCCCGAATGAGATTAAGGAGATAGTGAAAGTGGGAATGGTGTTCGCCTGAAGTAATTTTTTGGAAAATGTTAAATCATTTTTTGTGTTCCCACTACTATTAACAAAATGTAAGTTGTTTCTGTACTCTTTCCTGGGCCCTTTGTATGATGATAGACTTCTAAACTCCATATTCTGGTTTGGGGTATTTTTTCTCAAAGTTTGGTGATAAGTTGGCTCTTAGCTTTTTAGCGTATCGGCATGTTATCGAAAATGATTTTCTGCTTTATTTTATTCTCAACTTTTATAAATCTTTGTTGAATGATGTTCTGATTTGTTGCTAGATATGTGACCTTAAAACCAATAGTTTTAATATGGATCTCATTCTACTAGGTGAATGAACAACTGAAAAAGGACAGATGGATGGGGAAAATCAATTTTGTAGAGATACGTACATTTTGGCACATCTTTAGGAGTTTCAATAGAATGTGGAGCTTCTTCATTTTATCCCTACAGGAAAGCTTCTCTTGGTCATTAGGTTGGTTGTAAATTGTTATCTATATTTTCTTTTCTGATGTGATAGATTGACTAATCAGTGTAGCTCTGTTTGCTCGTCGTCAGGAATATTGTGTCAGCCATCAATCTGGACTGCAAATTAGATTGTTTATCTCTACCTTTCCCTGCTTTTATACGTCTCTCTTATTGTACAGCGTTTTGCTGCTGTTATCATAAGGATAAGGGAACCGAAAACCAGAGCTTTAATCTTTGCCTCTGGAAAGATGTTAAGTTTGTTTTTTCCGGTTGGGTATTTTTTCCTTTTTTTTTGTGTCCATATTTTATATATTTGTGATTGAATTAACAGTTGAAGCTTGTTTCCAGATTAATTGTAGGGCTTTCTGTTTCATTGAGATCAATAAATTACTTTGTTGGATACACTTCTATTATTATTGATGCTTATTTGGACAGATTTCATTGCTTACGACATGATAATTGTGGTTGTTAGGTTTGCATTGGTGCAAAAAGCTAGCAACAATCAAAGCTTGCAGCAAGGAAGGTTGGTTGTGAATTGTTATCTATATTTTCTTTTCTAATTTGTGGATTCCCTGCCAAGTTTAAGGTACTTGCTCTTCTCTTATCTTACACTCATACCTACACGTGTCAACGATAATTGTTCTGAGACTTGCAAATTTCCAGAGGGCATCGCTTGAGTTAATATGACAAAATTGTATTATCTTTTCCTTTGAATTGATAGGATTTCAAGATACAAAATATTGTTGGCTCCTGCGATGTGAAGTTCCGCATCAGACTTGAAGGTTTGGTATATTCTCATCGTGCCTTTTCAAGTGTAAGTGAATTCCAATTGCCTAATGCACAAATTAACTGCTTATAAATGGATTTCTTTCTCAGTTAACTGCTTGTTTGTTTATGCATTCTTTATTGCTAGGAATTTGAATGAGTTATTTTGATGAATATGATTAATAGGATGCTTAATTTTGGTGAACTGGTCAATGTTTTATCCTTTAGTTTCTTTCTTGGCCTCTGTGTTAACGTTTCCGACTGAGTTCAAATTTTCACAAATTAAAGCTCATCCATTGCATAAGGTAGTTATTAATAATTGTTTTTTCTTTTTTTGAGGTGTGTTAATTATGATCATGTCTTCTTTTCTCAATGTCGTCAGATATTTCACAAGCGCATGCCTCCAGAATGGTTTCAGAACTATTCTGGGCAATAACAGGTGACTCTTAATTTACTTTAACAGTCCATCATGGCATCAACCAGTTTCTGTGCTTATAACAATGCTCCAAGCACTATAAACGTCTTATCTGATGCTTTGAGCATTTATTTATCGCTTGGTCTGCTGGATGATTGAAATTATGTTCGAGTTTAGCTATAAAAGATCCTATTGTGTTTTGAGTGCTGATAATCAATTTCAAATAAACAGTTTGATTTTGTATGTACATTTTCATTCTTTTTTGTAATCATAGATAAATAAATATTGATAATATCAAAACGTTCTATATTAATTTGTATATTTATAACTGTCATGTTTTGCTTGATGTTTCAATGAAATTATATAAAATTTTATCATAAACGCTATATCTACAAGATCACTAATTTAAATATTAACGGGTTCCCGCGCGGGCAGCGCGGGAGACCTTAACTAGTAGTTTTATAAAGAACAGTTTGCAAATGGCTTGAGCCACGTAGTGCTTCCTTTTTCGAATGTGTATGGAATTGGAGTTGAAATGAGTTATTTGTGTATTCATGCAAAATAATTTTCTTGTTCCGCTTTTGCTTCTTTAAATATTAATAGATAAAGATATAATTAAGTTTGTGGTATTGTGAGTTGGTGTGCAATGCATATGCTATTTCGGTTCCTAAAAGAGTCCAGTACTGAGGAGTGGGACGTTTAAGAGAAAGTAATTTTTTAGTATTGAAGGATTTATCCATGGTTATGATTGAATATTTTGCTGAAGAATTCACATATATCTGAATAAAAGTATGTACTAAAATTTAGAATAATTTGTTTGGCAGCTTTTTTTTTTTTTTTTACAAGTGGTAATTAGTTGAGGTAGAGAAAATGCAAACAGGAACTTTTCCATACTAGAGGAACCAAAAGCGTCCACCGCACTCATCCATCGCCATAGTGACTGCGCGGCGTCCTATGCGCAACTTGATAAGGAATAAGTTGTCAACTCTTTGAGTGACTTTTCTTTCGGGTTTCATTCATGCACCGAAAGAAATCAACCCGAAACAGCGAACTCCATTGTTTTATACTAGAAGACGATGGAAAATTATATTCATGACTTTTTTGTATAGATTAAAAAATAAAAAATAAGTGATATTTTTTGTTATATATTTATTTAATTTTATTAATATAATAAAAAAATATAAAAGTATATTTATAATTAAAGTAATTTTAGAAAAATAATTTTAAAAGTTTTAAAAAATAGCAAATATTTTAAAAAGAGAAAAATAACAAAATATTTTTATTTTTTGAAAAAAAAGAGTATTTTAATATGTTTACTTACTACCGGTGCAATCTTGTACCCACCAAAAGCCGTCGCCGGAGCCACTGAGGTGGCTCTCCACGGCCGAACGGGAATGAGATAAAGACTCCGTGCCTCCCTCCATTCGGAGAAGTCTTGTCTTTCCAAAATCAAACCATGTGGTATAATGTCTTGACCAAGGTTTTGGAGTATAACACGCCATTGCTTTATCTTCAAAGACTGGGCTGCTTTCACCATTTACCACCAAGGATCGACTTTTCGTGAAGAAAAAAGAAAAGAAAAGAAAAATAGGGCGGACTTATGTTTTAGACTAAGCTGTTTAACATACAAATTAAAGAAAATATATAAAATTGGAGGATTATGCAAAGACATGACATGGTTAGGCTTGGAAAGACTTGGAATTCTGAACATCAAACAAAGCAGCATTAGTTCTTCATCTCGATCTGTTTAAGATTTTGTGGAAGAATATGTATATATGCACCTTAGTAAATTCCTAATAATGTAAATTCATTCAATTTCGGAAGTATAATTAGGTTATTCTTTTTAATTGCTAAATGATCATGTGGGCAATTCTATTCTCATATTTTCAAATTACAGTTTGGGAAGTCTGCTTGTTAACCGTGGAAGAGTTTTCCAGCCAAAGTGAAGAAATGAGGACTTAATATCATCAACAAAGTTAAGGAACATGTGCATCTAGAAGATCTTTCATACTAGAGTCAATTCCATCTGCGTCCCATGTGAACTTGATTCAATTCAGTTTGTGTAAAAAAACCTATGATTCATACATAAAAGATAAAAGTCAGACGCACGAAAAATATTCCTTCGACATTTCCAAAGAATCTCCTATATCGGAGGAAGGAATAATCCCTCAGGTTCGGGATTGCTCTCTGATAATGGATCAGATTGTGCCGGACTTAATATCATCAACTAATATTGATCTATGATTAATCAAATTAAACCTTCTTTCCTATGGCCAGCGAATTTGTCAATTTCGTACCAGATATAAGGTTGAAACTTACGAGAATTTGTCAATTTGAGCAGCCTTTTGTATTTTCGTTCTCCTATTACAGTGTGATGATATTTGGATTCACAGAGAAACAAGAATGCTTCACAAATACTCTAATTATCTTCATATTGATAATAGTGCGATAAGAAGAAGTCTCGGGATTATTACAACAAACATGCAAATCATCAAAATAGTAAAAAGTGACATCGTACTTCTTGTTTCATTCCATCCCTCCTTTTATTTCTGCAGACGTATTAATCATAAGTCATCCTTTTATGATATAGGTTGTCCAAGCTTACAGAAGAGGGCCTAGTACGGACGCTCTCCAATAAAGTTGCCTCGAGGATCATAGTTGCAAATAACAAACCACCAGCCGTTGTTCCTGCACTGAACCCTAGCACACCCTAGCCGGACGGAGTTGCGCCAGACCACCTGAGTATAGTGGAGGCATTCTCCACCTCTGCATGTGTTGGAGTTGTAGTCATAGTTATCCCTTTCGTTAACCCAGAGGCGCACTGCGTCCACGCCGGAAAAGGAACCGCTGCCTGCAGCTAGGTTTTCCCCGTACGGGCCACCGGAGTGTATCAAATTGCAGTCGTTGATCCTCTGATTAGCATAGTTCTGTGCATAGGTTGCCACAGTATTGTCCCAGGTTATAGGGCCAACACCAACTTGTGCACGAGCTTCGTTGTGAGCATTTACGTAGTCTTGTGGTTCGTTTTGCGCATTAGAAGGAGAGGATATCGCCACAAGAATGAAGCAAACTAAAATTGCTGAGATCCTAGTTGATCCCATTTTCTCTCTTTTCTTTCTCTATAGGAGATTAATCTAAGATTTAGGCTATAACGCAATGCAGCCAGTGGAGGAGTTTATATAGAAAAAATTTTGGAGAAAGATATACCTTCAAACTTTGAGTTTTTAAACTATTCAACTATGATATACTTATCCGCAAACTATTCAACTTGGAGACTGTAGAGGTTACCACCCGCTAAAATCCTACTTGAACTGTGAATTAAAGAGAAAAAAAAAACTTACTCTATCTATCGGTTTTAAAATATAAGGTATTCTAGCTTTTTTTGTTAGGATTAAGAATAAATAAATGAAAATTATTTTTCTTATTATATTTTGATTAATTCTATTCATATAATTGAAAATAAGATAATTATATTTATGATGAAAATAATTTTAAACACATAATTCCTAAAATTTAAAAAATATTAAATATTAAAAAACAAGATTTATGACCACAAGGTCTTCTATTTAGAAACGTAGGGAGTACTTAATATAGGCATAACACGGGAGATCAGTTCAGTGGTATGAAGTTTATCATCTTCCAACTTTAGAAGCATTCGGAAGTGTAAGGTATTGTGATTTATTAACTAAATATTTCTTTCACAAATTTTTGTATTCCTTCCGTTCGCAATTGAATTGAATGTCCCATTTTAACTTAAACATAAAATTAATGAGAGTAATTTGATTATAAAAAATTACTATGATATCTTTATTAATTTAAAAAGTTAATTCTAAGATTGACATATTAATGAAACTTAAATATCTTAAACTAACAGAATGAAAGTGGTCAGTGATTGGGCCCTTATATTATAGTTGAGTTTACTTCTCTTAAATTAAATAGATTATTACTGAAATTTTAGATAAAATATATAGTTATTTTAATACAATAAATATTTAATTGTAAATATATATAAAAGAAAATATGAATATTTAATTGCGAATGAAATGAGTATTATTTATATACACAAACTACAATACTATAATGGTCAAAATTAATTACCGTTACCGTGACGGCATAGCCATGATATTGCCGTTCCCGTGTGCAAACTTGGCAAAGATTGGAACAAGAAATATCTGATGTAGTTTAAGGACTTTTCAGGGACTCAAATATTCAACTAAGCCAAATTTGAAAAGTTTACCTTCTGGAGCTTTGAATAATATAGCGTGAACAACAATTAAATGAAATTCTTTTTTAATAATTTGCAAAAAGAATTTCTCTTTACATGGAATTGAATATAGTTTGATTTTAGAATTTTTATTTTAAATTTTATAAAAAAATTTATTCATTAAACAAAATATAAAAATTAAATTTTAAATTTTTATATCAAGTTTTGAAATAGGACGGTAATTGACAAGCTGCAACCCAATTAGTCCTTGGAAAGACTGGACACCATGTCAACAAGTATGGCTGCCCATACTCATCTCCTTTAGTTGTGTATAAGCATCATCACTATATTATAAAATTTGAAAAATCAAAATATTTACATGAAGTAAATGTTGAAAAACTACACTTGGGGCTTAATCGGCCGAGAGTACTTTGAATATATCAAACAGATAAAATATACGACTATTAACAAAATAGATATAATTTTAATATCTTTATAAAGAAATTCGATTTTAAACGGAATGAATATTTTACAACAATTTATTCAATTGGATAAGGAACTCAACATGGGCGGTGACCAACGGATTGACTGCTGGTCATAGCCACCTCTCAGAAACCACCATGAATTTATCCATAGTCTGGGCACAGCCAAGACTAAAACCACAAACTCCAACCTTGTACGATTTTGATCGGTATGCATACTACCTCTTCTCCACTACCCACAAACCCACAGCTCGTCTGCCGGCCAGGTTTTGGGCATAGGGGCTTCCCAAGCGCTTTAGCTTACTGCAGTACGGCTAGCCCTCTGTTTATTGGCACAGTTGCGAGCATAATTAGCCGCTAATTAAGCGGCTGGTCCATCTGATTGGTCAAACTCCAACTTGCACTTGGGCTGCATTATGAGTATCGAGAGCCTTTGGTTGAGTTTTGTCCTGAGAAGGAGGGCAACAAACCTAAGCTTATTAGACAAACGAGAGCAAGTTATCTATTCAAGTTCAACCACATGGCCATTCTGTAACTCGACTTTTGCTTGCAAGTTCATTCTTCGGCGAGTTGCATATGTTTATGTAGGATGGGATTGAACAACATCCCTTCTCAAAACTAAATTCAAAATTTCAAGTATGGGACTCATATCTCCTCTCACAAATAATTTAACTTTTACGAAACTCAAGACAAAAAATGTCAAAATCAAATCATATCCAATCAAATCCGTAGACAGCTTTAGACTTCAATAGATGTGCAATCTAAAATCTTTGAAAGTTTGATAGTAGCATTTCTTTAGCAGCAAATGTTACAAACTCCCCAAATCACTCAGGGCCGCTTCCAACAATAGTAAGTGTGAAAGAAAAGATAAATAAGAGACTGTTTCTATATTTATATTTTTTATTAATTTTGGTGAGGTGAGAGATTTTTTTTAAAAAAATATTACATATGTACTTAACTCGTGATCACTTAACGAGTTATACGTAATAAGATATCACAAACTTAGATATATAACAATTAAATTTGTTATGGTTGGGATTATATGTGGAAAAAATAGGCCTACCTTTGATTGGATCCTAAGTATGGTTAACTTCTTTCGGCGTCAGCTCATTTAGATTGCGTCAAACTTGTGGAGGAAAACTTATGGACACTACTTATAGGAACTAAGGTTTGTTATTTCTATAAGAACTATAACCGCATCAAGTTGGGAGAAAAACAAAGAAATCTTTGACATGGTTTAGGAAGCATACCCCCAGTTCCTTTTGAGTCACGAAATCTACGTCTTACCTCACTATATGGAATAAAGAAATGTTGTCGAAGTCATCTTTGATCACCTCTTTCCTATATAACGTTCTAGCAAATGGCCAGAAAAAGAGAACGTAGGACACAAAGTCCTTTCAAATCCCAATTCCGTGTGACTCGTAATCTCTTCTATTGCAAATCCTTATATAAGCCACTGAAGATGTCCGTTATAATAATTGCAGATAAAGAAAGATAATTATTAAATTAAGTTTTGAATTTAATTATATACAATGAAAAAATTAGATCATTTTTAACTTTTCTTTCTACCTAAGATCTTCTCTCTCATTCTCTCTGTACAAATTTACTAAAATTAATGAGTTGCAAACTCGTACTATACAATATAACGCGATAAAGAACAATATTATACTTTTTTAATTTTAAAATAAAAAACTCAAAGAACTTAAAAAATTTTAATTTTTTTTCAAATTTTGAGCGGCAGAACCACCTTGGATGACGGAACTCACTATGAATACTCAGGTACTCACAAGCGGAAGAGTTAAATGCATCGACGCTGGGGACTTAATTAAACCTAGAAACAATACCCTTGACTTCCTACTCCTTCTCTTCGAGTAAAGGCTCTCAGATAATAGTCTGGCAACCTACCGCCCACTTCTGTAAGGGAAAAAAAGAAAATTGAGAATGTGGTTGTGAAGTAAAGGAATAGTCTGACTGCCCTATAGTAGTAGTGAAACAAAATCTCCTTATCACATTATTCTTCCTAAACAAAAAAAAAAAATCCTCAACATAGTACTGTAAGCTTGTGGGCAGCTGAAAAAGAGAGTATAGGCATTAATGACACTGCAGTAAAAGTTTTATTTAGGCAGGCAGTGCCAGACCTCCACTCTTGTAAGCTGTTGGATGTCATCCTTTAATAAAACATTGGCATTGCAATCAAGAACTGAGTGGATAATTATGCATTAGATACTTAAAAATAATTAATTAAATTTTAAATAATTATATAAATTTAAAAAATTATTATTTATTTTAAAATAAATAATTATTTATTTGAAAGTGAATAATTACGCAATATACAAAAGTAACACTCACTCTCTCCCATGTGGAGTAATTTTGAGCCAAACAAATTCCACGAGCAAGTTCTCTTGTTGTATAAGTGCTGCATTCACCTGACTAGCCACAAAGGTTGAAAGGAGAAAATGCACTGGCTTTATTAGCTGCCGGTGCTTATGCAGGGCTTGTGATGGGACGTCTTCTACCTATGGTGGTAGGTTCATCCTTATCAAGGGCACTACTAGGAACACTGGCCTCTTCAGCAGCCAGTTCAACACGAGTGATATCTGGATAAGTTCGTTTTTATTAACATCAGAAAATTCACTGAATAATTAAATATTATTTAAAGTATAAAGAATAGTTCTTATGTTGGATTTCTATGCACAATAAAAAAGAATAGTTAATCACTATACAATGATAATTATTCATCATAAAGAAGCAACATGAAGGTAATGAATAATTATTCACATAATTATTCATTATATGTTGAATAATTAGTCAACTATACAAGAATAGTTATTTATTTCATAATAAATTTTCAACATGTGATAAATAATTATTCATTATTAAAGGAATAATTATTCATGGCACCAAAATCTCTTTTACCAGAAATAGATGCATATTTCTGATGGGCCAACTACTGAACATTTTTTAAACAGGCTTAGCTAGCCTGTTGTGTGGAAACTGGATTATATGCTAAGGCTTGTTGAACACGTTTGCCCTCTCTAAATTGTCTAGAATGTGAGCATACTTACTCAGATCAATCTTTAAAGACGCATTTGAGACCAGAATGGTCCCAAATGCCAAGAGAATGTAAAGCTTTGCAAAAGTCTCGATTGCCAAGTGGAGCAAGGAAATTGCTACTTGGATTCCTCAACCAAGACATGGCTCTGGGGCGGTGATAGCCCCAAATTTCTAGCAATATCTACAACTTTTTTGGATGTGGAAGCCCATTTGGTACTCTACAAATCAATGTCCTGGCCACCAATTAGAAAGTCGTACACCTTCCAAACGTCTATTTCTATTATCCTCAACTCATCCTGTTTTTCAAGCAGGAAAACTTATCTTCTGAGGTCATAACTTCGACAAAGGTGTGCCACTATTTCCGCTTTAATGCTCATGACTTGTAACCCGGTAAGGGCCTCAAAAAGCATCCATCTTAGACTAACGTAGAGGATCCTTTTGTAGTGCTTGGTTAGCTTCCACAATCGATTATGTATGTCACTTGAGTTGGAATCTTGGGAAGCCATATTCGTTAATCATTGGTTATTTGGAAACTAGGAGAGACATCAGTGGTGAAAAAGGAGGAGGGATTTTGAGAGAAAATTAGAAATATTTTGAGAGCAAGTTAAGAGTTTTCTTTGTTATGGACTGAATAAAATCAGTCCCTCTTTTACTTTGATGAATAATTATTTACTCTTATCAAAAGTCAGCATAGTAAATAGACTTTTGGCAGAATTGAAGGGGAGTTTGGTGATGTGTAGGAGAAGAAACTACAGAGTGTTAGAAGACTAATGATAACTTTTTTAAAATTTTAAATTATTTTAAATTTTTTTCCTTTATTTAGTTGACTTTAGATGTCCAAAATGCTCTTAATACTCCCCAATCGTTAGATGAAGAGATACATATTATGACAGTGCAAAAGGCGTTCGCATATGATGAAAAAGAGGCCTACCACATTGTAACCAGATTGATCCCAAACTATTATACGATAATATATTTATCCGATGCATTATTAGAATAGTGATTGCAGCATAAACTTTTTAACTTGTCACCTACTGCGTACTTTAAACTAACTTGTCATGTTACCCTTACTATATATTATTGATCTTAGGTTAGGTTTTGGATGAGGATGCTAGATCAATGGGTATGGGTTGTATCGCTCTGGAGTGGGCTGAATCCTGCGCACGCGAAGAAGAGCTAGCAGAGTCAATAATAGAAGAAAGGACATCATCACTACTACCCTCAATATTATCAAATAAACCGCTATTGAAAGCATCTTTTAAAGAGAAGACAAAATTTTGATTTCGATTCACATCTCTTATCTAATTATATAAAAAAATAAAAATGTTTGATGAATGACTTTTTCTTTTTATTTTTTTCATCTAATATATT
Source organism: Rauvolfia tetraphylla (assembly GCA_030512225.1). Taxonomy (NCBI): domain Eukaryota; kingdom Viridiplantae; phylum Streptophyta; class Magnoliopsida; order Gentianales; family Apocynaceae; genus Rauvolfia; species Rauvolfia tetraphylla. Next base: position 4,827,232 of record JAJQKT010000017.1, read on the forward strand.
TGAATTGAACATACCACATTCATATCCTTCTTTTAATGAAAGATGTATTTTTATCAATTACCATTTCGACAGTATGTATATTCATGTGGATATTTCATCGCACGATTTTCTAAAACATCAGTTCTTATTGGCTTTCCAAGGCCAATACTATTCGCAGCGGCCAATCATTCACGTCCTTTCAATTTATATGAGGGCAATGCATCCCTTTTCTTCTTTCATTCATTCCTACATTATGGCTGTGTATAATTTCATTCCTAGTAATTTATCCAAATTTTGTAGCGAGGTTTATATGGGAACCACAAATTGAAGCTGCAATAAGGAAATAGTTGAGAAACTTAGATCTAAAAGCATGTCCAATATCTTCAACAGAGTAAAGTCTCAAGGAAAAAGACCGGACTTTATGAATAAAAGGATCTTTGGAAAGTAAAAGAGCATTGGGCATCAGGGGAACACTAACAACTATCTCGAATTAATGGGTCTAACCGTATGACTTATAGTTTTTATAAAGAACATTTTACAAATGTCTTGAGCCACGTAGTGCTTCCTTTTTCTAATGTGTATGGGATTGGAGTTGGAATGAGTTCTGTTAGCCCTAAGGGCAAATCATGTAGTTTTGATTAATGACAAATATTGATGAGGACTAATATGCTTGTATGTTGTGTGATAGGATTTGTGGATTAAGAAGTTTGAAGTCTCATTGCCTTGAAGCTAAAATGCAAGAACAACTCCAATATATCAAAGTGATTGAAGATTGAAGAGTTTGTTCAAGATGTTAGAAGGCTTTGAAGACATGAAGTGTAGGTTGCATGTGCTTAATAGGTAAACTTTGTAAACCCTACACTCTTAAGCCTTGGAATCTATGAGTTGCAATTGAGAGCACAAAACTTGATTTAAATGGTTTCAATGGTTTTGAACTTACCTAAATTATCAAGTTTTCATAAATGGTTTTTGCACATAAAAGATCTTTAATGACTTATCTTTAAGGCTAGAATGTTTTCCAACTTGTTTGAATTGATTTGAACATGTTTTGACAAAGTTTGAAAAATTCGGATGCAAGATTCGAAGCAGTCCAAAAAATTCGGTCGTCCGAATTTTGTAGCAAAAAGTTTGCTACTATTCTTCCAGAAAAAATTCGGAAGAAGATTCGGACGCGACCAAAAAAATTCGGTCGTTCAATTTTGGCCTTCGAGCATAGTCACTTGTTCTTCCGAGAGAAATTGAAAAGAAGATCTGGACGCAGCGAGAAAAAAATTCGGTCGTCCGAAAAAATTCGGATGCGGGAAATCGGTCGTCCGAATTTTTCACGAAACTAGCCAGTTACTAGCCGTTGTATAGCCGTTTGAACTGATTTTTGAATTCTATAAAAGCCATAAACTCCAGATTTTTTTAGTAGAACTTTGAACTTAAGAAATCCTACAAGCTCTAACTTGTTTTACATCAAAATTACTTGAAAAGCTCTCAAATTGCCTTGTGCTCAAAGATTGAAATTCAAGATTCCAAAGGCAACAAAGTGTGAAGGTGAAACATTGTGTAATCATCTACCAACAAAGTGGTAACATCTTACACACTCTCTTTTCTTATCTCAATTGTGTTTTCTACTAGCTCATTGCAAGGTTATCTTGTGACATAAAACCCTTTTGTGTTAGGGTGAGCCATAGACTAGATTAATCAAGGTTGTGGTGTAAAACCCGTTTGTGGGTGAGCCTTTGATTAGATTGGTCTTTAGGTTGTCTTTAGATATAAAACCCTTGTGGAAGGGTGAACCTTGTTTGTATAATTACTAGAAGAGGTTGTGAGTGTAAAACCATAGTGTGGTTAGCCTCTTATGTAATTGTTGAACTTGAGCTTATAGTGGATTGGTTGAAATCCTTGAGTGTGGACTCAAGGTAGTGGATGTAGATCTTGGAGAGATCGAACCACTATAAATCGTGTGTTCATTTTCTTATAGCTTTATTTATTTACATGCTCATGTTATTACTTATTGATTGTTGTTGATTGATTGGTTGTAGTTTGATGATATTATCTTAACCATCACATCACATATAAACTTGAAGCTTGTGGAATTAAAGAATAGCTTTTATTAAGGCAAAGGATTTGTAAAAAGGGAAAAGATTTCGACAATTAGCCTAAGACCTAATTCACCCCCCCTCTTAGGTCTTACAAGTTCTTTGTCTATTCATGCAAAATAATTTTCTTGTTCCACTTTTGCTTCTTTAGATATTATTAGATAAAGATATAATTGAGCTTGTGGTATTGTGAGTTGCTGTGCAATGCATATGCTATTTTCGTTCCTAAAAGAGTCTAGTGCTGAGGAGTGGGACGTTTAAGAGGTTGTAATTTTTTAGTGTTGAAGGATTTATCCATGGTTATGGTTAAATATTTTATTGAAGAATTTACATATACCTCAATAAAAGTATATACTAAAATTTAGAATTAATTTGTTTAACAGCTTTTTCTGATAAGTGGTAATTAGTTCAGGTTGGGCAAATGCAAACATGAAAGTAAAAAGAAAGGTGAAACTCATAAGTTGGTTGTGTTTGTGTTAGTTTTGCTTTCTGGTACTAACAAGTTGGGCTGCTATTATGAAAAATGATTATGCTAGTCTTTTTTGTTATATTGCCTAATTTTGGTATTGGTTGCTTGGTTCTTACTTGTGAATCTCTTGCATAATATTTCATGGCAGACCTATTTTAGTTGCCATAGCTGAAACATTGATGTGTTTTGGATTCATTTGATATGCATTAGCAATTGCTCGTTTGAATCTTGACCCCTCAAGAACGTGCAACTTTTTTGCTTGAACATGGTGATATGTTTCATGTTCTCTCATATGGGTTTTGATTCTCTGTTTTTCCTTTTTTTGTCTTTTTCTTATTACAAGGAGCATTTTCAAGTGTAAGCCAAAAAGGACTCCCAAGAATCCCAGTGGGAAGTCAGATCGTGATGACTTAAGGGGAGATTTGATGGGAAGGATACAACATGGCCGAGTTTTAGGTTTTGAAAACTGTGACAAACAACTTCTTCATCTAGATTGTCCAAAGATCCCTACTCCCACACCTTCCACAGTCAATCCTGATGCCATTCTTCAATGTGAGTCCTTCCAAGAAGCCCTGCGCGCACAATTAGTGCAGCAAAGTACAAGAACAACATTTGGAACAAATTAGGGACATCAAAGAGCAATAACGGCAGGTTTTGGAGGAAAATGAGAGGCTAAGTGCAAAAGGTTTTGAGATTAAACAACTCTTCCAGTTTCAGATGGATGAGTTGATGAGGCATCAACAATCTCAATTAGAGGAATCGCATTTATCAAGCGCGGTACTGTAGGGATACAGAGAGCGGAAGCGAGATAAATTCAACCAAAGATTATGAGAAATTAAGAATGATAGTAAAAATGACAACAAGATTTTTAGGTGGAAAAAATCTTCCGTAAATAGAGGCAAAAAAAACCACTAGCGAGAGAGCCAAAATTTCCACTATAAAATTTGTAGGGAGTACAAAATATTTTATCTGGACTAACAAGATATTTAGTCCAAATAATAATTCTCTACGAAAGAAAAATATTCAAAACAAGAAGTAGAGAATATGAGAAGAAAGAAAATGAAGAGATTTAGCTTGATTGCTCCGTTTTGCTCCACATAATTGTGAGATGCAGGAGTTGCCTATTTATAGGCAACTCCAGCACAAAATTTTCAGCTGGCAAAATTGAGTGGTAATTGAAGCAAGTAAACAAACCCACAAGTGCTGCCAATTCCAATTGCAGCCAAACCCAATTGTGGGTTAGGTAAGTTGAATTAGTTTGAGTGGTTGGGCAAGGTGAGCAACCCCACAAATCTCCACCTTGATCACCTTGGAAATACTCTCTCACCATGAAGTTTGTTCAATTACGAATGATACCAACTAAGTCTATGCAATGATCAAACTTAGCTGTTAAAAGTGGCTTGGTTAACATGTCTGCAGGATTTTCAGCTGTATGAATTCTTTCGACTGTAATATTTCCTGCAGCAACAATATCTCGGATAAAGTGGTGCTTAATATCAATATGTTTGGTCTTTGAATGATGCTGCTGTTCCTAGTCAAGTGAACAACACTCTGACTGTCGCAGAACACAACAAGAATGTCTTGCTGTAGACCAAGTTCACTTACCAAGCTTCGTAGCCAAATAGCCTCTTTTACTCCTTCAGTGGCAGCAATATACTCTACTTTAGTGGTGGATAAAGCCGCAATAGCTTGGAGTGAAGAATACCAACTGATAGCAGAACTACAAGTGTAAAAATATAGACTAAAAGTGACATTCTCCGATCTAAATCACCACCGTAGTCAGCGTCAACATAACCAATTACGCCTCCGGGATCAGCTCTTTGTCTATCAAATATCAAACCAATATCGGCAGAGCCCTTCAAATAACGAAGGATCCATTTGATAGGTTCCCAATGTTGCTTGCCTGGATTGTGCATGAATATGCTAACAACACTAACAACATAAGCTAAATCAGGCCTGGTACATACCATAGCATACATAAGGCTTCCAACTGCATTTGAGTACGGGACATATGACATGCGTCTCTTGTCCTCCTCTAATTGAGGACACTGCTCAGGTGACAATTTGAAATGAGCAACTAATGGAGTACTAACAGCTTTGCAAATCTGCATTCCAAATCTGTCAAGCATCTTCATAACATACTTTTTTTGTGATAAGAAAAGTTTACCGCTTGACGATTCCTGCTAATCTCCATTCCAAGAATCTTCTTGGCAGGACCTAAATCTTTCATATCAAATTCACTGCTAAGCTGGGCCTTTAACATATTGACAAGATATTTATCTCTTGCAGCAATCAACATGTCATCAACATAGAGTAGTAAGTATATAAATGACCCATCAAATGTCTTCTGAAAATAAACGCAATTATCATAAATACTTCTGGAGTAGCCATATTCAACCATGAAAGAATCAAACCTCTTATACCATTGTCTCGGTGATTGTTTCAAACCATAAAGAGACCTTTTAAGACAACATACATGGTCCTCCTTTCCAGGAACAACAAACCCCTACGGCTGCTAGATATAAACCTCTTCCTCACGATTACCATGAAGAAAAGCAGTTTTCACATCTAACTGTTCCAGCTCCAAATCATATAAGGTAACTAGAGCAAGTAATATACGAATTGAAGTATGACGAACAACAGGAGAAAATACTTCATTAAAGTCAATACCTTCCTGTTGATCAAAACCTCTGACAACAAATCTTGCTTTGTACCTTGCATTCTCAACACCGGTGATGCCTTCTTTTCTCTTAAAGATCCACTTACAGCTAATGACTCGTTTGCCTTCTGGCAATTTCACCAGATCCCAAGTTTCATACTTATGAAGACTCTCGACCTCTTCTTGCATTGCAGCAATCCATTTTGTTGAATCGTCACTAGAGATAGCTTCAGAATAATTTCTTGGTTCATCATTGTCTCCTATCTCTTGTGCAGCAACTAATGCATAAGCAATGTTGACAGATTCTGCAACTAGTCTTTGAGTCATAGGCCACGGTTGTGGCAAACCTCGTCGTTGTGGTAGATGTGGTTGTCGTGGACTCCTGTGTTCAATGATATCATCAATTGCAGTAGCTTGATCTTGTTCAGATATGGAGGAATTAGGAACATCTTCCTTCAAAACGGGAGTTTCAACCTCAAACTCCACATTCTTTGGAATATCCTCCTGATCACCTATATCAACAGTATTCATCCCAGAAGATAGCATAGCATTTTCATTAAAGATTACATCTCGACTATGGAATGATTTGACAGTTTCAGAGTTATATAAGCGATAGCCTTTAACCCCTAGACCATAGCCTAAGAAAATGCACTTCTTTGCACGAGGCTCTAATTTTTCCTCGTTCACATGTGAATAAGCAGGACACCCAAATAATCTAAGATTAGAATAATCAACAGGGTTACCTGACCAAACTTCTTCTGGAATTTTGCAGTCAATTGCTCTGTTGGGGGAGCGGTTTATCAAATAACATGTCGTCGAAGCCGCTTCAGCCCAAAATTGTTTACCCAAACCTGAATGAGAGAGCATGCAACAAACTTTCTCCAAGATAGTTATGTACATCCTTTCTTCAACTCCATTCTGTTGTGGAGTACCTGGAATGGTGAGATGTCTGGCAATACCTTCTTTCTTGCAGAAATCATTGAATTCATTTGAGCAAAACTCAAGTCCATTATCTGTCCTTAGCCTTTTGATTTTCTTGCATGTCTGGTTCTCAATTAAAGCTTTCCACTCTTTAAAGATTGAAAATGCTTCACTCTTTTGTTTAAGAAAATAAACCCAGAGCTTCCTTGAGAAATCATCAATAATTGTTAACATGTAATGACATTTACCTATGGAAGGAATTTTTGACGGACCCCAAAGATCCGAATGAATATAATCCAATGTACCTTTGGTTCTGTGAATGGCTTTTGAAAAGCTAACCTTTTTCTGCTTACCAAAAATGCAATGTTCGCAGAAATCAACCTTACCAGTACAGTGATTATCAAGATGACCCTTCTTCTTGAAGATTTGAATTCCCTTCTCACTCATGTGGCCCAATCTGTAATGCCATAATTTGGTGTTATCCTTGTCAGATGAGACAACAGCTGCAGAACCTGTAACAGTTGAACCTTGCAGCACATACAAACTACCAGATCGACTTGCTTTTAATATCACAAGAGCTCCTTTGGACACTTTTAGAACTCCACCTTCAGCTGAGTACCTACACCCAAGAGATTCTATGGTGCCTAGGGAAATGAGATTCCATTTCAAATCAGGGACATGTTGGACACCAGTCAAGGTTCTAACAACACCATCATTTGTCTTGATTTTAATTGTACCTTTACCGACAACTTTGCATTGAGCATCGTTGCCCATTAGGACAAGACCACCATTTACCGGTTCATAAGTGGTAAACCAATCTCTGTTAGGAGACATGTGAAAAGTACAACCAGAATCAAGAATCCATTCATTTCTAGACCTTTGTTCAGTGTCGGCAACTACAAAACAATCCCCATCAGATTCGGTCTCAGCAATACTAGCTTCGGCAGATTTTTCGGGTTGTTTTCCTTTACCCTTATTTTCTCTATCTTGCTTATTTTTCAATTTAAAGCATTCAGAGATTTCGTGCCCCTTTTTCTTGTAATAACTGCAATATTTAGAGTTTTTACCTCTAGACTTTGATCTGGACTTATTTTTACAGTTACTATCTCTTTCCTGGTTCCTCCATCTTACTACCAATCCTTCACCCGAACTTTCAGAATGAATTTCAAAATCTAATTTTTCTTTAGATAGTAGGTGAGACTTGACATCATCAAAAGACAGGGTAGCATAATTACCATATAGCATAATTTCTTTGAAGTGTCGATATGAGGGTGGTAGAGAAACAATAAGTAGAACAGCTTTATCCTCCTCGTCAACTTTAACATTCAAATTCTCCAAATCAATAATAATAGAATTAAATTCATCAAGGTGAGATTGGATTGAAGTACCTTCAGACATACGGAGAGTAAAGAGTCACTCCTTTAAACGGAGTTTATTTGCAAGACTTTTGGTCATGTATAAAGACTCCAATTTATTCCATATACCTGATGCAGTTTCCTCGTTGATGACTTCTCGCAACACTTCACGGGACAAACATAACTGGATTATGGACAATGCCTTTTCATCCATCTCATTCTAATCTTCCTCCTTTATAACTTCTGGCTTCTTTGATTTTTCCGCAAGAACTTTCTTTAAACCATTCTGAGTGAGAACG